>CM055403.1:72404835-72487461 GCA_029228625.1 Pseudolycoriella hygida
AAACGTAAGCTTTTGAGGGGTGAATTGAATCGAATGATTTCGATGAGTCATAATGTTCAATATTTTTTTTACTTAGCGAACACACTTTTCGGTCTCTAAGGAAATTTGCGAAAAACCCTTACTCATTCGACTATTTATATACGGCAATTGAGCTAAGTGCGGTTGTCGATTATATCTGAGGTGAAAAAATGTTTGTTTTTATGGAAAAATTGACTCATATTTTATTTCGTTAAGAAAATTAAATAAAACATCGGTGTTATTCAGTGTTTTTTAACAAAATTAATTTTAAAATTGTACTTAAAAAAATTCATTACCTCATCTGTTGGTGGTAATTCGATGGCGCGATGTGGGCCAATCGCAGGCGAAAAACTGCTTCGCCATAGAATGTTGAAATAGTCATTTATATCACAAGGTTACTCGTTTTCGCGTGATGTATTGAGTTTTTCATGCTTGCTAAGAGAACCGAAAGTACTTTGAGGTCCTCGTAAGAAGTCGCGACTTCGTGTACATCTTTAATATTATCCGAGAACGCTATCAAAGGGCATTCAGAAGTGATGTGTGTCGGATCAGAAATAAGTTTGTTGCGATTGACATTTCTGAAGTGCCACTCTTCATGCCATCGATCATTGCAATAAAATCAGTTTCGTGTAGTCTGATTGCGGTTTTTATCGACGGTCTTCTGGACACGAGTCGGCTCAAATGATGTAGCTCCATATCCTGGTGAATAGGTAGTTGATGATTTTGCATGATTTTCCGATACTCTTTCAACACTGCATGTTGCCGACGTATAAGAGGAGGAGCTATGTTCGTCAGTACCGGAAACCATTCTACGGGAGTTGACTTGACTGCTCCACTAATCGTCCGGAACGTATCGTTGAGCTGAGTGTCAACTTTGCTGGTATGTGCGCTATTTAGCCATACCGGACAGCAGTACTCCGCGACGGAGAAAACAAGTGCAGTCGTTCGCAGAGTCTCAGCGTTCGCGGCCCACGTGGTTCCGCAAAGCTTGTGAATGATATTATTTCGCGATTTTGTTTTAGCCGCCGTTTTTTCGCAATGTTTTCTGTACGTGACAGACCGGTCCAAAGTAGCGCCGAGATATTTTGGGTGGCTGTTGTGTTCCACAATTTTTCGCAGAAAGACAATTTCAGTTTATAATTCGCTTGGTGATTATTGAGGCGGAATGTTATCTATTCTGTTTTCGTTGGGTTTGGTTTCAGTCCCCGTTTTTGAAATAAATCTTTGTTGAGTGTCTCTTCACACTTTCGAAAACTTTTCGATTGCGTCGCTATTGCACTGTCATCTGCGTATCCAAATTTCCGGCTTGATAATGTGGGCATGTCGCTGCACGGTATCACTTTGATGAGTTTATGGAGAAGTCCGTGTCTCCACACGGTGTCGTATGCGGCCGTCAAGTCTATGAGGACCACTGCGGTTTTTCCCCCTTCTCAAATCCGTGTTCAATATGAGTCGTTAGAGCCATGACTCTTGTTTTCTCGAAATCCTGCTTGATCGTCTGGCAAGTTCACATCAATAACTGACCTTAATCGGTTGTATAAGAGGCGTTCGAGAAGTTTGTACATCACGCTGAGCATTGAGATCGGCCTGAAATTCGCTGCTACATCATCCGTCTTCCCTGGCTTCAAAATTGCCACCAACTTAGTTTTCTTCAGTTCGAGCGGAAGTTTCTGCGTTTTCATGATATTGCTGTAGAATCGACTTAGCCACAGTTTTGTGTTATTTCTACAGTTTGTCACAGACTCTGGGAACATTTCATCCGTTCCGGCTGCCTTGCTAATTTTCACTTTGCTAATAGCGGTTTCAATTTCTTCGACATTGAATGGGCGTGAAAATTCGGGTCGAAATGAAGTTTTTTTCCTAAGCAGTCGAAGGTTTCGTTTCAAGTTCCTTTTCGTTTTTGTGTCAATTTTTGTTCTGGAAACTTTCATAATTCTGTTGGCTATTGTCTTCGGTTTGATTTTCGGTTTCGATTTCGATCCAGAATTACTAGCTCCAACTCGACGGAGTAGATACCAGGCTTTTCTACTCGAATGCTTGAAGTCTATGTTTTCAACTGTATCCATCCATCGCTGCCTACGCGCATTGTCCAGTGATTGCAATAAATCTTCAACAGTTTCAACGTCACCACTCGGTTCGAATTCGTTATAGAGTCTGGTGCTTTCTTCTGTCCAACAGGGAATGTACTCCTTTCTATATCCGTGAGGGATATTTTTCTTGGCAACGTTTTTGACTATTTTTATGAATCTGCTGTAATTATTTACTTCAGGCCTTATCCATCGAACGTTTGCATCTAGACTGAATGCGAATGCTTTCCAGTCTCCTTTTCGAAAATTCCACCACGGTCTCGGAATCGATTCGATGAGTGGAATTTTTATGGCGATTGTGATGAGTACCGGTCGATGCTGGCTGTGTGGGAAATCGCTGAGTACTTTTCTGGTCACGTGCAGTGGCGTTCCGCGTTCGCTTTTCGAAACTATACATAGATCCGGGTTCGATTCAGAATTCCACCTGGCAGATCTAAAAGTTGAACGCTCCTTTGCATCGAAACATAAAAACAGATTTTCTTGCTCCATCGATTCGCCATTCTGGTCAGTTTGGTTGCATCCCCATTGGCAGTGATGGCTATTAAAATCTCCTATTGTGATCGATGGATGTGTCGTTTCCACTTTCACTTAGCACTAATGAAGAAAATTTTAACTTCACCCAATGCAATCGGCATCGTTCATTGAAAGGTTCATGTAGACCTACCCCAAGTCGCATTTTGTGGGCAACCCGTCATTAGCCTATTGTCAAGCGAATCTTAATTGGTCAACTATGCTGCTGGTAATCCATAAATGCAGTCACATCGAATCAGATTAACCGCTTCCATTATCGGACAGGAATTTAAATTCAATAATTGCAAATATCAGTGGAACTGCATTGACATACGTTTGATGTCTGCTATGTTTGGAGCAATAACTTTTATCTAAATAATATTTCCATGTGAGTGCAAACTAAATTCAAATACAACGCATACCAAAATGGTTTCAGTAATCCTATTTCATATTTGAAATGGTACGAAAATTTCAACACGTTTCATCATTCCAATCCAAATATCTCTGATGTGATTAATTGCTGTTCATTATGAATAAGCCACACTAAATCGATGGCTCATTAAACACATGCCATCAAAATTGATGGATTTCAACAAAATATAGCTGTACCGGTAATTCCTTGCGCATAGACAACTTCATTATTTATCCAAAAAGGTAATTTTTTATTCCTGGATGCTTTCCCGAATACGTTTTGCTACAATGAATATTGAAAAGGAAGCAGAAAGGGGTTAAGAGATTACAAATAGAATCTTGGGTAAGACCACGAGGGGTCAGATATGCATTTTTTAACGAAAGTTCCAGATGCTGCAGAAATAATAATATCAAACTGACGAACCGTATTTAACATCTATATACAAAACGGGCAGAGTCACACTATACCCTGTATTTCATATATTATCGAAAATGAGAACAAATTGAGTTTCACTACTCGATGCAGCTTTGTGTACAGATAATCGAAAGGTTAACTTCAATAAACCATATTCCGACTAATTATTCACCCCACAAATTAACCTTTTTCCATTTTATTCACTCGAACCTTGCCATATTATCTCAGCAAAACACTATTTCACATTTATATTTAATATACTTAAAATATCAACATAATTATAAAGCCATCACAGGTCATAAATTATGGTTGTGTGTGCAAGCTATATATTCGTTGTGTTATATTTAGTCGAAACCGTAAGGGTGTGTTCCGTTCCAATTTCTCTACTCTATACCTCCATTTAAATTGTGTGCGGTACCCATTTAGATATACCCATTCCGTAGATATCTAAATGCCAAATAATGTGTGGAATTTGGTAGCGGCAGGATCTTTATCAAACATATGTTTGTCATATTTAATTCGCATCTGACTGTAAGCGAATATATTCGACGTATGTTCAAAATGTATTTATAATACACTAGCTGTGAGGGTTTCACCATATCACTTAGTCATTCGAAGAAGGCTATATAAAATCGCATTGTCCGTTGTAGATCGAGAACGTTTTATTGTTTACTTTATTAAATGAATGTAAATTTTATTCAAAGTAAGAATTAATTTTCAATGATGTCCATCAAGAAATTATTCAAATCTCTGAAGTTTAAATCGAATTAATCTTTGAGCGAATTGTATCTTATTTTTAGTGTTAATTTTGTGATTTTTTCTTTCATTTCAGGTGAGTCATAGTCTTTCAACAAATTCATATTCAGAAGTTGAGACACGAATCTAATGGAAAGGATTTCTTTAGTGAGTTTAACGTCTGTGAAGAATAAGTTTTTTGTAATTTTTAACTTTCTGGAGATTCTCTAGAGAAGTTTCTAGCATCATTAGCACTTTGAAATAATTAACCATTTCTTAGACAGCAGGAAATTATCCAATTGATTTTTTCCGACACAATGCGAAATGTTTACTGGAATGAAACGATATTATGCTTAAAAAATGATCAGTAGCGAAGTCTTTACTCTCAAGGTCTTCTGTTAATCGTCATTTCCTCAGTATCAACTATTCTCTCTGATATCTACATTTTTCGTAATTTCCTCAGGGAAATCGACGGATCTTCTAATAAATAGTTTTTTTTCGTCCTTTTTTTATTCCGCTGGTGGGTCCGGCATTTGTGACGCAATTTTTTTAACATCATCATCATCATCATCATCATCATCACACTTTATAGACCGTTTGTACCTTTCGGTGTGAGGTCTTTACTACTGACCATGGACCACCCTTCTCCATACCCCCCTATCCTGTGCCAAGGAGATGGTTTGTTCGCCTAGAGAAAGTCCCCTAACTTCTAAATCGGATTTAATTGAGTCTATAAACCTTCTCCTTGGCCTACCCCTGGGACGCACACCCGGGACTTGAGCATCCAATATCCTCTTTGGTAGCCTGCTATTACCCATCCTCTGAACGTGCCCGTACCACCGCAGACGACTAATCCTTGCCGCCTCTTCCACTGATGTAACCCCTAAGTTTTCCCTGATGTCGTCGTTCCTAATATGATTGTCCCACTGTTCCCTCCGATTTACTTTTGCTATGCTCCTAAGAACCCTCATATCAGAAACCTCCAGGTCATGCACAAGGTATCCGCAGTCCACCCAACTTTCACTACCGTATAAAACGTTGGCCTGAAGATTGACCTGTGAATAGCTAGCTTTGTGCCACTACTTAACTCCTTTTTGTTGAACACATACGACCTCAACTGACTGGCCACTGCATTCCCCATTCTTCTCCTTTCTTCAAATTCCCTAACTAACTTGCCATTCTCCGAAAAAATGGCTCCTAAATATTTAAACTCAGAGACCTGTTCCAACTGCTCCCCATTTAAACTGCAAACTACATCCTTCCGGGATTTGCCAATATGCATAACTTTAGTTTTACTGACACTTATTTTCATGCCGTATTCCTCACATGCAGCATTCAGGCAGTCTAAATTCTCCTGCAAATCCTTGGCATTATCTGCTAATAGAGTTAAGTCATCCGCATAGGCCAGGATTTTCATGATTACTTCCCCCACCTTCACATTCCCTTGCAAATTCGCTTGCCTGATAATCTTGTCCATAAAAATTATGAACAGAAGAGGGGAGAGACAACAACCCTGACGAACTCCCTCATTAACTTCGAAAGCCTCACTAATTTCACCATCTATCCTTACCGCAGCCTTGCTCCCTGAGTAGATGCTTTTGATAGCGCCCAATAAACTTCCATTAACCCCGTATTCGCCAAGTACCTCGAACAGCTGTTGCCTCGGTACCCGATCGAATGCCTTTACTAGGTCGATGATGCACAAGTATAAATCAATATTTCTCTCAGAGAGCTTTTCTATAGCCTGCCTGAGACAAAAGATCTGATCCTGACAACCTCTCAGAGGTCTGAAACCCCTCTGAACCTCGTCAAGAACATCTTCCACTATAACCCTAACCCTGTCTACTAGCACACTTGTATAAACCTTTCCGACCACGCTCAAGAGTGAAATCCCCCTGTAGTTGGTAAGGACTTTGCGGTTACCCTTCTTGAAGATCGGAGCAATAACACCGAAGCTCCAGTCAGCGGGTACTACTGAGGACTTCAATGCTAAATTGAAAATCCTACAAAGCCATTGAACCCCACCCGGCCCGCTATTCTTAATAAATTCTGTCCTAATTTCGTCTATACCTGCGGATTTTCCTGCCTTCAGCCTGCTGACCTTTCGTGCCACTTCCTCTAATGTAATTTCCTCCTCACCCTCCAAGCTACGGCCCTCTTCCCTGTCAAGGCTTGTTACGGGATTGACAGAGGCGAATAGATCCTGAAAGTAATCCTGCCAGGTTTTCAGGACCTCACCCTTACCTGTAACTAATTCGCCATCTTTACCCAAAATGCTACCGCAGCCCTCCTTTCCACCACCACGCCTAATATCCTTGATTGCCGACCAAAATTTTTTACCCCTCCCTTGACCAGCCTCTTCCAATTCCTCCCCAAACTTTTTCCACGACCGATCCTTCGCTTCCTTGACTAGAGTCTTAACCGTCTGCCTGCAAGCCCTGTAAGCCTCATGCTTTTCGTCCGTCTTATCCTGTAACCAAACCAAATACAGCTTCCTTTTCTCTAATACCGCCTTTTTGATATCTGCGTTCCACCAGCCTGTCTTTTTGTTTCTACCCCCACTAGAGACACTACCTCGACATTCCTCAGCTACGCCCAAGACAAATTCCTTAAAGTTTGCCCACTCAACCTCAATGTCTACGCAGTCCGGAGGAAGCCTTTCGAAAGCTTCGCTGAATTTTGACATAAAGCGCGACTTAACTTCCTCGTCCCTGAATTTTCCCACACGAAATTTCCGAACCACCACTTTTTTCCTTTTAGCCTGACAGAGTTTACTAACAGAGAGATGGGTACCCAAAAGGTAGTGGTCTGAGCCAAATGTGAAACCCCTGAAAACACGCGTGTTCCTGACTTCCTGTCTCCTGTCCTGCTCTATAACCATGTAATCAATTATTGACTTGTGCCCAAAACTATTATTAACGTAAGTGTACCGATGGATCCACCTATGCCTAAAGAAAGAGTTGGTTACTGCCAGTCCATTGAAATCGCAGAAATCCAACAACCGCTTTCCGTTTGAGTTTAAAACATCCTCCCCGAATTTGCCCATTACCTTTTCATAGCCGCCACTGGTCTTACTGTTTCCTATTCTCGCGTTGAAATCCCCAACAGAACCACACACTCACTACCTTTTTTGCTGACAACATCCCCTAACTGCTCGTAAAAGGTGTCAAGATCGCCAGCACTGCTACCCTCGCACGGGCTATAAACACTAACCAGCCGATAAATACCTCCTGTCAGCTTAATGGAGACCCACATGATCCCTTCACTTACATACCGCACGTTCAAAACAAACTTTTCTAATTCCCTTTTGATAGCCATTCCAACTCCCCAGTTCGCCCTACCAGACTGAACACCAGACGAAAACACTTTATAACCGCCCACCAGTTCTTCGCGCTGCCCTTTCGCCCTAATGTCGCTCAACGCTAATATATCTACACCATAATCCATTGCCAAGTCCACCAACTCACCCTTGCGACCCCTAAAACCCCCATTAACGTTTAGACTTCCAATAAACAAACCATCAACCTTTTTACATTGCCTGACCGTCAACGATGGGTACCGTTCGAGTCCCGCATTGGTCGTACCCCGTGACCAACACTCGTCCGAGGCTGCCTATGACCGTTTTTACCAATAATGAGTACAGTGGGACGGCCTGGTAAGCCGAACCGCACTGGAAGTTCAAGCCTCAATGGGGACATCACACACGTGCCTGAGATGCTAAGCGCAAGCTCATTTATTTTTGCCAAAAAAGAATTGCTATATGAATAGCGAAGAGGTTAACCGTAACCGTAGACAAACAAACACCTACTTGAAATCCTATACCAAAATCACAAACACAAAACGCCGATTGTTTTGCATGAAGAAAACAAAACAAACACCCGAAAAACGCTGTAACTTTGAGGTTATGTGAGCACTACGTTGCTTGAAAAGAAAATGCAGATTTTAATTGATATCTAAAAAAGTTACAAAAACACACACTAATTTAACTTAACTTATTTACGAGAAACTGTGATTTAAAACGCGAAGAGGGCAAAAAATAAACGAAACTTACTCAGAGCAAAACAAACACGTCCATATCTGCCACCATCTTGACTCAAACTTGAGAAAAATTTTTTTCGGAGAAAAATTTTTTTTTGAAGAAAATTTTTTTGGAGAAAAATTTTTTTTGGAGAAAAATTTTTTTGGAAAGAAAAATTTTTGAGAACAATTTTTTACAGAAACATTTTTTTTGAGAAAAATATTTTGGAGAAACATTTTTTTGGAGACAATTTTTTTTCGAAGACAATTTTTTTCGGAGAAATTTTTCTAAGAAAATTTTCTGCTCTGAGAAAGTTTTTTTTCTGAGAAAGATTTTTTCAAAAAATAGAAATATTTTCAACAACTGAAAACTCCCAAACGACTGATATCACAACAAAAACCTCTTTTAAGGTAGAGTGTGACGCAGTCCGTAAGTCCGCTTCCAAAATTAATGATATCGCTTGAGGTGACGCTATGTTGTAGAGAAAATTGAGGTGAACATTTTTGTCTATTTGGGGTCAATTTTTGGGTTTTTTTTTGACAACGGACGGGTTTTCCAACGTTGTAATTTCGACAATTTCCAATCCAATTTAATGTGGACGTAATTTCTTGATTGTAATCATTTCGCAGTCCGCACACCCTAAAAAAACGTCCACAAACCCAAAGAACGCCATAACCCGAAGGTGTTGGAGAACAAATTTTTTTTAAAAAAAATTTTTTTGGAGAAAAACTTTTTTGGAGAAAATTTTTTTCGGAAAAAAAATTTTTTTTTCGTAGAAAAAACTTTTTTAGGAGAAAACACCCAACCAAATTTTTTTTTTTTTCGTCGAAAAAATTTTTTTTGGAGAAAATTATTTAAGGAACAATTTTTGGAGAACCATTTTTTTTGCGAAAAAAATTTTTATTGGAGAAAAAATTTTTTTCGGAGAGAAATTTTTTTAGTAGAAAAATTTTTTTCGGAGAAAAAATTTTTTTTTTTGAAGAAAATTTTTTTTGGAGAAACCTTTTTTTTTGGAGAAAAATTTTTTTTTTGAGAACAATTTTTTAAAGAAAAATTTTTTGAGGAAATATTTTGGAGAAACACTTTTGGAGACAATTTTTTTTCGAAGACAATTTTTTTCGGAGAAATTTTTCTAAGAAAATTTTCTGCTCTGAGAAAGTTTTTTTTCTGAGAAAGATTTTTTCAAAAAATAGAAATATTTTCAACAACTGAAAACTCCCAAACGACTGATATCACAACAAAAACCTCTTTTAAGGTAGAGTGTGACGCAGTCCGTAAGTCCGCTTCCAAAATTAATGATATCGCTTGAGGTGACGCTATTGCTGGAGTTCAAAGTTTTAATTTCTGAAAAAATTACAGCGCTTTTTTTCAAACAAAATTACGTTATGTTACAAAAATTGCGTCACAAATGCGTGGATCCGGCGGAATAATTTTTCAATACTTTCAGTTTTTACACGCAAAAATTGAAATTTACTCTAAACAATAAGAAAAGCAATAAGAAATAAAAGTCAAATTTTTGCAGCGATATCATTAATTTTGGAAGCGGACTTACGGACTGCGTCACACTCTACCTTTAAAGAGGTTTTTGTTGTTTAAGATTTAAGGCAATATTTACTTAAATACGTTCGAGTCTTTTTGCGACATCATTTCTGTTTGTCATATCTATTTTGATTTATACGGGTTCCTTGCATACGTTTTATTTTATTTTGTTGTTTTTTTAATTTAATTTGATCCATTCTTTTTTCGTAGAGTGATGCGGTGATTCAGGATTTAACATATTTTGTGAAATATATGGAAACAAATATTTTGCTCCTTCTAAGAATGAAAAGTATATCGTTACGTCCTGCATGAAATCTTTACTTTGGCATTATTTATCTCTGCCTTAAGGCCAGGGCGCGTAGCACGTTGATTCGAAAGAAATGACAGCAGAGGGCGATGCCCTCTGTTATCATTGAAAATTTTTATTTCTTCACACTGTGGCTAAAATGACAAAAGCGTGTCTCGTTTACTTACAGACCACTCATTTAAAAGCCAAGCTGTAAAAATAATAATAAAAGACTTTTATGAAAATCAAAATAGTCACTAATTTACAGCTATAAAGACGGGACGATTCAATTTACAAAAGTGGTGGGTGTGAGAAGAAAACAATGTTTTGCAACTTCGGATTGCGTATTAGGAATAAATATGTCATTGGCTTAAATTTCAGCTGAGAAATGTGTTTGCATCAGCTATAAATAGCTCCATGCCATTACAAAACTTTTTTATGACCCAAAATAAATAACGAATATCCTGACTAATCGAATTAATTTTTCAATCGTGCACCCCTTAGTATCGCTGTAATGAAATAATTTGAAATAACCCACAATTGCAACACTAACTCGAAACATATTTATTATACCAAAGTCTAACATTGGTAAGCTAAAGCTGATAAAGGTAAACAATAACACAATAGAACAAGGTTATTCTACTGTAAGATGATTTGATTTAATCGTGTTATCTTAATAATATCCTTCCCAACTTCTATACCATCGCACAGTATTTTATTGTTCGTTGAATTATCGCTGTTTTCGATATATACATATATATATCAAATGAGCTTAGCATTACGGAAGACACTTTCCTTCCTTCATGTTCTATTCAGCTAGAAGTTCTTTAGTTTAAATACAAATACATGAAAAGTTTAGCGTCAGCAATAATGTGCTTAGAGTCGATGTGATTGAGTTTCATTAAATGAGGGAAAATGAAAATATCCACAAAAACCACCAAGTTCCATGTTATATTGTGAACATCGATGTGTAAACTGATATAAAATTATATTTTGCAGAATTTTTGGAGTACTTTATTTTTGGATTCATTGTACCTAATGCTTGATAATAACAATGATGCGAACAATCTGTTTTTAGCTACAGTGAAATATGTTTGCAGGAATTTCATAAAAAAATATTCAAAATAACAAACCAATTCATTCAATTACAATATCGAACGTACATTCATGATATGATCAATTATGCTTAAAGCCCCCTCCAAAATAAAATAGCGAAAATATATTTTCAAATTAATTAACGCAATTAGATAGGGTGAAATGACCACAATGACATTGTTTTACCACCAGTTTGTGCTGTAGCCTACCGGGTTAAAATGAATCGAAATCATTTGGAAATAAATAGTGTAATCCCTCAGAACAAAGACTAAATTTTGTGATTTGTTATAATCAGGTTGACATGGTGTATTATACGATGTAAGCACATGTTCCGACTTCAATATAGGCGTAATTGCTTATGTGGTTGAGACTGTGTTACGCTTTTATTACAGAAGTAAATATTCGGTAGATTAAAGGAAACTCGAGACAAAACTGTGGGAGCATAAGCTGAAATGATCTTAGAATTCTTTGCTAAGGAATTAAATTTCGATATTTCTGATTTTCGGTTGTACACAATGTTGCTACGCATTACAATTTAATTTTGCTCGTGAATTGTATTCGTTTTGAATGTCGCATGGGTTACATGTTTGCTAGATAAATAGAAATTTTAAAGGAAAATGAGATTAAAAGGCTCTCATCTGAAGGGATTTAGACGTCATACCCATGAACTGCTCTACTCATTCGATTTAATTCGCAGTCAATAAAATAATACACAAATTTAGTTACCCAAAATTCCCACTCTCCCTGGATGTGAAATTTGGGAAAATTGTAAGAATATTTTATATAGATTTTCCTTAGGATGTATAACATTAGCGAATTGATAACGAGTATAATATCCTAATGGGACGTATGTACTTGTGAACAATTTAGGGCAGGTTAGGAGGTAGTTTACAAGACGGCTACATGTAAAACATGACAAGCATGTAACTGGTGTTGGTAGTGTGATCGCTATCACTGTCTGACCCACTAGTATAAAATGTGATGAGATTAATGGCCTCCTCTAGAGATGAGGCGGCACCTCTTTTCATGCCCGAATCTGCCCGTTCTTCAAATTCTTCCCTAGCACACCTTCAAAAATTGAGTTTAAAGTGTTTTGTGGTACTGTAAAGGTAATCTCTCTCATACATTCAAATCCATTTATTTTCTCTGTGTAAAATTGGTTGTTTAATATTTTGAGTCAGACGTGTCGCACGTTAAATTTGTGCCCGTGTCCGCCCTACCCTAGCCCAAAATATGAAAAAATTGCCCGCCTTAAAACGTGCCTGTTAAATTTGTGCCCTGAACGGAATCGCACAAGGAGGAGTTAATAGCTGGGACTGAACCACAAATCCCATTTATGCACATGTCCATGTCCTGTCGAACCCCACTATATAATAAAACAGAAACACGGCGCATATACCTCGATGCACCTTGGTACACTTCTATGCACCTTGATACACCTCGGTGCACCTTGATGTACCACGATGCACTACGGTGCACCTTGATGTACCACGATGCACTACGGTGCACCTTGATGCATGGAATCAAATTAGACGTAATGTAGTGCTGCAGCAGAGATTGTGAGAAAGAGAATAGGAATAAAAGAGAAATAGAAGGTATGTCGACATGGATGGAAAAAAAACAGCTCGACTGAAAACTCTAAGCATATTGAATGGTAAAATGTAGAAGGGAGAGATGTCCCAATGCAAACTATCTCAATAAATATAAAACTTATAGATTTGCGCTCAAACGCGTCGAGTATGACGAGCTGATCAATTCCTTGCTAAAGATGTTGTACCAGCTCATCATCCTGAGGAGCCACCTCTAGAACCTCGAGGTTACGTAGATTTTTTGAGGTTCCTTTCGGACTTTATTATTGCTTGAGGTTGATAGTCACAAGAACGTAAGGTTCATTATGATACAACCTTTCCCGAATCCAGGATGATGAACTGCTCATGAACTTCATTCAGATTCTTGTCTTTCTCAAGGCAATATTGACGTCTTTAAGAGTGCAAATAGTCGGAGACATCGAGGTCTTCACTTCCTTAAAGACGGAGTGGCACTTATATATTATCCTGACTAAACACCTGTACAAATACTAGGTTCCGTGGGTTTTGTTAGGGCTCTTTGTGAGTTTTATCATTGGGCTAGCCTTAACAGTAACGAGGAAATGTAACTCCGTGTGATTCAACAAATTTCAGATTCAAGATAATGTATTTCTCCTAGGGTCAATCAAGCTTTATGTCTTGCTCTGGGAAATAGAAAGGTTTTAAAAAGCAAAATCCCGAGGTGTTGTCACAACCATCATCTTGAGGTGTCATCTCCAGAAGTTTATCACTATTTCATACAGCGGAACAAAGCGAAAAGTTGAAGCTGAAATTTTGAAGCTCAGAAATTTCAAATATGTAGGGACTGACAACTTACCGAAAAATGGCGGCCGCGCTTTATGTATGGAGGGGAGTTGCATGAGCTCATCAAGCGCATCTAAAATTACGAGGTGTTACCGGGAGAGTGATAGACCGACAAACTTTACACCATACACAAAAATAAGTTGGAGTGTGTCAATTATAGAGAAATCGCTCCTCTGAATACCAGTTCGTCTCGCAATACCAGTGCGTCCAGGGCAGGGGGTATCAGTACTACCAAGGGCACCAGTACTGCCAGTGGTATAGTAATATAATTGAATCAGCATGCTCACGGCCGAAGGCCGGTTAACTGCACTGGTAATAATAATAAAAATCTGCCTTAACAACCCATGAAGGGTTAGGGGCTAGATCATTATTAACTAGTTTCTCTACTTTCGTGGTTCTACTTTTTGAGATCCTTTCATTACCGGAAAGTTTTTACTGTGCCAGTGGTAAGCTGTGCGACAAACCCAGTGCCATCTGCGAGATGTACTAGGAGCAAAACTAGTAGGAGTAGAATACAGGCACCTCCCAACAATACCTTTCACCGATAAGCCGTACTATAAGGCGTTATACTCAACTTCACATGACTTGAACCGATTCAATAAGCTTTGTTTTGTTTACAAATCTAACAATCGGAACAAATCCGTCTGTGGTTGAGTTTTGAACCAACGCACTGGCAATTCGATTTCATAGTAGCAAGCGTACTACGCTATCGAGCCACTTTTTGTAAGATTTATTTTGGTGTAAGTGCTATTCGCATTTCTGTTTTTTGAAATTAATGCATCACCTGAACTACAATAATTGTACTTACCCAGTGCGTGGGACAGGACATTCAACCTATTTTTTTGTTGCTTCCGATAAGAATTACAAGAATATTACTCTTAATACATAAAAAAAATACTTTCAATTTATGTTATTCGAAAAAAAATATTTAACAAGACTCCGTTGATAACATTATCACTACAATTCGTTTTATATTATTATTTGTATTTGGAATGGGAACTGGAAATTTCTTGTGTTAAATTGTGTTGTTGTCGTCGCCATAATAGGAAGACACAAACATTTTATTATGACAGGGTCAATATCGTATAACAACCATCCATTTATTTCATATGAGAACATTCGGCGTGTATTTGAAAATATAGGAAAAAGGAAGAATCAAAACGAAACGAAACGAAATTCAATATGACTTTAGCCTATTGACATTAAAGAGATAAGGAATCCATAAGTCGCTTTTATGAAATTGTACTGAGAGGAAAACCTATTATAGCAAATATCCAACAATTTATCTGTATATGAAATTAATGTTGAGATTTCTTTGCATTTACGAAATACATTTATATTTTGTTTTCGGTATTCTTTACTACACAAGGTATATAACAATGTTCGTCTAATCGTTTTGCGTATTTCATCCGACTATGATAAAACATTGTTTTTAGTTTGCTTTCTTGTTTAAGCTTTTAGCCTATAATTCTCTGTGGTGGTCCCTCTTTAGTTATGGAAAATTGCTTCGTGTGTATTCCAGTGCGGTTCAGTTTTGTTATTTATTATTAATAACAAGTATGCGGTTACGATATGGTTTTGAAACATTAAATAGGTATTCTCGGTAATAACACTGTGGTTGTTGGTATCATTTTACATTGTTTTCGTTCTGGTATACAATACGGCAGACATGAGAGCCGACCTAATACAGCGACTAAAGCGATAACTGTCCTAATATGAGGTTTGTTGTTATAGATTGAAAAAAGTCTCTCTCTCCAGTAAGTGAGTTAACGGATTATATAATTTGATCAATTTATTTAATAGGGAAGCTTGGGGGAAGGTGGAGGGGTGGAATGTCATGAAATAGATCATCGAAACTCACACCGACGGAAACAGCCTCAAATTTAACCATTTTGATGAGTCGCCGCTTAAACAAACAAGGGAATTGATGCGTATAGTACGTCATTAACTTCTATTAAAGTTATAGCCAATTTAATAATGAAAGTCGATACCAGTAAATCATGCGATGTTAAAAGTTAATGCATTTCATCATGAAATTCACTATACTTTGGCGAAAGCCAGTGTCGCATGAGTTTTAAGACAATCCACTCTTTTAGTGCTTCAACGGCTTATGTCAAAGTATAGCTTTTTTCATAACGCGACGATTAAGGACCGCAAAGTTTCATGACGAAATTAAGAAATCGTCTAAATTTCGTTTATTAAAGGCATTTGTTCTTCTACGACGCGACGTATGAATCTTTTGGGAGCAAAACCCAGTCTATTCCATCTGTCAAAATGTCATATTAAACGTCAAAGCTATAAAACACTCGAAACATTTAGAAAGATGCTCGGGCATGTTTGTGTCGCTTATCTTAATATATATTTGATCAAAAAAGAATCTTAGACGAAGGAAAACTATCTCGCCGCGGGGAAAATATCGGAAAAGGCCGCATAGTTAAAATGTTATAAGTAGAAAGATCTCACACGGAAGGAAAATCATATTTTTGTTCCGTTTGCTATCGAGTCGTTCTGCTCCGAAAGAAAAAGTTTTTGAACGACATTGGCATGAAAATATCCGGTGAAATGAAAGCCACAGAGTACCTGTATCAGCGGATAAGTATGGCTCTTCAAAACTTCAACGCTAGTTCACCATCATGGGGACAATACCACTGTCGATTGGGTTGGAGGAGGTATTTTTGTTATAATTTGTTAATCTTTCGATTCCTTGTTCTATAGTAAGAAAAGTAATTTCTCATTTTTGGAAAATTTGATATTCATGTCAGGGTGATAAAAATGGTTTTTTGGCTATAACTCGCGTAAAACGAAATGAAATCAAATGAACTTTTATGGGATTGTAAGCCCCAATGATACAAAGGTTTTTCATCATTAGATTCCTTGGAGCCTTCCCCCACTCCTGAGTTATTAGTCATTTTAGGTGAAAACTTCGGGAACGCTTTACTGTTTGAAGCAGCGATGAACCGCAAAACTGAGTATGGGGTGTTCTAGTATACTACCCCTACTATAAGACTATGCAAAGACTTCCCCGGTTTAAGACTGTTGCACCGGTTTGGAACAACTTTTGTAAGAAAGGTCAATTTTTGACACGTTTTGTTGACTATTTTCAGCTGAAGAAGTCTATATAACTGCCCTGAAACATGATATCTGCAGCTGGATATGCGGAAAGGAACTGTTCACAAGTGACGATATACTCTACGGAAGGGGGGGGGGGGAATGTTGGTTACCAAAGAAAGTGTGTTGAGTTTTATATGGAAATTTAGAACGTTTTGAACACTTTTGCTATGTGAAAGTGGGGGGGGGAGGTAAAAAATTCTATAACACATTGTGTGACGTCATTTGTGAATGAAGCCCCACAAATATTTGATTTTGGTCTCAAAATCGTTCGAAGTTTTCGCAAAATCACTCTTAAGTTATATAATCCTTTCAAAATTTAAAAAAAATAGCGAATGTTCTCATATATCGTAGAACAAGGAAAAACAAAATTTATCGAAAAAAAAAATTCACTAGAATTCCTAATTCACGAAAACACGCGAGTGATTTCGCGTTGCTGAGATCGACAATTATGCGACAATCGTTCTGCTTATGCTAGAAATTGGTTTTTAAAGAAAAAGCACTGTAGTTGTCGACCTCAGCAAAGCAGAATTGTTGTGTATTTTACCTAATACGTCAGGGACGAAAAATGGTTACGCATATCATCATGAAATTTCGTATACTTTGACATAAACCTACATCGCTCTAAACGCGTAGACTTAGTATGAATGGCGTGTAACGATGAGAATTACAAACCATTCCAACGACTTCGAAGACGTTTCGAGTGGCTCACATGTCTGCTACACGACACACATTACAACAACATATAACGTTTTGTTAAAGATTTTTCGTTTAAACACATTGTTCCACATTACATACTACGCAGCTCGTCGCTAAGCTTACATAAGTTATAACCTCCTTCATCTTTATTCGAAAATCATTGAAAATTCCATTAGCTGATATTGTATGGAAAAAGGTACCTTTCGTACAAAAAAGATTATATCGGTTATTATCATAGAATTTTTAATTATTGATTTCGTGCACGAATGGCGTATTAAAATGCTTGAAAATGAAACACGTACACTATACCGATCTACCTCATATTGTTTATTGTGTGTGGTTTAGTTCTTTTCCGTGAAAGAAAAGATCTACAGAGTGCTTTGCAGCAAATCACTGTAAAAAGCTTTTTATGGTTATTACTATTTTGTATTTCGATATTTTAATTTGATCTCATTAAATCTGTAATATGTATCACATTATGTTGCAGAATTTAAATTAATATGCTGGCTGGTGGTTGTCTTCTTGCTATTCTATTCTACAATGTATATTGTATAGTCACTTACATTGCCAATGGCTTTGATGTTGATCTTAACATTATATTTTATGCTAATACCAGAGTTGTTAAGCAGTAAATTGTTGTATTTAATTAATTAAGGTATTCCAATCACGCGTAAAAATTTCAATCATTTATTACTGTTATTTGAGGGATATATTAAATTTTAATGACTATCTCATATAAACATTTACCTTTCTCGTTATTAGATTTTATATAGGATTGTTAGTTAAAATACTTTTATCGATTTTATGATTCTTTATACTTCATGAATTCAATATACAATCAATTATTTCTCAGTGTAATGAATTAGACGTAATTTGGGATTGGTTTTCGGTAGAGTTCGTTAGGGCTTTCAAAAATTGTTTTATTGTTAAGTAACGGTAGCTGTACGCATTTTCTATTCCGCGGTTAAATATGAATCTTCAGGAATTACAATCCCACGGGAATTACGGTGGAATTGTAATTGTTCTACTGCTAGTACCATTATAATGGCTGATTTTTGTTTTATTTCTGTATATCAGATCGTCATAAACGTGATAAGAAAAATAGATAACAACAATGAATGTTTCCGAGGGGTTGTTTTAACAACTGAATAAGTGGGTAGTGTACTGCAAGGATATTATACAGTTTGCATCTAAGCTTTACAAGTATAAGAATTAAATTCGTCGTAGCGTAGATGAAATCGAGAAAAATACCTCCACTAACCCAATCCCTACGATGCAACTTGAGTTGAAGTTTTGAAGAGCAATACTTATCCGCTGATATAGGTGTCTGTGGCTCTCATTTCACAGGAAATTTCCGAAATGTTTTTGCCAATGTCGTTCAAAAACTTTTTCCCTTCGGAGCAGATAGGGTCCAACGACTCGAGAGCAAAAGGAACAAAAATATCGTTTTCTTCCCGTGTGAGATCTTTGTGCTTATACCATTTTAACTGTGAGGCCTTTTCCGATATCTTTGAAGCAGAAGAAAACTCTATGTACGAAAGTTTCAAAATTTTTTCGACCGAATCTACCCACGCACGCTTCGCTGGCACAAAAGTTCATGAATTCCATCCGAATTAGTTATAGCTTCATCACATACGCATCCGTGAGGAACGCAAACGTCACACCTGTAGCGTAAAGCCACAACAATTCTGAACGTACTGTCGCTAAGTAGAATACCGATGGTCCTTGAAGGTAAAACATTCAGCCACGCACTTGACTGGGGACATTGGGATGCCAAAAACCTCGCCGAATTTATTTTATACACACAGACAAATATTCAAGTCGTCCCAGTTCTTTTGCATTCGAGGATCTGATGGAGAAGCGCTGGCTGATCAAGCACGAATAGCCTCCGAGTAAAAGGATACATCGACGTAAGTGTATAACTTGTTTCTTTTCAAGAAACTTTGCGAGTTCATGATATATTGAGTACTTCTAAAAGAAATGCAATCCACACTTGCGGTGTCAGCTTATTTAATAGTATTAGTATGCGATATTTCATGACGAAATTCATAATATATCGGGTGACACGTATTTCGTATGAAATCTGTCCAAATTGTCACCAGTGAACTTTAGCGGACAGTAGTTTTTATGCACCTATATGTATCATGAAATTTCGCATACGTTGACATGAGCCGACGTCACTCTAAACGCGTCCACCCCAGGCCCATGTCAGTCCACACCACTTTTTAAAAATCCACCCCAGTGCACCCCACTCATTTTAAACTAAAAAAAAAATCGTCTGCGGCGCTTTATAAGATTCTGGTTGGGGGGCGCACACAAAGGACGTCAGCAATTTCGTGTGACCTTTTAGGAGGGTATCCTCAAAATGTGACAACACCGTGCAAGGGCGGGGAGGGGCGTCGAACAAGACGAAAAATTTGAGGACGTCCTTTGTGTACGGCCCCTTGGCAAAAAATGCGGATTACCTCACCGAAAAGAGGCCCAAAAGTGGAAAACGTTGCCTTACTTTTTTTTCTCACTCGGTAAAACTTTTTCGCTCGCCACACCTACAATTCCTTCATCTTATACTCAAAATATTGCAATTTAAAGAAAAAATACCGCTTTAAGGTATATTTTTTCTTATTGGGTTTTCTTCTTACAGAAACTGAATTTCCCAACAAAGAGTTAAATAATAGAGTCTGTGGGCTGTTCACGTATCGCCCGTATCACGTATCACGAATTTCTTGAAATTTTTCATATAAAAATCGAAAAATTACGTAATACGGGCAATACGTGAAAATCCCACAGACTCTATGATAATAATTATGGATTTTTATCCAACATGACGCCAAATTAGACTGGTTATTAAAAATATGTCGCGTTTCCTCTTAGGCTATTTAATTGTGTCGATTAATTTATTTGTTCAACAATGCAAAATTTTCTCGCTCGCGCTTTTTAGACGATCTTTGTCCATTACAAACGAAGTATGAATAAAAGACAACCTAGTAGAGCTACTTACTGAAAAAGTCGGAACTTTCAATAGAAAGTTTGGGCCCCCTCGATGAAAAATCCCCCCCAGTCCAAAAACCTTATAAAATGCTCTGACTGAAAGCGATCTATCTTTCGACGTTCTATGATGTTACAGTAAAATAGGCATGTAGATTCTTACTCGAAATAAGAAAATGGATATTATATGTTTGGTTACATCTAGTACTTCAACCTAAACTAAAAAATTTAAAGACTTTGACTAGTTTACATAAAACAGTTCAAGAATTTCGTGTGAGATTTTTTCCATTGAAAGAAAAATTGTGGTTTTTAAGAAACGGTGTTTCCATAACAGGGTTTGGCGTAATGAAGCCGGCCTAAGTGTTTCAATCTTCTAATAATTTCTATATGTATTATCATAATATGGTCTTTATGAGCCAATCAATAACATGTGCATGGCATTTAACCGCTTTTCACTACTGTGGTTTCAAAACATACCACGTGTGTCGTTCAAGATGACTATCAGGAAGTTGAAAATTACGTATAAACTGAATGGTAAGACCAGAATTTCATAAACTGAACTTTGGGTTCTCTCTCTAATCAGAAACTGATTAGTCAACTCGGGTCTCACGACTCTCAAATGTAACTCTAAGTTACGTCGATTTGTAAGAACAGCTAGTCTAGTCGACTAGTTTCCGCTAATCATTTTTGCTTCAGGTGGACCATTGGCTGCACGAGACGGTGGTGCTTGATGGAATGTCGGTCTTTTTTCTATTTCAGCTTCTTTTTTCGTCTAATAATTGATTCCTGTTTTAAGTATGATAACTTACACTTAGAATTGTATAATTGTTAATAATGACGATGAGCAGAAGTGGCTACCGACTCCGACGGGTCGACTGGGCCGGCAGCTCACTTCCGGTTCTGCTCGTAATTTATGTTTTTTGTCATACTTTTTTGTATTTAGTCAGGGGGCTTCGGCCATTGATGGAATAAATAAATAAATAAATCAATCAATCAACCCATAATCGATGAGAATATCAAACAATGTAAATAACTAAAGAGACCAACGTGCTAGGCAACATGAGTAGATCTGCCGCACTAGGGCATAAAAAACTTAGCGAGGAGAGAAAATATATGGAAAACTCTCATCTGATTACGTCCCTAAGTTTTTTATGCATTGTAGGGCAGAGATAAACCTTTGTTCTACTCTAGTATTAAAAAAACCTCATTACTGAAAAGGAGCTTTGCAAAATCCAAGCTATTTTCAAAGAAAAGCAAAGAAACATGAATCGAGAAATGGCAACGTAAGCTAAAAATTCTTATGAACATTACAAATATTTCCCGAAATCGTTTTACCCCAGATTTGTTGAATTGCATACGCTCGGCCGAATTATCTCTTATTCTCATTTATTAAGGTGACACAATTTTTGAAGTAAAAATAGGAAATGAGTGAACCATTGACCTAGCAACACTAATTAGTATTCAAGCTACACAAGTGGTAAGAGCCACTTCATTTTTATTCTCTTCTCAAAAAGCTGGTCATACGTGCGGTATGAATTGTACATGTTCATGATAACAGGCACTCCACTCCAAAGTACGGCACTATAAATACATATTTATTAGAGATTTTTATTTCACGAAATGAATTAATTAACTGTTACAGCTTTTCCAATTCCAAACACAAAAAATTGTTATGCGCATATTTTAGCATTTTAGCAACCAACGAGCCTAGAAGTTCTCCATACACATTTTCTATTAAAGTCAGTGTACATTACCCACCATATGATGTTGCGATGAAGGAGATGGTTGAGTTATTATTTATGTATAGTGTTATGAGTCAAGTTATGATGACGAGGAGAATAAATAAAATAAAAACAACATACATTATTTGGGGTGACGTTCGGTTTCCGTAAAATACTTTTTCCAAGGGAAGACAGTAAACTTATTTGAAATACCAGAGAGTGAATATTGTGTTAGAAAAGTCGTATACAAGGAAATATCATATATCATGAATCATATTTGTATGCTGATGTATGTTGGAATATTCGAAGAAATGTTGTTGAGAATACGACCGGCACAGTTTTTGTGTATAGAACCATTTATTTTGTACCCCCAACATTTTCAAAAACCACTTTAAGTTTATTGGGCGTGTCCAAGAAAATACTAATTTTACGGGAAATAAAATATTCAAATTTATTTAAGTAGTTTACTTATTATGATTAAAGACTTTGGAAATATAAAAATGAAATATTTATGGGAATGGTGGGAATGGTGGGAATATCGGATTTTTAAATTAGATATGAAAGCCGAGAAAAATCTGGCATCGAAAGCGCGCCGAACAGAAGATGATTTCAATATTTCCACTCGAGACGTCTGTCGTTACCATTAAAAGCAAGATCTCCAATTATGACTAAAACAGTAAAAAACAGGTAGAAAATGAAGAAAAATAAAAAAAATGAATAAATGACACAATTAAAATGAACTAACAGATGGCGCTTTAAAAATATGGAGTGAAAACTGCAGAAAAACACATGTGTTCTCGTGTTCTGTTTGATAAACTAATAGTAAAATGTTGCCGATAATCATTTATTCAGATTACTTAGACTTCAAAGATATAATGGCTGGAGTCCCTCAAGGCAGTGTTTTGGGCCCGAATTTGTATCTACTATTCACCAGCGACCTACCTCAAACACCAAACGTCATAACATCAATTTTTGCCGACGATACAGCGAACTCAGCCACAGCCAAAATTTATGCTCAATCAATAGCTCTATTGCAACGATCTAATGACAACGTTGAAAATTGGACCAAAAAATGGCGAATGAAGCTTAACGACCAAAAAGCTGTTCATGTCAACTTCACCAATAAACAGATCCCGCACCCTAAGCGACTGACGTTGAATGGGAACCTCATCCCTCATGAAAATTCGGCGAAATACCTCGGAATGAACTTCGATGCCAAAGCTAAATGGATCGTGTTACTGCCAGTGGTGACACATAGATAGCAGAATCCCATCCGTCTCAAATTATGCCGAACTTCGCCTCACTCATGAAAACGTCAAATCATCTTCAAGTCACCAAGTCATTTTACCAAAGTTTTCTCATTACAATATTCAATTAAGCGATTCCGATTAGGTTTAGTGAAATTACCGATCCGATTAATTAAGTCCGAAAATCGCGTTGATTGAACCAAGGAAACGGTGATCATTGTTTTCAGTCACACGTTTTCCTTATACGTAAGTGAATTTTATTAAGCTAATTCTAGAAATACCTAACGATTTCATCTCTTAGATAATTTACGATAGAATTATATCGTTTAGTTACGGTTACCTTCAGTTGCTCAATTTGTAGCTTGATACAATACGTAAGTGAGAATTCGTTATCAGACTATAACGTAACCTAACATAGTTGAATTTATAGAAATTTGTAGCACATCAAAAAGTCTGAATCGTAATAAATGGAATTATAACGATAAGAACTGTTTGGCTCACTCATTTATTTCAACTACTAAACGGATCATCGAGGGTTTCCGAAAACCATTCGAACAGTTTCCCTCTACCAACAACAGATCGAGCACACCAAAACCAAGATGACAGAGTTGAACATCCGATTTCGAGAAGTCTATTGGATGAACCTCAAATCGAGATCATCAATTTACAACAAATTGCTAATATACAATCAAATTCTGAAGCCAATCTGGATGAATGGTATCTAATTGTGGGGATGTGCGAGCAAATGCCATATAAAGTCAATGAAAATAGCGTAAAACCATTTTCGTTACTTGATAGTGTTATGAATTATTTTGTCATTGACACGACGCTCAGACATTAACGCTTAAGATGAGAAGCGGACTCTATTCTCCGCAAGTTTAATTCCTATGTAGTAGTTTCAATAGGTAAATAATTCTTCGATTTATTCAGAGTAGTGAGCTCTAAATCACATGATGGAGGTGGTTCTCCATGGCGCTTGCCATAAGTAATAATTCTCTGGTATTCTAGCGTGGCTAGACAATTGAATTGTACAGTGCATATAGTCAACAAATAAAAAAACCGCACCATTTTCGTAGGAAAACTTGATAAGATCTTGAATTAACTTTGGAGGCATGACTTTCAAGAGTTAGAGTAAGAAATCGTTGGAACTGCTTCCGATAGAGGGCGACTGTGAACATTTCAGTTACAATTCACTAGCCCCGGAAATACCTCTAACTGAGATAAATAGAAATGATAACAAATCGCCCTTCATGTCCATCAACATAGTAAGTTGAATGACTTACCTGATGATTGGCACGATATGCCGAAATGTTGATCTCTTCTAATAATCTCTATAACGCAACTGTTCTAGATGTGTTAATGTCTGAGCGTCATGTCAATGACAAAATAATTCATAACATTATCAAGTAACGAAAATGGTTTTACGCTTAAGATGAGAAGCGGACTCTATTCTCCGCAAGTTTAATTCCTATGGAGTGGTTTCAATAAGTAAATAATTCTTCGATAAATGAAAATATTTCAAAACAAAGTGTTAAGAACTATCATTAACATCAGAAACAGCGACATTCATCGTGATCTCAAAACACCACCCATGGTAGCTGATGTCATCGAAATGATTGCAACAAAACATGAAAACAGACTCATCCATCATGAAAATCCTGAGGCCATTCGCTTACTGAAATACGCACAGAACACAAGACGACTCAAACGCACCAAGCCACATGAACTCGTCAATCGTCAGGAGTAGTTACATCAATAACTCTACAACAAAATCATTCTCAGACAAAATGGATACTTTGTGAAATTTTAAACTAAAACTAAACTCAGATGTATATTAATGGTTGGCCATTTTATGACCAGTTTTAATAAAAAACTTTACAAAAAAAATTTATTCAGATACCTTCGTATTTGTTTAATCGCCTTCAAAATTTTTGAACCGAAGACGATCTGACATGGTAACCTTTTCCATAATGATCAAATGAAACAAAATGTGTGTCTTGCGTTAGCTTTTCTTATCGCCTAATAAAATTGTTCGGAAAATATTATTTTTGTAATATACGAATCGCTAATCACCAGAACAGAATTATCATTTGCTGCGAAACGTTGCAAAAGATTTCAATGAAAGCTTAGAAACGTTCAACAAAAAGAATTAGAATGAGTCAAAAGTTGCTTGTCATAGTTTTCCTATTGAGTTTAATTGGCAGTTTGTGTGTTAATGCAGCTCCAAAGAGAGTGAAACGTGTCATTAGCTGCGAGTTCGGTATGTAACTACAGATACCTTTGATTTTTTTTTCATTTCAATGAAACTTTAAATTTAGATTGCGGACATGGATTGGGGCTTTGTCAAATAAGTCCGCTTCAAAGTAAGTGATTTTGTGCGAACATTTGTGGAATAAGTATTACCCCTTGAGTAGAGTTGCGCGGGTTACCCGAAACAACGAAAAACTCGACTCCAACCTAAGCCCAAATTGCTTTCTTCCGAAAATTATATCGAGTTGAGTAAGTTTCGGATCGGTCGTATCATTCAGACCAGTTTCCCGCGTCATTTAATTCAAGGTGACTTCATAGTTCTGAAACTTATGCTGCAACCAAAAAGGAAACGGAGTATTTGTACAATTCGCGTTACATGCTTTCCAATTACTAATTGTAGTAGACTTGCATGAGCTCGCGCTGCGTCAGCTTGTGTCAAAGTATACAATATTTCATGACGAAATTCATAGCATGTCAAGCAACTTAAAACGTCGTACTAAACGCGTCTGTATCGTTCTGATTTCGGGTTATTAGTAATTTATTCTGACGGGGCTCGGTACCGGTCGGGTTTGTTCTCTACTTGGGGTAATTTTTCATTAAAAATAGCGCAGCTTGTGTATAAAACTAAGTTCATTTTATTTTTAGTACCACGTGAAACCTGCAATGAAGAATATGACAAGTGTATGGACGAATGCCGTGGGTTTTGAATGTAATCTATAATTTTAAGAAATATGTTTTTTTGGATCTAAACATGATAACACTTTCAAAAGATAGAAGTCTTTCTCTTCAATCAGATCTGAATTGGTGGATTCAAATTTTCGGGTATTTTACTTATCAACTGTAGAATGTTACTTGGGTTTGCTTAGGTGTAAGAATGATTGTACAACAATAACATTAGGTTAAGGATATTTTTGAATTACCCGAGTGACAGTTTGAGCGATTCATGAACACACAGATGGCATGAGCTATATCGATCGTAATTGTGAATTGTGCTCATACACGATTATGACGAACATTGCGACAAATCTTCATTGCGGTCGTTGCGGACGTTGAACCGATCAAGTGGTTTTCTCTTAAGAGCTTAACACGTAAAGTAATTTCGGTGACGGGAATTAACGCACGGAGAGGAATTAACGCCCGGGGAATTAACGCCCGGGAACTAACGCCCGGGGAATTGTCGCCCGGGAATTATCACCCGGAAGGACTTTTTCCTTATGCATATTGTGTATTTTCCTTGTACGAATTACTTTAAATGTATTTTCCTTGTACAAAATACTCGCTTTAAATTGTTGTCACATTTGTCCGGGCGATAATTCCCCGGGCGTTAATTCCAACTTTTTCGGGCGTTAATTCCCGGGCGATAATTCCCCGGGCATTAATTCCTCTCCGAGCGTTAATTCATGTCGCCGTCATTTCGCGTATTGTTTTAATAAACTCGTTGTGAAGCAGATTACTGTTACAACTTGGTTTAAAGCCCAAGGATATTGGGGTAAGCTTTAACGTCAGCATGACAAATTTCGGAGTGCTAATCTGTGCTGTGAAAAGCTTTTAGGATTTACGATTGTACTTCCTTTTGTTGTAAGAAATATTGGTTGCCACATGGAGGAACTGGTAGCTTCTGAATGTTGAAGCATAGCTTGGATTATGATTGGACGATTTGTTTGGATGAAATTCGTACGACGCAAGTTGGAAAAGTTAATTGGAAATTATTGGATGTTCATCTGGTGTTCATGTAAAGTCTCAATCACTACTACATAAAGTCAGGTTAGTTATAAGGGGGCGCGCATTTAGCTTAAGGAACTTATATTTACAATTGAATCGAAGATTGCCTTTTAATAAAGTGTAAAAAGGATTAGTGACACAAAATTTGGTTTCTCGTGTATTAAATTTCATTGAATGCATATAGACGCTAAGAATACATGACGCATGAATCCCTTAACATAACTTTTCTCAAACTATGGGATGGAAATAGCTGACCTTTGGCTAGAGCTTCATAGATTTTTTTGCTGCTACGGTCGAGTTAGGAACAAAGTTCCAATTATTAAAGAAAAATAACGAATAACACTGTCATATGTATGTACACATACCCACACCTCGTGCGGCCCTCTAGACACAAGTGCCAGCTTGAGGTCGGCGACTGCCACGTCTGATTCGTATAATATTTTCGTTTTGTTTCGAAATCCCTAACAAAGTTCTTTCTTTGATGTTATTCTGGTGTGATCACCACCCTCTCATAAATGTTATTTAATGTGTAATATATGTGATGGAAGTTATTGATATTCTGAGAAGAATAAAAATGTAAATCAAATTTCGAAAGAAATAATAAAACTTATTCATTCGTTGTTTCCTTTGAGGACTAGATGTTGAGTACAATTTTTATTACAATTTTTATGCTTCTAGTTTTTTAGATACTTTTACATATTGCCGAAGTTAACACATAGCAGATTTACGATTTTATCTATAGGCCAAAATGGATTTGATGATAACGCTATAAAATATATGTGTTTCCCAATTCAAACGCTACCGTACGGTGCGGATACACACGGTATTGAAGATGACATAAATGATTATTCTATTAGCGTCATCAAAAAATCTTTTGGTTTTTTTTTGCAACGATTCGTTCCATTGTCGCATGTCGTTACAGAAAATGCCAACGAGTTTCATTTGAAAAACACAAGCTTTTACGAAACTCTTGGAAGTTTAATCGATTTTTTCAGACGTAGAATTCCATCAAATACGAATCTTTGATAAATGTGTTGCTATTATCATGAACATATATAGTAAATTTCAGAATAGGCATTTGCATAACATTAAAGGGAGGTTATTGCTAAATTTCCGATGTACTTGTTAGTTGAAATAATTTCAGAAACATGAATAAGAAACATTTTCATGTCTCACCAAAGAACGATATCTCTTTTGAGCTCATCAAAATCGTCAAATTTAGTGGGATTTTTCCATACATCGAGAATGAAAAACACTATTTGGACTAAGGGGGCATTCAAATAGTGCGCACGCTAAAAAATACGGATCTTAGACTCAAAAATGCAAAAAAATCAGAATTAGGTATAAAATGAGGAAAAATCGAGTTAAAGACGATCACACGAAAACGTAACTTTTCATTTTTACCGAGTTACGTTACTTTTGACGACAAGAGCATTTTCCTCTCTTGCCCGCGTGAAAAAAAAGTGAAAATGAGATCCTCAAATTTTACTTCTTTTTACCATGGAAGTGAGATGCTCTTTTCGAACCTTTTAGGTCGGATTATCCTCATTATTCATCCATTAAATTCATTTACTATGTGTCCCTATCAATGTGAAACAGCGGTCCTCTGAGAGTCTCAAAACCTTTTTGGATCCGTACGAAGTACAAAGGTCCAATACGTTTACTACAAACAATTTTATTGTAACATGGGGTAGATCGAGGTGGGAGGTGGAGGGATACATTCATTATCGTCTAGAGATGACGGCGCAACCGCTGTCTCCCATGATTCAGGTTCAAAGTTGAGCGAAATTGGCCAAGTAGTTTCGGAGATATGGTCGAAGAATTATTTATTTATTTAGCGTATGGATATTACAACTTATTACAATATTTCTTATATCTAATGATTACAATTTTCTTGAAGACCAGGAGGTCGTAGTGACAGGTCTGGCTTCTTATTAATTCATATCACACAATATTCAAGTTGATATTTCACACACACATTTCATTCGTTAGGTTGATTTGTAATGTAGTGCACTCTGCCGGGAGGTTAGCTGACTAACCACATTGGTAGCGTTATTGTCCGCAGTGACCGCGCGCCCCAAGTGTGTGATTTTTTATGGGTTGCTACGCTCGCGCCTTTTTGTTGAATGTCGATATCCATACTTTGTGGGTTCATCACCATCTGTGGTCGAGTAGCTGCAGCTGATGACCATGTGGTTGTATTTTTCGACCATTCTGTTGTACACAAACTGCTACGTAGGTGAGTGACGTTACACAATAAATGGTCGAAGAAGTGGAGGTCGAACATGGATTTTCGAGCGTCGGTGAAACGTTTTTGCAAATATCTCGGCAAGTAGAGCACGGAAATCGTTCGTTTTGGTGTCAAATTGAAGCATTTTGTGGGAAACTTTTTTTTTGTGAAAATCGAGTCAGTGGTCAGTGGTGGAATGGACAAAATTGTGTTTCTTGGCCATATACGAAAACAGATGGTTTTGAGTCCATATGTGCTAAACACAAAGTTGTAGAGAATGAAATTTTAGGGAAAACGTGTTTGAGGGTTTTAGGGAAAAATTGCCCAGTCCTGGAATATGACTACTTCCGGAATTGGGCTGGATGACCCCTATCTCTTGAACTATGAAAGTTAGAAAGTTGCGTCCAAAGGCAAATTTGTAGATAATAAAATTTTAGAGTAGAGGTGTACGCCGGACACAAAATATCGGCGGCAACGGAAGTGTGTTTTTCGAAACGTCAGCGGCGGCACAATCGGCTAGCAGAGATTTTTTTTTCTTCGGCGACGGCGGAATTTTTTTTCCGAGCCTCGGCGGCGGCGAACTCGGCTAGCCGATATTTTTATTTTCGTCGGCGGCGCCGCAATTCTTAGCAATATTTTCGGCGGCGATCGGCGCGGCGCAAAAAAGTGAATCGTAGAAATATTTTTTTTTTGTAAATTACGACGACGTATTCGAAAATATCCTTGAAGACGACGACGAAGGATTTACCGCTGCCGAGAGGTTACCTTTAAGTGTAGTAGCACTATCAAATAACCCGGATGATCCTTTGGAAACTATTGACAAGAAGCAATATCATACCGTTAAAGGACATTCGAAAACTCGTTGGCCCAGCATCCTGATAATGTTAGAGAGTCTCGGTTTTCAACGGGTCGCTGGGAACAAAGTGTTGTGTCTTCTTGAAGAACCGATGCCAATACACATCAACGAGTGGGATACAATCCAGGATCTGGTAGGTTTTTTAAAAAAATTTCGAGAATCTGTGGAAATATTTTCGTTTGAGAAATGGCCCACTCTTTCAAATGCATTGCTATTTCGTATAGAGATTGGAAATTCATTGAAATCTGGCCAATGAGACAGTGAATTAACAGCGTCATTGAAAGTAAGGATGGCAGCAAACCTTGATTACAGGTTTCCAATCACACACGAGATATTGGTAGCAACATTGCTAAATACGCGGCTCCAAAACTTACCGAAATTGCTGTTTGAGCTACAGAAAAGAAAATTCTCTAAATTCGAATTTCTAAAATCAGAATGTTTGAAAATTGATCCGCCCGAAAAGACTTCTTTGCAAAGTTCTGTAAGGCCAGAAAAGAATTCAAAGAACAGACAATCAACTGTTGCTGAACGTTGCAGCCAAACATTCATATTCCTCTTCCGAATCACAGGCGAGTAATTAAGTCGATGAAGAAATTCACAAATATTTCTTGACTGTCATCCCAAAAGACGATATTGAACGATTTGACGTTTTATTATTTTGGAAGAACCATAGCAAGTCCCTGCCGTATCTCTCAGAGCTAGTAAAAAAATATCTTTGTATTCCAGCTACGAGCACATCTAGCGAACGTGTATTCTCGTCGGCAGGGTTAGTCGTGAATGCGAAGCGCAGTACTTTGGGGCCGAACGTTGTCGATATTGATAGTTTGATAGTTTTAAATGATAAGTTTTAAATGGATTAAATGAAGAAATGTATAGAACGAAATTAGTGATAATTTGTTAAATCGAAATCTGAGTGAGATTAAATAAAGAAATATATAAAAATACATTGTGACAAAACTGACTCCGTTTTTATTCGAAAAAAATATTGCACCGAAATGATTTGTCGGCGGCTGGCGGCCGCCCGACGTTTTTTTCAGCGTCGGCGGCGGCGCATGGCTTAGCCGACCTTTTTTCTTCTTCGGCGGCGGCGCACTTTTTGGGCCCTTTTTTCGGCGGCGCTCGGCGCGGCGCACAGGTCTATTTTAGAGAACACGTGTTCCAAGGCTTTAAGGAAAAATTACCCAATCCTGGGATATGATCTATGATCACTTCTAGAATTGCTAGAATTGGGAGGGATGACTCATATCTCTACAACTATGACAGTTAGAAAGTTCCCAAGTTCCTTCCATCCTCTCATGGTCTCACAATGTTCCTTGGAACAGACTGTTAGTTTTACACTAATGACTAATTCAAAATGAGACTCTTAGTGAGCCCAAAGCAGCCTGGAGTTCATTCGTCATATTTCCTATTTTAAAAAAATAATTTTGAAACCTACATTTTTCTTTGAGCCCAAGATGAGAACTTTGAGAGTCTCAATCGCTGTACTCGCGATTTTTACGCGGGTTGGGTTGATATAGGCTGGAATGCGAAAGCATGAAAAAATATTATAAATAACCACTTTAGGACACTTTCGCTTCTCATAGCAATAGAAACTGTAACACAACCCATTTCATGTGTCCGTAACCGTTTTTATCAACAACAGTTTAGGCGAGAAAATTTCTATTTTGCGCCCATACGTTTTCTCAGGCGAATTGTCATCAAAACCGTCAACAAAACCCAATCTTCTTGTCATACTATTAGATACCTAAGGAGGAAATCTTCGGTTTTCTGGAAAGGATGACCACATTTTTTTTGATCATAATTACGATTTTGAATACAAAAACCCCCATAGCAACAACGCAACGTTATTACTTAATGTAGGAAATAATGCTGACTGGGCCTAATTATGAAACAAGCAACGTATCCGTCCGTTTTATAATAAATCTTTGTAATTGTACCCGAACCGTACGAAATTCAATGTTTCAATTTCAGAGCAAACAAAAAACTTCTCCCATAACAAAGTTGTTTCGAATTCCTTTGTTTGTTCGCTAATTGTTCTGCTGAGACTTTTAAATTGCATTTTTATAGTCCTTATTCAAACACTGTTGATACAAACACGATCCCGCATATTGTACACATCAAAGGTAGTCACAACAGAGGGAACTTTTCGAATGATTTTATGGCTATCGAATCACAATATAAACGTGATCAAATTCTGCAACATTTGTTTTTTCAGTTAGGCTAATATTGCGATAGCGGTCTCTAATGCATGCATCAATGATCCGTCATCATCATTAACTTCGTGCATATTGTGTGTGAAATACATATCGATTCACATTGGAACGAACATGAAGGAGACATGCACAAAAGTAGTTTGTAGTCCTAGTAATGCAGAATTGATTTTTATGCTGAGAGAAATATGCGAAGAAAGTTAAAAAATCGCGTAAGGTCTTTGTTGAAACAACGCCTTTTAAATGTACAGAGAAGTGATGGAGGATATTAAGCGCAGGTCTTTTTTCGTTTTCAATAACATTTACTTATCTATCTATGGAATTCTCTTGATTAGCAAAACTTAGCTTAGCTTAGCTTAGCTTAGCACTATTTTAGTACGGCTTCGGCTTATGTCAAAGTTTAGAAAATTAAATGAAAAAATTAAGGAATTCTCGTTAAAAATCAAAAATCGTGAAAATATGTGAGTGTTATTGCTTCTCTAAAAACAGCATTTGACAGATGAACTAGTAAGGATTGTCACGAAATTACAAATACTTTTCATTCTCGACAACCGCCTTTGACAATTACTGATTTCGTAAAAATGACGAAACACAACAAAATTAAAATTATGACATCAAAGCGTACAAACTAAATAAGAAAAAATGAAGATTGAAAAATATATCAAACAAAATATTAAATTCGAACAAAAACTAATCGTTTTCAGTGTGAGGGAATTTTTGTATGCAAAACACGTTAAACGACGTTATATCCGTTTCATAACATTTTTTTATCAACAACAACGAATCTTTTTTAGACTCCGGCGAGTCTTGTGGGTTCATCGTTTTGATTACTATCGTATCATTCGTAATTTCGACAAGGGCCGACGTGACGGGTTCTTATTTTGAAGTCTAATCTGAAGCCTTTAAATGATGGTCGGAACAGTCGGAAAATGATAATATAGGGCGAGTCTAAAATATATTCGACGTTGTTGATAAAACAAGGTGTGAGTATATTTTGCACGTTATAATCAAAGTATTCTGCATAGAACCATTTTATATAACGAAAAGCAAACAGATTTTTGATGGACAAAAATGTTTGCGTGCTGCATAATATGCCTTGTATAAGTATTTATATCATTCGGGCATATAATTAGCCATTTATATACCTGAAAGTATATTATAACGACCATATTATAGTCGAGTTTCATACAAACTGGGAGGTATATAATAGGCATATTATGGTCGACTCGACTATAATTTTCATTATAGTCTGACTATAATATCATGACGTCAAATCTCAAAGGAAATCAAAAACTATCGTATTAACCAAGGGATAAATAGCTTGGTTATAGTCTCGGTAAGTGAATATCCCTCGGGGCATAGCCCCTCGGACATTCACTTCACGTCGACTATAATCGGACCATTATATCCCTTGCTTAATAATATACTATTTTAAATGTGGTCTAACTTGCCGGTTTTTTAGTTTACTCCGACTTAGCTCTACGACTTCAAATGCCTCTTTTGGAATGAATCGTGCGGGTCTAGCGTCAGCCCAATATTTTTCTTCTACAAAAGTTACTTCGTAAAATAAAATGTTTCTACATAACGACAATGTTAAAGGATGTCTCAAGTGTTTGTTAATTAACGTCGCTAAGCAGGAGCTTCAAAATAATTATATAAATTGTGCATCGGGTAAGTATAAGTTATACCATGCGTACCTTTTTACCTTTAAAACCTGTTTTGCAATTTATTTCCTTTCATTGGATTTTTCCCTTTTATTTTGTTCAAACGAATTCTTTTAATTGAATTAAAATCAGTTGAAATCGTCTAGCTGCGATGGTGATTAAAGAAAAAAAGTGTTTGATTTGTTTCAAAATTAAAACTTGATAGCAATTTTCACATTAGTAAAGTTTATTTTTTGTGTCTAACTTACAGCATGAATGCACGCACAAAGCTCAGACACTTTTATTTAATATTGCTACTTGTTTGTATGTCAAGTCTCATGTTTCATATTGTCTTAAGTTTCAAGCCAACGAACTTGAATATAACAGGTCAATATTTTAGAGCTAAGAATTTCAAAGACTATGCAAATGTGATTTTACTTTCGAATACAATGCACTTGCTGTTGAACCTCCGTTGACTGTGAGACCATCGAAATTACAGAGTCAAGTGGTTGAAATTCAACATTCGCCTTTACATCGTTGAACTCTTTACGTATTTCAACCAATTTATAAGAAAAGAAACGTAATTTTTGAAATAAGAACGACGACAAACGCGAAATTATGTTGAAAAAGAGGTTTTCCAACATATCTTTATTGAACGCTGATTAAAACTTCTGAAGTCGAAAGTATTTTATAGCATGCTGACGATTTTGCATAAGGCAAAAATTGTATTTTGCGTTCTATGGAAACGAAACTCAAATATTCGAAATCCAACTTTACTTTCTTTCTTGAAGAACCGCTGTATAAACTACATTTTTGACTTACGGCAATTTTAACAAAAAAAAAATTAATGGACTGGTAAGTCAATCATTGTTTAAAACAAACTTTTTTCTGTTTTAATCTTCAACGTAACCCTTTCACCCGCCCTCTTAAACGTAAAGTGAAAATGTATAAGAAACTTAAGTCCAGACTTTTATGTTGTTTTGTTATTTTTGTTGTTGGATTTTAGATTAAGGTAAACATTATACCTGGTAGAATTTCGTTGAAGGAAATGGTATTCGTTCTCTACGGCTATCAAAACAACTTTGTGATAAAATGCAAACTCTAAGTTACGTTCTTATCTTACCTCAATTACATCAACAAATGCACGCAACATTTTCCAAATTAATTCTGTATCTACATTTATGTATTCTTGAATATTTCCTCACTTCGGTCGTTGTACTGAAGCATAAAATTAATTCTAACTCGTAAATTAAATGCCCGGTATGGTGAGAGTGCAGTTGGTGGTATCATAGCACACAACAAGTAAATGTTGCATCCAGTATTCGGAAGGTGTTTTTGAGCAACTTCAAGAGCAATTCTTGAGCAATTGAGAAACACACTGTCGTACACTGATTTAACATTGCGTCTCTTCATAAATATTTAAATGCTAAAGCGATTTCTTTGTTGGTCATTAAATTGTGGGCTATGGCGCGACTGCTTGTGTTCTTATTCCATAGCCGATTTCTTTTTCATTAATGCGATTTATTTGTGTGAAAAAAGCATAAAAGAGATAGGTGGAAGCTATCATTTGCCGGATTCGCTTTGATGTTATGTTGACAACCTTCACATTTATCGTTATCATGTCCGCAGCGGTAGCTTAGGGCGAAAAGCAGTCCGCACACCCCAAAAAAGAAGTCGAGTAACTCAAAAAACGCCATGCAAAAACCTTTGGAACAAGGAGCCACATATACGCGAACTTTTGAATTTTTTCCCCTCCCCCTCTTAATTATTTAAAAAAAAACTACGTCGCAGCAGCTTTTCAACGAGCCCAGACTAATCAAAATCGGTTGGAAATTGGCTGAGATGTCGAGCTTTAAAAATGACATTTTTCTATGGGCCGTCGATTTTCCTATTGTTCTCATTATTGTATAAACGTTTTTCCTGATCTGTCGGTTTCTAATCTCGAGAATTAGACAGCCAATTTTAATGAAATTTTCAGAGAACGTCAGTCTCGGCACCAAATGGAAAATTTCATATGCCGCTTTTGCGGGAAAACTCTGGAAAAGCCGTGACATGTGGAAAAGTGGTCAATTTTGCGGTTTTTCAGGTAATGCCCGGAGTTTTCGAATTTTAGATCCGGAGTGACAAGAGCTAGAAAGTTGGTTTCTTCGGGAAAGTTATAGAATTTGGTCAGGAGATCTTAAAAAAAATGCTGCCAGCAGTCAAACCGGCGCGGCGCCATCTTGGATTTTCGTTTATGCCTTTCCGGTACAATACTTAGAGAGATGGTTTCTTCTAGAAAGTTATAGAGTTTGGTAAGTAGAATTTTTTAACATTTTAAGAAAATGGCTGCCAACTGCCAAAGTGACGCCATTTTGGATTTTTTGCTAAATTCTGAAGTAAGAAGAATTGGTGACACGAAGTGTTCCGACGGTAGTCGAAGGTGACACGAAGTTTTCCGAAGGTGACACGAAGTGTTCCGAAGGTGATACAAAGTGTTCCGAAGTTGACACAAAGTGTTCCGAAGTTGACACGAAGTGTTCCGAAGGTGACACGAAGTGTTCCGAAGGTGACACGAAGTGTTCCGAAGGTGACACGAAGTGTTCCGAAGGTGACACGAAGTGTTCCGAAGGTGACACGAAGTGTTCCGAAGGTGACGCGAAGTGTTCCGAAGGTGACACGAAGTGTTCCGAAGGTGACCCGAAGTGTTCCGAAGGTGACACGAAGTGTTCCGAAGGTGACACGAAGTGCTCCGAAGGTAGCCGAAGGTGACACAAAGTGCTCCGACGGTAGCCGAAGGTGACACAAAGTGTTCAACACAACTCAAGGCGAAATTTTTTTTAAAGTAAAATTTTACTGAAGAAATTTTTTTTCAATGAATCATTTTTTTGGAGAATTTTTTTTCAAAAAATAGAAAATTATTCACATAAATTTGACTTTTGTTTCTTATTGTGTAGATTTAGGGTAAATGTGTAAGAACTGAAAGTGTTGAAAAATTATTCCGCTGGTGAGCCCGGCATTTGTGATGCAATTTTTTTAACACAACGTAATTTTGTGTTAAAAAAAGCGCTGTAATTTTTTCAGAAATTAATACTTTCAACATAAGACTCCATTCAATCAAATTTTTGCGCATTATCAGCGGTAGCGTCGCCTCAAGCGATATCATTAATTTTGGAAGCAGACTTATGGACTGCATCACGCTTTACCTTTAAAGAGGTTTCTGTATGCGATCACCAATAAAGCCAGCAAAGAAAATTCTGTTCGTTGCTCTACCAACCTTGATAGTATTAATTAAAAAAGCGATCAGATCAATCATTTGCACAAGATGGTCATAGAAGACATAAAATATTCTTCATATAACTGACGTTACTCACTTGCCGTTATCGCTCTTGCTTCGTCACCGCCTGTCCGTCTTGTTTTAGCGTATTCTGTGAACGGCACCTTTAGGCTTTTTGTATAATGCGTGAGTTGCCCTGATCATGAAACTTTTCCTTCAAATAAAGACACATTTTCATTCTTGTATTCTCCGTTTATGTTATGTAACCACAAATTTAAGAAACTATTTCATTTCCAAAGATAACATTTGATAGTTTGGAGAATTTTTTAGCAAAATGTAACTATTTCTGAAATTTCTCAATTTTAGTGCAGGTTTCTATTGCAATTTTTCATTTCAATATTTTATATTTCAAAGAATGGCGCAATGAATCTTAAAACTTGTCTTCTTCTGCCAATGTTGTGCAATGTTGGACTTTTTTATGTGAGTAAGAAAATGTTTCATGAATTTCTTTTTTAAAAAGAAAAATAAATTAGTAATATTTGGAAGGAAAAGTCAAAAAAGTACGTTTGCAGTCAGAGGTTGCAGTCAGGTGAAAAGCTTCCTGAACCAAAATTTGTCTGTCCCCCACAAATCATGGCTTTTTGATATTACAAGCTAAAAAAATGCTTCTTAAATATTTTAAAGCTTTTTGTGAGCTTTTATTTCACTGTTTTTTAATACAGTCACCGAATCCTTAGATTGTGGAAATTTTCATTTTAGCAGCTGGTCTACAAATACATTAGAAATGAGCAACGTCATAAGCATACAAAAATATTTTCTAAACAAGTTAACGCCTTTAACGTCATCTGCGTTCGATTCTTGTTATGAAATAAATTTTCAATATTGACTGGGCTTTTCAAAGTGAAAGAATACATTCAGTTCAGTGTTAGTGTAAGAAAAGAGTTTCTGCGGTGCAAATTTTACGTCCAAACAATTGATTCGAGTTATATTTTATATCATTCTTTTTAAAAAGCCCCGCCAAAACTAAAGACGACAAGAATTGAAGGTAGATGACGTTAACGGCGTTTTGTGTTCAGAATGTTTTATGCTTAGCACGTTGCTCATTTTCAATGTATTTGTAGACCAGCTGGTAAAATGATAACTTGCACAATCTAAGGATTCGGCCCCTGTATAACTGATAAGTAGAACAGTTTACAAAGCATTAAAGTATCTATTTTCGTCAGTAAATGTGTACCAAAATGTAGTTTTGTAAAATGGAGACACTGGGGCTTTAGTTAGAGAAAGAAAGGAAAACATTGATGGCTTTATTCAAACGAGTGAGCTCAATTTCGACTAAAAAATTTTCTAAGATATTTTGAAGGAAATTATAGTATTATTCGAAAAATTCAATTCCCTCTCTCGTAAACACTATTTTCGCTTAAAAATTGTTTAAACTGTTTGCTAATTTGATTTCACATTTCAATGAGCCGAAAAGTGGAAATTTTTGTAATTTTTTCTACAAATTTGCATTGGAAGGAGAAATATGCTGACGATGTTATTGTATTTGTTGATGAAAATTTATATCATTACAACTTCTTGAAGAAGCTATTAGCCCATCAACACGAGAACTTTCTGGATATGACGCATAAAACGGTAGACGAGTGATGTTTGAACGAAACATAATCCACGGAGATAATTCGTATATTATGTTGCGTACGATCGCTGGTTGGGAACCCATCTCTTTCACCTGTGAACAAGTCTGTAGTACCTCACAACTTATCAGAGAGTTGAAATTTTAACGAAATTTGAATTTTGAGACATGTTTCATCCCGAGCTAAGAAATAGACGAATTTCACTGTTCTGAGGTGAAGCAAAAGAATTGAAATCATAAGCGACTTTGTTGGTAAAAATGATTGTCTGAAAAGTTCCTGATCATTTGGCTGCTTAAAAAACTGAATTCAGAATCTTTAAAACTCCATTCCAACCGCTAAATTAAACAAAGCGATTTCTTCTTGTGGAATCAAAATAGCCGTAAAATATCTCCAAAGTCAAATCGCAAAAAAAATGTCAGTTTTTCTTGACAATTACATAGCGATAACAACACATTATGAATCGCCAAAAAAATCACCGGAATGTAAAGAAACTCCAAAATGTTTTTTTTTTTTTGTTCTGAGTGTTCTCTTTAGAGAATTCTACTACAATTTCTATAAAATGAATTGTATCGTTCATCTAATATGGCTAAAGTATCAACCACCAAGTATCACCAAAGTCAAATCACCAAAGTGAGAAGAAACGCCAAGATAAAAAAATAAAACTAAATCACCAGAAAAAATCGATAATGTGAGATGAATAATATAATAATCCGGCGTTACGACCCGTCCGGGTCAGAGGCTAGATCATTTTTTACTTACTAGTCCCGCAATTTTTGATGAGCTTTTGCTCATATCGATTCTTCTTACAGATCCTTTCGTTACCGAAGTTTTCCCTGAGTCAGTGGTAAATTGCACACTCACCTAGGAGCTGTTCACAAATTACGTACGGGTTTTAAGGGGAGGGGTCAAAGAATAAGTACGACTGCGTCTATGTTTTCATGCTTTATTTGTGTAATTTACCTTGAATTCGCTTATGAAAAATCAATTTCTTGAGGTTTTTCTTACATTTTTTTGGTAAATTTTGTTTTTCTATGGTCTCCCCACCTCCACACCATCTTAACTAACTTCTGTACGGTCCCATATACAAAAACTTACGCGTTATTTTCATGTGTCGTAGAACAATTTCTTTCTAAAGTGCCATTGAACGATATATGAGGCAAAAATGAACTAATGAATAAAATTCATTTTTTTCTGAGCGGGGGGGGGGGGGTCCTCAAATTCGTACGTACTTTGAAGGGGGGTCTTTGGAATTGTATGGGGGCTATTCCATTGAAAAGTTGAAAATGAAAAAGAAGATGACCTGGGAACCACGTTTTCCGATTAAACCGTTCGTCTGACAGTGTTTTCTTGTATGAGAGACTTATAGATAAGGTTTTTCCTGAAAAATGTTTCATACATCACAACTCTCGCATCTTTGTACGCTTCAGGAGATTGACACGGTTTCCAGGTCATATACAAAATTCATTGCATGGAATTGCCCATGGTTTCGTAAGAACGGTGGGTGGGGGTCAAAAATCGCTAGAAAATCCGTACGTCATTTGTGAACAGCCCCCTAGTGCCATCTATGAAATCGCCAAATACGAAAAAACATTTTGGCGATTTCACTTTGGCATTTCTTCACGGAAATCTGAATATCCTCTAATTTCAGAATACATTTTCCTTGTACAAAACGCGACAAAAGTATGTAAAACCTATGTGTAAAACTTTTCGTTGCACAAAGAAAATTTGATTCCGTCACATTTTGTACAAGGAAAATGTATTACCAAATTATCTTCGAATGAAAATCTTGGTATAACTTCAGGAATATACTAAATTGACGATTGAAACACTTAAGCAATTTTTCTTAACAACTTAACACGCCAGCAAAGTCTTATGAAAATCAAAAATGTGAAGTATCGCCACGAAAAAATATCAAAGTGTGAAATATGAAAGAAGAACACTTTTCGGAGATACTTCATATTCTGACCATTTTCTTTGCTTTGGCGATGTGTCACGGCTATGGAATCTAGTCGGGGGCAAGCTCGATAATTCTCAGAGTCTTGTTAGCAGTTTAACTTCTGGGTTCAACAATAGAATTCCATTCAAGTTTGAATCATTTCAAGTCAATGCACCGACCGGTACCCCTAGCCTCTTGTCATAATCGCGTTTTTCAAGCTTTTCGGCTGAACTGGTAGAAGAGTAATGGTTGTTGAATGGCTGTGAAAGCGGATGACATTACTCATCGCCTCGATATAGATCCTGCAATGTAATGTTGTGACAACCACAATGGGACCCCGAATCGTCTACTTGGTTTATTTCGTTTTTTCCTGCACTTGTTCCATAAAACAAGGAAATCAATGTTAAATCAGTAATAAATTATTCTTTGAAAATGACGCAATATTTTAACAAACGCGCTTGGCAAAAACCCTGGAAAAATCTCCCCTCGATTGAACACCATCTATCTGTCTAACCTAAGTGTCTTTAAAAATCTTTAGATACCATAGAATATAGAAATGTAATTAACGAAAACGAAAAACGGAAATCTCGAGAATTTCACTAAAAATTGTAATTGTTCTACCATAAAAATAAATCAATTTACCACAAAAATGTGAAACGTACAAGGAAGTTGTATGAAGAACCAAACGCTCTCTATAAAATTCAAAGCCCACAACAAAATCTAATTATATTTTAGCAATTTTCTCGTTAAAATTCTGAATAATTTTCTTATACATTTTCCCCGTTGACACCGAACGAAAACAATTTTTCCCTATTGTGTTTAACACATTTTAATATGTGTATGGAAAGGCGGGAAAGGCCCTATAAATAAAGGTGGTAAAACAAAACTTTACGTATAACACATAGACGTTATCTTACCTTTCATTAATTATATCCCTTTATAAACTGGTAATCCTTATGTTCCCTCGGTGTATTTTACGTGTGCTCCACACTTATGCTGTGTTATGCATGTATACCTCTGACGTTCTAATAACACATACACGATCCTTTTTTTTTGGTTAAAGTATGTTTTTATTATTCGTTACTCAAGTTAAATTATTTAATGTTGCCTTCATTAGTGCGGAGGAAATAAAAACGTGGAATAAAAAAGAATTTAACACGAGTCTCCGAACAAAAGAAAAGTATTTCAAATATCACTTTTTATGTACCCTTTAAACTAACGTTAAAACCATGTAATTATTACAATTGCTCAATCACGCGAGACGTTCAGCATGCGCTAATGTATACTACACCTTCTCTGCTGAGCTCATATATATTCTAATTACATGAAAATTTCGAACAATTTTTATTCACCCATTAAAATAACGTTAAGTTCTTCAACGGTCTAATTTCATCAGTAAATTTTCACTAGTCTAAAAGGACCTATATATTCGTGACAGCTGAAACTTAAAAGTTTCTCAACAAAAATACCTTAACACAATGACAACAAAACGACAAAGTTGTAGAAAGTAATCAGACAATAAACACCTTTTTACTCGAAAAAGGACATCATTTATATTTTTGTTCAATTCAAAGTAAAATATTTGCTAAAAGGTCACGTTGAATATCTGAATTGTTTTGCATATAAAAAAAGTCCGTTCACATAGTGTGACACCTTGAACTTGCCTTTTTTTTCTCGTGAAAAACCTAATCGATTCGCGAGCTTTCGGCAAGTTATTTACACTAAATGGGATTTTTCTGTTACTTTTTTTCTTCTTGTTATTTGAAATTTACGATGTTTTGTGGTTTGCGGAAATATACAGCACTGCCGTGTCAAAGTTTATTTAATCAAATAGTTTGCTATCGCACCAACAAAAAAAAAAAAAAACAAATAAACGCATAAATTTAATTAAGTTTTTCAATAGCAGGAGCTGAGTTAAAGGACAAATGGAACTGCTGATGTTGTTCAGTAGTTTGTTTGAATTGTCTTTAATTAATTGAATTCGAATGAAGGATAAGATAACTTTTCTTGCATTTTCGACACTGAAATCTTTTATTTTTAACATACGAGAACGAGAATGTCACGTTTCTAGCACCGAATATCAACTAACAACTCAAAAATGTCGTTGGATGTTACTTACTGCTATTGATATTCTCTGCATTATGTGAACCGTAAAAATAGGAGACTGGGTAAAATGTGATGCCTGAAAGAGAGTGTAGAATATCAAGTCAAAACGGACAGAGGAAAAATAAAAGCTCACTGAGAGCATCAGGCTGTAAAATGAATGTACGCTCTCGAAACGAACGCGTGGTATTACGAAAATGTGTAGCAAAGCAAACTGGAAGAAGGGGAATTTTTCGAAAAAAATGCGTTGTTTTTGTGTGTTATAAATGCAAAAGGCTAAGCATATGTTTGTACTAAGAAATAATGTTGAGTGTTGTTTGATTGGTTGGTCTTTTTTATAAACAAGTATTTGAAATTAATGTTAATTTTGACTATAAGAACCACATTAGGAGTATGATATGAATAAACATGTAGTTGTAGTTTAGTCTTTTGAGAGTGTTATGTTCGTGCACATCTTGGAACAGTAGGAATAGTCAATATTTGTACATCATTTATCGATACAGACTCTGGCTTCAGTTGTTTTGAATGTTCGAAGTAATGGCCGCACTTTTCCTTCGGCACTATTTGCAGTGAAAATCTTTCAGTATGTAATCAGTCTGGAAAATGCACAAAAGAAGAAAAGAAAACAACAATTTGAGAAAGGTTTGCACAACAGAAGAAAATTTTCTTATCACAACACTTTTCTTAGGATATCACAAAAGTAGTTGTGAATGTAGAATTTGAGTGTGTTGAATATTCAATTATAAAGTTGTGAGTATAAATGAGTTGTGCATTCCAAGAGCGTTTTATCATTATGAAAACATACTCGAATGGGATATACTAACAACGTTTTCTGTCTATTTGTGCATATTTCGAATAGGCCTTCCTCGGATGCTTCTGACCATTCTCAACCTTCGGGTTTTATATTCACCTCTCCTGCATTTTTTTGCGATAAAACAAATCATCACTACAAACAGCATTGTGATAACTTATCTCACAAAAAAAATTTCGAAAAAAAATCTCAATTTTCGAAAAAAAAGTTCAATTTTCGAAACAACTAAAATTTCGAAAAATAAAATTTTTTTTACAAATTTTTTTACTATCTTGTACGTCTTTTTGTTGAGATACAAAAAATTTTTCGTGAAAAAATTCAATTTTCGAAAAAAAGACAATTTTCGAAGAATCAATTTTCGAATTTTATTTAGAAAAATTTTTATTTACAATTTCTTTCACTATCTCTGTACGTCTTGCAAATACTTTCACTATCTATGTACGTCTTTTTGTTAAGATACAAAAAAAATTTTGAGATAAAAATTCGGTTTTCGAAAAAACTTCAATTTTCGAAACTTACTTTTTCGTAGAAAAAAGGCAATTTTCAAAACAAAAGATCAGCTTTCGAAAAAAACTACTAAAATTTCGAAAAATAAAATTATTTTTACAAATTCTTTCACTATCTATGTACGTCTTTTTGTTAAAATACAAAAAAAAAATTCGAGAAAAAAATTCAATTTTGGAAAATTCGATTTTCGAAAAAAACGTCAATTTTCAAAACAAAAGATGAGTTTTCGAAAAAAAAATTCAATTTTCGAAACAACTAAAATTTCGAAAAAGAAAATAATTTTTACAAATTCTTTCACTATCAATGTACGTCTTTTTGTTGAGACACAAAAAAATTTTGAGAAAAATTTCAATTTTCGAAAATTCGATTTTCGAAAAAAAAGTTAATTTTCGGAAATTCAATTTTTGAAAAAATTTCAATTTTCAAAACAAAAGATAAGCTTTCGAAAAAAAAAACTACTAAAATTTCGAAAAGTTAAAATATTTTTACAAATTCTTTAACTACGTATGTACGTCTTTTTGTTAAAATACAAAAAAAAAATTCGAGGAAAAAATTCAATTTTCGAAAAAAAATTCGATTTTCAAAAATTCGATTTTCGAAAAAAAAAAATCAATTTTGAAAATCAATTTTCGAAATAAAATTCAATTTTAGAACAAAAAAAAAATAATTTTCGAAAAAAAAAATTCAATTTTCGAGAAAAAAAATAAATTTTCGAAAAAAAAACAATTTTTGAAAAAAAAATCAATTTTCGAAAAAAAAATCAATTTTCGAAGCAACTTTAATTTCGAAAAATAAACTTATTTTTACAAATACTTTCACTCCCTCTGTACTGTATGCTCTATTTACCGCCTTGGTGGAAATAAAAGTATGCGTTTTTCGAATTTTTGAGACTTTTATTCTCAGCAGGGAGAGATACACTCAAAGAAAATCGCCTCTGCGAAACTATTCACATATCACCGAATTTCTTTGCTTCCGGTAGAACGAGGTAAATATTTTTACACGTTTCACCGATACCGACCCTTGGTTTTTTAGTTGTGGAAAAGACGAATAGAAACTTGAAAAATTGTTAGAAACCATTTTTGGGACATCGGGAAACAGGTAAATTATTTTCTAGTTCAACAGAAAAGTCTGTTACGAGGGGCACCCTAAAAGTTTCGGGAATCGGCTATAAAACGATTTTATTGCTTCTCAAAATAATCACCATTACAATCTATACACTTTTTCATCCTTAAAAACCAGTTTTCGAAACATCGAGTCAGGGCCGGACTGGCTACCAAAAGGCGCATCGGACGATGAGACTAAAAGGCGCCGAAATCGAGATTAAAGGCGCAAGTATCGGACACACACCCGAAGTGCGTATTAAAAGGTGCATGTGATCACCCAAAAAAATAGTCATGTCGAGCTTTCATAATTTTAAGAATGTAAATCATTCGAGTACTTCATTTAAATTTTTCTTTAAATTTGACGTTGTGACAGTCTTTTATCATAACTCCGTTTTAGTTAGACATTACACAGTTACATTTTTTAAGCGCCATAGATTTGATTATTAGGCTGAATACAATTTCTTTTCTACAAATTTTTTTGAACGTTCTTCATAAATTTTTAGTTTTTGGTCTCCTTACATTCCATTTTCGTATTTCACTTCGCATATATTAACGTCTAATTTCAGCGAAATTTTTAAGCTGAAAATCTCTGTATGTAAGATTATTAATACAATAATTGAATGACTATAGCGCCGCAGGCGAAAATTTTTAAAATTAGAGCATAGACATTGGTTTTTTCTTCATTTGCGGGCTGTAATAAAATGTATCGGCAAGGAAGAAATTCATCTAGCTTATCAACGACACAAGTAACATCTCTTGCAATATTTGAATATTCGTCAAAATTCAAGAATTGACGTTGGTTGCGAATTTATAACACATTTTTTTAGAAGGGCGCTTGACCGTGTGTGGGGCGCCAAGACCGTGGGGCGCTTCGGGCATCGCCCGATCGCCCAGTATGGCCAGTCCGGGCCTGCATCGAGTCCATTCGGAAGTTGGGATTTGGGCCACTTCTTGTTCATATGCCTCGACAGCAGCTTCCGCAGATAAAAATCGCTTCCCACGCAACTTATTCTTGACACTCGGAAACAAATAAAAGTCGCACGGTGCCAAGTCGGGACTGTAGGGTGGATGCAGCATCAAATTGATTTTTTCCTTCTCCAAGAACGTCGTGATCAGAGCACGTGTGTGGGAGCTTGCATTATCATGGTTGAGGACGATCTTGCGATTTCGACTCTTTCCACGTAGTTCTTCAAATACTTTTGGCAAACAAATCATAGTATACCACTCTGAATTGATTGTTTTACGATCCTCAAGTGGTACAGTAGCCACATGACCACATTTCCTGAAGAAAGTAGCGACCATTTTCTTGGCGACGCTTCAAGCGCGAATTACCTTTGTTGGTAAATCTTCATTTTGAAACACCCAAACGGTGGATTGCTGTTTTGTTTGGGGATCATAGCTGTAAATCCAACTTTCGCCACCTGTTACGATGCTATATACTGAATCAGAAGCCCCATTGTCGAATTTTTTGAGAGAATCTCGGCATCATTTCACACGAGCCTCCTTTTGGTCGTCTTTCAATTTGTGTGGGATCCACCGAGAACAAAGCTTCCGTGTACGTAAATGTTCGTGGAAAATTGTTTGTATTTGACCTTTCCCGATCCCAAGGGATGCAGCTATCTTAGCATAGGTCACATGTCAATCGGCTTTAATCATGTTCCGGACATGGTCAATGTTTCCATCGGTGATGGCTGTGGAAGGTCGACCTTCACGAAAGTCGTCACTGAGGTAAGTGCGTCCCGATTCAAACTCAGCGCACCACCGATAAACAGTGGTCTTGGATGGGGCCTCATCTCCAAATGCTTTTTGCAAACGAACAATACACAACTTGGGAGTCAAGCCAGACTTAAAGTCGTAGAAAATTATGGCTCTAAAATTTTCACGTGATAAATCCATTTTTTCTCTGCAATGACTTTTTGGAATTGTTGTATCTTTTGACTGCTACGATCGATTTTCATTTTGATCATCATTTTTAAATCAGGAAAGACCAATTTAATTTTTGTGTAAATTGGCGAAAAGTTTACACGAGCCGATATAGCCGATTCCCGAAACTTTTAGGGTGCCCCTCGTATAAGAAATGTTTACTTTATAATTATAAATATTCTGAAACTGCTTGTATGGTTGGTAAATTGGTAAATACGTTATTCTAGGAAAATTCAATAGGCGTTCAGCAAGCCCAATAAACAACGAAGGGGAGGGGGTGTCAACACATATCTCATCAACATTATTAGTAAACATGTTGCCGAATAACACAAAAATTTAGAAAAAAAATATAAATGAAACGAAATACCGTGCTTAATGAACAGTACCGTGAAAGTTTTGTGCAAAAACTTTCAGAAAAGCTAACCGAAAATACATATAGAAAGTTTCGTGGAAAAATTTATTTTTCATATTAAGTTGCTAATATTGAAAATGATGATTGAAAGTTATCGCTTTGTAGACTGTTGTATGTGAATACAAAGCGAAATGCAATTTAAAACTTTTGCGTAGAGTGACATCATAGCGATATTGCAGTCGATGAGGGATACTTCACCAACTCCATCGAAACGACTGCTTCATTCGTACAACAGATACTAATATTGCAGCGTGCACGGAGTAAGGTGCTACACATAAACATATTTTCTAATAAACTTGGTCACCAACTTTTTTATTTTTGGAAATATATTTATTCATGACAGAGTGTTAACTTATTCACATGAAGTGAAATATCTTCTATTTATCGGATTTCCCATCGACTGGGTGGAAGTAAGAAAAATCTATTGAAAATTATGTGATATACACTTCTGTGCAAGTGAGGAAATTCTTTCGGTTGTAACGAAAGACTGTTGAAAATGGAATGATTTTGAAAAAAGAAAAAACTTTGTTCCCAATAACATGTTTTTCGTGTTTATTAAGTGATTGTGTATGATAAAATATTTAAATTGTAAGTAACATATGCGAGAAATTATTTATCGGTTTTTAATACAGAATTTTTTTTTCGCTTTAAAAAAAGTTTGCCCTTTCGGTTGTAGGTAAAATATTCCAGATACACACCTAATACAAGTTTGAAAACTACAGAGAAAAGTTTTTCCTTTATGAAATTTTGTTTATTAAATTTAGTAAGTTTAGGATCAGGATTTACAATATGTATAGTTAGTTGCAAGGCTGGTTCGGAGTTTTATAATTTTAATTTCACACACGCGTGCATTTGCAATCGTTTTAAACTTTTTTTCATTCCTCCAACTGCACATGTGGCTGCACAATTTGATAATGTGCATCAAACCTAAAGTGCAAATAGAAAAGTCTCGATTTTGATTGCTACACCGATTCCAACAAATCGTTCAAACGAACTTATATTTGAAAGTCAAACTTTACGAAATGTTATTCGTATAATTCCGTGTTCACTAAACAAATAAAAATCGGTGCAATTGAAAAATTTAGCTTTGTTGATATCTTGAGTTTTAAAAACTGTATGGTCCTCCGCGCCCTCTGACACAAAATGTGAAAAAAAAATTCATCGCGAAATCAAACTGTGAAAATTGTATGTGTCACGAGGAGTAAAACTGTCGGATAAGGATTTCCAATTGATTGAGAACAGGCTCACAAGCCTGGTGGAAATGCTTTCATAAAGACGTTTTACAAACCACAAACATTCTCTAAAGTTACACTAGAGATGGATAAATTATGCGGGAAATTTGTAATACTATACGACACTAAAACTTATGCGGAAATATAGATGGGATAGATAGAACATAATGTTATATAAATACACATCTTTTGAGGTGTTGTCCTCTATTTGAACACATGGACATTTTGAAAATGATGGACAAAGAAATAAGGACTACATTGGAGCAGATTTTGAATGTACAAATTAATGAAAATGGTCTCATACAATGTTTCCTCCCAATAAAATTCAGCGAACTTGGTATTCGGCTATTATCAGATGTTGCTTTGCCAGCATTTCTTTCATCTTTTCATAGCTCGATCGATATGATTAACGAAATATTGCCATCGTCAACAATCGATCTGGGTTTGCATACATATAATACTGCGCTGAATACATGGAAGTCTTTATGTCCGAACGACGATATTCCAACCAACGGTAATATGCAAGATTCATGGGACCAGCCATTCATCAAAGAAAAAGTAATAGCCATTTCGAATAAAAATAGTTCAACTAAAGCAAGAATTTTAGCGCTGTTATAGAAGGAGTCTGGTGGTTGGTTACGAGTTCTTCCATCGCCTTATTTAGGAACTCTGTTAGATCCTGATGTGCTACGCATTGCGGTGGGAATCCGTCTTGGCCTGGAAATATGCGAACCGTACACATGTATATGTGGTTACCCGGTAGACAAATTTGGGACACATGGACTGTCGTGTATAAAGAAAAAAGGAACGTTTTCTCGTCATGTCGAACTGAATGATATAATATCAAAAGCCCCCTCATCGGCTGGATTCCCATCAATTTTAGAGCCGCCTGGCTTAGTTCGCAGCGATGGTAGACATCCCGACGGAATGACTTTAACACCTTGGATGAATGGCAAAAGTTTAGTGTGGGACGCAACGTGTGTGGATACTATTGCCAGTAGTTATTTAAACTTGACAACGAAAAAAGCTGGTGCAGCGGCGAATAAAGCATGTTTAAGAAAAGATAAATTTTATGAAGAAATTTCTACGAAAAATAATTTTTTGGCATTTGCTGTGGAGACATTCGGATCATTTAGTGACGAAGCAAAATTTTTCGTGAATCGTCTCGGACCAATTCTAAATTCTAAGTCTGGAAATAACTATGCAAAATCCTTTTTTATCAATAATATAAGTTTGGCAATACAAAGAGGTAATGTGGCCGGGATTTTAGGAACTATACCTCCGACAGCAAAAATTGATGAAATTTTTTATTTAAATGGATCAAATGGATAGGTGTTTAAACTTAACTGTTCGCCGATTGTAAACATTTTTAACAGAAAATAAAATTTAAAAAAAAATACAACGCAAATGCAACAACGCTACAACTCACACAACACTTTTCCTGTATTTATCAGTGATTTTTACAACATCATTTCTGTCGACAAAAATATCAACAAATAATGACCAACGTAGGTCAATCATTCTGGTTTGGGAAAATACCCCTACAGGAGGATAGCTATGTCACAAAAATATTTCCCTCCATTTTCTATTACAATATACTGGATTTTTGCTCAGATTTTGTCCGGTGAGCGGATCTCAACATCATGCCCGTAGCGGTAGCGGAGGACGTGACGCAATCCCCACACCCCAAAAAAGAAGTCCACAAACTCAAAAAACGCCTTTGGGACCTTTGTTACAAGGAGTCATATATACGCGAACTTTTGAATTTTTTCCCTCATCCAACTTCCCCTCCAAATTATTTGAAAAAAACCACGTCGCAGCAGCTTTCCAACGAGCCCAGACTCATCAAAATCGGTTGGAAATTGGCTGGGATATCGAGAGTATACTTACTTACTTACTTAGCCGGCCCTACAACCCATTAAGGGTCTTGGCCTTCTCCAACATGCTTCTCCAACCGGACCTATTCTCAGCTAACGTCTTCCAGCTGGTTACTCCCGCAGTTCTCAGGTTGGCAAAAGCTGCACCGCACCATCTGGATTTTGGTCTGCCTGCACTTCTTTTGCCTTCCGGTTTGGTGATAAAAAGTTTCTTCGGGATATGATTGTCGTCCATACGCTGCACATGACCAAGCCATCGTAGTCTGTCTGTTCATATTTTCGTCATATACTGGTCCGAAAATTGTCCGCAGTACCTTTCTTTCGAACGTGAGCAGCGATTGTTCGTTTTTCTGAGTCATGCACCACGACTCCGACCCATACGTAACTGTTGGTCTTATCACAGATTTGTATAGTGCGCATTTAGAGTTTCGGCTTACTGATTTGGACTTTAAAATTTTTATTAGGCTGTAATAACTCCGGTTGCCAAGAGTTATCCGTCTTTTGATTTCGTCCATGATTACGTTGTCAGAATTAAGCAGAGATCCAAGATATACGAACTTGTCCACCACCTTAAATGTGTGTGTGTCAATAGTTACGCTTTGGTAGTGTTGTCGATTCGCTGGGGAGACAATATGGTAGTTTTTTTTTTTTTGGGGGGGGGGGGGTAAGGTCGGGAATTCAGTTAATTATGGGTCCACAGTGTACGGAAGAGGAAAATATTGGACCCGTATTTTTTTATAGTAAGTTTTAAACGTTTTTCGCGGCGCGAAACGTAAATTCATTCATATATGCGAACACGTTGGTTAGAGCGATACAGATATATGGTGTATATCTTTATTACTGCTCTAACCAACGTGTTCACATATATGAATGAATTTACGTTTCGCGTCGCGAAAAACAATTAACACTTGCTATAAAAAAATACGGGTCCAATATTTTCCTCTTCCGTACACTGTAGACCCATAATTAACTGCATTCCCGACCTTACTCCCCAAAAAAACTACCCTAAGAGACAATCATGTATTCGGTCTTTGTGTCATTAACCCTTAACCCGAGGTCGGTACCTTTTCTGTCCAATGCCGTGAACTTTTCCTCAACAGCTTCCATGTTTCGGCCCAAGATATACAAGTCATCAGCGAAGTCCAGCAATTGACTGGATTTGGTGAAAATGGTGCTGCTGGTGTCGATGTCCATGGTTCTCACTGCTGCTTCAAGGGTCAAATTAAAAAGCAGCGTCGCGAGCGGATCACCTTGACGTAGTCCTTCCTCAATGTCGAAAGCGTCTGACAATTTGCTTCGGATTCTTACTCGGCTGTTAGCTCCATCCATTGTCAACTTTGTTAGCGAGATTAGTTTTTTGGGAACCCCTAATTCCTCCATCACTCTCCATAACTTCCTCCTGTTGACACTGTCGTATGCTGCTTTGAAGTCTACGAACAAATGGTGTATTTCCACGTTGTACTCCTTACACTTCTCCAAGATCTGTCTAATGCTAAACAGCTGGTCCGTTGTTGAACGACCTACACGAAAACCACCTTGATATTCACCAACAGTAGATTCCATGTATGGAAGAAGGCGTTTGTATAGAATGTTCGCAAATATCTTGTAGGCGATATTCAAAAGCGAAATTCCGCGATAGTTGCCACACTCCCAATTTGTCGCCTTTCTTGTACAAAGGGCAGATGATGCTAGTCTTCCACTCTCCCGGCAACTCCTCGACATTCCAGATGCGCTTGATGAGCTCGTGCATCTCCATACATAATGCGTGACCACCGTGCTTGAAAAGTTCTCCAGGTATGTTGTCGGTTCCTGGGGCTTTCAAATTTTTGAGCTTTAAAATTTCATGCTCCACTTTCTGTAGCGTTGGTTCTGCAATATGTGGCTGCGCGGTCTGAAATGGTAAGTTGTTGTTGGTGTCGTTTCGGGGGGTCTGGGTAGTTAGATAGGGTAGCGCCTGATTGCATATGAGCGGAGTGTGGTAGTCCGTGTCATGTGCCAGGCGTGCAACTGTCTAACTGTGCTCTTTTTACGTCCACGTCGTAGTCCCCGGGACCTCAATTCTCTTCGGAGTTTTGTGCTAAACTTAAGAGTGCTACCTGATGACTTGCCCACGGGTCAGAGGGGAATCGAATTAGTGGGTTGTGCGTGTGGCTAGCCACCATACCACACTCAAAAAAAGCAATATGGTTATGAATTCATATCGAGAGTATAAGATGACATTTTTCTATGGGCCATGGATTTTTCTAAACATTTTTTCTGATCTGTCGGTTTCTAGGTTCTATCAATAATTTTCGATCTCGAGAATTAGACAGCCAATTTTGATGAAATTGTCAGGGAACGTCAGTCTCGGCCCCAAATGGAAAATTTCATATGCTGCTTTTCCGGGAAAACTCTGGAAAAGGCGTGACATGTGGAAAAGTGGTCAATTTTGACGGTTTTTCAGGTAATGGTTGGAGTTTTCGAATTTTAGCTCCGGAGGGACAATAGCTAGAGAGTTTGGTTTTTTCGGGAAAGTTGTAGAGAGGGGAATTGGTGAGGGGAATTTTTAGCCTGAAGCCTGAAAATTTTTTTCGCCGAAAACTTCTTTTCGCCATAACTTTTGGTTCGCCAAAAATTTTTCTCGCCGAAAATTTTTTCCCCATAAAAAATTGTTTTTCGCCGAAAATTTCTTTTTCGTCGGAAATTTTTTTGGCTTGAAATTTTTTTTCGCCTGAAATTATTTTCGCCAGAAATTTATTTTCGCCGAAAACTTTTTTTCCGGAAATTTTTTTTCTCCAAAATTTGTTACCTTTCTTTCCAAAATGGATTGACGCTAATTAATTTTATCTTATCACGAAAGTTGGGGTCGCCGCCGCTAGCTATAGCAGCTACTTGAAGTGCCGTAGCGTCAACTTTCGACCCTAATTCCAAAACTACTGACATCACAACAAAAACCTCTTAAAAGGTAAAGTGCGACGTAGTCCCTAATTTTGTTTGAATTAAATTTTAGTTTGTGGTCAAAGTTTTATTCTTTGAAAAAAAATTGCATCACTTTTTTCTAAAACATAATTACGTTGTGTTCAAAAAATTGCGTCACAAATGCCAAACCCACCAGCGTAATAATTTTTCATCACTTTCAGTTTTCACACGCAAAAATTGAAAAACAAAACAATCTTCGCACAACGAAACAAAAGTTAAATTTTTGCAGCATGAAAACTGAAACTACAGAAAAATTACAACAAACATCTGCGTATTATCAACGATAGAGTCACCTCAAACGATATCACTAATTTTGGAAGTGGCCATTAGGGACTGCGTCACACTTTACCTTTGAAGAGGTTTTTGTTGTGATTCTTATTACTGATAGAAGCGTTGTATTGCTGGCATTTGTATAAGCACAATTCTTTTGATTGCTGTATTGCTGGGTATGATGCCAATTGTGAAGAAAATTTAATTTTAAGGGAAAACGTAAAATAAGTTTTGACGAATCCTTGTGCCATTGTCCAAAGTGATGATAGAGTAAAAGTATAGGTAAACAATTTTGACATCATTCAAGCATGCAGGCCAAAAACCATTGCATTTTTCTGTTTAAGTAGATTGACAGATATTTTCTCTTTTTCCCAAAAAAATGTTCCTCCTGACAACCGGTCGAAACGTAGAGGAAAATACATTTAATTTTTTCACATAAAATTAAATTTTCTTCACAATTTGCATCATGCCCAGCAATGCAACGACCATAAGAATTGTTATTACTACTGCCGAAAATTGCGTATGGAAATTGAAAAACTTACCAAAATAAGAAAAGAATCAACTTTTTGTCATGCTCTCATTTAAGCCCCGCATATTTCTCTATCTCTGTAAGTCAATCCGCGACACGCGTTTTTCCTTTAAGTTCCTTTACACTAATAACATTAATGTTACATGAAAGCTTATGTTATGTAAGCAGCTTAGGGCATTCTCTAGGGGTTCTCCATCGTCATTTAATGTTTTTCATTGTAAAATTAAAGTATTAACATAAGGAATGAAATATTACGTGATTTTACTCGAAAAAGGGTGGATCAAACATTATTTTCGTAGTCGAGACATATTTTCGCTGCATGTCATGAACCCATACATTTATGAAATTACTCTGCATATTAAAAAAAAATCCGTCAAAGTTCAAAAATGTTCAACTTTTTCAAAAATTTCAATATCTTTTTCCGCCCTAGACTTCAAGGCTTGGCATTATTCTTTATGGTTTTGTCGGTGGGAAAACGGTAAGGGGTAGTCGTTTGAGCACTTACAAAAGCTGCTGAAAACCCGTCTATACCGGCAATCGAACCCTTATTTTCTTTAGGCAAGTGCGTTCACCACAGATCAAGCCCCGTCCCTTACATATTCCATATTAGATTTATAATTTAGATGACTCATTGGCGGGTATTAGGGTGGTGTAGCAAAATGTACAAAAGGGTCTCTAAAGCGTAATGATTATTACAAGTGCTATTCGTCTCCATCTTTGAAACGAGTAGCGCTTACACAAGAAAATTGCTGTTGGCCTCCGGGTATAATAACGCTATTCGTCCCAGGGCCAATAATTAGTCAGAAAAAAATTTGTTGAAATCTAAAAAAACTATGATGCAAAATGCAAATTAGTGACAGTTGTGTTGATTTGTCTTGGCCAAGATTGTAGTGAGATGGGTTAATCTTACGCTACTGTTCGACACCAAACTCTTTCAATTCTCAATAGCTAAGGTCATAATTACATCGTTTGTGCCATCGGTACTTGCTTTGGACGAAAATACCGTCTCATGTAATTGTTTTTCCATTCACTGACAACATACTTGTAAAATCATTGTTTTCGAACGCTTCGCAAGAAGCTGCGATAAAAATGATAAAGTCCTTAAAAACAAAATGGTAATATAAATTTGGCAGATGAATTGCAGGATTTTTAATTGCCCAACAATTATTAATTGTCTATTTGAACATTTTGAAACTCGATTTGTATGTAAATTAAAAAAGTTCTGAAATGCGATCCCATAAAATATTGTTGAATTTTGAGCATTTTCTCGAAATAAAATTCAATATCTCCAATTTACATATATACAAAAGGATATAAGAGGTTATAATATAGAAAATGTATAATATTATAGGGGATTATATGGGGATAAAAATCTGTATATATATCTGAATATTAACATATATTGAATGGGCGTGTGCGGCAAAGAGTTGATTTTACAATTTCAAGCTTTTTCTTTTCAAATAAATAAAAATTCAAGAGATGGATCTTCCTTCTATCTTATAATATACGATGTTGAATTTTCGATAGACCAAAAAATGTTTTATATGAAGCTATGTGTTTGCCATATCAAAAGCTGTTATTTATTGCACGAAGTAAAAAAATAATATTTTCGTTCGATGAAGAATATGATATGTCAACACACAGAAAAATAAATTAAAAATTTTGAATAATAGCTAACGGCTTTCGTATGAAGATAAGAAAAAGGGTTGATGGATAATATTTGCAGAAAAAAAGCAGAAACTGTGTTAGTGCGGTTTCATTTCTGTAAACCGCTTTCCCTCGTTTCAGTGAACAGATAAAATGAAAACTTTGTTGAGAAGATAAACAGAAAAAAAAACAATTGTGGAAATTTCATTGTTGTATCCAGCGCTGTATTCGTATAACTTATGCAGCGAGAGAGTTTTTATAAATCATAAAATATTTTCTTTAATTGGGGCTCACTTACGATTGCGAGTGGTCTCATTAAATTAAAATTAAATGACAATATTTGGTTTGACTTATTCTAAAAATCATAGAAACTTGTGGTTTTTTAGAGTTTGTTTTTTGTGTTGGAGCTTCAGTAGTTTAAATTTATGTTAGGGACGAAAAAATGATATCATCGGAATACATTCGGTTTAATTTATCATAGAGCAGCTTTCGTTGTTAATCTGATTTTTCTCATTTTTTATGCTGTTTTAAATGGCAAATGAGAGAAATTAAGGGCCGTTCATAAATTGAATTTTTTGGATCCCCACTCTCCCTGCCACGCCAAAGTTCCACAAGCTCGTTACGCTCCAAAAATATTTGTAAGCGTATTCAAAAATTTCGCTTGACGTAACGTGTTAATTCTAATACAGCTCTTAGCTTGACGGCAGGAAGAAATAATGTGCCAGTGATCTGTGAATCTGGCCTCCTTTATTATCCTAACTAATCTTTTTGAGTAAGAATGTGGTGTTCCCATCGTTGGTTCTGCCACAATCGGTACGCTCCTCGCGAGGCTATGTAAGTCATTGTTTCCCAACACTCCAATGCTGAGTTGAAGCTATAAGATGACAAGGATTTGATCGCTTCCAGACTGTCCGTGTAGAGTAGTTGGATATCTTTTATTCATCTATTACTTCGTCTATTTCTTCGTCTATTTCTTCGTCTAAGACAAAGCGGCACCCTTCAATAATTGTTCTTTTATTATTATTTCGTATGGTCTACATTTCAGTTTTTACATTTCATTCTACAGTTGTTGTTGTTGTTTATTAGGTTATAGCATGTGTAAGGCCTTTCAGCCTTTTTAAGTACATGATACATAGATGCGCAGTAAGGTTTAAAAGAAAAAATGATGAATTCAGCGAAGCAATAAAAAAGAAAAGAAAAAGAGAGAACATAAAAAAAGAATTAGAACGAGAACAATTTGGAAGGATGACAATGGCACTGTAGGCCCATAGTATCATTGGCACGAAGTTTATTGGATACCGACACATAACTTTGTCCACAGAAATCGATGAAAGTAAAGAAATGATGTAGCGGATCATCACAGGATACTTTGAAGTATTTCCTGCATGCATCCTTGAAGCCAGTTAACGAAATTTTTTTTAACAATTGGTGGCAATGAAATGTAGGTCGAAACCCCACTAGCGAAGAACGATCGTGAGAGAATATCTCCGTTCACTTTCGGCATGATCAGGTTAAGCGTTCTTAGGTTCGAGGTAGGAACAAATCGCTCATATAGGTAGATAGGCTCTTTTAGCAGTAATGTTTTATGTGTTAGAACACAGGATAAGTAGTCAAGGTATGAGAACAAGCCGCAGCCCAGCACTATGTTGGCGTCAGCCGAGGTTGAGTCGTATCGACCCAGCCCACAGACAAATCTAATACAGGCTTTGAATGCCTTCTCAAGTATCGTTTTCGTTGAGACCTGTAGTCTGCCAAGCACTTGGGAACAGTAGGTGAAATCCGACATGAGCAAGGATTTCACCAATAGCAACCTGGTGGGACGAGGCAAGTAGCTATCATGCGGTCAGAAGCATCGAAGACCAGCAAAGATCTTCGCTGCAATTGCGTTAGCGTGCTTACGCCAGTTAAGCTGACTGTCGATTAAGATCCCGAGATCTTTAACCGTATCACTATAGTCAATGGTAACGCCTTTCAAGCTGATTTTCGGTATATCTGGCGACCAGTTACCATTGCAAAATTTCGCCTGCGTCTTCGCTGCATTAAGCACTAAGCCGTTTGCCCCAGCCCAGAACGTGACAGATCTAAGATCAACTGCCCACTTGTCAGTGTCCTCATGGATACAGTCCTTGCGAATCGATATGCAGAGCTGCACATCATCAGCAAAGAGGTGCACACTGGAAGAACTAATTACGCTAGGTAGGTCATTTATGAACATCGAAAAAAATAAAGGACCAAGTACTGAGCCTTGAGGGAGACCAGCGTTTAAACCCAGTTGAGAGGAGCTGCAGCCATTAATTATAACCTTCTGTTTCCTGCTTGTCAGATAACTCTCCACAAGGGTCACTGCCGGTGATGAGAACCCGAAATTGCTAGAAAGCTTATCCAGCAGCAACCTGTGCCTAACGGTATCGAAGGCCTTGGAAAAATCAAGTAAAAGGAGAACTGTGGCTAATCCGTTGTCCTGATCAATTCGAATGTCGTCAGTAATCTTTAAAAGTGCAGTAGCAGTGCTATGATTCGATCGAAATCGCGACTGAGAGCCGTGGAGCAGACCGTGTTCCATTAAATAGTCATTTATTTGACCCTTCATTAGTCTTTCCAGGGCCTTCGACACCGCAGGAAGTATACTAAACGGGCGATAGTCACCTAAGAGTCGACTGCGAGTTTTCTTGTGTCGTGGCATTATCTTTGACAGTTTCCAGGCATCAGGGAAAACCGATTTGGTAAGCGCCGCATCAAAAATCCCCGCAATCACAGGCAGAATGACCGGCAGAAGCAGCTTAACAAATGAGATAGGAATAGAGTTTAGGCTTTCTGAGTTCGATTTAATGCTACTAATAGCTCTGTACACCTCGTGTTGCGCAACGTTACGAAACGATAACTCACGACCCGATAGCATCAATTTGTCAACCTTGAACCAAGGTGAATGCGACAAGTTGACAAACGATGGGAAGTCCGAATAAACACCATGTGTAAAATGATCATTGAGTTCATCAGGCGTAAACGGCACATCGCAGTGGTCAGGACACTTAAGAAGACCTAGACCACGCAGACTACTCCACAATTTTCTTGTTGGTTTAACTGACCCAAACTTTTTGGCGTAAAAGCGTCTTTTGGCTAAGCGAATACTCTGGGTGGCGGCATTTCTTAAGCGCTTGAAGTGGGTGAAATTATATGTTGTCGTGCAGTTTCCATGTAATCAGCCGAGAGGAAGTTTATGACACCAACAGTTCGGCCACCAGGTGATGACATTTTTTCGGACGATCGACTTGACGTTGTGAACCACAGTGTTTGCTTGCTGGGCTGTCATCATTCACAGTTCTTATTCTGCCATTGGCTCCGTCTATGATGTAGCATCAGAAGTGAGGAAAGAATGCCCACCACGTTTCTCTGTCCTTTGTTCTGTTTGCGTGTACCAGCGCTTGGCAACATATGAGTGACGTCATAGTGATAAGCTGTTTCCTTACGCGCATCGAACACCGTAAGTACCCAATTTATAAAGCTTGGCTCAACTTAGGGACGTTGTACAGTCTACAATTTTTAAGAGAAAAATTCTCTTGTTCCGGTGATAGTCCAGTGCGTCCACCACTGGACCACCCCCGCCCCAATAATTGCTCTAACCTCCATCAAGAAAATGTAAGGGCATTTGCCCAGTGAGATCAATTTTCTACTTTCAGGGTTGTTGCAATATACCCCTGCCCCTGCTGAAGCGATGATTATCGAACCATCTGTTAATAATGCTTTACCCTAGAGTAGCTTGGTTTAAACTCGCTGGTTTTTACATATGTGATTCCAAAGGAAGAGTGCGTATGTTAGAATTGGTCTGATGACGGTTGTGTGCATTACTTTGGGGGACAGGCGTCAAGATTTTCCGTGTGCTCTCCTGCATTGCCGTAGAGCAATAGTTGCTTTTTGTAATCTCTCGTCTAGATTAACAATCCACAGCGTCTTGCTGTCTAGAATAATTCCAAGGTATTTTACCGTTTCGATATGTAAAATTGGTGTCCCATTAATTAATGGATTTCTTATACCCTCAATTTTTTGTTTTCTTGTGAATAAAACTGTCTGAAGAATCTCTGTTTTGCTGGTATTTACCGAAAGTTCGTTCTCTTCGCACCAGCCACTAACTATGTTCAGTGCCTTTTGGAGAAACTCACAGAGGACATTAACAAATGTACGTCTAAGTAGGATAGCAAGATCGTCGCAAAATCCTTTCCATTCAAAACCGTGAGTAGCTCATTTATAACCCGGCACCAGAGTAATGGTAGTAATACGCCCTCTTGGGGACAGCCTTTAGAAACCGCGACAATGAGGGATCGGTATCATACTTGTCGCATGCTTTTTTATGGCCATGAATGCCCCCGATATGTCTACGAAACACCCTAGAGCGAACTCATCATATGAGGGAGACAGCTCGATATTTTGGACTATATTCTGTAGGGCGTGTCGTTTAGTGTGCATTTTCGTAAGATTTAATGGTTCGTCTCTGCGCTACCTGTTGATCAATTTTTGTACTGTTTTTAGCATAAAGGAAGTCAGACTTATCGGCCTGTAGTTTTCTGCTAATGAGTATTTGGTTTTGCCAGGCTTCAGTATGAAAATCACTTTCTCATTTCTCCTCATTTTTTGCATGTCCTAATGTCCTAAAAAGCCTCTTTGAAGCATGGCTGGGAATATGTTGTCAGGTCCTGGCGATTTTAGTGGCAAGAAAGACTTGTAAAGTCAATTGAATTCTATCTATGGTCGTTATTCTGTTTGTTAATTCCTCATCCTGTAGTCCTTCGAAAGCGAATGAGTCTGCATTGTGTTCTTCCGTGCTTTTGACTGCAGTTTGGAAAATGAAAGTTCAAAATGTATTTGTAAGTTGCCTCGTTATTTTTCGTATATTGTCCATTTGGCATGAGTAGGGAGCCTGCCTGGGTCTTTGGACAAAATTTTGTATAGCTTCACGCTAGTCACAAACCGAATTGCAACGATTACAAAATTCATGGTAAACGCATCAGCGACGACGTATACTTCGTAAGGGTCTAAACAACCAACATTTTTGAGGAGTTACGCGTCGAGTGTATGTGTCTATTCTACCAACGCAGATAAATCATTAAATTAGTCAGGCAATTTTCTCACATTAATTATAAAATAAACTTTTTTAAAACAAAAAATTACTAAGACATTTACGAGCGTCATTTACGGTTTAATGATTAGTTGAATTGCTTGCGAAAAAGTTAAAAAAAAAAACCTCTCCAATCCCACTAGTAAACACTTGAACCACAGAGTCAAATAAAACAAAACCAATCACGCCTCAATCACTTAAAGAGTCGTATTATACATAATTCAACAGCATAAAAGAGTGAAGATTTCAATTTTTTCATGTGAAATAAAAAGAATTCATTACCATAAATATAAATAAAAAAATACACTTATTCACTTCATCTTGAAACTTTAAAATCCCGATGCTTATGGGCACAACGAAAACATAAAATAACAATAAAATCTCATTAACGGAATACATCTTCCTTTTTTCCGTTGAAGTTTGTTGTACCTACTTGTTGTTTTTGGTACTGAATAAGTTTTTATTATGCGCCAAGATGATTTATTTACAATAATTCGAGAACAAACTAATAAAATATTCATTTGGTCTGTACTTTTGTCTTCAGGAAATTGTTGAACCGTTCAATTCACAGGCCCTAAGTATTACCGAGTCGAGCCATGCGTCCCATACATTATGTCTTTATTTACCTACTACCATCGTCATCATCATCAACCGTTGTATGATTCGATTCGATTTACTTAAAAGTGGAAGTAAAAAGGTAAGAAGGTAGCTCGGAAAACATAATATCACGGAATGTTGCTGTTATCAAGGAAGAAAGTTTATATGCGAATAAAATGTCGGTGTACCGTATAACGTTTGGCAGAATTTACGCTTTATATTGTCGGAGGGTGTGCATCAAAAATCGATTTAAATATTAATTTGAATAAATTATTAGCTTTTTATCTCATTTTTCATTTTACTGTCAAAATATATTTTCATAAATTCATTTTTTCCCTCGACTTGATTTCAAACTTTAATATTTTTTTTTCTCGCAGACTCTTTTGTGGTTAGTAGGTACATAACTAAAGGCATGTGCCAGTGAAGACTGAATAAGTAATCAATATTAAAACATTCTGATAATATTCGAACATTTCTGTTTGATTTTTTTTTTTTTTTTTGAATAATGAGTGTTTTGGGTTTCATTGTGAGGATAATATTTCGAATAAAAGTTAGAGTGGGGTATTTCAAAATGAGATGGGGTTGTTTCGGCACCCAAGAGTTCTCTGTCAATGGTAATTCTTTTTACTTTGCAGATTTGTTTTACATTTGGATTTTTATAATGGGAATTTCGTAGAATCGCCGGTTAGACTACAGTTTTCATACAGTCTTTAAAAAGAAACCTTTTTTCATCCGTTTTCGTATTCCTTTAATAATTTTTTTTGCTTATATTTTTAGACCTACACGCAATGCATGTTTATTGATGTAAGGGAATTGTTACACTAGGCAACAAATATAATTAATTTTGTGTAGCAGATGTAAGATCGAAAAGCTTAGTACAGTTTTTCTCCCTGAATCGGAAACAGGACTCCATTTTCTTCTAGGACATCTAGATTCAGATAAATTCCAATTTGAAGTCTTACGGAAAACGTGTTGGTGCGAGCGAGACCAATAGAGATACACTATACTCTTCTCGCTCGCACCAATTCATTTACCGTAAGACTTCAAATTGGAATATATCTGAATGTAGACGTCCTAGATAAAAATGAAGACCTGATTCCGATTCATTGAGCAAAACTGTACTAAGCTTTTCGATTTTACAATTGCCACACAAAATTTAATATATTTGTTGACTAGTGTTATCGTTGATTGATTTGGAATCAGCAAAATCAATTGTTCGTTCGACCGTAAGTACATACCTTAACTCGAGTAAAACACTTTCCTTTGACAAAAAGTAAATTTTTCTCAGAAAGTAACGTCGAAAAGTAAGGCCAAGTTCGAAGATTAAATCAAATGTTTTAAAAACAAATATATTTGGAAATTTAAATTTAAATTTCCGCCTATCGAATGCTGTTCTGTATTGGTTCGTATCATACTTAACATCCAGGGTCCAGTATGTAGTTATTGGAAAGGATAAATCCACAACTTTCGCCGTTCTCTCTGGTGTCGGCCAAGGATCTATTCTGGGAGTTTTCATGTTCCTCATGTTTTTCAATGATTCGGATGTGGACATGGCTGGAATCGTTTGCCTCAATTTCGCAGATGATAACAAAATCGCAGCAATTATCAAGTCCCGTGAAGATGCGCTGAAACTACAATCCGCTATCAACATTTTTTTCAAATGGTGTTGTGACAACGGCCTTGAAATCCACCGCACAAAGTCGAAAATCATCACATCCACCCTTAAGACGAAGCCGGTAATTTTTGATTATACCTTAGATGGTGAAACAATTCAACGAACAGACAGCACATTTGATCTAGGAATTTTGATGAACATGAAAATGAACTTTAATTCCCACTATGAATTCGTCAGTAACAAATCCAAATCTGTTTTGAAATTCGTGACGCGCCAACGACGATCTCTTGACGATGATGCCATTAAAATCGTTTACAAAGCTCTAGTGCGATCGAATCTGGAATACGCTGCTTGTATCTGGTCACCACACTATATGACGCATCGAAGTACGATCGAAAGTACACAGAAACAATTTGTTATGTTTTTGAATGACGACTACCTCAACAGATCCGACAATGACTATGTACTTAGTCCATATGTAGAAAGGTGTGCCAAGTTTGATTTACAAACACTAATTCGACGAAGAGTGAATGCATCCATCCTCTTTATTCACTCTATACTTACTGGGAAAATTAATTCGCCGACACTACGTTCACGCATTACCTTCAACTCAAGGCCACTAAGACGAAATGGAATGATCCACATCGAAGCGTGTACGACGAATCGATCTATATATTCACCATTCAACAACGCCTGTCGAATGTTCAACGCCGCATCTTACATTATAGACCCCACGTTACCTCGCAACCAGTTTCGCAATGCCCTGAATCGAATTCCTGACTCTGATTTGGATCAATTCCTAAAGCTGTGATATTCGTTACTCTGCTCTGTGATTTTATTCTATTTTATTTTCTTTCGTTTACTGCTTTCTCTAAATTGACATTTAATTTAAAATAATTTGACGATCTCGAATAATTCGATGAATTAGAGTGTGCTCTCCCTCCCTTACTTGACGATCTACAAATTATGTGATGTTCTAATTTAACTTATTTTTCTGTTCTATTTCTAATTTGTTTATGATATTCTACCTGAATCTATTGTTAATTTTTACGATATACCTTTTCTTTTTCTGGTTATAATGAATTAACTTCTTTTTTTAAATAGTCCGCTTGTATTAAGAAGACTTGAATTGAAAAATAAATGAAATGAATGAAACTTTCGTCGATAAGCCCCATACAAATTAAAAATTTTTTATCAAGGTCTAGTGTATCTAGTTGCTTCATTTTGCATTATTAATATTTCCTTTATCAAGGTCGTTGTATCAAATAAAGCGTATTTAGTTGCTTGACCTTGACCTTGATAAAGAAGTTTTCATTATCGACAAAAGTTTAAATTTCCAAATATATTTGTTTTTCAAACATTTGATTTAATCTTTGGACCAGTGCGAAGTAGGAAGGTCCTATACGTTTACTACAAACAATTTTAATGTAACATGGGGTAGATCGAGGTCGCCACTTTTTTTCCAAACGGCTCCACCGATCACCCTAAAGATACATGCCTTCCATGATTCAAGTTCGAAGATGAGCAAAATCGATCAAGTGGTTCCGGAGATATGGTCGAGGAAGTGACCAAAGGGTCGGTGAAGCTTTTTCGCAAATATCTCAGCAAGTATAGCACGAAAATTCTCATGTTGGTGTCAAATGAAAAGATTTGATGATTTGATGATTTGATGAATTGGGAAAAAATTTTTGTGGGAATCGGGTCAGGGGTTGAGGCATCGGGACCAATGGAATCTACGAAATTAAGTTTCTTGGTCATATACGAAAACAGTTTTTCGCGTTTATTTCCTTAACTATGCAATGTGGAGATTCACTGTCAAAGGCAAAGTTGCAGAGAATGAAATTTTGGGGTACACATGTTTCAGAGCATTGGGTAAAAATGCCTCAATCCTGGGATATGACCACTTCTAGAATTGGGAGGGATGATCCATATCTCTAGATGCCACAATCCTGGGATATGACCACTTCTAGAATTGAGAGGGATGACCCATATCTCTAGAACTGTAAGAAGTAGAAGGTTCTTCCAAAGGCAAAGTTGTATAGAACAAAATTTTAGAGAACACGTGTTTCAGGGTTTTAGGGGAAAATGGCCTTGGGTAATTTCTATGGATCTTTGAAATTCTTATAGTTATAAAAGAACATAAAACGTTGGATTGTTTGCTTATTACTATATTAATATTTGTTCTATTTGTCGAGAAAAATCTGAAAGATATATATCACAACGAAAACCCGCAAGTTTTTGTTCCTTCTTTCAAAACAATTGATATATATTGGGGTGCCGCTTTTAACTCAAACATTTTTTTGAATTAAGAAAATTTCGATGCACAAAAAAAATTTGGAAAAATGTTACATTCGGTTCAAAAAATTGCGTCATTGATTGATATCAGTTGTTTTGGAAAAACGAACAAGGACTTGCGTCACATTTCCCTTTTAAGAGGATTTTGGTTGCGTATGGCACTACGCTCGGCTGCCAATGATGGCGGCGGCAACCCTAACTTATGTGAGTGAATGCTCTCAGTCACTTTTTAAAACTTCGTGTCAGCTTCGGCTACCTTCGAAACACATCGTAATTCTGATATCAGGAGTTTTGGAAGCAATTGGAACTGAATTGCCGAAAAATATCGAGAAACCTGATACCTCAGTCACCCATACCTTGAATACACTCACACGCAAACACATACAAAATATGCTTTTATTTGGGATTTGTATAGGAACTCCCAAACGAGGATGGAGACCCCAATTTTTGAAAATCTCATATGTCGTAGAATCCCCAGCTAAAGCTCCCTACAAAATTTTTAAAAAAGGTCATCGAGCCGTTTTCGAGAAAAAGCCAAAAAAGTCGTTTTTCATACAACTGGCTCCACAACCAACAAACCGAATAACTAACGTGAAAAGTTTTCATTTATTTCGGTTCTATGGGAGAGAATTTTTAATAAAAAGGTCATATTATCTCCCGATCCACTGAACCGGGATTAATGAGTGAATCCGGTCAAAATATTTCCCGTACGTTGCGTCGCAGGGAGGTCAAAAAGTTACTGTGTATGCTCCTTAGTCTACGCATTGCTACCGTGATAAACGACTTTTTTTGACTCGCGCTCGAATACGGCTCGATAACTTTTCTTGAAATTTTGCAGGGACCTTCGGCTGGGCATTCTGTATGCGTCGTGTGTGTAATGTAAATGGTAGACATTTTGTATGAGAGAAAGGCTATGTGTTCGAGATAGAAGTTTGGTGTCAAAGGGAAAGTTGTTGCGTTGGATGACCGCCAAAATCTCGGAAAATAGGGGCGGGGGCACAAAAAAAAACTTTTGATATGTTGCAGAGGAAATTGTGGGGATCATTTTCGCCCATAGGAGTATGAGCCGCCGCTCTTCGGTTTGGCGGCGGCTGCTCAAAAAATACTTTTGATATGTTGTAGACGAAATTGAGGGGATCATTTTCGCCTATGGAAGTGGTAGCCGCCGCGCTTCGGTTTGGAGCGATGGCGGCTTAAAAAAAATCTATGTATAATTTTCCTACTTCTAAAAAAACTGATATCACAACTAAAATCATTTTTAAAAAGGAAATTGGGCGCAAATCCTCGTCCCTATTTACAAAAAACTTATATCAGCTTAGGAACTTAGGTGACGGTTAAAGCTTCGGAGGGTAAAAATTCTTTTGAAATATCAGATTCGACTAAAAAAATGCGTCACAAATGACCTTCAGATTCCACCGCAACAATTTTGCGCACTGTATGGAGTACGGGAAGCCAAATTTTTGCGTGTGAAATCTGAAAGCGTAGAAAAATTATTACGTTGGGAAGTGACTAGAGATGAGCGGGTCGACCATTTTTCGAAACCCGACCCGGACCGAACCAGACACTCAAGTTTTTCGAAACTCACAACCCAAATTACTTCGAAACAAAAATTATTTCAAGGCCCGACGTCTGCATTCTTCACGGACCTTAGACTAAAACAAAATTCGTGTAATGTAAGATGATAAAATTTAGACGAGTTTTGTAAAATATAAAAATTCCCCGAATAAAATGATACAACAACCCGACCCGGACCGTACCCGACCCGATAAAATTTTTCGAAACCCGAAACCCATTTTCGAAGTTTCGGGCAACCCGCTCATCTCTAGAGGTGACGCATTTTAATCGAATGTGAAAATATTTCAAAGGAATTTTTTGCGTTCCGAAACTTTAAGAGTTATTCAAGTTGATATCAGTTATTTTGGAAGAGGGGACGAGGATTTGCGTCATATACATATTTCCCTGTTAAAAGGGGTTTTTGTTGTAATAACAGTGACATTACGGATTTTTGTTAGTTAATTGGATTTTGCTCTGAGGGTTCTCAAAGACACCAAAGTTCGGGAAAACGGACCAACAAAAATGAATGTCAAAGGATGTCGCTGAGGTCTTCATTCAATTTTCCCTGAATTTTATAGACTTCATGTAGACACAATAATAATTAAAAATGAATTGAGAAATCCATAAAAAAGCGAAAATCGTACAATATTTTAATAATAAAATCGCAACGTTTCTCTAACATGTTTTTCATTTCATGCACGTAATAAAAAACCACACGTATTTGCAATAAATATAAAAAAGAATAGGAAAATCTGTAACTGAAAGTATAACAATAATGTTTGACAAATCCTTTGATATGGAAAAATTACCACCCCTCAATGAACAGTCAAACATTTCGTTGAATAAGAATGGTATGTATCCATTATTTGAGTGTAAAATGCATAAGCATTGCCTCCGATATGCGATTACATACAACACTGATTTACGACTTCAATTTTACATATACAAATAACTCGATAACAGCAGAGCACAACAAAAATAAACTTTATTTCTCGCAACTTTCACTTTTCATTCTTTTTTTTTAAGGTTTTTTTTTATTTTGAAAAGTTTTCACAATAAATATCCATTTTCCCGTATATATAACAGTAAGAAAAACATATCGCTCAGACACTTACTATCTATCCAGTGTATTTAGCATACACATACGAGTACATGCATAACATAAACTCATTTAATATACAGCTATACGTGTTTGCATATACTTACCCTAAAGGGATGCTGAGACTCTTACTTGGAATCAAATTTCAAAAGCATTTGTAAACTTTCCCCTAGTCTCATATGAAGAGCGAAAAAAAAAAGAAAACATGGGAAGTGGAAAAAATGATATAAAATTGTACGTTACATAGATATAGGATAGCACTCACATTCATAATAATGCCAGCCCAACTTCTCATCGCACATAAATATATTTGCTCCCAGTTTGGCACCAGGGAATGGAATGGTTCAGTACGGTACGTCAAGGCTGTGGTACGGAATAATATACTGAGAATCGAAGGCATTGTAGTAGGCATCTCACTGTTCCCCAGTTATAAATTATATGTCTATGAGCTATTTGATCTTAAGTACAAAGATGATACGTGAGATTTATGAAAATAAAAAACTTTTCAATCCATTGTCTAATATTGATATTTGAGCACATCGGCATGCTTAATCATCAAATGGTATTTTTTTTGCATCATGAAAACATAAAACAAATCCATCAATGTGTTATTATTGTCGACGATGATGTGGAGGGTGGTGTGGCGGTTTTATCGCAAGCTATTAGAAAGCAATCAATTCGTATGTTCATAATGCAGCGTTGTGACATGTTTGATGTTTTCAGCGTTGACTTGCTAACCTTTCGTATCACTCAACGATAGAAAGAATAAGAAGACAAAGAACAAAAACTATACGTTGTTTTATAATGTGATAGGTTTGCAACCTGAGCTAAGGGAAAGGGTTGTGCATACTAGTTAAAGTAAACATGTCAAAGCGGAAAAAGCACATAAATTGAACAACTAGTTCGCGACCAAAATTCGAGAATGTGGTGTTTGTCGTAGTTGTCAATGAAACCTGGTTTCGATTTTTGAATATTTGAAGTAAAGAGTGAAAAAAGTTCCCCGTTAAGCGGATTTCTAACCGAAAAATACCAGACCCCACGATATTTTGAATCAATTAAAAGATCAATTCCTGGAACTGGCGAAACTAATGACAGGACAGACACTAATTTTTCGTAGATAGCAAAACCTAACACATTTTACAGTAACTATAGCACACGCACACTGTCAAAATTTCTTTTGTTTGGACGTAAACATTCGACAGGGTACCAAGGCAAAAGCTGTTCAGGGTTCTTACCGAGTACGGTATCAATGGGAGTATACTGCGTGCCATTAAGCACTTACTCCGGGAACCGCGGTAAGAATAGATGGCGAAATTAGCGAATGTCTTTCGAGGTTAACGAGGGGTGAGAGCGTTCGTCAAGGTTGTTTTCTTTCCCCGCTTCTGTTCATAATTTTCTTGAACAAAATCATCAAGTGGGCAAACTTGTAGGGAAATGTCGTGGTAGGTGAGGTAATAATGAAAATCCTGGCCTATGCGGATTTACAGTGTGGGATTGACGGCCTGAATACTGCTTGTGAGGAGTACGTTATGAAGATAAGTGCAGGGAACAGTGGCGCCGACTAGTGGGGGCAATGGGGGCGCCCCCCCCTTATAAAACCAAGGGGGGCGTAGCCCCCCCCTTAATTTTCAAATTATTCAAACGGGAAGAATCAACCCTCTTACTGAAGAAATATAAACTCAATTATTTAGAATATCTTGAATTGCTTGGCTCTTAGTTAAAATATTTTCATTACTAAGAAGTGCAAGAAAGTTTTATGCGCTTGGACCTTACTCAAAACATCTGTCTTGTCCAGTTTTTTATTACAACAATCAGACTTATACAAATCACCGATATGATTATGGGCATGTTAGAAACGACTTCTTTAATTTTTCTGACTCAATATTCGCACGTAAGTCCAGCGCTCTCATTGACTTCCTACTTAGAAAGTACTTAAATTAATTTCAATTTTACAGTGTATTTTTGTGGCTTCTAAAAAAGTTTTTAGCAAAATTTGCTAAGAAATATTTGTTGACCACACGACAGTGTTGCCGAAAAACTGAACGTGAACGTAATGTTCATATAACGTTGACGTTTAGTCTTTCGGCGACACTATCGTGTGTTTAATAAATATTTCTTAGTAAATTTTGCTAACAAATTTTTTAGATGCCCCAAAAATACCAAATACAAAAATTGAAATTAATTTCAGTACTAAGTTGAAAGAGAGTGTTGTTTCATAACTTTCTAGTATAATTTGTTTGAAAGATACTAATGGAAAAATTATGATCTTTATTATGCTAACAATTTTTCTTAACCAAAAAAATACACTAAGAAACGTTTTCAACTCTTAAAATTTTTGCCTGCGGCGCTACAAATTTATTAACTTTAATAATAAAATTGAATTACACTACTCTTCCTAATTTGTATGCTGACCTATTTGAATATTCTTTTTGCCGATATAGCAGGAAAGCAAAGTTGATTTCACAGAGCCTAGGAAATAGCATAAGAAACAACAGAGGAAATTCACCAATTTGTAGATTCGCTTGTTTTATCGACAAGAATCAATCACATAGATTACTTTGAATATTCAAGGAGGAAGCTCCGTGTAAGCTACTCGTTTATAAAAAACAAAATTTTTCGCTCGCTTCGCTCGCGATTAAAGAAATTAATACCTATTCTTGTCATTAATGCCTAAAGATAGGTCGCAGGACAATGTTACAAGTCTCAATGTTGAGAATACAGGAACAAACACATCACTTCCTAATCGAATTCTCAAAAAGTAGTCTTGCCCCTTGCCCCCCCACTCGAAAGTCAAACTCGGCGCCTCTGGCAGGGAAAACTAAGGTTATGCATGGCGGCAAATCTCGGAAGGAGATGCTGGCAATTTAAATGGGGAGGAGCTGGAGCAGGTTTCTGAATTCAAGACCGATGAACCATTTTTTCAGAGGACGTCAAGTTTGTTGGGGAATTTGAGGAAAGAAGGAAAATGGGAAACGCGGTGGCCGGTCAGTTGAGGTGGCATGTATTCAACAAAAAGGAATTAAGTAGCGAAGCAAAGTTAGCTATCCACAGGTCAATTTTCAGGCCGACGATTCTGTACGGTAGTGAGAGTTGGGTTGACTGCGGATATCTCGTGCATGACCTGTATGTTTCTCATAATATGAAGGTTCTTAGGAACGTAGCGAAAGTTAATCGAAGGAAGCAATAGAATAATCATATTAGGAACGACGATATTAGGGAAAATTTAGGGATTTCGTCAGTGGAAGAGGCGGCAAGGGACAGTCGTCTGCGCTGGTTCGGGCACGTTCAAAGGATGGGTAATACCAGGCTACCGAAAAATATCTTGGATGCACAGGTCCCGGGCCAAGGGGACAAACCATTTCCTTGGCGGGCGATGGAAGGACATGGAGGACGATAGTTCACAATTCTGGGGTTGTGCATAAAGACCTCACAACGAAAGGTACTAATATGGTCTATAAAGTTTCATGATGATAATTCGGACGTAAACATGTTCTCTGCCAAATACACGTGTTTCGACGAAGTTGCCGATTCGCATATAAAAACAATTGAAGTTGCTTTGGGCAGCTTACCTCACGTTGAAATACTCCACCGGGTGATAGTTCATTGTTCAGAAGGGAGCAGTCGCTCTTCGAATCGACGCAAACATGACAATAAACGAATGAACTTGTTTCCAATTCCATAGAAAAACACGGTTGGCCACCACAGCGCTGCGATCGCAACTTCACTCTAATTACTGTTATAGTAACCTTATTATAACGAAGTTGGTTGCAGTTGAGATGAGAGCAACGAAGTGAAAATATGTCCAAGATTTTCAATGAATTTGTACTGAACGTAGTTTTTCTTTAGTTTCCGAACCATGTTTACCTATAACAAAATTAATGCATTGAACTGTAAAGTACCTAACTTCACTTTTAATAGAATTCTAATAAGAATGAAGTTAGCTGTAGCTTTCATATGTGTATTCATTTCCTATATTGTCTTGAAAATTGAAAACAATGGAATTTGTTTTGAAGTTTGCGTCGATTCGAATGGTGAGTGATTTGAACAATAAACTCTCAGGTTTGTTTCGAGGAAAGTTGGATATTTCTGTTGTTCCATTTAACTTCAAAATGACAGGCTCCACATTGAAGTATGATTTATCGCAGACACTTAAACTCATTAATGAAAGCTGCACATTTTTAGTGTAAGCTTTTTCTATTACATACATCCCTCATGTTTCCAAAAGTTCTCGTTGTGTTAATATCACGTAAACAACATTCGTTTAATTGGAATCTCATTTCTCACTTGTATTTTTGAAAAGTAAAAGTCGAAATCATTTTATTATTACGTTCCCATCGCTTTTGTATGGACGCGGATAAGAAATCCGAACATTCAATTCTAATTAAATGTCGAATGCACTATTGGTTGCAATTTGAAATTTATTGCAATCGCAATAAAGTGTTTTAACACAATAATCACAGCAAAACTTTGTTACAAAAGCCAATTAAAAATGCTTAATTGGTTTCATGTCATCGACTTATTCCACTTCGAATGCAATTTCATCAAAGCACTAATAGTTATTGCAATATCCACTGCTCTGCAAACATCATACGGACCATTTACATCAGAGCATAGATTATCAAAAACATTTTAATATACGTAGATTCTGTGTCTCTGCTCTTGTCGCTAGTGGTAACATAACATCATATGTAAATTGTGCCGGCATGAGATTGTAAAATATTAGCGAAATAAATATAAGAAAATTATTAACATATTGTGCCTGTGTATAGCAAAATTGCAAAACAAATTCACGGCATGATATTACCATTCAAAGGCTCATAAATTTCATCTTTTGTACCCATTATTAAATGTTTATAGTATATTGACGGTGCACAAACGAATAACCAAGGAGAAGAATAAAGAAATATGTCGCTTTTCAGTTTGGGGATATTCTGCGTATGGAAGATGATACCCCGTTTGTCTTCGGTATGACATTTTTGTAATTTGTAATTTTTTTATAAGCGGAAATTTATTGCGATCCGTGTTCACAAAAAAGAAGGTGTTTCAGATTTACTTTATAATTATAATTTAAATTGCTCTTAATGATGAATTCTTCAAATTTAAATAACAAATTATTTTATAAAATTTTTTTTAAAAGAATAATAAAATTCCATGACGTTCTACTTATACACATATGGAATAATTTGAAGAACAAAAGTAAATTCTAAGTTTTAGTCTAGTGTTCGGTATAAAACATATGCAAGGGACGTACGCATCAGAATAGATGAGACAAACAGAATAGATGATGCAAAAGGACTCGATCGTATCTAAGTAAATATTGCATAACTCTGAAGTGTGTGAAATGACATCTTGGATGCTCTTAAGGCTATGATTACCTTTCGAATAGAAAAAGAACCACGAAAATCGGATGGAATTTACTCGATTTATGTATAAAAAACAAGTAGAACCCTAGTCGGTCCGACTCTTTAGGGATCTAGCTAGGTCCAGCGACCCAAAGTAGGACCATTGTGGAGACTCAGTTTTAAAGCCCTGGCTGAGTCTGGGCGCTCAGATTCAAAAACGTTTCTTTTTTTTTTTATTATTTATTACATTATAGGCACTCGGCCCGTACATGTCGCATACATAAATTGTAGGGAATTGCTTTATCACAACAAAAACCCTTTTAAAAAGGGAAACGTGACGCAAGTACTTATCCCTTCTTCCAAAACAACTGATATCAATTGGGGTGGCGCTTAAACCTTTGAAACGCAAACAATTCTTTTGGAATGTTTTCATTTTTGATTAAAAAAATGCGTCACCCCGGTAATAGTTTTTCTACGCTTTCAGCTTTCATAAGCAAAAATTTGATTTCTGTACAAAAATACGCCATACATCCCACAATGTCAAATTTTTGCGTTGTGAAAGCTGAAAGAACAGAGAAACTGTAACACTGCGGTGTCCGGCACTTGTGACGCATTTTTTTAATGAAAAATGAAAACATTCCAAAAGAATTGTTTGGGTTTCAAAGGTTTAAGCGCCACCCCAATTGATATCAGTTGTTTTGGAAGAAGGGATAAGTACTTACGTCGTGTTTCCCTTTTTATAGGGGTTTTTGTTGTGATATCAGTAGTTTTGGAAGTAAAGAGATAACAAATTTTGGAGAAAAAAAATTTTCGGCAAAAAAAATTCTAAGCGAAAAAAATTTCAGGGAAAAAAATTTTTCAGCGAAAAAAAAATTTCGGCGAAAAAAAACATCAGCAAAAAAAATTCGGCGACAAAAATCTCGCGAAGAAAAAATTTTCGGCAAAAAAAAATTTCCGGCGAAAAAACTTTTCCAGCAAAAAAAAAAAAATTGCAGCGAAAAAAATTTTAGCGAAAAAAAAATTCGGGCGAAAAAAAATTTCCTTTGACACGAAACATCTATCTTCAACAAAAAAAGAATTAAAAAAAAACAATTTTCCCCCTAAATGCGTCCCATACCACCGTCGGCCATTTTGTTGGTCACTTTGACACACTACACACCCAACCCATCAACTATTCCTTTGACACCAAGCATCTATGTACATCCTAACACAGCCCAAAAAATTTGCTCATAACCATACAAAACATTTTTGGCGCCTTCTAAGAGCCCTGGCGCCCAAACGAGGCCGTTACCCCCCTTCTTTTTAAATCTCATATGGCGTAGAATGCCCATGCCCACCCGAAGTCCCTGCAAAATTACAAGAAAAGTTATCGAGCCGTTTTCGAGCACGAGCCAAAAAAGTCGGTTTTCAAACAAATGGCTCTGGAACTTACTAACTAACTAAGTAACCCACTAACTAACGTAGGATATTTCCATTAACTTCGGTTTCTGTGCTTTTTGTATCGAAAATGACGAATTTCTAAAGGTCATATCTTCGGATCCACTGGACCGATTTTAATGAGTAAAATGTCGATTTCAATCAAAATTTTACGTAGAATCCGAAAAACTAGGTCTCAAGGGAGTACGACGACGCAAGGGAAAAAAGTCGAAACTAAGCTGTATATATGGTTCCGAAGTCTACGAAAAAAATTTTTCTGAATTTTTGGATCGTATAGCGACTTGCGTCACGGGCGCATCGCTACCGCGCGCCCATGATCTTTTGATTATTTTTTTTTTTTTGAAAAGATTTACTCGAGTTATGTACAAAATACCAGAAACCACTCAAACGGCTCTTGCTCGACGGCACTTGGGCCGACAGTATTTAGATTCAATCTCAGTTTTACTGGAGTTATCGTGTTGACAGACGGAGAGACGGACACAATTCTTTTTGCAGATTCGGTATCTAAGGAAACGAAAAAGTAACCAACTCCCGGGTCGAAATTCGATTGGTTACAAACTCCGTGGTAAACGCAATAGACCCTTTTTCGAAGAACCGTTCTTCGTACGAGTTTAAAAAAATTGCCTATTCACGTCATCTTACTCTCTGAGGTAGATAAAACAGCGTTTATTGTCCTCACTTCGAAATCACGTTATTTCAATTCGCTCGAACATTCCAAGCAAGTCCACAATTGCTCTTTTCACTCAATTCGAAAATTTGTTTTGCTCCTTGGAATTTTTTTTCGTCTAGAGAAAGACCTGAAGAGCCATGGGATTCGTGTAACAATCGACGCTGAATATTTGTGATCGAAACGAGACTCTTAAGAGAAGTTTATTTTGAAGTGGCGCCGTTTGAGCCAACAATTCGATGTTTTTCACATCTAAATCGCACTTCTACGATGGAAACCTGAGCAACTTTGATGTATAATTCTTTGCCTTAAGCAGAAAATACTTTCATATCTTCACTTTGAGTAGTTTTCTTAAAAGCAAGGTGGACCTGCATCACGAGTCGAGAGCTTGCACTATTCAATTAGACGCTCAATTAAACTACGAAATAAAATTGTATACAAACAAGAAATTAACCACCGAAAGGAAATGAAAATATTAATGCAAATGTATTTTTGGTTGATAGGTAAAAGAACGTGTAGTTAAACAAACGATGAAAAACATTCTATTAATTTACCTTCGAATAGAAAAGTTTTAAATTTTCTACCAATATTTCGTTCTTTGACTTTTTATGCCTTCTTCATAGTACAAAAGAATGCTTTTAGAGTTGTTGAAGCTAAAGTTTGTTACTCAATTCGTTTAATTTTCTACATTTACAGCAGCTGTATTAGTAATATTAATGCACTGCAGGGGTGTAGCCAGAAAAACATTGAATGGTTTCATTAAAGAAAAGAATTTCAGTTTCCGCGCTAAAATAATTTTTGAGTTGTCGATTTGCTCTAAAATTCAACGAATAAGTGCGCCATGCATTTTCTCATGTTGCTGTTTTCGCTATAGAATTTTAGAGTGAATTGACCCACTGCCCCACCCCAGATGGTAAAAATTCACAATCGAAATAACGTCAAATTTTAGTACTAAGTGACCTTCATTTTACTACTAGTTTCGAATTGTGTCAAATTTTACATTCCGAACAAAACAAGTAAAGGATATAATTGACAGGTGGGAAATAAAGTAGGTAAATAATAACTGTCAAAAGTGAGCCTAAGATAGTTATTTCCGGGTCTAAGTGCTGTGATAAAATCTGACGTTTTTTGTCTGTTTGCGCATAAAAAGTTATTCTTCACCTTTTTGGAGGTAAGAAGATAGTTATTTTGTCCTCGCACCTCCTTATTGAGGTCCTCGCACTGCTCTGGTCTAAAAGCTTAGCTTTCTTTATAATTTCTTACTTTCTCCCTTTGGACAACAAATAACTATTTCCTTTCTCTAATACAACAAATCTGTTGGCAATTACATAACGGTAGCACAACAGTAATGATATTTCGCTGACAAAGTAGGATGTGTAACGCAATTATGTGCCACATTCGATTTAATGGAGTATCTATTTTTCCCTAATTCTTTAACATTGGCTTTTGGAAGTTGATATAAATTGAGGAAAAAATTGTTTAATGCTTCATATATGACCCGTAAACCAAAATTAAAGATAAGAAAAATTGGCGAAACCCTAAAATAAATCCAGTACATAAATTAAACTTTACTCCAAACGACACTAAATTACAATGTAGAAAGGGATCATCTGAAAGAATTAACTAAAATATTATTATTCATGCCATGATTGAATGAAGATAAACTAAATCCCGTATTATCATTTGAAACGGTAGAGCATACAATTCATTTCAAGGATACAACTCTTTCAATTTTTGTTTGAAACGTTCGCATTAAACGTTCAAACAAAGTCAAAAGATTAATCGGAACCGGAACACGAGAAGCATGATTTACAGAAGACCTAATTATATTTTCTATGCAAACAATATCTCGATCCTCTTCATGCATTAGCTAAGTGAAAAAAAAAAATGCCGAAACTTAGTAGGAAAATCTTTTTTAAAAGTTACATTTCCGAATAAATAAATTTCTATCCTCAGACTCGTTCGAAGTGAGGAGCCTTTCTGTCGAAACTTATAATTGTTTTCCCGAAATTTTCTAAAAATTTCACGAAAATTGATTTTAATATTACACTAAGTTAAGGAGTTGTAAAACAGCCATGTATTTACAACTTCCAGTTCTTTGTAATCAAATGCGAGACGAAAGTTAAGAAGATATGCCCTTGTCATCGCAGGTTTCGTTCACGAATGTATTTATGAATCTAAATTTTGTGGAATGAATGTGGTATCTCACAAAAATCAGAAAGTTATAATCATACGACTGTATCTGATGTACACTGATGTATGCTACAACGGTAAATATGAAAAATTGTTACAAATAACCGGTTTTCCTAGCGGTTCTGTTCACTTGTCTTTAAAATGGCGCTACAAATAGTACGGGCTTATGTAAAAACGTCCATTAACAATTTCTTTGAGTCAATAATTACTTACTTGTGAATATGATTGAATGATAACTCTTTGAAACGAAATTTTTGCAACTACATTGCGATGCACTTTATCTCGATGCCGTTGGTTGTTGAATATGAGGTTGAATAATAAACTCTCTCGGTGGTAACTCTGTATGATATATTATGTAGCATTAGCTCTTTTGATTTAGAAGTTAAATTCAACTGCACGCAGTGAGAAATAGAAAAGTAGGTTTTGATGTGCAACCAATAAGCTATGTAAGTGATACCCGTTCCTAGCCAATTTATTTTTAGAAACGAAATTGTTTTTGAATCACAACAGGACATTATTTTCATACAAGAACACAAAAAATATATTTTAAGGGAAAAATCTGAATATTTTTCTATATTGTGGGGGTTTTCCTTTTCTATAAAAAGGTACTGAAAGATATCTTCTTGAAAGAGACCTGCTCCCTTAAAAAGGGTCAAGGCACATAAACAAATTCCGAAGAGACTATTGGCACCAGGTGCCAATTGTGATATGTATCACTATTGGCACAAAGCAAATAGTAACTGAAATGTTATTCACATCAGTGAATCAGATAAAATCTGATTATTACAAAAATATCCTCTTGAAGCGTTTACCCCAAAAACTCCATGCTGAGTGTTTCGGTGTAGAGAAAAGTTGTAAATGTGCGCGAACTCTATGTAGACTGTTTTCAAATTATGCGCGAACTAGATGTACAATGTATTTAGTGTAGAGTCTGCTCTGCGTCTGATTTTAGGTATAATAATGACAACTGTATACACTTTCGGCTGTAACAACTGTTTGGCGAAAAAGAGTTTTTTTCCTTTTGCAAATGTCGCACGAGAAAGTCTTTTTTTCTTTTACAAAATATCGCTCAAAAAATTGTTATTTTTCCTTTTAGGGACCGTCCATAAAGGACGTCCACCCAAGGGGGGAGGGAGGGTGGCATCATTTTAATGAACTGAAGAGAAACCTCGGTCGAAATTTATTATAAAATAGCAGTTTCCTTATTTTCACAACATTTCGTTATTGCTAGAGTATGTTCTGATCTATTGCTTTGCTATCATGCCCGCAGCGGTAGCGGAGGGCGTGACGCAGTCCCCACACCCCAAAAAAGAAGTACGCAAACTCAAAAAACGCTATACAAATACCTTTCGGACAAGGCACGATGTATAGGAGAATTTTTCCTCTTCCTCTAAAATAATTTTTTCAAAAAAACTACGTTGTAGCAGCTTTCCAACGAGTTCAGACTCATCAAAATCTGTTGGAAATTGTTCGAGATATCGAGGTTTGAAAATGACATTTTTCTATGCATCATGGATTTTTCTATTATTCTCATCATTATGAAAACTAATTTTCTGATCTGTCGGTTTCTATACATCTATCTATGTATGTATGTATGTATGTATGTATGTATGTATGTATGTATGTATGTATGGAATGTCCACCAGAATTAGGAAAGCTAAAATCAGGAATTAAGAAATCAGGAACCTAAAATAAGGAAAAACAAAAATCAGGAAATACAAAAATCAGGAAATACCAAATTTAGGAAAAACCAAAATTAGGAAATACGAAAATCAGGAAGGAAATAAATCAGGAAAAACATCAAAGTTTTCAATTCCTAAGGAGGTCGAAATCATATTTTTGGTATGAAGGGGGCTCTGCCCCCTAAGTCCCCGCGCCTGCGGCGAGCTACTAACGCCCTGCAGGCTGCCTTCCGTGCATGGGTCTCTGCCGCAAACCCCGCAAGGGGCTGTGCCCTTTAGACCCCGCAATGGGCGATATTCCCCCTTGACCCTCCTACGCGGGGACTGCCGCCCCTCGACTCCGTTTTTTCACTTTCCAGGATTTATCACGGCCTGCGGCGCATTTCTTTAAAAATTATTTTCCTGATTGCCTGATTCCTTATTTTGGTTTTTTCTAATTTAATTCATTCCTTTGTTTGACTTTTGTTTTTCCTTATTTTTGGCAAATTTTTCCTAATTTTCGGTTTCATAATTTTTGTTATTCCTAATTTTTGTTTTCCTAATTCGTGTATTTATGCATCTATCTATTAATAATTTTCAATCTCGAGAACCAGTCAACCGATCTTCATGTTTTCACTGAATGTCAGTCTCGGCCCAAAATTAAAAATTTTATTAGCCGCTTTTCCGTGAAAATTTTGGAAAAGCCGTGGTATGTGGAAAAGTGGTCAATTTTGTGTTTTTTTTCGGGTAATGCTCGAAGTTTTCGAATTTTAGCTCGAAAGTGACAATAGCTAGAGAGTTGGTTTCTTCAGGAAAGTTATAGAGATTGGTGCGAAACATTTTTTCGGAAAAAATTTGTTTAGAGAAATTTTTTTTTCGGAGTAAAATTTTTTTGGGAGAAAATTTTTTTCGGAGAAAGCTTTTTTTAGAGAGAAATTTTTTTTTCGGATAAAAAGTTTTTTCTGTGAAAAGTTTGTTCGAAAAGTTTTTGGAGAACAGTTTTTTCGGAAAATTTTTTTTTAAAAGACAATTTTTTTCGGAGATGTTTTTTTTGAGAAAAAGTTGTTTTGTAGAAAACTTTTTTTCGGAGAAAATTTTTTTTGGAGAAAACATTTTTTCTGAGACAATTTTTTTTTTTTTTGGGAAATAATTTTTTTGTGGAAGTTCAAGTCAAGATGGCGGCAGATATGGACGTGTTTGTTTTGCTCTGAGTAAGTTTCGTTTATTTTTTGCCCTCTTCGCGTTTTAAATCACAGTTTCTCGTAAATAAGTTAAGTTAAATTAGTGTGTGTTTTTGTAACTTTTTTAGATATCAATTAAAATCTGCATTTTCTTTTCAAGCAACGTAGTGCTCACATAACCTCAAAGTTACAGCGTTTTTCGGGTGTTTGTTTTGTTTTCTTCATGCAAAACAATCGGCGGTTTGTGTTTGTGATTTTGGTATAGAATTTCAAGTAGGTGTTTGTCTACGGTTACGGTTAACTTCTTCGCTATTCATATAGCAATTCTTTTTTGGCAAAAATAAATGAGCTTGCGCTTAGCATCTCAGGCACGTGTGTGATGTCCCCATTGAGGCTTGAACTTCCAGTGCGGTTCGGCTTACCAGGCCGTCCCACTGTATTCATTATTGGTAAAAACGGTCATAGGCAGCCGCGGACGAGTGTTGGTCACGGGGTACGACCAATGCGGGACTCGAACGGTACCCCATCGTTGGCGATCAGGCAATGTAAAAAGGTTGATGGTTTGTTTATTGGAAGTCTAAACGTTAATGGGGGTTTTAGGGGTCGCAAGGGTGAGTTGGTGGACTTGGCAATGGGTTATGGTGTAGATATATTAGCGTTGAGCGACATTAGGACGAAAGGGCAGCGCGAAGAACTGGTGGGCGGTTATAAAGTGTTTTCGTCTGGTGTTCAGTCTGGTAGGGCGAACTGGGGAGTTGGAATGGCTATCAGAAGGGAATTAGAAAAGTTTGTTTTGAACGTGCGGTATGTAAGTGAAAGGATCATGTGGGTCTCCATTAAGCTGACAGGAGGTATTTATCGGCTGGTTAGTGTTTACAGCCCGTGCGAGGGTAGCAGTGCTGGCGGTCTTGACACCTTTTACGAGCAGTTAGGGGATGTTGTCAGCAAAAATGGTAGTGAGTGTGTGATTCTGTTGGGGGATTTCAACGCGAGAATAGGGAACAGTAAGACCAGTGGCGGCTATGAAAGGGTAGTGGGCAAATTCGGGGAGGATGTTTTAAACTCAAACGGAAAGCGGTTGTTGGATTTCTGCGATTTCAATGGACTGGCAGTAACCAACTCGTTCTTTAGGCATAGGTGGATCCATCGGTACACTTACGTTAATAATAGTTTGGGGCACAAGTCAATAATTGATTACATGGTTATAGAGCAGGACAGGAGACAGGAAGTCAGGAACACACGTGTTTTCAGGGGTTTCACATTTGGCTCAGACCACTACCTTTTGGGTACCCATCTCTCTGTTAGTAAACTCTGTCAGGCTAAAAGGAAAAAAGTGGTGGTTCGGAAATTTCGTGTGGGAAAATTCAGGGACGAGGAAGTTAAGTCTCGCTTTATGTCAAAATTCAGCGAAGCTTTCGAAAGGCTTCCTCCGGACTGCGTAGACATTGAGGTTGAGTGGGCAAACTTTAAGGAAGTTGTCTTGGGCGTAGCTGAGGAATGTCTAG
>CM055403.1:72487961-72511253 GCA_029228625.1 Pseudolycoriella hygida
GATGATGATGATAAATGGAATAAATTTACTTATTCCATTTATTCCATTTTTCAACAAAAATTCTTTTAAGTTTTCAAAAGAGGATTTTTTCACTTTTTGACACATTAGTATGGTTTGTTGTGTGCGTTGCCATCAAAATCAAGTCTATTTGATGTTTTGACGTATTTGAAAAAATTATCGTTTATTCCATTTATTCCAATATTTATTCCATTTATTCCCATTTATTCCATTTATTCCCATTTATTCCATATATTCCATTTATTCCCATTTATTCCATTTATTCCATAAACCGCAGAAGTGCGTCACCCCTCGGCCTACCTCTTGGTGTAATTCCTCCGGGTACTAGTCCTAAATCCTAAAGTCTTGTTAAATCGCCGTTTGAATTGCGTGTAATTAGTTTATGTATGTGATAAAACAATAGTCACACGTTTGAAAGTCAACTTCCAACAAAATTTTATTGCGTTGATTGTATTGAAAAAAGAATGGTGTGGCATAAAATTGCATGAGTCAAGTCAAGCCAGCATGCGGCTACTATTTCTCACACTTGTCAGGAATAGGCTCGAATATTGTTCAACGATATGGAATCCATGTTACGTGAATGCTATCGATCGAGTCGAAAAGGTGCAGAGAAAATTTTCCAGAATGTTTTATTTCAAATTCAGTATCTCTAATCCAAGACCGCAATATCATTTGAGATTAAAACATTTGAAGTTACACTCTCTTGAAACTAGACGTCTGGAAATTGATGAAATAACACTTCACCGGATAATTCATGGACTCATCGACACCTCACTTCTTCAACGTATCTCCTTCCATGGACCAGCCAGAGTCACGAGACATCAGTCGACTTTCTACATTCCGCGTATGGTCACTAATTATCAAAGAAACTCTCCTATATACAGACTCCAGCGTAATCATGATAACTACTTCCCAGAACTGAAGATTATTGATTCAAGAGCTACCATGTATAAAAAATTGGTGGTGAACAAATTCGACTGGTGACTTAATCCTTTGGACATTCTCTATTACTTGCTATTTCATTTCATATGTAAATTTCTTTTCACTAATTAATTTTCTTAATTTTTGTATTTCATAAAATTGTATAAGACTGATTTATTATTGGGCCTCGCCTGTTAATTGGTCTATAAACAAATTTAAAAAAAAAAAAAAAAATACGAGGGGCACCCTAAAAGTTTCGGGAATCGGCTATATCGGCTCGTGTAAACTTTTCGCCAATTTACACAAACATTAAATTGGTCTTTCCTGATTTAAAAATGATGATCAAAATGAAAATCGATCGCAGCAGTCAAAAGATACAACAATTCCAAAAAGTCATTGCAGAGAAAAAATGGATTTATCACGTGAAAATTTTAGACTCATGATTTTCTACGACTTTAAGTCTGGCTTGACTCCCAAATTGTGTATTGATCGTTTGCAAAAAGCTGAGGCCCCATCCAAGACCACTGTTTATCGGTGGTGCGCTGAGTTTGAATCGGGACGCACTTACCTCAGTGACGACTTTCGTGAAGGTCGACCTTCCACAGCCATCACCGATGGAAACATTGACCATGTCCGAAACATGATTGAAGCCGATCGACATGTGACCTATGCTGAGATAGCTGCATCCCTTGGGATCGGGAAAAGTCAAATACAAACAATTTTACACGAACATTTACGCACACGGAAGCTTTGTTCTGGGTGGATCCCACACAAATTGACAGACGACCAAAAGGAGGCTCGTGTGAAATGGTGCCGAGATTCTCTCAAAAAATTCGACAATGGGGCTTCTGATTCAGTATATAGCATCGTAACAGGTGACGAAAGTTGGATTTACAGCTATGATCCCCAAACAAAACAGCAATCCACCGTTTGGGTGTTTCAAAATGAAGATTTACCAACAAAGGTAATTCGCGCTCGAAGCGTCGCCAAGAAAATGGTCGCTACTTTCTTCAGGAAATGTGGTCATGTGGCTACTGTACCACTTGAGGATCGTAAAACAATCAATTCAGAGTGGTATACTACGATTTGTTTGCCAAAAGTATTTGAAGAACTACGTGGAAAGAGTCGAAATCGCAAGATCGTCCTCCACCATGATAATGCAAGCTCCCACACAAGTGCTCTGACCACGACGTTCTTGGAGAAGGAAAAAATCAATTTGATGCTGCATCCACCCTACAGTCCCGACTTGGCACCGTGCGACTTTTATTCGTTTCCGAGTGTCAAGAATAAGTTGCGTGGGAAGCGATTTTTATCTGCGGAAGCTGTTGTCGAGGCATATGAACAAGAAGTGGCCCAAATATCAACTTCCGAATGGACTCGATGTTTCGAAAACTGGTTTTTAAGGATGAAAAAGTGTATAGATTGTAATGGTGCTTATTTTGAGAAGCAATAAAATCGTTTTATAGCCGATTCCCGAAACTTTTAGGGTGCCCCTCGTACATCATTTCATCATTTGGTCAAAGAAACCAATCATAGAAGAGTGGAAATCTATCACCCAATATAGAGTGACATGATACTATAAGATTGGTATAGTTCGTAAGTGCGACTCGTCGTATCGTTATCTCATAATTTAATTTTGTTAGGTCGTTGAATGAACAAAAATTTTCATTGCCGCAGAGGGAGTTGATTTGCCTATAGGGAGTTTAAGTGGGTTACGTACTAGCACAATTTCAGCATATCAAAAAACCTACTTTCCTATCGCTTTGAAAACGAGAAGGAAATTTCTTAAACTTATCTTTAAGAGCCTCAACTTTTCATATCCCTTTTTCACCTCAAGTAGAAAGGAAAAGCCTGATAGATTTTTCTTTTGCAAATATAAAAATACAATCAATAAACAAACATTGTCATTGATGATATAGAGGTGTCTGTATACTTTCTGCAGTTGTATTCGAAGTGGAAAACATTTTTCACGCACTACACAAAGTGTGAACGGAGCATCATAAAAAAAGAAGAGACAAGATGTAAATAGCGTAAGTTTAGAGGCAATAACAAAGAATCGAAGAAGATTCGCGGTGTCGATAACATATAAAAATAGGAAATGATTTTTTGTGGCTTTTCGCATTTACATATTTGAATGAGTGTTGTTGATATAAAGGTGAAAAATGTTTGGTTAGAGGTGAAAATGAAAACGAAGTTCTATGTGTATCCTGCCGAATGGTTTATGTTTGTCAGGTTATTCTATAATATGGAAATTTATCTAAACTTAATATTTGAAATTCTCTTTTGCATCGTTATTTTTCCAATTTCCATATATAAAAGCACAGAAAATCGCAGACAAGAAAAAGTATAAATTGAAACCAGCAACATCATCTAGTCGAATAACGTTTTTTACGTACATACATAAGCTCAGGACCTTATCCGTCTATAGAACAGCGGCAATCAAAATATCAGACGGAAGTAATATAGAAGAGACATCTTCAGGGCGTATTCGGCTTTGTCACTTTGAAATATTTTAAAGTACCTTTTGTGTGACGTATTGTGTGATTCTTTTGTGGAAAATCAAACAACTCAGATTTCATGATTGCGATATGCCTGAGGATATGTACATGATATGCTGAATATCACATTAAAATAATTTGTCGCCAAAGAGACGTGTATGTTCTGAAGTTATTAAATTATTATAGCGAATTTTGGTGCTAAGTATAACATTAATTTAGTCTGAAGTTTTTTATTGCAATAATATTATTGTCCGATCAGAAAATTCAATAAAATCTACGCATATTTCAAGCAATTGTATGTAAATAGACTATTTCTGTTTTCACCCATCCCGTCCGTCCGTCTGTGCCCGGTTTTAAATCTTTGGTAAAGTCTAGTCCTACGCAAATTCTATTCCTGTAAGTTCTAATATGCAAAAGGAACGGGTTAGCTCAGTGGTAACGTACTGGCTTTCCACCGAGAATATCCGGGTCCGGTGGGGACAAATTCTGTATAGAATTTTTCTTCAATGTATAGCATGAAAGTGACGTTCCTAGGTCCACCCAGGCTTCATAATTTGGGTAGTTGTGAATTTGGTGCCGCAACGAATCGTAATCAGAAGAATGACAAGTATGACCTCACCCATATTCGATGAATTCTGTGTGCAAATATCTGAATCTGACTTTGGACGGAGATATAATTAGCACCAGAAGAAATCCTAATGGTAAAATGCTAGCTACCGTTAGGCGTGGATCGGAATTCACGTTAAGCATGTGGTCCAAAAAATGCCTGCCGGTAAAACACATTGATGGAGCAAACCGGCATTCTAAGCCCTAGTTTCCGCCCTTGTATATCATAGGTGGCACTAGGTTTGTGTGCACTAGGGTGGTCCAAAAAAGTAAAGTGTCAAAAAGTTTGGGGCACCAGCGTTAAAACGAATCTAAATGGGTTCCTGATAAAAAGTGTCTATGGACGTAACTCCATCCGGAGTGATCTAGGGGTTCCGCAAAATCAAAATAGTCAAAAAATCCCAAAAACAGTGAAAAATGTAGACTTTTGCGAAATTGCATAAAACTAGTATAAGGGTAGGAGTCATGTTCAGGCAAGTTTAATGAAATCCGTTCAGAATAGTCCGCAGAGAACGTTTTTTGCCTTACTTCGAGTTTCGTGTTGAGTTATACTTCTTGGACTATAGCGGCGTAGGAAAAATAAACCAAATGTTGTTTCTTCTATGCTATATTTCGAGTCATTTTGGACTCTTCATCAGGCTGTTTTGATCACAGAATTTCAAAAGGTTAATTAAATTGATTATATACAAATTATTTAAACTATTTAAAAATTACCTTCATATCAAATAATAAATTTTAAAACATAGAACATAAAAAACAATGAAAATAAATTAATAAACGAATGACTTTCTTGCACCTAAACATATCACAGACAGATGATGACGAAGCAATAATTTGTTGTCCTTTTTACTTTTTAATGTGAAATTAATTAATCGGTTAATTAATTTCGATAAATCATATGGGCAGTCATTGAGATCATTTCTTTTTAAATAAATTTACATAAGATTCATGCAGCCCGTGCGTGTCGCTTAGAAGGTTAACAGCATTTTCGGTGTTGCAAATGTGCATTTTTTCCGCAATGGCTCTCTGATAAAAATTAGGGATGTGGTCTAAGATGATGACATTTTTAAAGTCGAAATTATGATTTTCTTTCAAAGCGTGTAATGTTAGTCCGGTCGTTTCAGTCGTCTTTTTTAATTTAATGTCACTTCTATGTTTACTCGTTCTGTTCTTGATTCTTTGTTTTGTTTGGCCCGGATATTTTCCAGGGCAGTCTAAACAGTTGATTTTATAAATGACCTTGGACTTCATGTCATTTGGCATGTGGTATTTGGTTCTGGAAAATAAGTTCCCTATGTTATTTTCCGATTTGCACCCTAGTGCCATGTCATATTCACGCATTGTTTTGTTGATTCTCTCAGATAAACCTGGTACATACGGTGTTGCAATATATCTAGTTTTTCTCCGGTCTTTATTCAAATTTTTTCCATTATAGAATTTGTTAACCCTATCTTTCACAGTTTTGTTGACGAATTTCTTAGGATAACCATTATCTATTAGCAAATTACTCGCAGTTTTTATGCTATTTGGGCGTGCTTCTGGTATGGTGAAGGCTATGGCTCTATCCACGATAGCATTGGCTACATTCCTCTTATGTGTAATTGGATTGTGCCCTTCAAAATTCATATATCGTCCAGACGAAATTTCTTTCCTGTACCACTCAGTTGTTATGTTACCCAACTCATCTCTCTTGAGTGTCATGTCAAGAAAGTTGATTGATTTGTTCTTTTCTTCCTCGACAGTGAACTTGAGTCATTGATGCGGTTAAATTGATAATTGACGAATCCTATTTCAAATATAACGACACCTACTATGCTCGGATTACCTAAAAAACCCTCAAAATTGACCACTTTTCCACATGCCACGGCTTTTGCAGAATTTTCCCGGAAAAGCGGCATATGAAATTTTTCATTTGGGGCCGAGACGGACGTTTCCTGAAAACTTTAAGGAAATCGCTCGGGCGGTGGAAGTGGAAAATGCATTACGTGCAAACGCTCTAACGGGTAAATTGTTTAGATATTAGAATTCCTTTGTATGGAGAAGTTGAAGTTTGAACATTTGTAGAAACTTCTTTCATATAACACAAGCCTCGTATGTGCTTTGTTTAGCAAGAAAACAACGTTTGCACATAACCTACCAATGGAATTGCCCACATACATAGAGACATAGATCGTTGACACACAACACAGGAATGAAATTGTAATTAGATAATTTTACAATTTTTATACAGAAATTGGTCTTCTTTGATTGGCGATATCTCGGCTCGTTTTCTACCGATTTTGATGAGCGTTGGCTCGTTGGAAAGCTGCTGCGTCGTAGTTTAAATAATAAGGGGGAGGGGGCGAGGGAAAAAACTCAAAAGTTTGCCTATACATCGTGCCTTGTCCCAAAGGTTTCTGTATGGAGTTTTTTGGGTTTGTGGACGTTTTTTTTAGGGTGTGGGGACTGCGTCACGCTCTCCGCTACCGCTCCGAGCATGATAAACAATTTACAATAAAAACAAACTCATGCATCATGTGCCAGTTGCTGAACGTGGAATTTTTGACGTTTCAACTACGATTTTTTCAAACGTTCCACAATAGGGATCCGTTCACAAATTTGTATACACTTCTTATAATTCAGAAAATGAATGCTATTAGAATAAAGAAAGAAAAGAAATGAGAAGATCACCTTAGCACTTCACTAACATCTTAGATTTATCCCAATATTTTCAATCGTGAAAAGAATCGGACTGACTAGAGGACACACGATTAATGATATCAAATTATTTAAGAAAAACCTGCTCTTCCTAACACAGCTCATGAATTGTGGTCATGAACAAAAAGTCTGATTTCGTTCTGCGAAGTTAACTTTCTCACTAATTTATGTTAACTGGTAAATATTGTATTTTTTCATTTTTTTGTTTTTTAAATGGGAGTCGTACAGCATCCCACCTGTGCACACACACACATTTAAGTAAAACCAAATTTCTCAAAGGGGGGTTCAAGAGATTGTTACGCGATGTGACACCGAGGGGGGAGGGGGTCTAGTCCCGAAAATAGTGTTACGTAATTTAGGGACAGCCCCCTATGAGAAGAACATTTTAATCGAAAAAAACGCAGAAGACAAAAAGGAGGTTCAGATAAGGTTAATGCTAAATCTCACAAAAGCGATCCTTTTTGCTTCCGTACAACTTTTAACAATAATACATCTCTTCAGTAAAATGCTTGAGTGAAAAAGTAGGACAAATGTTACATTGTTTCATGAGAGCACGATTTGGGAAAGGCAGAGAACAAGTTAAAGTTATGAATAATTAAAAAAAAAGCGTAAAATGTCTGAGACTTTATGTAGTGTATGTTAGGATTTAGTGTGAAACAGATTTTCGGGTTGAATTTAAGAGAGGGCAACGGAAGAAAAATAAATATTATTCAAATCCAATTTACAGTGCGCTAAACACGCCATGTAAACAAAACTTACTGAATGCTCATGCAATAAATAATTCAATAATCGCAACAAATACTGAACAATTTGATTGCTTTTTCCAACGAGCTACAAAAAACTGTTTGCATGCCAAAACAATTCCATTCAAATTTCCAAATAGAATTTAATACTCGAAATGAATCAAAAAAAAAAAAAATATTCGGAGGACGCATTTTTTTTTCATTGTTTTGTTTGACTGTGTATTCAAGCCCAAACCCAAAATAAAATGACCATTTTCTGAAGAGGTTTTATTTTGATTGATCTATTTGTTGTACTAAACAAAATAAGCATTGCGCGAGCGAATATATCTTGCACCTCTTAATCAAAACGAATTACTATTCAAAGGATGTGAATAGATAAATGAATGAACGAATAATTTACCATCTTTTCATATTAGAAGAGTTTCCCGTGGTCGAAGAGACTTTTTTCTCGTTATTTTTCTTCCGTAAAGCGTTTTATGTTTAAAATGCTTTGAAAATTTTTATCTCAGAGCAGAGAAAAGATCATTTCTCTGTTTCAGAGAAGATTTTCTTTTAACATCAGAGGACATTCTTGAATCGATAATTATCAAAATGAAAAATTTGACATTAGGAAGAAGGATAAGACTTAAAATTGATATGTGTTAGTGATGCGGGTACTGCAATGGTGATGTGTTTTAGATGTGTGCTCTGCCGTGCAAGTCATAAAAACCTTGAAATGAAAAAGAGAAAAGATTTCGTATGAAAAAATCCATACAAAATCTTTTCTCTCTTTCATCGCAAGGTTTTTATGATTTGCCGGGCAGAGCAGCTGCTGTTGTGCCTATCGTATTCATGTTGTACGAAGTGATACATACTTACAACAAATGCGCCACCACCCATCGCATTTTGTCACATTTAGTACATCTGCAATCTACACAGCATCTGCAACACTCACACAAGTATAAGGTGCAAAACCTGTAAAAATGATGTACGGAATATGTGCAGTTGATGTACATTGTATGTACACTTGTTCAATGATACATTCATTTGTGCAACGTACATATTCAGCCAAAGCGACACCTTATGCAAGTAGAATGCTAGTTATGAACAAGGGAAATGTAAAGTGTACAATGTACATACAATATACATACAATGTACAATGTACATACAATGAACAATGATTATAGATTTAACTAATGCATATTGCAATGCCTGAAACAATGAGTTTAGCGACACATCACATCAATAGACATCTTCAACACTCGCTCGACGTAAGCGGTAGTGTAAAATTGTAAAACAATTATGTACAGGTGATGTAATATTAACGTAATTAGTGCTGATATTTTCACCACTATTTTGTTTGATGCGCGATTTTGTCTCAAACTTTTTTTCATTTAATTATGAGGTAAAAAAACGACTATACACATTTCACTAGTTTTATTCTTGTGAATCACATCAAAGTTATCATATCAGTCAAATTCATCTCTTTGCTCTCCTTCTTACTCCATGTCAAAATTAGAAGAAGGCGGCCAATTGACCCGATTCTTCATTCCAAAAAAATGCTTTCTACCCACTATACTGTCAATAGTAATTTATAGAGAGATTTTCCAACTTTAATTACATCTTATTTGAATGGAAATCATTTATAACGCTCTCCCAATTTATGTATCACAATAAAGCAAAGAAAAGGGTATGATATTATGTTGTCAATTTGATTAAATATTAGCATAAAGTGACACATCTACATTTTTTGGCTATCACTCAATGGAAATGTAAAATGGATAGACTTTTTTGCTATAAACCACGTCAGATACCTTATATAGATTATGAGTTACCTACCTTTAAGAATACAGAAAAGGATATTTTGATCAGACGCAAGGTCACGACCTGGCGACCTTGGAAGGGAGCTTAAGTGATACTTACGAAAAATTTTTACTACATACTTAGGCCTTACAGCCTCCAATCGCCTACTCCTAGTGCTTTCAGATTCGACTCAACTGCATCTTTCCATATAGTTTTTGGTCTTCCTTGTTTGCGGTCAGAGAGATAATAACGAATTCTAACCCTTAATCTCACATGTGACAGTCATTTGAGACAAGTTGATAAGTTTTTTGGAATAGTCAAGCTCCGCTATTGCACTGCAAAGCTTATCCTCTATAGCTTCAAAGTCGACAAAAAAGAGGTGTAGAACAACATTAAACTTCCAGCTTTTCTCAAAATGTTTACAGAGATCGGTCTCTCTGCCATTGTTCATATTCCAAGTAGAATTCGTGTGAGGGATGTTTTTTAATGAATTTATCGTGTTGACAGGCATACAAACGTCACAATAAATATTGCATTTATTGCTGTTCATCGGACAGACGGATCTAAAAAATTCAATGTGCTTTAAATGTTTCGCAACATATATCACTCTCTCATTGTCTGCTTTACCTTTTATCCAAAATGAATGTCTAGTTCGTATTTCATATCAAGTAAAAGCGTCCGTGTCTTGTTATTTTTACAATTAATGTCAACATGAAAGTTAAAAAGTCTAAACTCATTCACAAATATTTTGTTTTCAATTACTTCTTGCTTCACCATTTTCAGATGTTACGTTAAGAAGATATTTCTGTTTACTTTTCCCGGGATGTGTTAAGTATGTCTTTCTCGCTCTTAAATTTATTTTATGTAATATTTTGCTTTCGATATCACAAACGAGCATCTCTAAAGTGATCCTTGGGAGCTGCGGGAACGAATTAAAATTTGCTATGATTTAGTTCCCCTGAGTTCTCTTTTCTAAAATAATAAAATTTGTATTTTATTTCCTCAAATGACATTTGCATCTGTGAAACTCGTTGCTTCCCCAGTTACTTACTTTTTTTGTGGCGGCATTTACATCGCGAATTACTTTTTGTGCATTCCCCACGTTCCCCAAAACGACTTATCCTCTGACATCCAAGTGTACTGTAATTGTAAGGTTTTTGGACCCGTACGAAGTACAAAGGTCCTATACGTTTACTACAAACAATTTTATTGTCACATGGGGTAGATCGAGGTGGGAGTTGGGGGATGCATCTATTATAGTCTATAGATGACAAATCAGCAATAAAAAAAATCGGTCCGTCCGTCTCCATTTATTTTTCAAACGGCTTAACCGATGACCCTGATTTTTTCCCCCGAAAGGAACATCTATCCCATGATTCAAGTTCAAAGATGGGCAAAATCGGTCAAGTGGTTCCGGAGATATGGTCGAAAAAGTGACCAAAAACATGGTTTTTCGAGTGTCGGTGAAACTTCTTCGCAAATATCTCAGCAAATATAACACGGAAATTGTTTGTTTTGCTGCAAAATGAAAGCATTTGATCCGATTGAACCGATCTCACAAAACTGGGATTTTTTTTTGTGGAAATCGGGTCAGTGGTCTGGGCACTGGGACCGAAGGAATGGACGAAATTAAGTTTCTTGGCCATATACGAAGGCAGATGGTTTTTTGTCTATATTTGCTCAACTATGCAATTTTGCTATGAGATTTACTGTCAAAGGCAAGGTTGTAGAGAATACAAATTTAGAGAACACGTATTAGAGAGTTTTAGGGAAAAATGGCCCAGTCCTCCACTTCTAGAATTGCGCGGCATATCTCTAGAACTATGGAAGTTAGAAAGTTGCTTCCAAAGGCAAAGTTGTAGAGAATAATATTTTAGAGGTTTCAGGGTTAAAAATGGTATATGACCACTTCTAGAATTGGGCGGGATGACCCGTATATCTGGAACCATGTAAGTTAGAAAGTTGCTTCCAAAAGCAAAGTTGTAAAGAATAACATTTTAGAGGACACGTCTTTCAGGGTTTTCAGGAAAAACGGCCCAATCTTGGAATGTGACTACTTCTGGAATTGAGCGGGATGAGCCATATATCTAGAACTATGAAAGTTAGGAATTTGCTTCTAAAGGCACAGATGGTGAGAATTACATTATACAGAAAATAGTTTTAAGAATTGCTTGGAGAAACTACGTTGGACCTCTTTTTGATATGGCGCAGGGGAGAACATTTAGACCATCAAAAGAAATGGACTCAGACGTACTTCGGTAGAGCCTTTGAGATTACCTTGGGTAATTCCCATGAATCTTTGAAATTTGTTTGCGGATTTGAGAGATCATGGTCTTGTTTAGGATTCCTTATGGTTTGTATAGGAGAAAACACTCGAATGAAAGCAGGAAAATCCTCCAAAAAAATCGGTTCATTAGAAGTTCCGTTGACCCTGAATTTGTCCACGGAATTTCTAATGAATCGACTTTTCCGGAGGATTTTCCTGCATTCATTCGAGTGTTTTCTTTTAATTTTTTTAATTATTTCCCGCAGCGTCCTTGGCCAAATATCTTTTGTGTTATATACACTTCATTTTAATGCGATATTGTAGAAGGCATTGTGTGTACAGTACACAATTCGAGTAAAAGTTTTATTTTGTTTCAATTACAAACTCAAGTCTATAAATTTTCTTTTCGAGAAGACACGTATGAATATAAATTTTATTTATTTATGTTGTCATGTTGCGAATGTGCCGTATTACCTATTCTTATGCATTTAAAATCTTTGAATAACATCAAGTATTTATGGTGAAGTAGCTACCAAAATTTTAGATAATTGGAAAATGTCTACGTTTTTCTTTGTGTGTGTCTTTCTCGACCGAAAACACAGACCGCTACCGAGGAATCTTCATTTGATACCGTAGCAGAAACTGAATGCAGTCATGAATATAGACGGATAAAGGAACTACGCAAAGCAAAATCTGTTCATTACATTCAGTACTATGTGGCTATACAGTAAATTTATGGATTTGCAAATGGCACGTGGCAGCCAAGAGCAGCAAATTTAGATACACTCAATAGCCCACCGCAATACCGAAGTTATGACCTTCGTGTAAGTCTCACAGACACTTGAAGCTAACGGAAAATTCAAGAATTGAAGGACTGCTCCAGGTTGGTACACTGTGCAGTTGCCAAACACCAAGGGGCCTATTGGAGACATTTACACTAAGAGACAGTTCTTCTAGAGGTAGGGCGATCCTAACAAATTGTAGATGTGGGGCACCGGCGCTAAAGCAATTCTATATTTGAATCAGTGACAAATCACGAAAATCTGAAAAAATTCTGCAGCTGCACGCTGATAGGGTTGTTGTATCACGCAATTGTCTTTTAATAGAAACATATGATGAACATTGCAATTCATATAATTGCCGGTAAACGGCTTTTAATTTGCAGTAAATATTCAGTAAATATTCTCCCTTTTGAATTCCCATTATAATGCAACTGCAATCAGAAACTCATTTTCCTCTAAACATTTTCGTTATGACCGAACAGATGAGACTTTACGATTCCAATTACACAAAAAAAAGAACATTACGTATAACATAATCTCTTCTGACGATTGTTACATTTTTATAGTGTGCTTTTATATTTTTTATGTTTTCAAACCCCCCATTTTCCAACTTTTTTATTTTTTTCTAAACAAATTTGATTGTTATGTACATTGTTTGGTGAATATCTCTATGCGTTTGTAGATGAATACATTCCGCTCTATCTACATACATACAAAATAAGACGTTATTGCGATAGTACGTCGGATCAAAATTACTCAAAGTTTGGATGTGACGCAAGTTTTTCCATACGGTAAAAATAACAAATCAGAATTTCAGAATTGGACATTCAACACTCATTTTATTTGAATTCTACCGTCTGTTTCTAAACATTGAAAAATATGTTTTATCGGAGCCACAAAATCTTTGGTTTTTTACAAAGCTAGTTGAAGTTTTACTGCTAGCAAAAGAAGGACATTAACAAAAGGTGGACGTTTTTTTGCGTTGGCAACACCAGTTAAAATATATGGGAAATGTTGCAGTGACGTTCATACGTAACTTACATACAACTTATGACTATGAATACGCAACCAATTATGTTTTTCATTAGCGGTTTCATGTAAATGTTTACCGAAAATTGTGGTCCTATGCATTATTAGTCCAAATAATAACTTCTACCTTCAATTTAATGGTTAAATATCAACAATGACTTCAAATATTGACGCCACTGGTTAGTGTTGAAACTGAGAGGGAGATTTAGCTTTAGAAAAAGAAAATACAATGGAAGTGAAGTGTTTTTTCTAAATTGCCCGAATTCCAGCGACACGGATCCGGACAAACAACACTTCTATGCCCTTTTGAACATTGAAGTTCGAAAGTCGTGGATAGTAGCAACCGGTAGATCGTTGTCGAACACTACGAATTTTAGCACAGCCTGATCTAACGGTTAAAAAAATTGAAACTTGTGAAGAAACAAAAACACATAGAAAAGCACTCAAACTAACATATTGTCCTTCGCTTGTCTAAGCTCTGGGCTCCGTAATAAGTTAAAATATTCTGCTACTTTCAAAAAAGGCATCGAAGGAAGATTCGACGATGTCGCTGTAATAAACTCGACCGTAGGTCGGGCATATTTGTTTACGCCAATATTCGTATTCGTAGGTCTTCCTCTTCTGCGAGCTGTTCCTATATGAGGCTCACCTCCGCGGTTACGACCTAAACCTCGACCACGCATTTTTCGAATGTTGTCTTGGCATAAACTTTACAACCGTGCGTTGACACCGTTGACTTCATGTAAACTTACGCTTATACAGATAACAATAAGTATCAAATTCAACATGTAAACAAAGGAAATTTTTGGAACGTGGTGTTACCACCGTTGACAAAATAACGAAAGAAAGCAAGGTGCAAATTGAAAGCATGAAAATTTTGAATGTATTTTGCAATCTTAAAAAAATTATTTTTTGCAACGCACAATCGATTTTCGACTGTTTTCGATGTTGTTCACGATGCGGTAACGCGATCAAAATCGAAACAGTTTCCAATTTTTTTAACAGTGTGAGGGGAAGTGAAACAAATTTACACCTTGTAACAATATGACTTTTAAAATTTGATACATGTGCTGAAATGTACCCCTCCGTTGCTATGATACGACGCGACGTTGCAATGTCGTATGTGTGCATTGCAATCTGATCAAAAAATGTTTGTACGCTGTACAATATAATGGTTTCTGTGGAGTGATTTTTTTTGGTTTGGTTGTTATTTTCTTCCCAATCGATTTGTTTGTTGCAAAAAGCAGTGTGTCCACCTCGTTGCGATACTTGATTTTTTCAGCATACGTCCTAAATATTGTCCAACTCGCCTTTGGCTCGTATGGACAATATTAGGACTAATGCTGAAAAAATCAACGTATCGCAACATGGTCGACAAACTACTATAAAACAAAGTAAGTTTCGTAGAGTGAAATTAATCATTACGTTTTTGGTAGAAAAACATGTAGAATCCGAATAAAATGAGTGTTGAATGTCCAGTTATCGTTTGAACGGTAATTCTCGCATTGTGATTGGTTAGAACCAAACCGTCCGTCCAAAAATATCTTTTTCGTTCTAAAGTGCTGGCGTTGCCGTTTATCTGAAACATATCCGTTGCGAGATAAATGCTGGACTTACTCTGCCCGAAAAAGAAAGCTAGAAGGAAAGTACACAATCTGTCTCCACAACACCTAATCTGCCATGCAACTCATAAAAACTTAGTGAGGAGAATTTGTGAGAGAAAATTTGAATACGAAGTTGTCTCATCTCATTGCTTAGCTAAGTTCAGCGGAAAAATTTTTGGCAATCGGCTCAGTCATTAAAACGAACAAATTTTTGCGAGTGTATGTACATATTTTTTCTTAATTAGTGTGGAAGTTTCCGGACTTCGTCGCGTATTCCTTACGTTGTTGCTAACTTATGCCAAAAGGCTTTTTAGCTAATTTGATTCCAGAAATCGGCTCCGGCTCGCGCTGGAAACCTCTCATTCGCTAAAAAGCATGCCTTAGGAAGAAGATTATTCTTTGTGACGTAAGTACTAATACTTTTATAAAATTTTCATATTTTTTGTTTTTCGGAACTAATGGAATAAATTAAAACGACAGATTAGAAATTTAGAAATGATGTAACTTTGATGTAACTATGATCTGAATATGAAGTAATTTGATGTATCTTTAATGTAATTTTGCTGAACTAGTTGTCAAAATGATGAATGAATAATGGCGAAATCCTAACTTCCTCTCCATCACTTTTACACCATTTTTGCGTCAGTTCTATGTGTAAATTAGCTGAAATACCACACACTTTCAGTGAAATTGACGCAGAAATGATGCACAAATTAATGATGTAGATAAGATGCAAATATGCTGGGGAAACGATGTAATATACTCACTGGTAGGATTCTTCGTAGAAGTGAAAAGTCAGATCAGTAAGACAGTTTTATAAATAATATGTATTTTAAAAAATATGAGATAAGGCTCGGAACAGATCGATCTAAAAACAAAACATAAACATAACCAAAGACCCGTACGTATCAGAATAGATGTGACAAACAGAAAAGATGTGGCAAAGTGACTCGAACGTACCTAAATATACAAATAAGCAAACAATCCAACGTTTTCTGTTCTTTTATAACTGTAAGAATTTCAAAGATCCATAGAAATTACCCAAGGTAATGTCAAAGGCCCTACCGAAGTACGTCTCAGATCATTCAAATCTAGAAAAGCTTATATCCAAGGACTAAGTCGTTTTTCCCTCAAATCCAGAATCACGTGTTATCTAAAATTTTATTATCTACAACTTTGTCCTTGGAAGCAACTTTCTACCTCTCACAGTTCTGGAGATCTGGGTCATCCTGCCCAATTATGGAAGTGGCCATATACCAGGATTAGACCATATTTCCCCAAAACCCTGAAATACGTGTTCGCTTAAATTTAATTCTCTATAACTTCGCCTTTGGAACCAACTTTCTAACTCTCATAGTTCTGGAGATCTGTGTCATCCTGCCTAATTATGGAAGTGGCCATCTACCAGGATTAGACCATATTTTCCCAAAACCCTGAAATACGTGTTCGCTTAAATTTAATTCTCTACAACTTCGCTTTTGGAACCAACTTTCTTACTCTCATGGTTCTGGAGATCTGGGTCATCCTGCCCAATTATTGAAGTGGCCGTATACCAGGATTGGACCATATTTCCCCAAAACCCTGAAACACGTGTTCGCTTAAATTTAATTTTCTACAACTTCGCCTTTGGAACTAACTTTCTAACTCTCACAGTTCTGGAGATCCGGGTCATCCTGCCCAATTATGGAAGTGGCCATATACCAGGATTGGACCATATTTCCCCAAAACCCTGAAATACGTGTTCACTTAAATTTAATTCTCTACAACTTCGCCTTGGGAACCAACTTTCTTACTCTCATGGTTCCGGAGATCTGGATCATCCTGCGCAATTATGGAAGTAGCCAAATACCAGGATTGGACCATATTTCCCCAAAACCCTGAAACAGGTGTTCGCTTAAATTTAATTTTCTACAACTTCGCCTTTGGAACTAACTTTCTAACTCTCACAGTTCTGGAGATCCGGGTCATCCTGCCCAATTATAGAAGTGGCCATATACCAGGATTAGACCATATTTCCCCAAAACCCTGAAATACGTGTTCGCTTAAATTTAATTCTCTATAACTTCGCCTTTGGAACCAACTTTCTAACTCTCATAGTTCTGGAGATCTGTGTCATCCTGCCTAATTATGGAAGTGGCCATATACCAGGATTGGACCATATTTCCCCAAAACCCTGAAACACGTGTTCGCTTAAATTTAATTCCCAACTACTTTGCCTTTGACAGTAAATCTCCATATAGCATAGTTAAGGAAATGTAGACGAAAAACTGTTTTCGTATATGGCCAAGAATCTCAATTTCGTCCATTCCATTGGTCCCAGTGCCCATTCCCCTGACCCGATTCCCATAAAATTTTTTTCCCAGTTTCATGACATCAAATGCTTTCATTTGACACCAAAATGAGGAATTTCCGTGCGATACTGGACGGACGGACGGACGGACGGACATTTTTTTTTATTGCTGATTCGTCATCTCTAGACGATAATAGATGCATCCCCCCCACTCCCTCCTCGATCTACCCCATGTTACAATAAAATTGTTTGTAGTAAACGTATAGGACCTCTTGTACTTCGTACTGGTCCAATTATCTGATCTGAACCTGAATTCCAATTTTATATTTTGATCTGATCTGATGTGATCTGATTTTTCTTTGATCTGATCTGAAGAAATCAGATAAGACTTTCGAATTATCTGATCTGATCTCTTTGAACGTTATCTGATCTGAGTTGATCAGAGAAAATTGCTAAAAATCTTATCTGATTATTTCAGATCAGATCAGATCAACCAAAAACCGAACTAAATCTGAATGCTAAAAATCTAGCAACGGTTATTCGAGAAGATGTATGATTTCTTAATCTAGGAGCAAGTTGTGGACTTGCATCACGTATTTTCGCTAACTTTGAAATATGTTAGGAGCGGCAAGGCAGAGGGTTGTATGACTTTTTCTGCGTATTATCCATCGTATGACCTAATATTTTACTTTAAGAAGAAAAATGTGCTTTAAAATGTGAACCTGATAATACCTGCGAAGATAGAGATAGAAAATGAAAGGCTCCGGCTTTACTCATATATTTAAAGAAAAAAAAAACTTTCACAAAAATATGAGAAAATCCTTTTTTTTTTCATTGAAAGAAAACAAGCTGTCTTTTAGCGCACGGCTATTCTAACAATCCTTAACAATCAAAAGCTTTTTATGGTTGATTGCTATCACAGAGTTTTCATTCAGGAGTGAAAAGCGTTTTTCGGTAATGTTGTCTAGAAAATACCGTGATGAAAAGCTTGGTATGGGGGAACTTTTTATTTTTATATTTTTTTTCTTGCGTTATCATCATTTGCAATGTGTTTCTGTTTTCTTTATCACATTTTGAGTGTTCGGATAAGATTGTATGTGTTTTCTTATTCGAAGTGTGTAATTTTCTTCGATATTTTAAGGGAGACGATTAACTTGTTATGTGTATTTGAGAGAAAGTGTTTTCTTTTGCTATTTGTTGGAAATACACGTTATTTGCAAGGGAACATAGAATCATCTGAAACATCACATTTCGAATGATATTATGTAAGATCAATAAAATGTTTTGTTCCAGGTGGTTTTTATCTCTCGTATTGTTTGATCGATTTTTGTTTATCTTTTATGTGGATGATGGAAAGTGCGGCTTTGTATGGTTACGCTTTTCAAAAGATTCTATTTAAGACAACAATGAAAACGATTTCGAAATGCTGAAATAATTCGCGATTTGCACGTTATTCCGATGCCACTATGTCCTTTGTGAAAATTCGGACATAAGTAAATATTTATTTATTTTTTCGTGGGTGCGGAGTGAATGACTGATGACAATTCAGGTGAAAAAATCTTTATTTTCACAGTTCTTGTTCTTAAGTGGGAGTAAAATTCTCGCCTGAACTCTCACTTTACTTTTGTTTACAAAAACGTTGTAATAAAGTGAGGCATTTGTTTCATGGATAAAAGCTGTGATTCCCACCGCATACATACAAAAAACGTTGTGTTACCTTCGGGGAAAAGTAGAGAATTTGTACTCGAGCAAATTGCTTCACCAGCTTCTCCCATATTCGAGTTCCATAATATTTTCTTTCCTTGCATAACATTTATGTCATTACTTTTCACAGTGAAAGAATCATAAGATTGTTCAACTTTTCAGATAGCATTACACGCCAGAGAAATTATAAGTGCACAGCAGGCTTCCAAACCGAACCGAACCCCTGAACCGCAGATAATTTGACAGAAAGAACCGAACCCAAAACCGAACCGTTTTTATTTTTGAAAACCCTGAACCCGAACCCGAACCGTTTTTTTCATTTGCGAAAACCCTGAACCCGAACCGTTTTTTTCAATGGCGAAAACCCTGACCCAGAGACATAATATGGCGGCTGGGTTCCCCAGATATACTAAAAATCTGAGTGAAACAAAATGTCATATGGATAATTTTTTCTTTGTATTTTATATGGTGACGGATTTTTTGTCATCCTGAGGATTCAGCCGCCACATCATGTATCTACCTAAGGCCGAACACGGACCCTTTTTGTAAAGGTTTATAGACCGGTCTTGAAACTATAAAAATTTTATACGACTATTACGAACACTTGCGTCACATTATATTTTGCTGTGCTATGTACTTCACTTTGTTCCACATAAGAACATAAATTCTATTGAAAACAATTCAAATATCTGAATTGCATACGTAACACATCGGCATAACTGTTTTGTAGGTTTTGAAAACTTGTGTGCAATTGTAAAGCTGTAAATTTTAATGCCTAATCTAAAAATGTTTTATAATACAAAATGAACAAAATTAAATACATCTATTCACCTATGTGACGTATGTATCCTTTGTTTTTATTTGTGCAAGTAACACTCAACGTGAAGTTAGCTGCAGTTGATTTCATTAATAAATTTACCAAAGTCAGCTAACTTCATTGAAAGTTTCAATAATCAGCTGATTTTGTTTGCTATGAAGTTAGCTTCGGTTGGAACTGCAGCTAACTTCACGTTGAGTGTTACTTGTACAAATAAAAACAATAGACTGTCACCCCCCTAATGCTGCAATAAAATTATGTATAAGTTCTTGTTCAAAACATAAAATATCAGTGAATTACATAGATTTGATCCCTGAAAATGAACTAAACGAGCCAATAAAAGAATTATCTGAAGACATACAAAAGCTTAATTTTAAAATTAAAGTTTTGAATTGAATCCGAAGCCTTGTTTTTATTGCGGATCCGAACCTGAACCTTAGTTATTATTTTGAACCCGAACCCGAACCGCTTTTTTTACTTTTGAAAACCCTGAACCCGAACCCGAACCGTTTTTTTGATTTGCGAAAACCCTGAACCCGAACCCGAACCGTTTTTTTAATTTTCAAAAACCATGAACCGTAACCCGAACCGCTTTTCCAAAGGTTCGGAAGCCTGGTGCACAGTCCTAGTCAGATGGACTACCACCGCTCGTGGAGTTCCACGGGGACATTAAGCCCAACGCCTGGGAGGTCTCAATTATGGCATACTAGCAAAGCATTGAACATGGACGCAGAACATTTTCATTGTGGATCTGATTAGAAGACAAGGGCTGACAACTGTGGTATTCTACTATCTTACTTAGGAAGGGTGACACTTTTACGAAACGGCTAGTGACGTTCGAAAGCTCGTCTTGTGAGTAGAAGGTGTAGACTCAGATGAACATTCCTGACTAATACCGATCCGGCTCTGAATACGGTGCCCACTGAAGGATCATATCAATCCTAACATGGCCTCAGTGCTTGCATAGATATTAGATAACCATTAGATCATGAAGGTGACTGTACCCCTAGACGGAGATAGCGGCTTGGAGGGGGAACTCAACAGAATGGAGGAAAAAATCAGCAGAGGAAATCGGAGGACCAGCGGAGCGATCAGTCGGAGGTTCAGGTGGTGAGTCTTTTCGCAAAAAGCTTGAATATGGCGAGGTAGCCCGTGAAAGTGAGCGAGAGAAGAAGAGACGTTCTCCATGCCGAAGGAAATCTTAATGAGTTAACGTCTACAAAAATTTAGCTGGTCAAAAAATTGGTGAGAGAGCTGAACGAATTCATGCGAGTGACATTAAAAAAGTTTTCAGACTGAGGCAATTCTGATGTTGTTAGATGGAAATCTTAATGTCAGTCGAAGAATTTGACATGCTTTAGGAAGTTTGAGACAATCTATTCGAAAAAAAATTTGCCCACCCACGTCACGACAGACTTGGAAAGAGAACAGCTTTATTTTCTTGAATTCCCAAAAATTTTATGTCTGGTCGTAACTTTCTGAGTTGACCAAGTGCATGAAGTATTGTTTTTCGGAAAATTTATTCATTTTTAATAAACCTACACAATGCTCTCCCAGACTATGTTAGTTAGGAGAGCGCTAGCAACTTCTACGCTGGAATTCAGTAGTCATCAGAGGAGACCTACTAAATAACTTATTGGGAAAACATTAACGAACAACGGGTTTTCTGCATTTACCAATAGGAGTTTTTTGAAATTATTATTAGTTACCAATTCGTTTTCATGCATACAATTATAAATAATTTTTTTACCAATAGGTCTATTTAGATTTTGGTAAAAACAATGATTAATATTGGTAATACTAATAAATAACGGTAAAAAGCAATTGGTATTGCCGACAATTATATCGGCATTTTCTATTTATTGGTAATATTGGAAAATCTTTTGGTAGTCATGCAAATTAAATTGCCAAAGAAGAATATTTGATTGGCAAAAAAATAGAAAAGCACACAAATTTGAAAAATGTGGAGATATCGGTAAAATAAATAAAAGAATTGGTAAGAATATTGGTAAAGCTATTCTTTCAATTGGTTGTTGCCAAAATTAAATTGGTAAACTGGGCAAAAATAATGACAATAAGGAATTTTTTTATAACGGTAAAACCTAATATTAAAAAAAATAATTGTCTTTTTTGAACAAAAATAACGGTAATCTGAAAATACATAAGTTATTGTTGGATATGAATTTATTATTGGTAAAATACATTAGCGTTGGTATATGTTGACGATATAACGGTAGAAACGTAATATTGGTAAAAAATTATTTTCAAAGAATTCATATTGGTAAATCATTATTGGTAAAAAAATCAAAAAAGTCGTTTTATCATAAAATTATCGTATTTTTATTGGTAAAAAAGTGATATTGGTAAAACTTTAATTATATATTGGTAAAGTACCTGCCAGCGTTGGTAAAGTATGATTTTTATTGATAAGTCAGGATTATACAACGGTAAAGAGAAAGTGCGGTAATGCAATTGGTAAAATATGTGTTCAGTAATTTTGTTGTGTTAATTGGTATTTCTGGAAAATATATTGCTAATTATATCGGTATTGGTATTTCCAAAATTTTATATTGGTGTATAATAACATTAACGCTAGTTGGGTTAAAAATATTGTTAATTTATTGTAAATATTGGTGATTTATAATGAAAAATTGGTAAATGAATAAAAATACGTCAGATATTGATAATCATTGGATTTATATTGATAGATGCAGCGACTTATTGGTAAATTATTTAATATATTGGTAACTTATGTAAAACGAAACGTTTATTGGCAGTTCTTGGAAATGTATTGGTAATTTTTAAAACATTGGTAATCGCAGATTTCATATTGGCAATATATGAAAACTAGTAAATACCCCCGCCCCTAGGGGCTACACGGACATTAAGCATTCTTGTCCGCTAGGTCGGAGATTTGGGACATTAATACTAAAATGTATGTAAGAGTGTGTAATTTTCTCCGTACTACCGTTTCCACGTACAAACGTTAGCACCGTGCTACTTTTTCTCCGTACAACCGTTTCTCCCGTCCTACAATTTCCCCGTACTGCCATTTCCCCGTACTAATTTCCCCCGTACTAACATTTCCCCCGTACTAACATTTCCCCCGTACTACCATTTCCCCGTACAAACGTTATCATCGTGCTACTCTTTCCCCGTACAACCGTTTCTCCCGTCCTACAATTTCCTTCTCACCACTGTTTTACCCGTACTACCATTTCTCCATACAACCGGTTACCCCCGTACTGCTTCGTCCCCCGAGCTGCCCCACCAATACTGGTGACTTCCACTCACAAAACTCTGAGACTTTGCCAAAGAAACCAATGTTCTGTCTCTCATACCTTTCCAAATACTTTCAAAAGCATAAAAATCCAAGATGGTGTCACTTTCACAGGTGGCAGCCATTTTCTTAGGATTCATAAAGATGCTACTCATCAACATCAACAACTTTCCCGAAGAAACCAAACGCGTAACTATTCTAATTCAGAAAATAGCAAAAAATGCAAGATGGCGTCACTTTGAAGGCTGCCCGACA
>CM055403.1:72511273-72533476 GCA_029228625.1 Pseudolycoriella hygida
ACAAAACTCTGAGACTTTGCCAAAGAAACCTATCGCCCAACTCCCATACATTCCAAGATATTTTTAAAAACATAAAAATTGACCCAATGTCCAACTGCCCGACATTTTCACCAATGCTGGTGACTTTTACTAATAAAACTCTAAGACTTTGCCGAAGAAACCAACCAAAAAAATGTATAAAGAAAATCAATCCATCATTTCGTTCCATACAAATAATTCCTTACAAAGAAAATATTTGAATACGCCACATGACTTCATTTCATACAAATAAAAAAAAATATTTGAATACGCCACTTAATAATCAAACATTGAGAATACATTGAGAATATTACTGAATGAAGCCACGTGCATGAAATAGTTTTTTCGTTTATTCCTTTTTACATTTACATTTACACACACACACTCATAACAATATATTCTCCCTGAAATTACTTCAACAAATTTCTCATACAAAATTTCTAATCATTTTTCGTTGTATAAATGTTATACTTCACAGAAAGTACTCAGTTTTAAATGTAGAAATACCACTTTTCAATTTGCTTGAAAGTATCGCCGGTTGGTGATGTCCAGCGCTAAGCGTCGTTGCAAAACGATGCTAGGTGCGGATGGCGATACTGTTCTTATTATGGGAGACTGTACCCATAATAAGAGCGCTTTATTTTTGTTGGACTGCTTCATTGCGGTCAAAAGGAACTTATTTCGTTCTCTGTCTCTAGGTTTTCCTTGTGGTTTTCTCTTCCCCTTCGAAATTAGGTTTGCATTGCTTTTTTTGGGTTAAAAAAAGCAATGCAAAAGGGTTTAGTTCCTCGGAACTCTTCAAGCAGGTCGGACGTAGATAGATTCGCATGGGAATCTTCTTTTGCATTGCCTTTTTTTGAGGCATATAAGGCAATGCAAAACGACTTTTTGCTTTAGTTCCTCGGAACTCTTCAAGCAGGTCGGACGTAGATAGATGCACATGCGAATCTACTTTTGCATTGCCTTTTTTTTTTGATTAATATAAGGCAATGCAAAATGACTTTTTGCTTTGGTTCCTCGGAACTCTTCAAGCAGGTCCCACGTAGATAGATTCACATGCGAATCTTCTTTTGCATTGCCTTTTTTTGAATCATATAAGGCAATGCGAAAGAATCTACTATTGCATTGCCTTTTCTTTGGCTTTCGGCTTATAAAAGGCAATGCAAAACGACTTTTTGCTTTAGTTCCTCGGAACTCTTCAAGCAGGTCGGACCTATGTTGGTTCACGCTGGAAATTTGTGAACGATAAACAGACAGACAGACAAACAGACAAGCTTTTGAATTTTATAATTATAAATTCAAAAAATATTGAAAATTATATTAGAAAATTAAAGAATAAAAAAAATGTTTCTGTTACACTTTTACAAATGAAAAATATTTTTTTGAAAAATGTTGTTTTTAATTAAGACGAATAATTTTAGCCCGTACAACTTTAGATGCCGCGCCGTATATTCAGTACTTCGGACGGTTCGGTTCTTCCAAATGCAGTCCATATCTTATTTGATTCAATATTACCGCAAAAAAATCTACTCACTAACTTCAATGTTTTTATATGTTGTAGATGCAATTGAAGGAAGCAATTTGTCCATCTATTAAGTTTCAAAGATTTTGCAAAAACATTTTTTTTGACACGAAGCATATTTTTATGAAGTTTTAGTTTTGTAGTTTAAAGTAGAGGGGGAGGTAAAAAACGGCCGAAATTGTTTTATGTCAAACGTTATTTATGAATGACCACTAATTTCAGAAACTACCGTTATCAAATTCTTTAGAGCTAATATTTTTCAATAATTTTACCAATATAATTAAGATTTCATCTACATTTTTGATGATTTTACCATTAAAACAAAGTTTTTACTTATATATCTTCCGTTATAAACGTTATTTTGCAAATATTTTACCATTACTTTATTTATTTATTGCGATAATAAAACTTGTATCGACGTTATTTGCAAACAATTTACCAAATTTTCGTTTTGTTTCATCAAAGTTTTTTCTAATTTTGCCAATAAAACACAGCTTTAACCAATAAATGGCTCGGCATTACCGTTATTTCGTAATTATTTTACCATTATTTTATATACTACGCACGATAAATTTGTCTTTTTTACCGTTATTTTCTTATTTTTACTCAGAATTTATATATTACCAATTAATTTTATGAAAATCAGCAATACGCAAATAGAGAGTAAATTTAAATTAAAACAATATATATGACGGATTTGTCGTTATACTTACCTAAATTATCGATAACAAACTTCAAAATGTCAGTTATTGGTAGATGTCAAAAAAACGACGGTTTCTTAGGGGAAAATAAACACAGTTTAACGTTTTTTAATCACATTTTGCAATAACGGTAGGCCTAAACAACTTTAACGGTAATATTTTTTTTTCTATTGGTCAATTGGTGTAGGTGCTTTTTTCTATTGCTAATTCGAATTAAATATAACGGTAATAGCTAGAAAAAATAAAGGCAAAATATCATGCTATAACGGTAAAAAATGCAATTTTTAACGGTAATCAATCATATAAAAACGGTAGAATATTACCATCCATAAGTTATTGCATTGCTTCGTCGAAGTCCACAGCTTGGCTAACTAGGAAAAGTCATTTTGTATGGGAATCCGTAAGTTGCCCTATATTCATGCCTATCGTGGCGTGGGTGGTCAAAATTTTTACTCACAGATAGTCTCACACTTTCTGACAAATTTCAAACTTTTCGACTGACATGAAGATTTTCATCTAAAAACATCTGAAGTTCCTCAGTTTAAAAGCTTTTTTCGTACCCCTCGTACAAGATAAACATAAGGTGCACCAGGATATCAAGCAGAAGGTGATTGGTATTCGAGTCTGCATAAACATAGTAGAACAAAAACTCAAGACGTGGAAACGAAGAGCAAAAACAGCAGTCGAGGCACTAAAGAAGAAACAAACGTCGGATGTAACTCCCCCACCAAGAAACGCGGCCAGATAGAAGAAACAACGAATAACAGCGGATTTGCATGGGAAACATATTTTTTCGCATTTTTTTAGAGAATTCTCTCCTATATCACTAATTGAAGAGCGGAACGGCATGAAGCACAAATTTAAATGTCAAATAAAAGTGAGATGAGAAAGAGAGAGAAAATGTGTGCTTTATGTCCTTCTTCCAACGAGTACTTCAATTGTCGCTCACATCTGGTGAGCAAGAAACTTATCATTTCTCTGTTACCAGCTGGTGGAAATACATAAAAACAACACACACACAGAGTTCGTCTTACTCTCAGGGCCGGACTGGCTACCAAAAGGCGCATCGGGCGATGAGACTAAAAGGCGCCGAAATTGAGATTAAAGGCGCAAGTATCGGGCACACACCCGAAGTGCGTATTAAAAGGTGCATGTGATCACCCAAAAAAATAGTCATGTCGAGCTTTCATAATTTTAAGAATGTAAATCATTCGAGTACTTCATTTAAATTTGACGTTGTGACAGTCTTTTATCATAACTCCATTTTAGTTAGACATTACACAGTTACATTTTTTAAGCGCCATAGATTTGATTATTAGGCTGAATACAATTTCTGCAAAGACGCGAGCGGAGCGAGCGAAATTTTTTTGAACGTTCTTCATAAATTTTTAGTTTTTGGTCTCCTTACATTCCATTTTCGTATTTCACTTCGCATATATTAACGTCTAATTTCAGCGAAATTTTTAAGCTGAAAATCTCTGTATGTAAGATTATTAATATAATAATTGAATGACTATAGCGCCGCAGGCGAAAATTTTTAAAATTAGAGCATAGACATTGGTTTTTTCTTCATTTGCGGGCTGTAATGAAATGTATCGCAAGGAAGAAATTCATCTAGTTTTTCAACGACACAAGTAACATCTCTTGCAATATTTGAATATTCGTCAAAATTCAATTGACGTTGGTTGCGAATTTATAACACATTTTTTTAGAAGGGCGCTTGACCGTGTGTGGGGCGCCAAGACCGTGGGGCGCTTCGGGCATCGCCCGATCGCCCAGTATGGCCAGTCCGGGCCTGCTTACTCTTCTGTGGCTAATTTCATCGGTATCCGTCACCTGGGTAACGAATTTCATCCCTTTCACTCTTTAAATGTTATATTATTAACATGAGACAAAACACATTCGTTCCCCATTGTCGCTACCATGTAATTTATGGGTTGCCAATGGAATTAGTCCTGTACGTCATATGAGGCGGTTTTCGTATAGAAGAGTAAGACGAATAAATTCTGTGTGTGTATTTCACAGCTGGTAATGCTAACAACGCAGTTGCACAACGTTATGACCGTAATTTAATAAAAAATCGTATTCCTCGGTCGAGGGACCGTGTGACGGTGGCTTAAGCTTTATAAGGCTATTATCAACGAAAAGTGCGACATCTATTATTCTCATAACGTCGATATCATGAATTAAAGATAGTCTGCTCCAAATGTCAAAATTCTCAAATAACGTAGTCTGCTTCAAATGTCAAGTGTATAGAATGTGCTGCCCTCTATTTGCGTTAAGAACTGCCATAAAGAAAATCGTACAGATCTCCCGCGTTTTTTTTGCGGTATTTGATTTATGCAGATTTGGTTATATGCGGTTTTGACTGGTTCGAAATATGCGACGTAACTTCAGGTATATGCGCGTTACGTGTTACCAGATGTGTGTTAAATTTTGCCAAGAAAGACACCAATAGAGTTTAAACGAAAAAGTAATTTTTAAATGCGCAGTTGACATAACTGTATCATTTACTTTGGATTTTTAATGGGAGTAAGTGCAGACGGAATTTGTGAACAGCACTTTTCTTTGGAGTGTGAAATACTCTATAAACAGCCTCCAATGCATAGAAATGGCCGTACAGTGGTCTAAAAATTGCATTTCTGTATCTGAAGAACATTGACACGATTCAATTTAGGAATCTGTCGGATAGCGTACTGAAATTACGCCACTTCGTCCTTCGGCCTGTAGATCTCATTTGTTGAAAAGTCTTTCAAAGAAGCGTGTTTAATTTTATAAATTTATGCAAAAAAAAATGATTTGATGAGTCTACGGATACTACATCCTTTCAGACGTTATGACATGAAAACACTCACACGGTATCAAGCTCGAATTATGCGGTACAAAAACACCGCATAAAACGCGGGAGATCTGTATTATGGGATCTGCGATATGTATTCGTGATTATAACGATTATAATGTCTACATCCGAAAGCTACTCCCGCGGTATTTGAAATGGTTTTTCTTTCATGATTGTGCATGCCATCTGTATGTCATTTTCATAGACCTTTCAAGTAATAAAATTTTATGCGAACCCTGCAATCGCTTCACGCACACACCGCTGAAAACCAAAACGTCAAAACATGAAAATACACGTCGTCTTAAGGATGTCATAATAAAAGATTATCTTATTTTTCGCAAAGAATATGTTATTTTATTGGTTTAATTTCATAGTTTTATTAATTAACAATTTTGAAATCACAAGCAGCGCAGGTGTTTGTTAGCAAATGGTGAATTAGTAAACTCACATCTCTAATAATGTTATTTTTCGTAACAGCGGGTAATTTACATATGAATGATGGCACGTCAATTCACGAATTGATTGGAAATGATATTTTCTTTGAAATTGTGGATCCGGAGGAGTTAGAGTATACGTACAGATTGAGGCCAGCTAAAGACTTTGGTGGCTCGTTCAAGAGTGACAAGTTTAAGGTCCATCGCGGCATACTCGTGCCTACAATTCCAAGAGATGCATGCACAAAAATACTCAACTCCGGTGATATTAGAGGCAACATTGCATTGATCGAAAGAGGGTAAAAATTACACAATTCCCAATAAGGTATACCAAACTAATAAAAAAAAAATCATTTCCTTGGCCAGTGAATGTTCGTTTCTAGCTAAAACCGTAAACGTTGAGAAAGTCGGAGCCATAGCGGCTTTTATCACCGACACAAATTCAAACTCGTCTGAATCGGAAGCTTACATTGAGATGATTCATGACAACAGTTCCGCTGATGCTAAGATACCAGCTGGCTATATTCTTGGCAAAAATGGTCAAATGATTTTGTCCACACTGCAAAGACTAAATCAGGGCTACGCAATCGTTAACGTACCCGTGAATTTAACATTTACACCACCACAATTAATCAACCATCCGCCTTGGTTAGGCTTTTAGCGTGTTACCACTGAAACAGTTTCTTATATTTAATTGGATGTCGACTAGTCAATGTGTTCAATACAACGTTGCGATGAACAGAAAAAGTGATAAAGTAAAACTACTTGCAATAAATTTTAACGAATTTATAAACGCGACATTTTTATTTATTTGGGCGAGTTTTCGATAATCTCTGAAAGATCAAAAGGTGGACGCTGAGGAGTGGAAATTAAAAAAAAGTTTGTATACGATTCATCCATTAGCGTTGTGTTGGTAACACTACTCAGAGCGATTCAGGAGTGTTTTTATCGTAGACTTGGAATAAAAATAGCTTCCACTTGTCAATTAGTAATTTTAATATTAAATATTTAGGAATCATTTTAGAGAATTTGGGGAATCTTCGAGGGGCAGGTAATCGTAGAAAATCCTTTGTCAACCTGTCTGGAAAATCCCATACAAAATAGAAAATCCTTTGTCAACGAAACTTACGATTATCTGCCCCTCGGGAATCTTTGGGAGTCTTTGGGAATCTTAGGGAATCTTTTGGGAATCTTTGAGAATCTTTTGGGAATCTTTGAGAATCTTTGGGAATCTTTAAGAATCTTTTGGGAATCTCTGGGAATCTTCAATAATCTTTGGGAATCTTAGGGAATCTTTGGGAATCTTTGGAAATCTTTTGGAAATCTCTGGGAATCTTTAAGAATCTTCAGGAATCTTCGGGAATCTTTGGGAATCTTTGGGAATCTTTTGGGAATCTTTGAGAATCTTTGGGAATCTTTTGGGAATCTTTGGGAATCTTTGAGAATCTTCGGGAGTCTTTCGGAATCTTTGGGAATCTTCGGGAATATTTGGGAATCTTTTGGGAATCTTTGGGAATCTTTTGGGAATCTTTGGGAATTTTGGGAATCGGTTCCCAAATATTAGGCCCTTGTACGGACGGTACGGATCACTTACATAACGAACTTCAGTGATAAGAAATTCTAAGAGTGGGACTGATTTGGGTCTACCCACACTTCCTACCTGTCCTGTATTGGACATAATTTTAAATGACATCACGATAGCTGTGCCTAATTGGAACCCACAACAACGTGAAAAAGTATAAAATCCAATTTTCTGATTTTTCGCTTACTAGGATCAGATGACAATGATGAAAAACCTGTTGTTTCACTCAATTTTCTCTAATTTATATTCTAACAAATAACCGCATTTGCAACTTGGGAGGAGTAGCCGTATTTCCCAACGGAGACTTGTTTGTGATATTTTTTACGTCAAGACCACTGCATGAGGAATCTAAGTTTAAAAAGGATAGTGGCAAGAATCTGCATCAATTCAGGATATCATTTATTAAAGTTTTTGAAACTGTAAACAAAGTGCCGCACATTGTACAATTATATGAAAGTCATTCCACTCATAAGCTGTGAATACGTTGGGGCCTGCTGAGACGAACATTGAGCGATGTGTCGGAAATCGCATTTATTTGTTCTTCGGTTCACTTCTAGTCCAGGAGCACAAGCTTCCAATGTGGCTGTGCCATAGATGCAAAATACTAAATGTCTGCAGTCAAATGGATGCGCAAATATTTCCACTGTGCCGGGTGGACATGGGGGTACAGAGTCATACAAGCACTTTCCTTGTTCTCGGGTGTTACATGATTGAGTTGTGACATCGAAAATCAATCCTGGTGGACACGTCCGGGGGTTCGGATGTCCACAAGTACAAATTGTATATCGTTCACATGATGACGGCGAGGCGATGATTTCAAAATTTGCATCCAAATCGCAAGCTCCATCAGCTCCCGGATCGATTTCGTCGTCCGGCGACCGGGTGGTGGTTGTAGTCGTACTATCCGAATTCGGACAGTCAACATTTTCCGCCCTAGCACATGTGTTGGTAGTGGGATCAAAATAAAGTCCAACTCCACAAGCATTCTCACTCAACACCGCTCCGATGCACATTGAAAACCTTGTACAATTGAATGGATCACGAGTGAAAGTGACTTGATCTGCAGCATTTGAACGGCATGGATTACAATCAGCTGCTTCCGCTGTGTTGCATTGACCTCGAACGATATCGAAATAAAGTCCAGCTGCACATTCTTGCACTATGCCATTTCCGAAGAGGCAACGAATGAATCTGCGACAGGATCCAGGGTATTTCAATGCGTGAATACCATCGGGGGGACAGCCAAATTCTTGGCTACTTACGACACCAATTGTAAGAAATCCAATAAACAAAAGAACTAAAAAATTTTTATTTATCATTTTCATTGGCCTTTATGCGTTCTTTTTCAAATTAATAGCTTACTCTTCATTTTGTTTTGTATCGATGAGCTACCTTTCGTTTGATCTGTAAATGGCCAGTGCACAAATTCAGCTGTCGATTATAAACAATATCGACAGATCAGATAAATAAATGAAAATTTCAATTAGCTAATGGACTTATTGAAGCTCCTAAAAAATACGTTTGCGCTTCGTTATCTTTGCTGTTGTTAACGTGTTGAATTATTTCTTTATGGCAAATTGGTTAGCGTCGCCAGTTCATTTTTTAATTATGCTAAATAGTCTTGTTTACAAAACGGACATTAGAGATTGCATCTAATTTAATAGACTTCAATTAAAAATCTACATCGTAAGTTGCCTAATTAATTGATTTTAGATCTGACCTTTCATTGTCAAAGGACAACATAGGGTTGACGTCGGACCCATATGTTCCGTATCGTAAGATAAGAAAATTTTCGTTTTTCGATTAAGATTGTTTCACTGTTGATGCGAGGAGATAGACAGGCTCGAGATTTCCACATTTTTCTCAGAAAAATTATCCGAAATCGAAATTTATTTAAAAAAAAACTTCTGACGGGCTGCTTATTCATGATATGTCTTCCTTACCACGAACAAAAGTGCGTTTACCACGACGATTTTAACCAGGAGTTGGTGGGTTTTTCGTTTTAGGGTCTAAATAGGAGAAAAATGCAAGAAATAGTTATCTGTCAACACGATATTTATTTTTCACATTTGTTAGGCGAAAATTGATATTTTCTCATTCATCTCAATTGAGGATTACTCTAAAGTATGAATTAGCTAATCTGGCAAATATTTCTCGAGACATAAGAGTTTGGAAAAACAACATAGTCGAATGTGTTTCTTTCTATGTTTTCTGTGAAATTCGTCTTTTGTATGCTTAAATGTGTTAAATTATCAACAATAATTGTAATAGTGCATCTTTTTCGGGAGAAAATTCTCTTCATAACTCGCATAAAAATAGAAAATTCTTTACTCGGTTGAAGTCTGTGGCCCTCGCAGAGAAAATTGCAACTCGACTGAATTGCGTCCCTCGCTACGCTCTGGCCACAAACTTCACTCTCGTTGCAATTTTCTCTGCTTGTGCCACAAACTTTACTCTAGTTGCAATTTTCTCTGCTTTGGCCACAGACGTTAACCTTGTTAAGCAATTTTCTATTTTCTCCCCTTGTCATGAAAATAACTATATTTAGCGTATGGGGTTTTACATAAGTTGTACAATGAATTATGAAAATAATAAATAATTTAAGGGAACTGAATTCAAACTAAACAAAGAACACTGAGAGAGGATAAGGAAAATCGAAATTTAAATTCTTCAGCCAGGTCAAGGCTCTTCTGTCAAAATTTTGATTTCACTTATCTCACCTTCGTATGATAGTATCGGGCAGTCGGTGAGTATGTGGTTCATTGTCTGTTTAGGTTCGCCACAAATACAGCTGGGGTCGTCAATTTGGTTTCACTTATACAGAAAATCGTTGCATTTTCCCAAAACCGTCCGTAATCGATTCAAGTTACACATTGTTTTGCAGGGCAATGAAAATTCTTCGCTTCCACCATGGTGCGATTCGAAGTCGAAAATAGGACTACTGCAACCAAACTCTTGCCATGCGCGCTTCCAATTTTCTTGGATTTCAAAGTCGCATGCATGGAGCTGACGAGCGATGTTAATCGGAGGTTTCCTTGATTTTAGTCTGTTGATCGGTGTTGACAGTAAATCGTGATGGAGTGGAACGTTGCTGTTCCCAATGACTTTTCTGAATTCTTTAAGGAGCGTGTTCTGTCTTCTAAGGTGTGAAGGTTGAATATTGCTAAGTGCGGACAGCCAGGGCAGTGGAGTTGAAGCTACGGTGCCAGTAATAATTCGCATTGATTTGTTCAACTCGGTGTCTATTTTTGAAACGTGCTGAACAGTACAGCCACGAAGAACAGCAACACGATAACTCGAGTAAAACTCAACCGATTTTCAAAATCTTTTTTTTTTCCTGAAAGATAATTGAAAACATATGCAAGGGACCTACCTGACGTATCAGAATAGATGTGGCAAACAAAGTTGATGTTACGAAAAGACTCGAACGTATTTAAGTAAAGGGATATATTTATGGTCAGCAAAATAGTTGCTTTTGATAAGCAAAATTATTGCTTTTATCAGCAAATTTAATGTTTATGGTCAGCAAAATCATTCATTTGGTTTGGACAAAGTGTAACCCTATTAAAAATACGAAGTGACTATTGACACCTGGTGCGAATGTATGACAAGTTTGACCTTTTACGAAACATTATATACGAGTGGATTCACGTTAATTCGTCAACCGCATAATATCACTTATTCGTTAATTTGATGTTTCGATTTTTACCATTAGAACAATGTTTTGCTGATAATTCGACTTTCTCGATAATTCGATTTTTTCTGTGGTTCGTAAAAGTTACGAATTAACAAGAATCCACCCGTATGCAAACATGAACATTAAATTTGCTGATCAAAGCAATAATTTCGCTGACCGCAAGCTATAATTTCGCTGACGTCAAGCTAAAATTTTGCTGACCATAAACATTAAATTTGCTGATCAAAGCCTTAATTTCGCTGACCAAAAACAATAATTTCGCTGAGCAGAAGCAATTTTTCTGCTGACCAAAAGCAATTATTCTGCTGACTAAAAGCAATTATTTTGCTGACCAAAGAAAAATTTTGCTGACCGCAAAAATAGATGCCTTTAAGCAAATATTGCATTAACTCTTAAGAGTGAATTCGCGAATTCTTCAACCAGGTTGTATGAAGCTCAAATACATCATTTCGTCGATTCTCCTAAATTTGGTGTCAATCGAATCTGTGGACTATACTGAGACAAATTGTAGTAGGAAATTTAAAAACAAAATTTTGGCCGGCACAGGTGGTCGGGGTCGGGGTCGGGGTGCACCGGGGTCGGTGAAAGCGTGTTTCTCCAATATCTTTCCGAAGAATGATTGTATTTGGCTGAAATTCTCACAGTGTTTAGACACTGAGTAGATTTTTCTAAAAATATATTAACTTAAAAATGTCACGTGGTGTGGGGCGTTCAAAAGGTAGAAATCGCACTGTTTTTGGAAGGCTCTAGAGGGCGCTAACAACGGCGACCAATAAAACCTAATACATGCTGACAAGCGCAATGATTCCAAGTTTCAGAAACACTATAAAAATCTTGTTTGAACTGTTTGTGGTCTTGGTAGTATTTTTCGTGAAAAATGTGAAATCCGGCAGCGTTTCTCTAAGTCTACCTCTCGCATTACGAAGTAGATTAAACTGAAATTATTTTTGTGAAAAAGCCACTTCAAATACCTTTCTAACGACTCTTCACTCGAAAAAATTAGTTCAAAATTGAATTTTTGGCGAGTATTTGAGTGAGAAGAACCACAGTAGCTCACCGCTGAGAGTAGTCGAAATTACATGAAGCCAAGAATCCAATTTTTAACCAATTTTTTCGACCATTTCGCCATTTTGAGTGGTTTTTCGAAAAGAATTTCTTCAGAATATTTCGGTCAAGCCTGGGAAAATTGTCACCAGAATGGGAAGTTTTTCGATTATAATTCTGCTACGTTTGACCGAAATATCCTTAAAATATTTTTTTCGAAAAGTCCACAGATTCAACTGACACCAAAATTCGGAGAATTTCATGAAAAGTGCATTAAGCAATGGGCCGAGGCTTGCTTTCCTAATTAAAAACATAAGCAAAGATCGTTTAAGGAAATATTCACTTTTAAGACGTCAAATGTATGGCCGACCCCCCAAACTACTCCCCTAAATGGGGGGGTCGGCCATACATTTGACGTCTTAAAAGTGAATATTTTTCAAGTTATTGTTGATTTAAATCTGCTGACAGCACTGAAAAAAGCGTACGTAATTTATGGATGGTCCCTCTAGAGATATGCTCAATCCCTAACAATTCTAAAATTTGCTTATACCGGCGGGCGTTTGGTAATTTTTCCCTGAAACACCTATTTCTGCAATTTTATTCTCTACAACTAACGTCTCTCCCAAAAAGATGCTGCAGATTGAACCTATCATGAAATCTTCTTCGTACAACAAAAGACTTGTTTGTGCATGGTTTAGCAAGAACATATGATTCCCACACAACCTACCAATGGAATCGCCCCTCTACAATTTGCCTTCGGAAGCAACTTTCTAACGTTCATAGTTCAACAGATTTGGGTCATCCAGTCCAATTCTAGAAGTGATCATATTCCTAGATTGGGTCATTTTTACCTAAACCCGTGAAACACGAGTTTCCTAAAATTTTATTCTCTACAACTTTGCTTTTGAAAGTAAATCTCCATGTTGCATAGTTGAGCAAATACAGACGAAAAACCATCTGATTTCTATACGGCCAAGAAATTCAATTTCGTCCATTACATTGCCAAAAAATTTCACCGACGCTCGAAATCGATGTTTGACCTCCACTTCTTCGACGATATCTTCGGAACTTTTTGACCGATTTTGCTCATCTTCGAACTTGAATCATGGGATACATGTAACTGATGTAACCTCAGGGTAGTTCAATTTTATATGAAGATTGAAAAAATTGTTCGGTACTTAAAGTGCGCATCGATCTTTCGATTCCTTTTTGGATAAAAATCAAATGCCTAGAATATTGTAAGTCAAAAAAAAAAAAAAAAATAGGTTTAGAGGTTGCGCAACGAGGTTGAATTTTTGGATTTCCATGGGAAAAAAACTACAATGACATTGCGCAACTTCTAAACCTAATTTTTTGACCTAGAATGCTCTAGACTTTGCAACCTAAAGTACCAGGGTTAGGAGTGAAGAATTTCAAAAATCACACCGCAAGCAACGACTTCATATATAATAAGAATACTCTATCGTCATCGGAATGGGTATCTGCAATCAAGCTAAACTGCAATTACGCTGCTCTCAACGCGGTACCAGGAGTTGTCAGCGCTTCCAACCTCTGCCGTAAATGCGGAGAGAGAGTGAAACAATCGCACACGTTACCGGAAGCTGCTCACACAACAACCTGCTCATCACAGCGAGACACCACAGCGTCAAACATGCCATTACCGACCTGTTAAAAGGAAAGGGTTTCACTTGTTTCGAAGAAGTTCACACTACAGATACCAACGGCCAATCACGATTCAGTGACATTGTGGCATTCCACCCGAAACTACGGAATGCGTACATTGTCGATCTAACAATACGCTACGAAACAAGTAGCTCGCATCAGGTCGAGGAGGTTCAAAACGAGAAGGCAGAAATCTACGAAAAATGCATTCCATTTTACGAGGAAAAATATGTTAACGAATTCGGAATGCGGAAATGGTCAGTCCATGGATTATGGTTCGGCAGTAGAGGATCATTTGGAACCAGTGTAATAAAGTTCTTTGACGATATGATGCTAGACAAGTCACGATTGAAAGATTTATCTGAAGACATTTTAATTAAAACGATACATATAATAACGAATCACATATACAATTGACGAAAGTGTTTAAATACTTAAATTTCATTATTTTAAAAATTTTTGACAAAGAATAATGTCAACAAAATGTTAATCTTAAGATTGTCTTGTAATGATAGATCGATATGCTGTGTGATATTAGGCAACTTACTATAAGTAGGCAGCACAATTTATTCATTTAAATAAATTTATTCTCTCCAAAAATGAATTGAAATGCACACTTGAACTTCCACATAATTTTCATTTTCCATAATGTACCTTTCAGGGAAAAAAACGTTTGAGGTGATCGGTCGAGCAGTTTGGAAAAAAAAGTAGAGACGGACGGACGGACATTTTTTTTTATTTCTGATTCTTCATCACTAGACGGTAATAAATGTATCCCACCCGCCTCCCAGCACGACCTACCCCATGCTACAATAAAGAATAAAGTTGCTTGTAGTAAACGTGTAGGACCCTTTTGTACTTCGTACGGGTCCAAAAAAAGTGCATAAGCTAACAAACACACCAACATTACATAATGTGAATTTCTCACACATCTATGTATGCAATGCGCGAAGAAGAATGCAATGAAAATCAATCACATTCATAAACGTTTGTCTAGCCGAAAGAGATAATCCGAACTCCGAAGAGCTTTGTAATCATAAGTTCTCTTACCAACACTAACACATCCCTACCCTTCGACAAACTTGTAAAAATAGTTTCATTTCCAAGCGCTTTTCAATAATATAAGAACGTACAAGAGGTAATCACTGTTTCTCATATTACAATCTGACTTTTTAAAATGATTAAAAAAGACGGTGACCCTTTCAAAGTGCCAAGACCACACAACAAGACTAGTTCAAGTGAATTTTCCGAAGAAATGCAAAAACATATAAAGATTAAGGTAAGTGAAGAAACGGAACAGCTTTTTGTAACTTGAATTCTGAGAATCCATTTTAATTAGGCAGAGGAAAAAAATCGTCTAAAAAAACAAATCGAAGAAGCAATTGCAAAAAACAACCGAGAAAAGAAACGTTTCTCAACTGCAGGTTCGAAAAATGATCAACTAAAAATGGAGCAAGGTAAAACAAATATGGCGTCCGCGCTTCTCCTTTCATTTTTTATTTAAGGCTGGATTTGCACTTAAAAAATATTACTCCGTTTTAAAACTGCGCATACAGAGAATTTTGCTCTATGCGCACACGCAGTTTCAAAACGGAGTAATATTTTTTTTAAGTGCAAACCGTCAAACCAGGCCTAAAATTAACGTTTGATGTTTTTTCCAGAGACATACGTAAAGATGAAACATCGATTTAACGATGAAAACCGAAAAGAATTGTCAAAGGCTATAGAAAATATAACGCTTAAGGACGAAATATCTGAGAACATTTTGGAAACTTACAGCTCGCACAAAGAAAAGCTTCGCCGAATAGTCTTGGAAGAATTGACAAAAGTTAAAAATATTCCAAAAACCTACGTGAGTTAAATTTGTTCTTATTCTTTTATTTTTTTCATCTTTCTTTCAACTTCTGTGCTTGCTTCTCAAATGAAAGAAAATGAAAAGCGAAAATATAGAGAAAAACTCCTCACATAAAATCACAACAAAAACCTCTTAAAAGGTAAAGTGTGACGCAATCCGAAAGTCCGCTTCCAAAATTAATGATATCGCTTGAGGTGACGCTATCGCTGATAATACGCAGAAGTTTGTTTGAATGGAATCTTGTGTTCAAAGTTTTAATTTCCTTAAATTACAGCGGTTTTTTTAAAACTAGATTACGTCGTGTTAAAATAATTGCGTCACAAATGCCGGACCCAACGACGAAATAATTTTTTCGCGCAGACGGACAAAAAACGACAGATTTCCTCACAATATTGAGACCGTAAAGTAGGCTTGTTCGGTACACTTTTGAACAATAACTTTTTTTGCCACCTGTCGTTTTCGACCCAGGACCGAAAAGTCTTTTTTGCCCAGTTGAATTTACTGACTTCAATCAAATATCGTAACTGAATGAAAACATGACATCAATTGCGATAATAATGCCTGAAACTAAGTTCTCACATAATTATTTCCGAATTCACTTCACTTTTGATACAATTTCGGTCATCGTATCAATTATTTTTCACATCGAAAACAACTGTTATGAAAAATAGGATGAAGAATAAGGAACAAACTGTCGCAGTGTCCTATGATGAAAATGCAAATTCTGTATTAAAGCTTGTTGAGTGTTTTGTTCGGAATCTGACTTTTTGTCCGTCTGCGCGAAAAATAGTAAACATCACTCGGAGCTAAAACGGTACTGATTTAGACCACGGTGCTGAAAAGGTCTTTCCTCGGGCTCCGCTGCGCTCCGCCCTCGGATTCGACCTTTTCACCACCTGGGTCTAAATACACCGTTTTAGATCCTTGTGATGTAATGTGCTATTCTGTACCTTCAGTTTTTGCGCTGGAAAAATTTGACTTTTGTTTGTTATTGCGTAGGTCCAGGTAGCTCAGATGGTAGAGCGTTGGACTCACTTCCTATGGGTCCCGGGTTCGATTCCCGGGGGGAACAAGCTCATATGGTTTTTCCTAATCATGGATGATTAGTCTGCTACTAGTAACATCTAATTAGCTCTATTGACTCTGTAACAGTTGCACAAACTAAATGAAATTTGAATGCTCATTTGACATAATCAAACTATTGCACTCACAAAGTGCGACATCTACATTCGAATAGTCTCACAACAACGAAAAGAAATTCTCTCTACAACAGTGGGTATGCGCAACAGACCCATTGGAGGCTTAGGTGCTTAGGAAGGTTCGCTTTCCTTACCCACATTATCCTATCCTATCCTATTGCGTAGATTGTTTAAGGTTTTAAATTTTTGCGTGTAAAAACTGAAAGTATTGAAAAATTATTCTGCTGGTGGGTCCGGCATTTGTGACGCAATTTTTCTAACACAACGTAATTTTGTTTTGAAAACAGCGCTGTAATTTTTTCAGTAAATTAAAACTTTGAACACAAGGTTCCATTCAAACAAACTTCTGCGTATATCAGCGATAGCGTTACCTCAAGCGATATCATTAATTTTGGAAGCAGACTCACGGACTGCGTCACGCTTTACCTTTAAATAGGTTTTTGTATGGATATCAGTCGTTTTGGAGGTTTTCAGTTGTTGAAAAAATTTCTATTTTTTGAAAAAAATTTCTCCGAAAAAAAATTGTCCTCGAAAAAATTTTCTCCGAAAAAAAATTTTCTCCAAAAAACAGTTTTCTCCGCAAAAACTTTTTTTAAAAAAAGATTTTCTCGAAAAAAAAAAATTTTCTTCAAGAAAAATTTTTCTCCGAAAAAAATTATTCTCCAACACCTTCGGCTACCATCGGAACACTTCACCTATCACCTTCGGCTACCTTCGGAATACTTTGTGTTACCTTCGCCTTCCTTCGAAACACTTCGTGTCACCTTCGGCTACCTTGCGAACACTTCGTGTCACCAATTCTTCCTACTGATTCATATAACTTTCCTGAAGAAACCAATTATCTAGGTATTCTTATACAGAATTTAACAAAAAAAACCAGATGGCGTCACTTTGACAGTTGACAGCCATTTTCTAATAATATCAAAAAATTCTCCTGATGAAACTCTATAACTCTCTAGAAGAAACCATCTCTCTAGGTAGTGCCATTCCGAAGCTAAAATTCGAAAACCGAAAAAGCATAAACGAAAATCCAAGATGGCGCCGCTATGGCAGCTGGCAGCCATTTGCTTAAGATACAAAAAAATTCTCCTGATCAAACTCTATAACTTTCTAGAAGAAACCAACTTCTAAGTGTTATCATTCCGGAGCTAAATCGAAAACCTAAAGAAGCATAATTTATAGCTTACAAAAATCCAAGATGGCGTCTCTTTGGCAGGTTTCTGAAAATCCCACAAAATTTTCCTGATCAAACTCTATAACTAAACTCTAGCTAAAATTCGAAAACCAAAAAGAACCTAATTTATTGCTTGGGAAAATTCAAGATGGCGCCGGTTTGACTGCTGGCAGCCATTTTCTTAAGATCCCGAAAAATTCTCCTGACTAAACTCTATAAATTTCCCAAAGAAACCAACTCTCTAGCTATTGTCACTCCGGAGCTAAAATTCGAAAACTCCGAGCATTACCTAAAAAACCCTCAAAATTTCCACATGCCACGGCTTTTCCAGAATTTTCCCGGAAAAGCGGCATATGAAATTTTTCATTTGGGGCCGAGACTGACGTTCCCTGAAAATTTCAGGAAGATCGGCTGTCTAGTTCTCGAGATCGAAAATAATTAATAGATAGAACATAGATAGATAGATAGAACATAGATAGATAGATAGATAGATAGAAACCGAAGATCAGAAAAAAAGTTTCCATAATGATGAGAAGAATAGAAAAATTGATTCTCCACACAAAAATGCCATTTTCAAACCTCGATATCTCATCCAATTTTCAACCGATTTTGATGAGTGAGGGCTCGTTTGAGAGCTGCTGTAACGTTTATTTTTAATTATTTAGAGGGTGAGGGGGCGAGGGGAAAAAACTCAAAAGTTTGCCTATATATGGCTCCTTGTCCCAAAGGTTTTTGTATGGAGTTTTTTGGGTTTGTGGACGTTTTTTTGGGGTGTGGGGACTGCGTCACGCGCTCCGCTACCGCTGCGGGCATGATATGTTGTGTCGTGTCCCCCGTAAACGTGGTTATTGCCTACCCCATCTGGAAGTTGAGCATTACGTGTATGGTTACCCCCCTACGAAAGTTGTATATTACGTGAAGATTATTTTGGAATATTTTTACTTACCTAGGTAGGTGATGTATATGCCAGATTGTATTGGTGCGCATGCAGTGAAAGTAAATTTTAATTCACAAGTGATGTAAAAATCACACCCATACACTCTCGCATAATGAAATAGTATGTTTCAACATACTCTAATGCACACGAAATGTGTACGTACGAGCGGGCGAAGTGCAAGCGAAAAGTACACATCGAGTGTGTATTGGGGTATTTTGAAAGATATTTTTCTGTAATAGTGAGAGTGTGTTGATGTACATACATACCGCGGAAAGCAACTTTTCGTCCCAAGTGATGGGAAAATATTTTCCGTCACAACCAATACACTCTCACGTATACAGAAATAATATTTTACTTACTACTTTACGTATACCAAGTGAAATTTCCTTTGTGTGTTTTGACACAAATTGTTTTATGAACTGTTATATGCAGTGCATCCAACGTAACTATTCTTAAAGTAAACTTTTCTTTCTACTTTTTGGCGCGTTTACTGCATCTGTCAGCGAATTTAATAATGAGATGCATAATCCCATAATTTCTCATACCGGAAGCCCTAAACCCATTAATATCTGAAAACTACCGAAACCAGATTTTTCTTGAAGCTTTGACTAAAATTGTCCATCTATTTTGCAGACGGAAGAGGCGGTTTCGGCACAATATCAAGAAGTTCGTAAGAAAACTGAGCAAATCCAACTAAACATTGAGAAAGATATTAAAGCGATCGCCGGTCTGAAAATCGAATTGATGAAAGATGGCATGCAAAGAGGCATGAACATAACGCGATATTGTTACAAGAAGACATGGTAAGTAATTTTGTTTCAACACAATTGTGATGTAGGTACTGCTGATTGCACTATGTTAACAAAAGAAGAAGAAGAAGATACTTTTGTATTTCATATAAAGTAAGCGTCTTTTTCAACTTAGAAAATGGTTGACAAGTGGCGAATTTGTGATACCCTTAACCAACTTTAATTGCACTTTTCGACTGAGTTGTGTTGGTGTAATCCAGGCCTTTAGTGCGTCAACGGTTTATGTCAAAGACTAATGATATTTTTTGCTTGACAGCTTCAGCATCACATCATGAAAATTACTATAGTTTGACATAAGCCGTTGACGCACTAAAGGCGAGGGTGATCATTTAATGATAAACGCACCAACACAACGACAACTGTCGCGACAAAATAACTTGTTAACCAATGTTAACCTCGTGTTGAAATATACTATTTTAATCTTTCAGGGAAAGTCTTGAAAAAGATTTTGGGAAAAAGACACTGGGATAAAAATGCTGGAAAAAAACTCGATGACATTTGAATTTTGACATTTTTTTAATTTTCTTTTTATTACTCAAATTACTCAAAATTTACATTGAATTTAACGAATTTTCTCGTTTTCTAAGTGAAATGACAGCTGATAAATATTTCTTTACATCTATTGTTACTTAACTTCGGTTAGATGTTACATAAATTTATTGAATAAAACATAATCAAGTTAGACAGTTTTCGAATTTTATTTAGCTTATGTCTCGTAGAACGATATTATGTGGATAAAAACATTTGGAAACTTACCTTTATTTTTATAAAAATTATTGGACCCGTTCGAAACTATTCAAAGTCATGGCGCATACCTTAAAATTAACTTTAAAAAAAATATTGGCGCGCCAGGATTCCGCTGATATCCAGATATTTTTTATGGGGTGGTCCTGTAGATCTCTCTTCAGGTGGGGAGGTAAGAAATTAAAAAAAAAAGTAATTTTCGATCCACCATAGTTTACTACAAACAGTTTTATTGTAACATGGGGTAGATCGAGGCGAAGGAATCAGCGAAAAAAGAAAAATGCCCGTCTATCCGTCCTGTCTTTTTTTCCAAACGGATGCACCGATCACCCTTTCCCTGAAAGGTACATATGTCCCATGATTCAAGTTCAAAGATGAGCAAAATCGGTCAAGTGATTCCGGAGATATGGCCGGAAAAGTAACAAAAATATGGTTTTTCGAGGGTCTCTGAAACTTTTTATCTCAGCAATAAATAGTTCATTTTGCTATCAAATGAAAGCATTTCTCACAAAATTGGGAAAATTATTTTGTGAAATCGGGTCTGGGCACTGGGCTCAATGGAATGGACGTTTATATTTACTCAACTATGCAATATGCAGATTTACTGTCAAGGGCAAAGTTGTTATTTATTTATTTAGCGTATGGTATTTTCTCTTACAATTATTGCACAAGTATAAAGTGAAGTCAAAACAAATTTTAAATAGAAAACAAACAAGTTACAAATTAAAGAAATAGAAGTAAAACAAGATATCACATAAATACATCACAGATAAAGATTACCCAACCAATGCAGGGGGAGGAAGTCGGTCATTTGTCCGTCGTACTTGTGATTGGGGCATTCCATCAGCAAATGATTCATTGTTTGTCGTGGATGTCCGCATGAGCAACTGGCGCTGTCGACTAATTTCCATTTGAGTAACATATCATTGCATCGACCATGTCCAGTTCTCAGTCTGTTTAAATTCTTCCACAACTTACGTGACAATATGAATTCTTCGGATTTGGCGGAATGCTTTTCGAAGTCAAACAAAATACTATTTGCGCCACTCTCGTGCCATGCTTCTCTCCAGATTTCTTTTAGGGGGAAGTCAGTTTCATTAAGTGATTTGGCAGTACTGATCGCTGGATTGCGGGATTTCAGTCTCGTAATTATGGGCAGTTCCATGTCACTGTTGAGCGGGATCTTTTCGTTTGCTGCGATCTTCCGGTAAATTGTCAACAAATTGTTTTGTCTTCTAATGGCTGGATTGCTCAATGCGGGTAGCCATTCCAGCGGTGTAGAATGAACTGTGCCTGATACTAGTCTCATTGACTCGTTAAGTACAATATCAACTTTCTTTGCGTGTGCACTATTGAGCCAAGTTGAGCTGCAATACTCTGCACATGAATACACTAACGCCATAACTGTTGTTCTTAGGACCGATGCATTCGCACCCCATGATGAACCGGCAAGTTTTCTGACCAAATTATTTCTCGTTGCCAGCTTGAGACTGAGTTTGTTGATGTGTTTCCCGTAGGTTAGCGATCGGTCTAGTTTTACTCCCAGATAAACTGGTTCGAAGTGATACTCCAGCAGTATGCCGTCAAACCTAGCACGCAACTTCATCAAAGCGAGTCTGTTGTTTAGGTGGAAACATGAGACCACAGTTTTCGTTATGATTGGAACCAATCGCCATTTTTTGCAAAATCTAACGAATTCAGCCATATCTTTGGTCAGTGCGTTGTTTATTTCGAAAAACCAGTTGTGTTGGTAAGCGTAAGTCATGTCGTCAGCATACAGGAACTTTCGAGCGATGGAATTGGGCAAGTCGTGAATGTACAAGTTGAATAAGAGGCACGATAAGACTGAGCCTTGAGCCAATCCATTGTTGAGCTTCTTGAAACGTGTACGTGTGGTTGTTTAGGATGATTTGAAACAATCTGTCACTCAGCATATTGGCGATTATGTCAACGATTCGAAGGCATCCAATCGCTTTCAGCAGTTTG
>CM055403.1:72533976-72593618 GCA_029228625.1 Pseudolycoriella hygida
ACTTTTTCTTAGAAAAAAAGTTTCTCCGAAAAAAATTTGTCTTCAAAAAAAATTTTCTCACAAAAAAAATTTCTCCAAAAAAGTTTTTTCCCTAAAAAAGTTTTCTTTGTTGTCTATTGTGGCACCACCAGCACTGCGAATATTTCTTCATGGAAGATGACTCTTATCTTCCCAGATTGGACCAGGTAAAAGTATCCGTTTCTGGAGTTTAAACTACAACCCCTCTCTCTTCTATGGTTTTCTTACTGGCTAGCCATCTAACTTTTCTAGCCTACTTGCGAGAATCGCCTCAGAGCATCTGATGAAATCCGGCTTCGAAGGTATCCAATCTCTAGGCATGGTGAGAATCGGGGTCGCTATTAAACTTCTAATTTTTCCATGTCTAGCTTGCAAGTGTGGAGCCGAAAATCTATTCTATTGGCCTAGGTGCTTCATTGAATCGACAGTTACCTATACTCGCTGAGAAAGTCCATACTTAGCTACGGATTCGTTCGGCTAGTTTTGAAGGTGAAAATAGAAAAATAGGAATTGTTGCTGTAATAACCTCAATATAGAAACCAAAACCAACGAACCAAAAATTTTCATGCAATTTTCAAGCATGAAAAGTATATTTTTATCCCGCTTCGAACTACTCATGAAAAAATCAGTTTTCGCCCCTTATTAAAGGTGAGAAAATATGATGGTTGTACTAGCGCCGCTAATAGCGACGCTAGGTTTGGGAATTGCTCGCTAATAGCGACTAGCGCTCGCTAAAATCCAATTAGCGAAAAACTTCGCTGATCGCTAGTTTTTCGCTAACATGATAATGTATTTTAGTTAAGATACGCGTAACAAATGTAGATTACATTTATCGTGTAAATTCAGAATTAATTGGGTAACGTTATAATTTTATCATAAAAGTGCAAAATATTACTTTCTCCTTTAGTTTTCAATTTTTGTTACTATTCGTAACATTACAACCTTGTTATCGTTGCGTCACAATTTCAGAAATATTAACGTATTACTTAACATTATCTAGCAAAACGTTTGTAGTGACAATCAATCATTGGAGGGGGAAGCAAAAAAGTCAGAACAGTGTAAACAATTATTTCAATGATAATGACTACAAAAATGAAGTACAATCTACATGATATTGATGAAATCTGCAGATATGATTTTCCCAAAGTTAAAATCGCAACGTACAACTACAACGTTGCTGGAGAACTCGAAATTTTTTTTTGAAAAAACTTGTATGCTATTTCCAAAAGCTTGTAAATAGCTATTTCTACATATTGTTCGCAAGTGATCTTCGGCAAAAATATTTTGCGTTGGAATTTCGATTGAAAAATTTAAAAGATAATGTAATTAGCGAGGGTTAGCGACCGCTACTAGCGCGCTATTTTTTTTAGATTAGCGAATCACTCTAGCGACGCTAATATTTTTTGAAACTAGCGTTAGCATCGAGGTTAGCATCGCTAAAAAAATCGTTAGCGAGCACAACCATCATTAAAACACACTGGTATATTAAGTTGTTCAATAAATGCGGTGTATTTCCAAATTATTGCTGCTTGCGTTTTAAGAATGCATCCATTTAAGTCGTTCCTACTCCCGCAATTCTTTGTATCTCACATCTGTCGCCAATTTCTGTTCTCTCGTTCTTGCAGTTTCCCTTCTTACGACAAGACAATTTACCCCCTAGAAAATGGTTATTTGGTCGTATAGAAGAAATTCACCCAGTTAACGAAGGTTTAGTGAGGGTAGTAACTGTTCGCACACAGAATTTTATTTTAAACCGACCAAGTGCTTAATTATGTCCTTTAGCATCACCTTAGCTTCCAAATTTGTAACATCAACCCCGACCAAATTGATCCATCGCGTCACTTGCAGTATTACGCGTTGCCAAAACAAAAGTGATGGCTAAGCCGGAGGAAATTCCGGTTTTGTTTGATTCTAAATCAACTTATAACCACAGGTTATAGCGGGGAGGATGTTCAACATTCAAGAATCTTCGCACAATTTGCAACTGAACTATTTAGACCCGGGAGTAGGGGGGAGCATCGATCATGGTCCTTAGATGTCGTATTATCAATAAAAAAAAATGTCCGTCTGTCCGTCCGCGATAACTTGAGTAAAACTCAACCGATTTTCAAAAACTTTTTTTCCATGTAGTACTAAGGTACTGGTCACTACAGTAATTAAAAAACCTCTTTTGGGATTGAATCTGGGCACTGTTGGCCCAAGGGCCAATGAGCTAGGGCCGTTTAAGTGGTTTTTGGTCTTTTGTACATAACTCCAATAAATCTCTTCCGATTTTCATAAATTTTTTTTGTTTGAAAGCCCTGGGCATGCCGGACATGGAAGAAACTTTTTAGTATTTTGAGCTTTTGGTCTCAGCCAGGGCCCTAAAACTGAATCTCTACTAGGGCCCAACGTGATTTTTCTACATAGATCGGGTAAATCTTATCCAATTTGCAAAAAGCTTTTCTTCTCTGAAAGATAGTTACCAAATGGGTGGTCGTAAACTTTCGAAGTTACGGTCGAAAAAGTGGTCAAAAACGTAGTTTTTTGAAGGTTCGTGGAGCTCTTTTACCTATATCTCTGCGAAATTAGAACGGCAATCGCTATTCAAGGATTTGAATGAAAGATGTGGACATCCAAAAACTCAAGAAAATTAAATTAGTGAAAATCTGTTGAGTGGTTCTGGCTGAAATGTGGGTCCAACATACGATATCCGCCAAAAAAATCTCTTACAGAGGAGGTGTGACGCAAGTCTTTATGTCTGCTTACAAAAGCTGTGAAATCAGAAAAGTGTGACGCATTAATCATCTAAGGTAAAACTTTTTTCTTCCAGTTACAAAAGTTCTGAAATCAGAGGGGGGTGACGCATTAAGCTTCGATTCGCAACAAACATTTTTAAACAAAATTATGCTGAGTTCAAAAAATTGCGTCACAAATGCCAGGCCCACCAGCGGAATAATTTTTCAACACTCAGTTTTTAGACGCAAAAATTTAAATTTACCCTAAACGATGTGATAAGAAATAAAAGTCAAATTTTCGCAGCGTAAAAACTGAAAGTACAGAAAAATTGTTTCGTCGTTAGTGGTTAGTGACTCGGATAATGCATTCACCGTTGGTTCCATGGATCAGCTTAGTTCAATAGTTTCGCAATCAGCAACGGCATAATTGATGGGCAATAAATATAATACAAATAATATTAATCTGTGATCTTATATGTATGTATTAATATGTATGTATTAATATGTGATCTTAGTTAAGTATTTTCACTAGCATTATTACTTTAATTTTCTTTTCCCATTACAAATAATTTTTCTTGTGTTAAATTATCTTCTTTCGTTTTAGCATCTAAACATTTTTGAAATCAGTTTCATAGCACATTTGGTCTGGCAATCTCCACCAAGGTAAGGGCTCTTTTCTCTTTGCTCAGTACCTAAAATTGAACGAGCTTCACCAAATTGCTAATACCCAAATGTCAGCATCTTTGTCAAGTAAAACCTCACGTGGCTCGCTCGCGAGTGGTTTCTCCATTCCTAGAACTGTGATGAACTCTGTACTGAAGAAATCTCCCAAACTGATCAATTTCTGTCATATAAATGGTGGTAGCCTGCACTCTAAAATCGATGAATTTAGGAGGATTTTTGAAGGATCAAATGCTCATATTGTTGTAGTGACAGATGGCATGGCTTAAAAGTTACCGCAGTAATGCATCGGTCAGCGTTGAGGGGTTCGAGCTGTTTCGTAATGATAGGGTGTCTAAGCGTAGTGGAGGTGTCGCGGTATATGTAAGAAAAGGGCTGAAGAGTAGAGTGACTCGTTCATCAGAGAAAATCGAATCGGAATATTTGTTCATGGAAGTGATTCTATTCTAAACTGCTAATTGGAGCTTACTACAAAGCACCGAATGTGGATGAAATTGATCTGTTTGAGGGCGTGCTCTCTGATCTGATGCCTGACTATGATGATGTAGTAGTACTGGGTGACTTGAATGAGAACCTCTTGTTGCATGATGACAGGGGTAACTGTAGTAAATGTAGGCTGAGGTCGTGTGGCACTTGTCAGTTAGTTCAGTGTTTGGACAGGCTGGGTCTGCAGTCTTTGGGCAGTTGTACTACAAATTTTGATCAAACGCCATCCCAGCTCGATCTTATTTTGACTAATCACCCAGAAAAGTTTTCAGCTTTCAATCAGATTTGGAGCGGCCTCTCGAACCATGACATTGTCTTCGGCTCTTTCCAATGCTCAGACCCGCTTGATGGTAAGATGCCTAGATTTAGACTTAACTACGCGCTCATTGATTTTGATTCACTGGCTCGTGACCTGACTGACAGCAGGCTGCGCGACATATATGGACAGACTGACGTTGACTCCATGTTGAATATTTTTAACTCGGAAATGCTTGCGATTCTTGAAAAGCATGCGCCATTGTCTCCTTTTGAGCCTAAACCTGGTGTCAACGCATCTGCTTGTTGGTACTCTGTTGACATAGATAAAGCTGCTGCTGATCGCGATTTGGCTAAACTAGTCTATAGAGGTGCTAGGACACCCGTTAATTGGGCTTTGTATAAGACTTTAAGGAACAAGCACACGCAGCTAGTCAAGGTTGCTAAAAGAAGATTTCTACATCCACGGCTAGATGTGAAGCTGGGTATGAGGGCTCTTTGGAATAACGTGCGGTTGCTAGGTCTGGCTAAATCTCGTTCTTCGCCACAACCAGCTTTCACAGCAGATTAGTTCAATTCTCACACGGCCAACTCACGTGTCCCTCTTCCGGTGTGTACTCCGTCAGTTTCGGATAACGGAGGCACTCTGCCTGATAGACAGGAGAATGGTGGGCTGTTTTCTTTTCGTAATGTAAACCAGCTTGAGCTGCTGAGAGCCTCTTCGTCAGTCAAGTCCGATGCGGTGGGGCTGGATGGGCTACCGCTAAAGTTTTTTAGGCTTTGTCTTCCTCAATTGTTGCCGTTGATTTTGCATGTTATTAACTACTTTATTACTGTTTCTAAGTGTCCAAGGGTCTGGAAGAAGGCAAAGGTGCTGCCAGCACATAAAAAGGGGAAATGCTACAACCTGGATGACTTTCGGCCATTGAGCATTTTGCCTATTTTCTCAAAAATCTTCGAGCTTGTGCTTAGGAACCAGATTCAAGAATTTATCTCTCAAGCTGAAATGATGACGCCATACCAATCTGGTTTCAGAGCGAAACATAGTACGGCTACAGCGCTGTTGAAAGTTTCGAGTGACATTCGGATGGCGCTTGGCAAAAGGCTAGTAGCAGTACTGCTCTTGTTAGACTTCTCCAAAGCTTTTGATATGGTTGACTGTGACTTATTATGCTCAAAGCTCAGAGGGAATTTCAGGTTCGACTCGACTGCAGCTACTTTGATCAAAGACTACTTATCTGATAGGTATCAAGCTGTGTGTATTGGCGGTATAATGTCTAAGTTTCTGCCGATCGCTAGGGAGCTACCGCAAGGGTCAATTTTGGGCCCCTTGCTTTTTGCTCTTTTCGTAAATGACCTGCCAAATGCAATTCGGTATATGATTCCGCATTTGTTTGCTGATGACGTTCAGTTGTACAAGCTATTTCGTACGGTAGAGGTGAATCAGTGTGTCGATCAAATAAATGCTGATTTGGAGGCTGTTAGAAAATGGGCTACGGTTAATGGACTGTTTCTCAATGCGGTGAAGACTCAGGCAGTAGTGATAGGTTCGCATGCTAATCTCGAAGTCATGCCGGTTGTGGTTGATGATGCTGTGGCGTATAGGTTCATGGTGTTGGATGAGAGTGGCAATTTTGTGGAATTTCCGCGGATTAGTATTGGTGAGGTGTGTATCGAACTAACCCAAAGGGTGAAAACTCTTGGCATGATTTTTAACTGTCGGCTATCATGGGTGGACCATGCGGAACTGATATGTCAAAAAGTGTTTGCCAGCCTCCGCAGTCTGTGGCCACATGCCAGAACGACCCCATACAGAACCAGGGTGATGCTTGCTAAGGCCTTATTGATGCCGCATTTTGAGTACTGTTCTGAGGTTTTTTCTTATGGGTTAGATGGCGCTGCTTGTAAGCTGCTGGAAAGGGCCTTTAACTCCGTCATTAGATATGTATACGGTAAATCTAAATATGATAGTATCTCGTCAGAAGTGCTATTGGGAAGAGCTGGGGCTTATCCTCAAAAGCAATGCTGTGGATGTACGAAGCGGTAGTAAGGCCCGCGATAAGGCATGGCTGCGTAGTATGGTGGCCAAGGCTCAACGTGCAGACGGCGAGGGAAAGGTTGAAAGAAGTTCAGAGGTTAGCGTGTGTGTGTGCCACGGGTGCCATGAAGACGACGGCAACGGCGGCCCTGGAAGTGCTACTGGCAGTGCCACCTATCGATATAGTGGTGAAGGCGAAAGCTTTCGCCACAGCAGACAGGTTGACACAAAATGGCTGGTGGTCTCCAGGTTTCAAGAGCGGGCATGGGAAGATCAAAAATATGATCTCTGATCATATCTTTGACATGCCGCGGGACTCTATGACACAGAAACTGAGTTTCGAAAGAAACTTTGAAGTGCTATTCCCAAACAGGGATGAGTGGGCGAACGGGTGGCCACTTACGCTACCCGAAAGTGAATGGGTCAGATTTACAGACGGGTCGAAGACAGGTGAAGGGACCGGAGCCGGGGTATATAACCCGAGGACGGATACCGGCACCTGGATTCACCTGGGAAGTCTATCCAGCATCTTCCAGGCGGAAACTTCAGCAGCTCTTTTGGGAGCTCGAGAAATTCTGCCAGAAGGACTGAATGGTGAAGACGTGATCGTGTGCACTGATAGTGAATCAGCAATAAAGGCGCTGATATCACCCATTGTGACTTCTAAATTGGTGGAAGAATGTAAGGGCTACTTGAACCAGATAGGGCTGAGCAATCGAGTCAAACTGGTTTGGGTGCCTGGGCACTCCGGAGTGAACGGTAATGAGAAGGCTGATAGGCTGGCAAAAACCGGCTCAACGGCAATCTCATACGGACCTGAACCTCACATCCCCATCCCGAATTCGCTTTGTGCGAAAGCGGTGAAGGACTGGGTGAGGGCGGAGCATAGAAAAAGCTGGACAGCGTACGAAGGAGGAGTGCATACCAAGCATTTCTTCCCTACTCCGAACGAGAAATGGACTAAGGAGCTCCTGACGATGGGCCGGGATCGCATAAGAAGGGTAGTTAGTGCGACGACCGGACATTGCGGACTCAACAAGCACCTTACGAAGATGAGAATTTCAGGTGACCCAGACTGTTCCTGTGGCTTGGAAGAGGAAACGGGCTTTCAACTAAGACTCAGGACACTAGGCGACTACGTCATGCACCCTTCGAAAGTGGCCGAGCTAGAGCCTGTCATATTAGACAGGTTCCTGGTCGGCACGCAAAGGTTTTCATGATTTTTTAAATGATGAGCGGGAAAAAGGAACAAAGGGTCACAAAATCTGTGTTCCAGACCACAAACTGATAAAAATCTAAATCTCGTCAGTCGCTAGTAAATTTCTCGGGTTTGATTTGTTTAACCACTACAAGTTTAGGTCGATGTCTTTCATGTATAAGCTCCTTAGTGGTAGCTGCCCATCTTATTTACGCGAAATGGTGGATTACGGCCCGTCGAAGCGTGCGAAACAGCTCGTGTTGATGACAACAGGTTCATTTTTGCTCGTGGTGTTTCCGATTGGAATGGCTTACCTATAGTGGTGAGGAAATCTGGGTCATTACAATCGTTTAAGTCTAGGTATCTGAAACCCTAAGTGCTTTTGGTGGAGTGTGGCTGCAGCTGATGAGCCGAAACTTTTTCATCCTCTTTTAATGTAAATACTTATTTTATATTTTCTTTTGTTTATTGATAACTTTGCTCCATTGAGCTATCTGATTTGGATGCTAAAGCGAAGAATCGAATCTTTTGCTTGTCTAGTGACAATTGTGTGTCTAGCTTGGTTTCATTTGACAAAATTCTATAATTATTATTTTCTCTTGTTTCTTTCTATTCGTTTGTTTGTATTTAAGTATTTTAATTTGCTTTGCTTTTATTCGCTATTTGCCCAACGTATTTATGTCCAACAAATGTTGCATAAGGGAAACCTTGACATAAAATTTTTAATAAATGAATGAATGATTAATGCGTCACACTTTTCTGATTTCACAGCTTTTGTAAGCAGACGTAAAGACTTGCGTCACACCTCCTCTGTAAGAGGTTTTTTTGGCGGATATCAGTACTTTTGTAAGTTTGTAAGCAACTTTCTAGCTACCATAGTTCTAGAGGTAAGAATCATCCCTCTGGAATCTGGAAGTGACGTTATCCCGGGATTAGGCCATATTTTCCCAAAACCATGAAAAACGTGTACGCTAAAATTTAATTCTCTACAACTTCGCCTTTGGAACCACTTTCTAACTCTCATAGTTCTAGAGATTTGAGTCATCCTGCCTAATTATGGAAGTGACCATATACAAGGATTGGGCCATATTTCTCCAAAACCCTGAAACACTTGTTCGCCTAAATTTAATTCTCTACCACTTCGCCTTTGGAACCAACTTTCTAACTCTCATAGTTCTTCTAGAGATTTGGTTCATCCTGCCTAATTATGGAAGTGGCCATATACCAGGATTGGGCCATATTTCCCCAAAACCCTGAAACACGTTTTCGCTTAAATTTAATTCTCTCTAACTTCGCCTTTGGAACCAACTTTCTAACTCTCATAGTTCTAGAGATTTGGTTCATCCTGCCTAATTATGGAAGTGACCATATACCAGGATTGGGCCATATTTCCCCAAAACCCTGCAACACGTGTTCGCTTAAATTTAATTCTCTACAACTTCGCCTTTGGAACCAACTTTCTAAATCTCATAGTTCTACAGATTTGGTTCATCCTGCCTAATTATGGAAGTGGCCATATACCAGGATTGGGCCATATTTCCCCAAAACCCTGAAACACGTGTTCGCTTAAATTTAATTCTCTTCAACTTCGCCTTTGGAACCAACTTTCTAACTCTCATCGTTCAGGAGATCTGGGTCATCCTGCCAAAAATTGCCACAAAGAAAGAAAGAAAGAAAGTAAGAAAGAAAGAAAGAAAGAAAGAAAGAAAGAAAGAAAGAAAGAAAGAAAGAAAGAAAGAAAGAAAGAAAGAAAGAAAGAAAGAAAGAAAGAAACATCGAAAGAAAGAAAGGTTTACCAAATTGACTAGTTAAAAATATTCGATTTGAGTCCATTTCCATACAAAATAGCAAAATTGTTTAATTCATATCTTCGGAACGACTGAACCGATTTTAATGAGTGAAAAGGCACTTCGGCCTAAAATTTTCCGTTGAATCCGGGAAAAATATTTTCCGGGGGGTCCGTCGCTCGGGGGGGAAGTCAAAAAGTTCCTGTATATATGTTCCTTAGTCTACGAAAAAATTTCTTGTGAATTTTTTGGCGTGTAAGACTTGCGTCACGGGCGCATTGCTACCGCGCGCCCATGATACTGTTATACGGTTCTGCTTAATTGTCAGCGGTGGAAATTAAAGGCCAGTCTCCAACATTTAAAGTACTCTACCAATATCGAAAACGACGGATTGAATAACTGATAAGAAGAGACTACAAGTGCATCTGGCAGGGAGTAATACATAATTTGTCGATTCAATGAAAAATTTGTGGTCGGATATGAATGAATAACTCAGTTCAAGAAGAAGCTTATATCAAGGCTGATTGTTATCAACTCAATGAAGACTCGCAACAAGCATCCATCCAATTTCATCCAGTCGAATAACACTCATTTCGTAAAAGGAAGGCTCGAATGTTGCAAGGTCAATCGTAAATCAGACTATAAGAATAAAAGAGAGAGAGAGAGAGAGAGAGAGAGAGAAAACTGATAATTCCCAAACGAGCGAACGAAACATCGATTTTTTTTTGAATTTCACATTGCACAGATAACTGTTGTGAACGCGTTTTGTACACAAATAAATTACAGTAGAACTGATGCCAAAGCTTCAGTTACCACCAGGCACTTTCTAATCTTCGACGATTAGATTAAATTAATGTCTCACTTCAGGTTGTAATGACAGTAATTCTGTTTTACGTAACTTAAAAAAAATACTTACAATTGGACAACTTGTTAAGTTTGGGAATGTGCACAATTTCGTAACAGGATCGAAGTGTAAATCTGGATTGCATTCTTGTCTAATGGCTTCAGGTCCACCCACACACAAATGATATCTGGAAGTTAATCTGATTATTTTTGCGGTCCCAATCAATTTCACCATGTAATCTTACACTGAGCAGTTGTAATTGTCTCGCATAGCTACAATCGATCCATCAATGGGAAGTTCTGCGGGACAACGAAAGCCACTCGTGCAACCTACAACACTGGACAAATCACACTGTCCAGTATTTTCATTAAACTGAAGACCACTCTCACAAACTTGTTGGGCCGGATTACCGCCGATGCAACGAATAAACGAGCGACATGATCCCATAATAGGTATTTTCTGAAGTCCCACATTATTGGGACATCGGTAACAATTGACATTATCAGACCAATCACACAGTCTGGTTTCTGGATTGAAGAGGTGACCGTTCAAGCAATTTCCTTGTACTGGCCCTTGTACGCCGCAAAAGAACCATGAGGAACAGTCCCTTACATCTGGTATAAACGTATACAACCGCTCATCGTCACAAACTGTTGCACTTTGAGATAATGCAACGGTTAAAAATGATGAAAACGTTATCACATACACTGGGAATCAAAATTTGATTGATGGAAGTTTTGCTCGAAAATCTTTAGCCAAAATGACTTACACAGTAACATAGCTTTCCTGAATAAAAACTAAGAAATTTGGGGGTAATGCACGAACGTAAGTTAAATAAGAACTGTGTGTGTGGAACGTTTTTATTCTCTTAAATAAAATAAATATTATCTTCCTCCAGCCAAGATAATGGCAAAACATTTTATCTGACCAATTACAATTAAGTCGTCGTCTTAAGAAAGAAAGAAAAAATATTTTACGATGGGCAGTTTTATCAGTGAAATGTTTAAGTGCGGTGTGCACGTAATTTAGTTAAATTTATGCCTCTCTGTTGAATACCCAAGTTACTTGCATTTAATTGCAAAGCAGGTCAGAGCCCATTGTTTTTTTTTTATATAAAACGAACAGGGAAGACATTAGGCTTTTACTGCGGCGCACCGCGGCGTTGGCTTATGTCAAAATATACAAAATTTCATGATGATATATGGTATGTTTGTCGGCTTTCATGAAATTTCGTATAAGTTTCGTATAAGTCGCACTTTACGCAAATTACTTGAGTCTCTGAACCAATGTTTCAACAGAAAATGAGCCACACATTTTTCGTGAAGAAACTTTAGCGAAAATTCACAAGGTACGCCCTCATCTAAGCGTCGCACTAAACGGGTGGATTCAAAATTCTATGTCTCGGACGTAACGGCGCCCGGTCCTGAGGTGGAATGGTCGAAACAAACCCTATCGAAACAGGGCAACGAACACCGAAGAGACGACAAGTCGAATCAGTTCGCTGACGGCACCCAAGCCGATAGGACGCACCGCAGAGCAGCGCCCACCACCACCACATATTTTCATAAAGTCATATCGAAATAAAGATAGTAAAATGTAGAAACGGTGTTGTCAACTCGGTTGGGGTCGCCTCCAGCTTATTCATGGCGCCAGGACAGGAAGCCGTTACGTCGGAGACGTAACAGAACGCGATCAAATTCCCCTTACGTAACGGATAATATGGAAAAATTCTGCACGCGGATCTTTTTTTGATCCCAACAGATTCAATTAACCGTTCTCAATTAGGAACCAGAGTTGATTTAGAATAATGGGAGCTCTGTTATTTTCTCGACGCAATAATACGAAAAATTGAATTCTACTTTACAGATAGATTGATTACTTTTTAATCCCATCGAACATTTCTTTCACACACACCAATTCGCTCAATTACTCACCTGTTACCTGCATCGAAAAGTTAAGATCCTATTAATGCTGCCAATTTTGATGGAAATGATAACGAACAAATTAATCACAGTAAATAAATAATATTTTGTTTGTCTTCGTAGTTGCAAGGGACTACCAGACAATGGTTTCTTTACAATCTGATAAAATATCGCAACTAACGTCTCTTCAGATTCAGATAAAAATTTTCATCACATCCGGTGATATTTTGTGCGTGGAAGTGAACGTACATTTAACATTATCACCACTTTTGAGATAACAGCCGAGAACGGTGAGTTTCAAATGACAAGGAGTTTATTTATTACTTTATTATTTATTGATAATGTGAAGAGCTTATGATAAAAACTTTCGGGTGTTATCAATCTTGTGACTATCAATGCAAATTTTTAGAGGTTTAAGATAAATGAATGAAAAATTTTTAATTTGAAAATTGGTGTTTACTTTAGTTGACGAAAAGATTGCAAGTAAGAAAGTTCAATATAGGCGCTGCACACATATCGAAAAGGAATGATCGGTAAAGTGAATTGATAATATTTATTGCATTCGTGCAGTGTTTCGCCTTAATAATTACCTTAAAAATCTAGTAATATAAAAGAGAAATTATTAATCGCTGACAATGACATTATTTGTCGTTCTCCTATGTCTGTTTTCTCTTTTTCGCTCATGCAATAAAGCATCATATTGCCATTTGAGGGGAAATCTCGGCAATCCTCGATTGTTCCCCTCAAATGGCAATAAATAGTACATTACATCACAAGGAGCTAAAACGGTGTATTTAGACCCAGGTGGTGAAAAGGTCGAATCCGAGGGCGGAGCGCAGCGGAGCCCGAGGAAAAACCTTTTCAACACCGTGGTCTAAATCAGTACCGTTTTAGCTCCGAGTGATGTATACTATTTTTCGCGCAGACGGACAAAAAGTCAGATTCCGAACAAAACACTCAACAAGCTTTAATACAGAATTTGCATTTTCATCATAGGACACTGCGACAGTTTGTTCCTTAGTCTTCATCCTATTTTTCATAACAGTTGTTTTCGATGTGAAAAATAATTGATACGATGACCGAAATTGTATCAAAAGTGAAGTGAATTCGGAAATAATTATGTGAGAACTTAGTTTCAGGCATTATTATTGCAATTGATGTGATGTTTTCATTCAGTTACGATATTTTATTGAAGTCAGTAAATTCAACTGGGCAAAAAAGACTTTTCGGTCCTGGGTCGAAAACGACAGGTGGCAAAAAAAGTTATTGTTCAAAAGTGTACCGAACAAGCCTACTTTACGGTCTCAATATTGTGAGGAAATCTGACGTTTTTTGTCCGTCTGCGCGAAAATACTATTTCATGCTTGCTTAGAGAACCGAAAGTACTTTGAGGACCTCAAAGTACTTTCGGTTCTCTTAACAAGCATGAAAAACTCAATACATAACGCGAAAACGGGTGGACCTTGTGATGTAAATGACTATTTCATGCGAGCGGGAGGAAGTACTGCACTGTCTTTATTTCTCATTTATATTCAGCAAGAATGTAAAATAGCTAGGAAATTTTGTTTAAGTAACGTTGAAGAAAGAATTGTTCTGGCAAGTGACATTACATATTTATGTCTAAAATGGTTGCAAATTCGGATTCTTTGCATTTGTTTGAGCCAGAAATGTGCTATTCCATGTCTCCGGCACACTAATTTTTACCCTCTGGCATGGGAGGGCTAAGTCATGTGAATTGCATGGAGAGGGTAAAAATTAAAAACTATGCAGAAGACTTTGCGTAGCTCTATTCTGGCTCAAAAAAATATGAGAAATCTAACCTAATGTGACTTGTCAGAGCAAAGCTTACGATATTCTTCACATGGGCTCAAAATGGTCCATGGCTATTTTGACAAGTTAATTTTAACAGACGTAAAACGTAATTGTAAGCAATAAATTATTCTACGACATACCTTCAAAACGTACCGTTTTTTTTATTTTGTTGTTTTTCTTGAAAAAAATTAAAAAATTTGACAGCCGCAAACGAACTGACGGAGGCCGAACGTACTACCGAATAGTAATTACTACGTTATGAGCGGTCTTTACGCTGGAAATCAAAAACTACATCTTTTAGGGTTATAAATGTGATTTGAAATTCAATTTAAGTGTCCGCCATCGCTCATTTTTTTCGATTTCGGCGGCTGTACTTCTTAATTCTATAAAAAATTGGTGCATTTTTCCGGCATGTCGTAAAACAACTTTTTGTTTAAAATCATATTTTAGGTCACTTTTCGATGGTCCATTGTACATGTTCGCTTTGAGAGACGAGAGAATAAATTGTCAAATCTTAAAAATTTTCATTGATTATTCAAGTGCTTTGCTTATTTTCTACGCATTTTTCAAGAATTTTAGAAAATTTCGAATCTATGAACATCGGGAATGTAGAGAAAATTTGTCAAATTCTGATCAAGCATTGAGAATTGCCCAAAAGGCAGTACTAAAAAACTGTCCGTGCTATTGCTTCAGAGAAGAAAAATGATCAAAATAGTACATTCCATCGGACCCTGTGAATGTAATTCATCACATGAGGACGCAAGTAAAACTCTTGTTGTCACTAGTGAAATAAAAACTTTTGATTTCACAAGCGAGGAAAAACTTTTATTATTAATAGTGAGGTATTTACTTTCTTCCTGGGAAATTTGTTGTTGAGACGTGTGGGAATTTTGAGTTTTACTTCACTAGTGAAGACAAGAGATTTGCTTCACAAAAAACATGAAAATTAAATATTACAAAAGTCTTACTTCACTAGTGAAAACAAAAGTTTTTACCTCACTAGTGACGACAAGAGTTTTGCTTCACAAAAAATATCCCAAAAAGACCCCAAGTGCATGGTTTTCGTATAGGAAATTGATAATATTCTTCAGAGTATACACCAAACACAACTCTTCTATTCATCGCTTGAAACTACAGTAATATTTGTTTCATATAACATTAGAGTCGGGTCATACTATAAAAAACCATATGACCAGTTGAACATTAAATTATTCCAACATTTCGTAGAGGGTAAGCATACATTGTTCAACTTTCGGATGGTGTAGGTAAAAAAAGAAAAGAAATAAGAAAAAAATGAACAAAAAATTTTGGTTTCGAAATTCAGATCCAAAATTTTCAGCCGTACTGTTGCCTCAGACCCATTATGAGGCTTATGACGAGGATTAGGTATAGGGATTGGGAGGAGGTTAGGTAACTGATTGACTGAACAATTGTTCTACGCGAATCGGGGGAATTCTGTCTGACTTTCTAGGTTCTTTTTCTATATCAGGGGTAGTCAAAGGACTAACAATATTCAAGAAAATATGTGAGAGTGAAACAGAAGCCTATTCCCGATTGTCTCTAGCCCAAAAATTTTGTTGATAAGTTTTAGAGAAAATTGCGGGAAACTTTTTTCCCATGGAAGTATCTCAAGCCACTCAGAACATATTTTCCGATCGAGCAATGTGTCGCTCAGGTTTTACTTAGAGTGACTTAAAAGTAGTGGGCACTGAAAATGATCGTCTACAGTCCGCAAACATAATAAAAAATCGATTTTCTTATATCAACAGATAAAACTGTTTACGTGATTTTTATTACATTGGTCATAGCGACAACGGCCACAGCTCAATTGCCAACCATTTGTGATGAAGAAGAATTAAACGCCTTTATACCGAACGTAAGAAATTGTAATGCATGGTACCGATGTGGTTTACAGGGTCCAGAACCTGGAAACTGTCCTGAGGAATTTAATTTTAATCCGTTAACACGTTCGTGTGACTGGCCGGAAAATGTGGAATGTTTCCAATGCCCGAGCAACGAAACAATTACCACTCATATTATGAATCGAAGTTGCCGTTCATTCGTAAGATGCATTGCTGGTGTACCGACACAATTGATGTGTGAATCTGGACTGCAATTTAACAACGTAACGGGACAGTGTGATCTGGAATCGGTCGTTCAATGCAGTTTGAGGTTTATATGCCCAGACAGTTTACCAATCGATGGCACTATAATTGCCATTCGAGATCCTTTGAACTGTTCAGTGTAAATATTGCAGCTAACTGAATTTTTTTACAATAGTGAAATCTTGTTCTTTCTTCTATACAGATACTACATTTGCGTTGGTGAACCTGAGCCTCTAAGACAAGAATGTAATTTTCTTTTATCAGTCACTTTGTAGATGTATCCAACGTTTACATGTTCGTAGGTAATCCCGAGCTACATTTTGATCCTGTCACTGGGCTGTGCACTTTCCCAAATAAAACTGATTGCGCAGCATCCCCACCAGAACTTCCAGAAGAACCTATCTTTAGATGTACTGAAGATGGTGTGTACCCTCATCCATCATCTTGTACAATTTATTTCGTTTGCGCTAGTGGAACAAAGTATCAATACGCTTGTAGTGATGGTCTACATTTTAATGAGCTTACAGGCATGTGTGATTTTCCACATTTAGTTGGACCGACTTTCAATGCACCAAAATGAGTTTCAGTTTTTTAATACGTTTAATGGATCAAGTGGAATCCTGAATTGGTTCCGGGTACGTTTGTTTGATGTGGCAAACATAATAAAAACAGAAAATACATTGAAAACTCAACTTACTCAACTTGTGTTTTTACGCATTAAACTAAACTCTTTCGGAAAAAAATAAAAAAAAAACGACACGGGGGAGACCTTTTCAAAAAAACTTTGGTGGCTGAAATGACTCGTTTAAAGGTTCACTGACTGATTCTCCTACTTTAAAAAATTTACACCAAATCGAGGTATTACTTACGAAACATTTCCCAAAAACAAGAAGAAGACAACAGACAAAGGTCAGTATGGAAAACATTTTCAACGAGTTATTAAGTTTGTGCCTTTAGTCGCTCAGAGGAGATCAATTTTTTCTTCGTATAAGTTGCAAGAGCGTCATGTACTCATCATTCGATTGTACATTTGCCCTCCACTGATAAGTACAATACTTACAAAAAATGAATCAAATTGCTCTCTGAAATTACTTGATGGAATCTTTCCTTTGTCGCTCTGACGTTATCTTAGATCTATAATATAAAACACAACATCACTACACCTCACTGCACTACATGTCACCACGCCTCACTACATCTCACTACACCTCACTACAACTTGCTACATCTCAGTACATTTCACTACACTACACCTCACTACATCTTACTACACTACACTACATCTTACTACACTGCACTACACCTTAATACATCTCATTACACTACACTATATCTCACTACACCTTAGTACATCTCACTACACTACACTACATCTCATTACACCTCAGTATACCTCAGTACACCTAACTACACCTCCCTACACCTTACTACATCTCAGTACATTTCACTACACTAAACCTTACTACATATCACTGCACTACACCACATCTATAATATAAAACATAACATCACTGCACCTCACTACACTACATGTCATCACGCCTCACTACACTACACTAAATCTCACTACAAAACACTACACTTCCCTTCACTACGCTACACTACACTACACTTGACCACACAAACACTACATCTATAATATAAAATACATGAAATAGCAAATTTTGTGGATGAATTACCTCCATCAGATGGAGGGATCTGTTCAGGGATCTCTTCGTAAAAGTTGAGTACTGGTCATTACTGAGGAATGTTGGCAAAAGATTTATCCACCAGAATACGTTATCATTTTCCCAGCTTTAGAACTTTAAAGTTTTCAATACTTTTCATAATATTTTCGTGAACTAGAACTATGAGTATGCCGATGAATTAAATTGGTTGTATCCATACGAATTATAAGTCCTATGCGTTTATCATGAAGTTTGTAACCTTTTGATTTGAGTAGGGGAGTAAGGGGGAGAATCGATCATAGTACTTAGATGCCGAATCTGCAGAAAAAATTTTGTCAGTCCGTCCGTCCGTAAACACGATAACTCGAGTAAATCTTAACCGATTCTCAAATTTTTTTTTCTCCTGAAATGACGTATCTAAACTGGGTTTGGGATAAATAGGCCAATTTGGACGAATGGCCGCTGAGCTAGGGCCGTTCAAGTGGTTTTCGGTCTTATGTATATAAATCGAGCAAATCTTAACCGATTTGATTTTTTTTTTGTTGGAAAGGATAATGAATGCCATACATTTGATGGAAGTAATTTTTTCTTGATTTTGGACTTAGCTAAGCCTAAAAGAAGACGTCGAGTACGGTCGTACATATTTTTCATGTAGAAATCAGCAAAATTACATTCGACTTTCATGGTTTCTTTTCTTTTTGAGAGGCAAGCGAATGTCTAACCATACTTAAGAAAAAATTTGGGTCCAAGGCCTCTACTTGGAGCCACAGGAAGGTCCTGAGGCCGGCCCTTGGTAATTTTTTTTTGCTATTTTGTAGAGAAAATTGAGTTGAGCATATTTGCCGATGGAAGTATGGGTCCGAGGTCTCTACTTGGGACGTGAATAATAAGTTAATAAGTAGAACTTATTTGTCAAGGCTCTGTCCCCTCGCCACCGCGCCTGTCAAAAACTTCACTGTTTCCCTTAGGCATCCCAAAAGGCGTCGTTTGCCCCATTGTGAAGGCTACCTCCTCTCGACCCCGCTATTTCGATGCCCATTTTTTCATAGCCTGTAGCGCTATTGAATTAAAACCCAAACTTGATTGGGGTTGTTTTTTCGGGCGATATTAGCTTGGGCAAATTTTGTCCGTGAGGATATTTTTTCCAATTTTTTTTTGTCCGGAGATATTTTGTCTGATCACTAAACTTCTGAGGTCTGAGATCCCATACATTCAGGTCGAAGCCCGAAAGCCATACGTTGCTTTGTGATATTTCTTTTTTGAGGCAAGTCTAATGTTAGGTGGTGCGATGTCACTCAAAGCCGGCAGCCACTTCAAACTATGAAGATCGTCTTACTGCTCTCTCATAGTTCGTGGAGAGGAGTAAGATGAATTTAGAATGTATCAAATACATGAATACAACACACTTAGTATTCTGTACGCGGTTTAAAATTCACCCGACTTCGCAAAAATTTCCGAGTTTTCAGATTGAAATAAACTGCACTCACTGGCATTTTTCACAGAATTTCGTTGTTACGGATAGAGAAAAGAGAGTTCGCAGTAAATTGGAAATTAGAACAGAGTGAGAATAACATACGATGTTAACGTTGAAGCAAAGTAGAGAAATACGACGTTATACTCTCTCAAAAATTATTTATGCGGAACTCGAAATTTATAGTAAAGCGACAATATTCGTTTTACTTTACTCTGCTAATTATGTATTCATCCAGATGAAACAACTTTTATGAAAAGATGCACATTCTTATGATTCAGTTACTGTATTAATTTGTTAAAAAACTTTTCAAGACTAAATTTTTCGGCGCAACGAAAGTGGAATCGGCGGCGGCGTTTGTCGGCGTGAGCCAAAAATCGGCGGCGCGCCGGCGTAAAATCGGCGGAACACACGTCTAGTGCACACATCTAGTGCAGCATTAGTGGAGGGCTCAAGAACGATGGATTGAAGGGAGAAATTTGTGTGTAGTTGTATGCTGCGTGAGTTCCTAGACGCAAATCGTTTTTGATTGATTAGTCCTAAACAAACAAATCACTAAACAGATAACATAATTTAAAATTTTAATCTACAGATTCACGGATACAAACAAAAAACTTCAAGTAAAAGAATGAATGGATTTATTCATTCAATTCATTTACACACACAGAGTAGATTTATATTCAGGAAATATTCTCAAATGAAGTCACCACACCTAACATGACGTCATAGTGTAATATCCAATTGATGTCTCATTGGAAAATAACTAATTAACAAAAATTGATAATTAAATAGTGTAATTTGACATGAATTTTGACACCTTGTCGTTGCCATCAATTTAATTGAATAGATTTGTGCAAGCGAAAAGAATTTTTGGCTGATTTTTAATCTGCGATTAGCGTGGAATTGATTAAATTTCTTAGGTATTTAATATTACAGCCTGTGTTTAAAGAACACAATTAATTTTCAATAAATTTGATAAAGGCAACGGCTTAAGATAATCGTATAGGACGGTAATTTTTTGTTTAAATTGGACAAGAACGGAACGAGAGCTGCCATTGTAAGAGGATTTGTCGAACAACAAAGTATTTAAAAATAATACAACGATATTTGGTACCATAAGAAAATGAAGTGTAAGACCCCAATTGACGGATTGTTAACCAAAAATATTTAACACTCTTAAAACTACAGTGCTCATCGGGATTGCCCTAACATTATTGAGTACGGTGTACGCTAACGAAATCGACATATGCCATGGAGTTCCAGTAAACACATTTATTAGAGATGTGTCCGCATGCAATGCCTGGTTCCGTTGTACAGCAAACGGTCCAGTTCCTGGTACATGTCCCAGTCCATGGTTGTTCAATCCCACCACACAGGAGTGTGACTGGGAACAAAATGTACAATGCTTCACTTGTCCAATTACTGTGCCCATTGTAAACATAGCTGTGAACGGATCCTGTGTAGGATTTATTCGTTGCATCAATGGACGTGCGTCACAGCATGCGTGTCAGAACGGATTACTGTTCAATTCAGCAACTGGACAATGTGATCTTCCGGAAAATGTCGACTGCCGCATAGAGTTTACCTGTCCACCAAATATTCCACCTGGTCAAATGGTTGCCTTCCGAAGTGACACGAATTGTTCAGAGTAAGCAATAACTTCACTTATTATGTAGCGATTCTAGTTTACAGACATTCGCGAATCGTATGTAAAGAGAAATAAACTCAGAGAACTTTGAATATGGGCATCGTTCACACACCAGCTATTTCGTCTACCAACTGACATGCGACGTATCTCTTTAAAATTCTCTTAGCGTATCATCCGCGCCCGTCTCTTCCTCCATAATGGTTCCACTTGCCGCAGATCATTGCGACTAGTCACTGAGTTATTCTAAATTGTATTTTTTTTAGATTCTATGTGTGCACTGGACCAGGAAACCCAATTCAACAGTCCTGCAACCCTGCACTTCATTTCGATCCAGTTACGCAACAATGCACATTCCCAAATATGACAGATTGTCCAGTATGTATTCTGCTCTAAAATGCTGTCCAAACATATGGGCACATTTTAAATGTTTTGAATTGTAATATAAGTCTTTAATGACATTCATTATTAGTTGACGCCGCCTGGTGATGGTACAACAACCCCGAATCCTGGTGGTCCTACTACCACCACACAAGCACCATTTGTTTGTCAATCAGATGGTCATTTTCCACATCCAACAACGTGCTCCTCATTCGTTGTCTGCGCTGGTGGTACTCCACACTTCTTTAACTGTTCGGAAGGACTACACTTCAACGCTTCAACACGACAATGTGACCTTCCATCGAATGCAAATTGCACCTTAAAATAAAAACGGATCATTAAGTGCATAAGCACAAATTAAATTAACTCGAGCAAAAATTGAATTGTTAAGCTGTGGAATAAAAACTCAGAGTGCAAACGTATATAAAGTATATTTCTACATACATTTTACTTCGTTTGATTTGGGGTGAAAGTAAAACGTAACTCATTTCTTGTGGGGAATTTTAAAATTCGATAAAATCTGAAAGCATTTATTGCGGCAATGGCTTCTGTCAAACTTCAATTACATGAGCTGAAGTTGCTTGTGTGTGTAGAATTAGGTGAAGAGCTGGAAAAGGGATTTTTTGAATTTTTTTCAGTCATTTTTTGAAGTTTTTTAAAATTGCGTTTTGACGGTGATGTCACCGATTTTTATTTTATATATCTGAATTAAATGTCCACAACATATCCTTGACTTGACAGAAAATTTTTTCCTAGTTAGGCGGACAAGTGTACTAAAACCGCTAAAAGCACTCGAGGACAAAAATCCTGAGGACGACATTTTTTTGAAAAAATAATGATGCTAAAAAATGTCCTCAATTTGTCCTTCTATATTCACACTTTAGTATTTTGTTAGTGACACTTCCGTAGTACAAATACTATCATACTACTATTTTCATTGTCGTGAAGTATTTTCAGAAGTTGTTTTCCAGGGTAAACATTTTCTAGACGTTCTCTACAGCACGCATGACAGCCGCCGCCGGAGCGAGCCGAAGTGAAGGACAATTTAGAATCGGTTATGCATTCAACCTGGTGCATATACATGTACAACCATAGGATAGCCATGCGTTGTGCGTTCAACCTGACGCATGCGCAATCACCGGAATGCATTCTACATTATGAATTCAACATGATACTTGCGCAATCATTAGAATCGATTGTGCATAAAACTTGATCAATTCTAATGATTGTGCATGCGTCAAGTTGAATGCACAATCGATTCTAAGTTATCCTTCACTTCGACTCGACTTCGGCGGCTGTCGTGTCTGCTTGAGAGCGTCCAGAAAATTTTTACCCTGGAAAACCACTTCTAAAAATACTTGTTTCGTAATCTTTCGAATAGATACCAAAAGGACAAATTCAAGACATATTTTTGGCAAAGTCAGTTCGTCGATATGTACCTTGGCGTTTGAGAGCTTTTGAAGGAGCTTTCATATTTTTTTTAGTACAGTCTATTTTCCAGCTGCCTAGGACATTATACATTTTTCTAATTGCACATATGTAAAGGACAAATTGAGGACATATTTATTATTTCAAAAATGAAACGAAATGGACGTTCTCAAAGTCATACTAAAATCATGCCCGGGGCGGTAGCGGAGGGCGTGACGCACTCCCCACACCCAAAAAACTCTATACAAAAACCTTTGAGACAAGGAGTTTTTTCCCCACGTCCCCCTCCTCCTCGAAATTATTTAAAAAAAATACGTCGCAGCAACTTTCACGAGCCCTCACTCATCAAAATGACCTTTTTCTATGGGATTTCGATTTTTCTATTGTTCTCATCATTATGAAAACTTTTTTGTGATCTGTCGGTTTCTATCTATGTTCTATCTATCTATCTATCTATCTATTAATAATTTTCAATCTCGAGAATTAGACAGCCGAAATTTTGAGAGAGTTGGTTTCTTCGAGAAAGTTATAGAGTTTGGTCAGGAGAATTTTTTGGGATCTTAAGAAAATGGCTGCCAGCTGTCATAGCGGCGCCATCTTGGATTTTTGTTGATACTTTTACGGTTTTCGAATTTTAACTCCGGAATGACACTAATTCAAATTCAAATTTAATTCAATAGCATAAAAATCATAACAATCATTACAATAAGATAACAAAAAATCATAATAATAATATCAGTCGTTTTGGAAGTTTTCAGTTGTGGAAAAAATTTCTATTTTTTGAAAAAAATTTTCTCCGAAAAAAAATTTTCTCAAAAAAAATTTTTTCTTAGAAAAAAAGCTTCTCCAAAAAAAATTTCTCAGAAAAAAAGTTTTTCTCCAAAAATAATTTTTCTCCAAAAATAATTTTTCTCCAAAAAGATCGAGTTTTTAGTACTAAAAATATTTTTGACTGAGGAAATTATCCTTTCCAGTTTTGTCTTAGGAAATTTTATGAAAATTTTAATGGCAATCCTGAAAGGACAAATTGAGGACATATTTTCGGCATTCTTTATATTTATTTCCAGGTGCATTTCGTGTTCTATCATCAGAAGAAAGGCGCCATCTGCAAAGCATTTGGAAAAGTACCAATGGTGCACAAGATAGATGGGTTCAAACATTCTCAACTGAATTTGTGTATTCATGTGTTCGATACCGACCTCTTTAGCGATGGAACCTGTCAATAGAAGTTGACACTAGATAACACTGATACAACCTGCGACTGTGAACAATTTGATAAATTTCCACGACAATGAAAATAAGAGTATTGTAGTATTTGTACAACGGAAGTGTCACTACCAATATACTAAAGTGTGAATATAGAAGGACAAATCGAGGACATTTTTTGGCATCATTAGTTTTTGAAAAATTTTTCGTAGCCACGGTTTTTGTCCTCGAGAGCTTTCACCGATTTTAGTACACTGCCATAACTCGTCCGCTTAGCTAGGACAAATTTTTCTGTCAAGTCGCACATAAAGGATATATTGATGACATTTAATTTAGATATATAAAATAAATAAAATCGGTGACATCGACCTGCATTTTGTAGCAGCACCTGTTTAAAAAAAATCTCACAAGATTTTGTGTCAAAATTTCTCTATTCCACTGTAGAGTGTACGTCTACGAAGTCTATAAGATGTTTCATAAGATGGTTAGCTTTTATGGAGTCCCAGAGAGTCGTCTTACTTAATAGGGATTCGTTCGTCTATAAGACGTTATTTGTTGTTGTTTGATTGTTTTCGCAGAATGTTTTATCAGCAATTGCGGAAAAGATTGTATTCAATTAGTAAAATCAAAATCTCGGGACTTATTATGTGTATGAATCAAAGCTTTTATGGGAAAATGTTTCGGCTATATCTGATTGATGATAAGAAAGAAACATCATCGACGTTGGATATTTTAAAACTGAAATTATTTTGAACAACTGGCTTTGTATCAAACGAAACTTTGACCTGGGAAGTTATTATTCACCGAAAATAACGGAGCATGATTTGTAAGAGAACTTTTAGTCGCTATTTGGGCAATAATAATTGAGTCTTGGCAATATTTTCTCCTCAGACTTATTAGCTTTGACGATTTGCTTAGGCTTGGCAAATTCCTTCGAATTGAATATTTGTAAGGATAAGGACGATGGTGTTTTCCTTCGTGATCATTCATCTTGTGGAAAATACATTGCCTGCTACAATCACTTGCCACTATTCGGGGAATGTCCACGTGGCTTCGCTTTCAATCCAATCAATTCAATGTGTGACTACCCAGAGAATGTAAGCTGCGAAGACATTTGTCCTCAGAACGGAACATTGACATTCAGATTTGAGAAATCATGCACCAAATACATACGCTGTATCGGAGGTACCTCGTCATTTGTCGAATGTCCTCCAGGTTTGTACTATGACCATCATCACGGAAATTGTAATCTACCCGAGGAAACTGACTGCGAAGAATTAATTTGTCAGACGTCCGGATCGTATTTAGTTCCAAGTCACGAAGATTGTGCATCGTAAGCGAAGTGAACATTTCATGAAAGTCGATTTTGATCTTTTTTGCTGTTTCAGTTACTATGAGTGCAGTAATTTTGTTCCTACACTACGTGTATGCGCACCGGAGCTGTATTACAATCACTTGACACAAATGTGTGACCTTAAAAGTAAAGTGCCCTGTGTAATGATTCCAGAAGTTTCCGAGGAGGAAGAAGAAGACAATTTTTTGGCTGACGGTAGGTTTTTTAGCCTATCCCGTTTTGCGGTAAAATTTTCATTTCGTAAGTTTTTCCTTAGTTGATATATCTTGTCCACCGAGTGGTGCACACTTCTATCCACATCCATCGAACTGTCAACATTACTTCTTATGTGTAAATGGTATCAGCGCTAAGCTGGACTGTGGTCATAACATGATTTACGACTACGCTTCACAGAAATGTGATTTATCTGCTCGAGCTACATGTATTACATCTGTCTATTAAGATAATGCAAACAATCCGAACATCTGTTTATTTGAATGTAACCATTGAACAAATAAATTTTCCTGGATTCTATTCATTGAATTAATGAGCTATTCATCGCTGATGTCCTTAGTGTAATTAAAAAATCACAAGTAAACTACTTTTTGAGAAAACAAATGGCATTGTTATAATGATGGAAAGCTATAAGCATATTATACAGCAGGGGAGCATGTTATGCTGCCAAAAGGTAAATGAAGTGATGAGGCGTCATGTCACCCCGCAGTCAAAATGATAACACGCTTTATAACTCGCTTTATAATATGCCTACAGGTTTCATAATATACTTACACATTCCATAATAATACATACGGATGTATGTAACGTACAGTTTTATTAATTTGCTAATTTCGTCGGGAAACTGAATATTCAGCAATAAGATGAAGAAATAGTTTGCTAAAAGTAAAAAAAAAATATTTATTGGTTTTAAGCTATCAGAACTTTTAGATCGTTTTCATAGAACAAAAACACAAAAATAAAGATAAGAAGATGGAAAAGAGGAAAGCCACTAGTGGACAGATTCACTAGTACTGGTTTATTTTACATTATATGTGTAAGGCAGGGCATTTTTGTTTACATAAATTGCACTATCGGGTAAGTACTTATTCAATAGAAAATTATATAAAAATAAGGAGGCAAAAATAGAAGAACATTAGAACAAACTCAGGAAAGTGGAACAAAATCAATCGATCCGTCGTGATTCATCAGAGTCAGTCTTGCAGTGACCACATCTGAGGTATAGAAAAGGAGTGGTGAAGTGAATATGAAAATGACCACGAAAGTTAATGGGAAGGATCAATAACTAATAAGACCCATAGTGATCCCTGCATACACATTTAAAGCCAACTTTTGATGCGACTAGGCAATGCGTTATACTTCGAAACTCCTCGCACAAGAGACGAGCGATTCTGAAGCAATTTTAAGTTCAACGTCCTAGATGACTGACCGAATTGCAATCTTTCGAACAGGTGGCCCGGTTCCTTCGTGGCAATAACCTTATGAAAAAACGACAAAGTAAGATAGTCGAAGTAAGTGAAAAGATCTGTAACTGGCTTTACGGCAATGAGCTGTTCACAAATGACAACATACTTTACGGAGCATATGAAGGTATGAAGGTAATGAAACGCACTAGATGTGAGCACTACATCGTGAGCGTTAAGCTACCAGCATATATAGCGTGTATCAAACTACCCATTTTGCATTTTCCCGACAAAAAACGAGCTTTTCTCTGCGGACTTCCACTTGTCGAAATTGTAATTATTTTTTCGCACTAGTGTGTAAAAACAGTTTTTACGCGCTAGTGCGTTAAAAAAGTTTTGTCGCACTGGCGCGAAAAGTGACCACATACGACACCGAAATGACGCACAAAAAAGAGACCCTGAGAAATCTTATACCCTATTCAGGTTGCCTTTTGATATTTTGCCCGATGGGCATTTGAGTAGCCGGTCCGTCCCTGCTTATACCTAGTTATCAGACAAACCTCGTTAAAAGAGAGCAATGTGACGCAGATCCTTGTTACTTCTTCGACTGACATTAAGAGTGCTTTTGCGAAAACTTCGAACGATTTCGTACACTTTTGGGACAAAATGTCCTACTTTTTCCCAATGAATGTGTCATTGGAAAATTTGATATCTCGGGGGAGTTATGGTGCTCTAAGTAAGTGCATGTCAGGGGGTGATAAAAATGGTTTTTTGGCTATAACTCGCGTAAAACGAAATGAAATCAAATGAACTTTTATGGAATGGTAAGGCCTAATTATGCAAAGGCTTTTCATCATTGGATTCCTTGGAGCCGTCCCCCACTCCTGAGTTATTAGTCATTTTAGGTGAAAACTTCGGGAACGCTTTACTGCTTGAAGCAGCGATGAACCGAAAAACTGAATATGGGATGTTCTAGTATACTACCCCTACTATAAGACTATGCAAAGACTTCCCCGGTTTAAGGCTGTTGCACCGGTCTGGAACAACTTTTATAAGAAAGGTCAATTTTGGACACTTTTTCTTGACTGTTTTCAACTGAAGAAGTCTGTATAACTGCCCTGAAACATGATCTGCAGCAGGATATGCGAAAAGGAGCTGTTCACAAGTGACGGTGTACTCTACGGAAGGGGGGGGGGGTGGTGGTTACCAAAGAAAGCGTGAAGATGTTGAGTTTTATATGGAAATTTAGAACGTTTTGAACACTTTTTTTATGTGAAAGGGGAGGGGGGGGGGTAAAAAATTCTATAACTCAGTGTGTGACGTTATTTGTGAATGAACCCCCACAAATATTTGATTTTGGTCTAAATATGACGCTTGGAATGGCACATTCATCGGGAAAAAGTAGGACATGTTGTCCCAAAATCGTTCGAAGTTTTCGCAAAATCACTCTTAATTGGAGTGACGCATCGCAGAGATTCTTTGAAAATAATATGCTTCTGCCTGACAAAAGTCTTAAAAGTTAAAAAAAAATATGTCACATGAAGATTCAAGGGGAAAAAATCGAAAACTTGGTCTAGATGAAGTTCTACAAAAAAATTCCCTTAATATGTTCATCGTAATTCGACTTGTGTCATGGGCCTATGATCGAAATAATAAAGTTGTGGAAAACAAACTACGAAAGCCTGTACGAAGTAAAATCTTTTTTCAATTTTTAGTATTCGGCGTGTCGAAGGGGAACAAATATTTTCGCTGATCGATGCAAACTAAATATTTTTTTCATGCCTCGGGGCCAAAATCGAAGGAAATTTTATAAATTTCTCTCGATTTGGATCTCTGCATGAAAAATTTTTTGTGTATCTGTTTTGGACGACTCATTTTAGGCACTTTCGCATGTAGACCTCGCTCTGCTCGGTATCTACAACACGCGAAATTGCCTAAAATCAGTCGTCAAAAACAGACACACACATAACTATTGCAGTTGTTGCTATTGTTGTGTTGCATGAATTTGTCATCGAAAGGTGAATGTTGACTCGCCCGGGTGGTATGAACCATTCCATCGGCATTTCTACTTTGTAAATTATGTAATTTGTGTGTACACCGAAGGTAGTTTCACTCGCAATATGACAAATATACCATTTTGCATAAAACACAATAGTTACTCAAGCAAATTCGTAATGTTAACGCAGGGTAGAATGTGTTGTTAAGGTTTCGTCGAAAGTAGTTCTTCAGTGTTTCGAGACACTGGAAACTTTTGCAAGAGATAATGATGTCACTTGGGTGCCAGGACATTCTGGAAAACTGGGGAACGAAAGAGCAGACGAGTTAGCCAGAGAAAGCAGTAGCTCGGGATTTATTGGGCCAGAGCCTGCTGTCGTAAGATATGCAGGATTGATTAGATCCCTTGCAAAGGATCGAACGGAGAGAAACCACCAAGCAAGATGGAAGGCGTTAACCAAGTGCAGGCAGGCAAAGGAATTTTCGGTGGGCTGCAATGCAAAGACCACAAAATTCCTGCTTGGACTGAGCCGGGTTAAGCGGCGAGGGTTGGTAGGTGTGCTTACAGGACACACCAACTTGAACTACCGTCGTAATAAGATAGGGATTGTGAATACTCCAACGTGTACGGGGGGGGGGCGTCCGCCAGACATTTCATACGCGCTTGCCCCGCGCTTAAAGCTCTCAGGACGAGTATTTACGAGACTTTTACCTCACTCCTGAAGAACAATTGGAACTGAGCGTGCCTAATGTTCTATCTTTTATTATAGGTTGCAAGTAACTCGTCGGACCCGATTCATAATGAGACATAGCACAATGGACCCAACAAGGATGGCCTGAGTGTTTTTCGGAAGCAGCTTTATCTTTTATTTTATACAATTTAGCCTAACGGTATTTATGTTTAATTGTATGGATATACATGCTTTTGTTACCTCATAAATAAACCAAACCAAGCCAAGCCTGCAAATCATATCAATCAAAATTAGAAATGTTGTTATTTGACGGAAGCGTTAGGGGAAGAACATATCAATTGAGGTGGTACTTTCAAAATGTTCATATCAAACATTTATTTTAAGAAAAATCGAAACCATAACCTACGCAGACCCGTACGATTCGCTACAAAAATGAATTTTAATAAATTGTATTGGAAATTGCCCAAAAAGGAATATTGAAAAACTCGTATGAAAGAATCAATAAAAAAAGGCCTTTCGCTTAATCCTTCTCCTAACGCTCAATCTGATCGTCTTCCCAATCTAGCGAAAATCATTAGGACATACTTAGGAGAGGCATAGTCAACACATTTTTCTTGAACACTACCTCCAAAATAGTATAAGAATGAAGAAAATCGGAGTACATAAAAAACGAAGTCCTAGACTCATTTTTAGGGCGCAAACTCAAAATAGTTGAACGTAAATAAACGAACAAAATATTTGAATATGTAGGGACTCGCGTCACTCCACTGGAACGTCGAGCAGAACATTCAACGCGAGTCCCTACAAATATAAACGAAAATGAGTTTTGACTGGATACAAATTATGCTAAGCTTCACATGGATCTAATAATAATAATCCGCCGTTACAACCCGTCCGAGACCGAGTCAGAGGCTAGATCATTTTATTTACTTGTTCCGAATTTTTTGTGAGCTTTTTTGCTCACACGTTTTTTTTAGAGATCCTCGTTACCGAAGTTTTTACTGTGTCAGTGGTAAATTGTAGACGAACCTAGTGTCATCTAAGATGTACTAGGGCGGAAACTAGGGCTTAGAATGCCGGTCAATCTGTTATAGCGGCTGCAAGGTTGGGTTCGCTAACGGAAATTTTTAGCGATGCTAACGCTAACGCTAAAATTGAAAAATAATCGCGACGCTAGTCGCTACTAGCGAACCACTTTTGAAAGTAGCGAGATTAGCGGTCGCTAAAACTCGCTATTTTCAAAAAAGAAAGAAAAACAAAATTTTTATTCGAAATCGCATTGAGGTGCAGTTCCTGCGAGGGAATTGTTTCGAAATACTTAGAGTTCTCAGGTGATGCATAAAATGTTCGAAGCTCCTCATCCAAAGGGTCCACCACTCAGAACTCCGATATTTGAACACTCTTCTTAAGATTTTGTAGGTTCTGTCCAAGACTTAGACTAATTGGGATATTTTCGATCCAGTTCCTAAAAAACTAGCTTCTCTCTCTTACTTCACCTTGTTCCCATCTATGAAAAATTAGGAACTTTCATCAATTTTTCTTATGTTAATGCTGGACTTGTTTTGTATTCGGATGTTTTACGGGTGAGTTCTTGAAGCATGCTGCTTCCTGAAGGTCCTTCTGGCTCCCATTCCAAGGAACCTGAAGGCAATCTGAAGACTATCGTTATCATCAAAATAATTAAAAGAATCATCAACCAGCACTACGTTAGGGTGCTGTTAAGATCTATTTGGTACTTCCAAACAATTTTTGCCTAATAAAACAAATGCGTGTCTTCATGCAATTTTATAGAAAATGAAATGGAGGACAAACTCTCGATACAAAGTTTCCTCGTAAAAATTAAATTTTAAAAGTTAGAGGTAAAATAAATAACTTTTTCGGAAAAGCAGGAAAAACTGTTGGGAAAATGGAAAACTCGAAACAACTATTACTTCCAAAAAAAACTTTGGACTTTAATGTTTCGTTCGAGCCTAATATCACCATAATCCCTACAAAGTTCACAATAATTCATGAAAGTTAGCTCTGCACTGAAAACTTTGAGGGGGGTTGGGGGGGGCGAAATAGGAGGTTTTCTAAAGGTATCCTAATCGTTTTGGAATCTACTCATCAACATTTATTCATGGTCCAAAATTCATGCTTTTGTCACTACAGTTTTTTTGAACCACATACTTAACGTGAATTCCGAACTACGCCTAACACCAGCTAGTAGCATTTTACCGGTAGAATTCCTTCTGGTGTTAATAATATCACCGCCTAAAGTTAGACTCGATATTTTTACACAAAGTTCATCGAGTATAAGTGACGTCATTTCAATATTTAATTTACCGTCCACTACCGGTCTTGACAAGATATTTTACTTGTAAATTTCAAAAACAAAATCCTGTACAACTCGTATGTAATCTTAAATTCAATTCGTTAAAATAAAACGAAAGAAATATTGACATTAGTGACGTCATATTGTATTCTTCTATGTACGATTCGTTGCGGCACCAAATTCACAACTACCCAAATTATGAAGCCTGGGTGTTGCTTAGGAACGTTAGTTTTAGGCTATACATTGAAGAAAAATTCTATACAGAATTTTTCACCACCAGGATTGAACCCGGATATTCTTGGTGGAAAGGCAGTACGTTACCACTGAGCCATTCCGTATGGATCTAACAAGTCAAACTCAATAAACTAGCAAAAAATCGTGCGTAGAAACGTTGTGACCCAAATAAATAAGACCTTAAAATTAGAGTCTACGCTGTATTTTATCAGTGTTGTATGAGTGGGTCAAGAAATTAGGAAAATTAATTTGTGTATTTCCTGTGTAATTGTTTTCGTCGAAAAAAAGTGATTCTTCTCGTCAAAGTCAGTTTTTTGCTGTGTCAGAATTAAGATAGTTAATTAATTGATATGGCGCTACAAAACCAGATAACTAAAAATAAAAACCCGAATAAGAATTTAATTAATTTAATTACAATGGTACAATTGTTTAACAACGAATTTTTTTTATTTCGAATTGACAGAGTCACAAATATTTAATCAATCTAGAGTGTGAAGTAAAGACGTAAATATTGATAATATCATTAACCGAAAACATGTTGAGAATCTGAAGTGATGTCGATAAGCAAATAAAGAAACTAAAAAGAATGTCAAAAAATCAATGAATTTAACCGTGCGTTCATGTTGAGTTTCTGTTTAATGACTTGAATCAAAACATAGATTGGTCAGTACCATTAAATTTTTCATTAGAAAAACACTTCAAGTGATTTACCAGTAAAGTTTCTAAGCGTACAAAGTAATGGCTATTGGAGGTACAAAAACTTTCAAAGATATGGAATTCATGATTTATAAATCACAGCTTTCTATATCTCACTAGAAATACTAAGTGCATTCTGCTTACTATTCCACTTAATACATGGCTCGTCGATTGTGTTAAGAGCTGATGCTCCTGACCTCTGTCACGGCAGACATGGCATATTTATCAAAAATGAAAAAGGCTGTGAATTTTTTTTCTATTGTCACCACGGCCAACCGTTGGAGGCCTTTTGTCCCGGAGACTTTTGGTTCAATGAAGATTCCGGAATATGCGAAGATCAGAAGAACGTCCTTTGCACATTAAACGATCCCGTTAAGCCGCCAATTGTACATCCCGACATCACCGACGAAACAGTTAACTGTCCCGTTGTGGACACATTTTCAATAACGTTTATTGCAAGTAAAATTGACTGCAATCGATATTACATCTGCTACCACGGATCTCCAATCAGACAGCAATGTATAAAGGAAATGCATTGGAATCCAGCAATAAACAAATGCGATTATCCCGACAATGCTAAGTGCGAGGTGACTGTTGTTCTAATTGTTACAATGGAAACGAATGAAAATTCCAAACTTTTTGCAGATTAAACCATCTTTGCCGATTTGCCCGAGGAAAGGGCAAGTCTTTTATCCGCATCCAGAAATGTGCGACTATTTCATTTACTGCCAAGACGGTTATTTAACCGTTCAACAGTGTCCCTTTTATTATCATTGGGATACAGTAACTCAATCGTGTAGGTGGCGTAATTTGGCCAGATGTGCATCAAAGGCGTTTTTGGTGTAAATCTCGATAAAATTGTTTTTTTTTTGGAGGACGATTTTTTTTTGCAAAATGACAATTCGCCATCGAATATTGACGATAAATAAATGTACTTTTCGCAATGCAGAAAGAGACGCGTTTGCGTACGTTTTTTACAATGTATGAGTGTTTTTGGCTAAGATTCATCATGGGACTCAAGTATTTGAGAATTTTGAATAAACTGAAAGGCCAGACGAATCGCCCACCCGGAAATGGATTCGTGTGTTTCACGGATCTTTCAAGCTGAGATTGAGTGGGCAGTTTTTTTAAATCGATTCTTCTTTCACACCCACACAGCATATTGTTTTGATGTCAATTTGTCTTTTTTATTTTTCTGAAAATTTCTTTGTCTTAAAAATCGGGAAAGTCTAATGTCCGACAGTTCGGGGAGTTTTTTCCTTACATCAGACACGAAACTGCTTACAGATCTCCGAAACGTTTTTTATCTAGCCAAATTCATTAGGGGCCATTCATCAAATACACAAACTTTTTTCCTTGCACGTAAATACGTAAGAAATTCTTTTTCGAAAATATATGGAGCGCATCACGCTTTTTTCAAAGAAAGAGACTATTTGCACATTGTGCAAATAGTCTCTTCTATATATTGTTGGCTATTTGCACTGTGTGCAAATAGCCGAAGGTATACAGAAGAGACTATTTGCACAATGTGCAAATAGCCAACAATATATAGAAGAGACTATTTGCACACTTAGACGTAGTACTAATTCTAGTTTCCTTACCCAAAAATTTTTGTGACATTTTGTGAAAGGAAAACTTCCTTACCTTCGTTACCTACCTAGCTTTTATAGCACTTTTTCGTGACATTTCGTAAAAGGAAAAGTTCCCTAGCTTCGTTATGCAACTAGCTTTTCGTGACGTTTCATTATAGCGCAAATTCCCTAGTTTCGTAGGCCCCCTAGTTTTCGTGACATTTCGTAAAAGGAAAAGTTTCCTACCTTTGTTAGCCACCTAGTTTTTGTGATATTTTTTAATGGTAAAAGTTCCCTAGCTTCGTTAGTCAACAAGCTTTTCGTGACGTTTCATTAAAGCGCGAATTCCCTAGTTTCGTAGGCCACCTAGTTTTCGTGACATTTCGTAAAAGGAAAAGTTTCCCAACTTTGTTAGCCACCTAGTTTTTGTGATATTTTGTAAAAGTAAAAGTCTCCTAGCTTCGTTAGCCAATTAGCTTTTCGTGACGTTTCATTAAAGTTCAAATTCCCTAGTTTCGTAGGCCACCTAGTTTTCGTGACATTTCGTAAAAGGAAAACTTTTCCATATATATGTACAAATACATATACATATCATGTACATATTATAAAGTTGATGAAAAATTACATTGAAAACTTTCTTCTTTGTGTAAGGGTTTTGGTTGAATGTTACGTCTTTCCATGTGCAAATACTCTCTTCTATATATTGTAGGCTATTTGCACATTGTGCAAATAGTTTCTTCTATATATTGTTTGCTATTCGCACATTGTGCAAATAGTCTCTTCTATATACCTTCGGCTATTTGCACACAGTGTAAATAGCCAACAACATATAGAAGAGACTATTTGCACAATGTGCAAATAGCCAACAATATATAGAAAAGACTATTTGCACAATGTGCAAGGAGTCTTTTCGTTTTTCAAATCCCCCTTCCCCCTTAGAAGCGTGCGTCTCTAGGGGTACTCACTTCTGAGTCTGAGGTTACAATCAGATTTTGACAATTTTTTTCGGTTTTAATGGGTTTTCAAGAGGTTCTCATGGATTTTACTGATGATGAAGGGTGTGAAGTGTTTGAATAAAATTTAAAAAAAAAGTAAGTTCACCTGGTGCGTACTTTATGAACGGCCCCTTAGCTTTCAAATAATACTAAGTTCAGTGTTTTTTCCCGATGAAGTGGAGAGGAATTGACGTTATGGGTGAAAGCTCTAGCTTCTCTTCCAGAATGTCGCGTGGTTCTATCCTAGAGAGAACTCATGCAGAGATGAAATCGAACAAACAATTACTAGGCCAGCAATACAAAAAAATGAAAACGACCTGTCGACCTCCTGAAAAAATCTTTCTTTTTTATTTTTTTTAAATTCTTTATAGAAAAGAAGTTTTACAATGTTTCACATTGATTGAGAGTTCAGAGAGGTTTCAGCAAGCTCTGCTTTTCACTATTCAAAATATTAGTTTGCATTACAATGAAATTATTGTTCCGACATTTGAAGACACCAAGCTGGTAAGCAGAAAAAATTGGAAAAAAACTTCAGATGAATTTTTTGTTTTGTTTTCTTAACCAATAGTTTACTTGACTAACATCACAGTGACAACTTTATGAATGCAGCAACCGAATCAATCTGTTTTCTGCAAGATGCGATTTGTTTTTCAATTTTTCTCACATTTTTGCAACTTGTCTTTTGCTAGTTGGTAAATTTGCTATTTTGTGTAGATCCTACGTGGTATATCTAGACGGGAGGCCGTAGATGATCTTTAAACACTTGTTCTGGAATACCTGAAGTTTGTTAAAGAGCGTAGGAGCACACCGGCCTCGTTGGGCGCCAGGGCTCTTAGAAGGTGCCAGGGCTCTTAGAAGGGGCCAAGGCTCTTAAAAGGTGCCAGGGATCTTAGAAGGCGCCAGGGCTCTTAGAAGGCACCATATAAAACCTATTTGTATGTGTTTGTGTGTGTGTAATGTGTATGGTTGCACATATTGTATGACACAAGGGGCCATCCATAAATGACGTCCAGTGCTGCCAGCACATTTAAATCGTTAATAACTCGATAAATGTGCATTCTGGCGAGTCAAACGTGTTTTCTACCCCCCCCCCCCAATTGGTATTTAGAGGGGTACAACACACATTTCAATCACCAGAAAGTATATTTATCGAGTTATTAACGATTTAAATGTGCTAGCAGCACTGAAAAAACTGGACGCCATTCCATTTATGGATGGCCTCCAAGGTTGGGTGTTCGAGATAGAGGTTTGGTGTCATAGGAAAAGTTGTTGGGGCCAAAATGGCGGAAAATAGGCGTTGGCTCAAAAAAACTTTTGATATGTTGTAGAGTAAGTTGAGGGGATCATTTTCGCCCATGGAAGTAGTAGCCGGTGCGCTTCGGTTTGGCGGCGGCGGCGGCTCAAGAAAAATTTTGTTATGTTGTAGAGTAAGTTGAGGGGATCATTTTCCGCCATTGAAGTAGTAGCCGCCGCACTCCGATTTGGCGGCGGCGGCTCGAAAAAAATTCCATACATAATTTATCAAAAACAATTTTCCTACTTCCAAAAGAACTGATATCACAACAAAAACCCTTTTAAAAAGGAAAATGTGACGCTTTCAGATTTTACACGCAAAAATTTGTCAACGCTTTGTTGATATATCTCGCAAAGGTAAATTTTTGTGTGTGAAATCTGAACGATTTTGTTAGTGTGACTCTTTCTTTTGAATATAAGCGTAAATGTGACGAAGTTTCATGGTTAAATGCTTAATCTCATTTGGCATTTATTATGAATTTCGTCAAGATATTTTAAGGCCCATAACTTGTGTGCTAAAATATAGTCTACATTTAAGCGCTCAAATATTATATTTTCGCTCATATCCGTGGACAAAGATGCAGTTTCAAAAAAGTAGGTCAGCATTTCCCTTCCTAAATATGTTGCCTTTTAAGAGGAACTAAACTTATTTTTTGGGATTGAACCTTGTCTCAGAACGACGAGTTTTTGTGTAAATTTTGACGATTTTTTTCGCCGTTCTCAGAGTAGGTAGGATCCCAAAAAATAAGTTTAGTTGCTATTAAACGGCAACATATTTAGGAAGGGAAATGCTGACTTACTTTTGTGAAACTGCGTCTTGGTCCACTGATATCAGCAAAAATATAATATTATGTTAGTTATGGGCCTTAAATGTATACTTTGACACCTAAATTGATGTCAGTCATTTTGGACTTGGCAACTAGGACTTTTGCCGCTTTGAACGATAATATCAGTTCATTTGGAAATTGCGAAAGTTTTATTTTGAATCGCCGCGCTATGCTAAGCGATGGAGCCATTTTTCTATTCGTCAATACACGCCGAGGTGCTGTCCCGACATTGCTACGTCGTAGATGCGAAAAAAAGGATGACAATATTGTATGGGGCGGCATAGGTGTATTCTTTTTTCGCATGTTCCAGATAGAAATATCAGGCCGAGCCGATGCCTCACTAAAAGCTAGGATATCGCAACAACTTTTTTTTTTGAACCGCCGACGCTTTTGCCAAAATAAGCGAAAATGATCACGTCATGTTGCTCTATACGACATCAAAAAAAATTTTTTTGTCGTTTTTCATACAATTGCAAATAACTGACGTAGCGTAACTTTAAATTCTATGCATGATCTTAAGACTCTATCTTCGGATCTTTTTTTTTTATTAAGATGCAGCCGTTTCACCCTTCGGTGCCTCCGTTTGGGCCCATTGTGCTAGCTGTGTGGTGTCCGCATAGATCGCAACCTGGGTCAGATCGTTTTCCGATTGTGGTTAGATGTTTGTTAAAGCCGTAATGTCCTGTCATCACTCCAGTGAAAATTTTTAATCTCGTGCGGCTTATGTTTAGGAGAAATTTGGCGTTCTTTTTGCATATTCTGATACAATTCTTCGCCTGGCGGCACGTTGGGATACTTTGCCAATGACTTATGAATTTTCGTTCCCTCATCATTTTTATGATACTTTTTGAGTGTAAGTGGTTCCTGTCGATGGTTCAGGTCCTATAAATCTTTTTAGCGCCCCAGATCTAGCTAGTTCATCAGATTTTTCGTTGCCCGGTATGCCACTATGCCCCGGCACCCAAATGACGTCTGTATCCTGTACTTGGGATACACTGTTGAAAATTTCCCAACATTCTAGAACCAGTGCCGATTTGAATCTGTGTGCGGCCAGAGCTTTAATCGCTGCTTGGCTATCTGTGGAGATTGAGAGCCTACTTCCTTGTAATACTCTATCCTTGCCATCCTATCCTATCCTATCCTATGATTACTCTGATTTCCGCTAGGAATATGGATGAATATGTCCCTAGTGGAAGTGCCATTTCGATTGTAGGGTTCTCGCAGTATACTCCCGCCCCGCTGAATTATTCAGTAAGGAACCGTCTGTATACATAACACAACCTTCTAATCTTATACTTTCCTGTAGCCACTTTTCCCTGGTTGGAATGTTAATGTTGAACTTTCTGTCAAACCTGTGTTGGGGTGCTATTCTATCCGTAGGCAGAGCTAGCGAAGGTTCGTGCTTTAGCGCCGAGAACCAAGTACTAGAGTTGTTCATTTTCCTAACATGTTCCTTATTGACTAGTCTGCTAAGAGTGTTGATGGCCTCTGTTTCTATGTAGATGTGTAGCGGTGTCAGATTGAGCATTGCCTCTAGAGCCGCTGAGGGCGCCGAGAACCAAGTACTAGAGTTGTTCATTTTCCTAACATGTTCCTTATTGACTAGTCTGCTAAGAGTGTTGATGGCCTCTGTTTCTATGTAGATGTGTAGCGGTGTCAGATTGAGCATTGCCTCTAGAGCCGCTGAGGGCGCCGAGTTCCAGCATCCTGTTATAGCCTTGCATGTCATGCGTTGGAATTTGTTTAGTTTCGTCTGGATATGTTTATTTTTGCAGATATGGTTCCAGAGGAAGCTGTCGTAGGTCAGGATTGGTCTTATTATGGATGTGTAGATCCAGAACATCACTTTGGGAGATAGCCGCCATGATTTCCCATATGCTTTTCTCTATTGCCACAGAGCGATAGTAGCCTTGTGAAGTCGTTCGTCAAGGTTATCTGTCCAGTACAACATGTTATCCAGGATGATACCCAGATACTTGAGTTTATGTACCAACAGTATAGGGATGCCTTTTATAACTGGTATTTTTATACCTTCTACTTTCTTCTTCCCTTTAAATAGTATCATCTTTGTCTTGTGAGGCTTGATCGACAGTTCGTTTCTGTCGTCCGTTTGTAGAAGATCACATAGAGTGCTGACGAATTTACCTCTAAGTAATGTGGCCAGGTCGTCTGAGAAGCCCTCTGTTTGAAAGTGTCTTTCGTTTAGGGCCGTGATTATTTCGTTTCTGATTAGGCACCATAATAGAGGTGGTAGGACGCCTCCTTGGGGGCAACCCCTTGAGACTGAGATATTTATGATCTTTGTCCCGCAATGAACAACTACTAGCCTGCTGTGCAGCATCGCCTGGATCCACCCTGTTATTCCCAGGTCTACCCTGTGCTTGTGACACACATTCTTTATTCCTGTGTATGTAAGGTTATTAAACGCCCCTGATATGTCCATGAAGCAACCTAGAGCAAACAATTCTTGTGATAGGGCCAATTCTCTATTTTGGACAATGTTCTGTAGTGCATTTTCCGTTGATTTTCCTTCTAGTGGACCGATGTTTTTTTTAACAAACAAGTTCATTCCAATCACAATTTTACGTCCGAATAACGTAGTCTTAGGCGAGGTATTACGGAAGGGAGCAAGGAAAGCCGGAACAGGCCTATTTGAAGTTATTAGGCTGGATTTGCACTTAAAAAAATATCACTCAGGGCTTATCATGTTGTTCAGTAAAATAGAGCGTCGCCGTCGTATTTGAAACAATGATTCTACAGTAAAACTACACAGCGTCTGATAAATTACACACCAATTGGAGCAGGCGCCTGAGCCTCATACGCCCGATTCTACTTCAAATTTCTACATTCAAACAATAAGTGAAAAGTGTAGAAATATTTATCTGCCGCTGGGATTCTGCCTTTGAAAATCAAATACCTATTTCACACTTAACGAAGTGTACTCACGAAAAATCACTTCCTATAGTCCACTGTGTAGATCCAACAGAATCAATTTTCTAGGTATCCTGTTTCCACTTTGTACGTATACTACCTTACGACATCGTTGGTGAACATATTTGAAAGCGATCTACTACATTATTTTTTGTCAAGTTAACAGGCGAACTGACAGAACATCGTAACGTGTTTCGGTGAACAAGTATTGCACTGAATTTGCAAGTGTATACGACACATTAGAGAGCATCAATATCGTAATGTTGTGAGAATACAAATATTAAATCTCTCTTTCTCTCGTTAATTTTGAGCTTACATCATATAAATTGCATTTTTTAATAAAAGAATTTTTTGAAGTCTTTTCACTCAACTTAATGAACTTTATGTGTTTCTTATCAGATGCTTTTAACACATTCCATTCAAGTGACACATTTCAAATCTACGAGCGAATTCGTACCCAAGAATATTTTGGAATGGATTTAATTTGAAGAAACTTTCTATTAATTTAGGCTACATTTTCTCTACTATTACTTTCCACAGAAAAATTCTCACTTTTGTCCGATGAACCGGACCAATGAAATATTTATTAGCACAGCAAAATAAATAGAACTCATCTACCTAAAAATTTTTTCTATAAACACCAATCAATTATTTACCATACAAAACACATTTAGCATTCGGTTTCAACTGACACGATTGGGATTCTCTATCCCAGTTGTAATAGAATGGACATTGCTGTACAGTCATGAATCCATAATAGCAGTAAAGAAACCATTCACAATTCAATGGATGTGGAAACATTCCAATCGAATCTCGCGGACATACGGGAAAATAGCTAGGCATTGGCGACACCGTACATTTTGCTTCCTCTATAGTGTCACATTTGTTTGTTTTAATATTCCAATGCAAATTGGCAGCGCATGTCATTTCGATTGGATTGTTGTGAAAGCAAATGTAATATCTGAAACGAAATATTCACAGTAAAAGAACACTCTCTTCGAATGGCAATCTCACTTGGAGCAATGAGTGTTACTAGCTAAAAACACTATTTTATTCGGATCTTCAGGTCCAGTTGGGCACTGTATTTCTTGTGGTATATCTGGTGCCTCAGGAAAGGCAGTAGTTGTAGCTGTAGATGTAGTGGTTGTAGTTGTAGTTGGTGAAATTGGCCTCGGCGTTGTGGTTGATGTTGTTGTCGTCGTTGTTGGCCGAGTTGTTGTGGTTGTAGTAGTTGTACTTGTAGTAGTTGTAGTACTTGTAGTTGTGGGAATAGTTGTTGTGGATGTAGTAGTTGTAGTTGTGGGAATAGTTGTTGTGGAAGTAGTCGTTGTTGATGTTGTTGTTGTCGTCGTTGTTGGAGGTTGAGTTGTGGTTGATTGCGTTGTTGGGATCTGAGTCGTGGTTGTCGACTGAGCCGTAGGTGGTTGGGTTGTTGTTGACTGAGTCGTAGACTGCTGGGTCGTTGGTGCCTGGGTAACTGGAGCTTGAGTTGTAGTGGGAAGAGTTGACGAATACTGTGAACAGTCTACGTTTGCCTCTAGATCACATGGAGGTCTCAACGGATTAAATGCCAGTCCGTCAGCACAAGTACCCGTATTAATTTCTCCATTATTGCAAACAATAAAATATTTACATCCTAACGGGTGATTCAAAAAACTTCCGTTCGGCTGACCTTCACATAGAGAGTCTGTTTGTCGGCTTGGATAGCAATTTGACTTAAAACTGAATGAAGCCAAAGCAAAACAAACGAAAACCATGTAATCTGAAAATAATTGTATTTATTGTGGAGGTCTATAATTGGGATTCGGATATATTTACCCACATTTCATTGTCACACGATGAGCATACATACAAACGCGTTCATTTAACTGATAGGAGTGCTTCAACGAAAGAACTCTTTCCGCAGTTCCAGTCACTCAAATCGAATTATCTTTTTCCTATATTTTTATCTGTTAATGGATGCTGTTTTCATTGAGTACTAATCAGAAAATTTCAACAACGAGTATTTCCCACCATTAAATTTTCGATTACATTCTCGGTGGGTTTAGTTTGCCAGAACGCGCAAATTATTTTTAAAATATAAAAATATTAAATTGAGATCAAATATTTGATTATTTAATGTTTGACACCTAATGGATTCTAAGTCTTTCAGCTAAAACACCTTAGACATTTAAACTCTCATGTTAGCATTTTGTGTCGAATACGCGCTTTTAATGTTATTTATTATCAAAGTAAAACTGCCGCCTCTTGTTTATTTTAATGTACAAATTGTGTAAACTACAATGGTGTCGAAAAGAATTCAATGTCGAAGAGATTATTACCCTGTAATTCGAACAAAGACTACAATTTCCAGTCGGTTAAAATATACATACTTCCTATGTTGGTATAGCACTAGCGGAAATTTAAAAATTGTTATCAGTTGGCATCAGGTCCGTAGTCAGGGTGGACAAAGGATTTTAACTGATAGTCCACTACTAAGTGCAGCTAGATTTTTTTCCAATTTACCGAGCCGAAGCAAAGGGCTTTAATCCCACTCGTCAACACAACAACGTTATATATGTATTTTACGTGTTGACGAAGCTGTTCCGTGCAAGCCTTGCTTTTAGATACATTCCTGAAATCTGGAATGTAATTTTCATTCCTAAACCAGGGTAAATGACGTACTCCGAAGCTGAACACACAATGCTGTTGAAGCATTTTTGGGGCTCCCCTACAAAATCCGGAGGCACAAAATCCAGAGGCGTCAAAATGCGGACAAAAAATCCGGAGGCTACAAAATCCGGAGGCGTCAAAATCCGGAGACGTCAAAATCCGGAGGCTTCAAAATCAGGAGGCGTCAAAGTCCGGTGGCGTCAAAATCCAGAGGCATCGAAATCCTGATAATGTTGTTGCGTCTGGATTTTGTAGCCTCCGGAATTTGTTGCCTCCGGATTTTGTAGCCTCCGGATTTTGACGCCTCTGGATTTTGTGCCTCCGGATTGAAGGTTATGATTGCCCAAGTAACTTTTACTTCAATTATAACTCTTGGCAGTTGCCCAATCCTTCAGCTTATATTTTCTCAATATTTTACCCGATCGGGTTGATATATTTGAGTCAATGTCTGAAAAGTGTTTTGTAATCAATACTTCCAGAGCTTCGTCATTGTTGGCGGTCTCTACACCGTTCGCTTCTTTCATTACTTCTAAGGCAATTTTTAATTTTGCCATCACCCTGCAACTTCATTTGTGAAGTTTTTCTTTCTTTTAGTATCTCTCATAGCCTTATCATAACTCCTCTTCGCAATAAAGTGGGTGCGCCAAAATTTATTTGGTTCTTCGGTAGTGGCCTACTCCTTGGAATTATATGCTTTATTAAAGGAAGTTCTTGCTATTTTCTTCCATTTGAATTCTTTTGTCCATCCTGGAATCTTTCCAGGTGGACTGCTCAACGGGCAGTTTTCCTCAAACGCTTTGAGTACTGCATCGCTAAGAGTTTCACATTTTTTGTCAATTAAAGGCCGTGTCAATATATGTACTGACTGTGGTTTCAGGAGGATCGAGAGATTTTGTCTGTATTCTCTTAGTTGGCTCTGCGAAAATTCTGGATTTGTTAGATTTTCTGAATTTAATACTGAAACGTAGGAGGGAACGTACGGGTTTTGGCTTATGTTTTACATTTACTATCAGCACCTAACAGAATTGTAGCTTTCGTGTAAACTATGGTTGTCTGCCTCCTCCTCTTCTTATTGCAAAAATTGTTTTAGTTGGTCAAGATTTTCAATGCATCTGGCATCTTTCCAAACACAACTCTCATACGGGTCTGGCTTGTAGACAACAATAGCGTCTCGTCGATCTTAAAGTAGAGATTGAAAATGATTGTAATTCTGCCTCTTTATCTCTAATTGAGCTTTGAAGGTTAGATGTTTTAAAGATAACTTTAAACGGAAATTAAGAAAATCTAAATGGACAACTTATGTTCACGGCGACACACCCTTTTGAAGAAAATTAGAAAAATAGTAGTTTTTCGATGCTTTCATTCACAGTACTATCAAAAGTGTCAAAATGAAAGGTCGAGCTTAAATTCTATCTTTCTAAACTATATTTTTTTAAATAAATTACTTCTTGTTCTATGCAGATAAAATAGCACTACTGGTTCTAATAACTTGCACATTGGTTTCATTGAGCAATGGTTATAGCATTGAGAGAAGCGCTTACAGCTCAATTAATCGGATTAATGACTTCATTGGTAGCATCGACGACGTTGACAAAAACACCATCGACGATGTTATAATAAATGAAAGCAACCAAGAAGCACATAACGAGGAGAGTGAAAATAACAGTTTTCAAGAAAGCATTGATGAGGAGAAGGTGAAAGAAGACAGCAATGAAGAGATTAAAGAAGGCTTCGAAGAAAATGTCGATAAAGAAAATAAGGAAGACGATAAAGAGTTCATTATAGAAGACGTCAATGAAGCAAGCAAGGAAAGCGCTGATGAAGAAAGTATGGAAGGTGTTAATAATGAAAATAATGAGCCCGTTAAAGAATTCCTTGCAGGAGACGTTATTGAAGAAAGTAAGGAAAGCGCTGATGAAGGAAGTAATGAAGGCGCTAAGGAACTCGTTTTAGAAAAAGTCAATGAAGTAAGCAAGGAACAATCCAACGAAGACATTAAAGAAGAATCGCACGAAGAAATTGCTCAAGAACAAGTTAACGAGGAAGTCAATGAAGAGGATAAGGAAGGCACTGATGAAGAAAGTAATGAAGGCGCTAAGGAACTCGTTTTAGAAGAAGTCAATGAAGTAAGCAAGGAACAATCCAACGAAGAAATTAAAGAAGAATCGCATGAAGAAGTCGCTCAAGAACAAGTTAATGAAGAGAGTCAGGATGAAGAAAGTAATGAAGGCGCCAAGGAATTCGTTTTAGAAGAAGCCAGTGAAGAAATAAAGAAACAATCCAACGAAGAAATTAATGAAGAATCACACGAAGAAATCGTCGAAGAAAGTAAGGAAGGCGCCAATGAATTCGTTTTAGAAGAAGTCAGTGAAGAAAGTAAAGATCAATCCAACGAAGAAATTAAAGAAGAATCGCATGAAGAAGTATCTGAAGAAGAAGCTAATAAGGATGCAATTGAAGTAAGTAATGGAAACGGCAATGAAGAAATTGCAGAAAAATCCGTTGAAGAAGTAAAAGAAGTCGCCGATGATCAAATCAGTGATGAAACTAATGAAAATCAAGAATATAATGAAGAACACAATTACTATGAAGTAAACGAAGGTTATCAGCAAATCGTAGACGAAAACACTGATGATGAACATGTTGACATACAATTCGTTGCTACAGATGATATTAGCGTTGACGAAAGTCTTGTGAACATTTTTGACTTGTATCGCTGTGACGGTTCGAGAATGTTTGTACCAATTGCCAAAAACTGTTCGCTTTTCTACGACTGCATTAACAAAGATAGCAGCGCTTGTCCACAAGGCATGTGGTTCGATCCAAATTACAACGAGAACACATTTTGTCAATACCCTGAAGCAATTTGCGCGGCCGACAACACTGTTTGCGAATGCTCTGAAAAATACCCACAGACAGCTGTAGACGAAGGTAAAAATGATATCGAAGAAAGTAAAGAAAGCGATGAAAAACAAGTTGTGGAAGTCGTTAATGAAAAAAGTAATGAAGACGCCAATGATTTAATTTTGGAAGGCGGCGAAGACCAAATTATTGAAGATAACAATGAAGAAATTAAAGAAGATGCCAATGAAGAAATTATAGTAGAATCCAATGAGGAAGGACACGGTGATGAAATAAACAATAGTATCACCGATGAAGCAATTCAAAAAGAAGTCAATGAAGAAATTGAAGAAGTTTCCGAAGAACAAAATAACGAGGTTAACGTCAACGAAGAAAGTAATGTAGACTTAAATGAAGAAATCAAAGAACAATCAGATGAAGAAGTCGCCGATGAAAAAGTTGATGTAGGCGTCAACGAAAAAAGTATTGAACATGCAGAAAGTAACGAAGATCTCAATGAAGATTTCCACCAAATAGATGAACTCCAATACCATCAAGTGGGACAAGTAAATCAAATTGACAACGAATTAATTCTAACAACTTCAGCTACAGACGATGTTGGTGTTGAAGGAAGCCTTGAAGACAGTTTTGACTTAGATCAGTGCGATGGTGCGAACTTATTTATACCGAGCAAGAAAAACTGTTCCCTTTTATACGACTGTTCAAAGAAAGATAGCAGCTCCTGTCCACATGGCATGTGGTTCGATCCAAACTATGTGGGTGACACATTCTGTCAATTTCCAGAAGTAATTTGTGCAGCCGACAATAGTATTTGCGAATGTGCTGAAAAATATCCGCCGCCACCTGTTGACCCTTTGATAGAGAGTTCTGTATCATGTTTGAAGGATAACCGATTTCACTTATTTCCCAGCCAAGTAAACTGCGGTCGTTATTTCATTTGTCACAATGAGATGAAGTACCGCATGGAATGTAGGCAAGGATTTCATTACAATTCCAAAACGGAAATGTGTGACTACCCAGAAGCGGTCAATTGTAGAGTAAGTACTTTAAAGAATACTCTAAATGCCAGCGATGTTTGGACGGGGCAGCATCTTGTGATAATATTTTATAATATGGCGTGAAGACTTGACACTGTTGAGTGGTGACGTTGCTCTGAAGGAACATCGCATATTTGGAATGCGATGTTTTTTATTGAGCTTTAAAAAATCTTATGTCGAAAACAGATGATGAAGATCAGAATATGTTTTCATTGTTTATACTAGATTTCATGACGAAAATTGTTGCAACTGTCAAGTACGAATAGGAATTTTTCTATCTCAAAACTGAATTGCTGCAACTGTCAACGAACGGAAGGATGAAAACATATTCTGTATTTTATCCGCAATTGTTGGCATTGTTCAATAATTTTTATGTCAAAAAATGTCAAGAAACTTTTAACTATCGCAAGATTCTGTTACGACAAAACATCGCAATTCTGACAGCTCACATTATGCTGTATTTTTTTTACAGATTCCAGACCCAGAATGCCCATCTGTAGGGATCAAATTTTTACCGGACACAACACGATGCGATGTTTTCTATTTTTGTGTCCATGGCTTCAAGACAAAACAAGTTTGTAAATTTTATCATATTTGGGACATACAGTCGAACTCGTGTAAGCGAGAGGATGAAGCAGTCTGTCATTTAAATGTTCAAAATTAAAAATATTTATTTTTGTGTATTCCTATGTATATATAAACATTTAAATATTAAAATATAACGAAAAATGCAATATATAACTTTTTAATTAGAGGGAAACAATGATAATGAGAGAAGTGTGCCACAAGGAGTAATTCTGGGACCGGTTGTAGTTCCACTTTTTATTTCGAAGATCCATAGAAATCACCCAAGGCCCCACCGAAGTACGCCTGAGACCATTGATTTTGATGTTCTCCTCTGCACCGTATCACAAAGAGGATCAATGTAGTTTCTCCAAGAAATCCTGAAACTTTTTTCTCTAAACTGTAATTCTCATCAAGTTTGCCTTTAAAATCCATGTTCGACCTCCACTTCTTCGAACATATCTTCATCTTCGAACTTGAATCATGAGAGGCATGTACCTTTCAGCGAGAAAAAAGTTTGGGGTGATCGGTCGTGCCGTTTGAAAAAAAAATGTAGACGGAAGGACAATTTTTTTTGCTGATTCGTCATCACTAGACGATAAAAAACGTACATCCTCACCCCGATCTACCCCATGTTACAATAAAGTTGTTTGTAGTGAACGTGTTGGACCTTTGTACTTCGTACGGATCCAAAAAATCGTTCTTTATATAGACGAAAAAGTTTCCCCCAATTTACTCCATAACATAGCAAAAGAAATTTCTTGGGCTTGGGTCGACCTTAGGAACAACTTCAGGCCCCTCTCTAAGGAGAAGTCTCGGATCCATACTACAACATTTTACAGAAACTTCATCATTTCACAAGTGACAAACAACTGGAGCAAAAATATCAAAAAAGTAACCCTTAAAGAATTTAAACGCGAAATAAAATATAACTTGAATCCAAAGAAACCCCCAGGATATGACCTTATCACTGGAATGGTGCTCAAGAAACTACCAACAAAAGGACTTCAGATGCTCCTGTTTCTGATCAACGCAACATTCAGACTTATGCATGTACCAGCCTACTGGAAAGTAGCCGAGATGATCATGATCCTAAAACCAGGGAAAAAGGCAATGAAAACGGAATCTTACAGACCAATCTCATTGCTACCCATCATATCAAAACTCTTCGAAAAACTGTTCCTGAAAAGTACCAATCATTGAAGAAAAAAATCTACTGCCAAATCACCAATTTGGATTCCGCCAGAGACACTCAACAATAGAACAAGTACACCATAGACACCATAGAAAAAGCGCTGGAAGGAGAAGAGGTATGTTCAGTCATCTTTCTGGACGTATCGCAGGCATTCGACAAAGTGTGGCACGAAGGCTTGCTCTACAAGCTCAACCAGCTTTTACCTGTACAATACGTCAATTTGCTCAAGTCATATATAACCGATCGAATGTTCCGCGTTAACCATGGAACTGACTACTCAGATTTTAAGGACATCATGGCTGGAGTACCACAGGGCAGCGTACTCGGCCCTATTTTGTACCTTCTATTCACCAACGATCTTCCGCAAACACCGAATGATATGACGGCAACTTTTGCAGACGATACAGCTAACGCAGCCACAGCCAAAACGGACGCTCAATCAACGGCAATTCTCCAATTTAATTCTTCAATTCTTCTGTTGAAAACTGGACGAAGAAATGGAGAATTAAAAAAGAACGACCAAAAAGCAGTTCATGTCAACTTCACCAACAAAAAGATCCCGCATCCCAAACGACAGACGATGAATGGGAATCTCATTCCACATAAAAACTCGGCGAAATACCTTGGGATGAACATCGATGCTGAAGCAAAATGGATCGAACACATCAATACTAAAATAACAGAGCTGAACATCCGGTTCAGGGAAACGTACTGGATATTAAACCGAAAATCGAGAACATCAATCTACAACAAACTGCTAATTTGCAATCAAATCCTGAAAACTATCTGGATGAATGGCATGTGTGGGGGGATGTTCGAGCAAAAGTCAAATCAAGACAATACAAACATTTCAAAATAAAGTGCTACGAACCATCATTAACGCCCCCTGGTACCTCAGAAACGGCGACATTCATCGTGACCTCAAAGTTCCTACGGTATCTGAGGTCATTAAAAAGATTGCAACAAAACACGAAAACAGACTTATTCAACATGAAAATCCTGAAGCCCTTTGCTTACTGGACTTCGCACAGAACACAAGACGACTCAAACGCATCAAGCCGCATGAACTCGTCAACCGCCAAGAGTAGTTACGCAAAAACAACTCCACAAAATCTTAATTACAGACCAAGTGCAAAGACTATCATTGAATACTTTGTGAAACCTTAAACAAAAACGAGCCAAGATGTAAAATAATGGTTGGTCATTTCATCACCAGTTTTAATAAAAACTTTAAAAAAAATTGAAAAATTATGCATGAAAAAACCACCAAATATCGAGTAGTGTAGTAGCTTGATTGGGCCAACACTAAGGAACAGGGCCTATTTTTGAGAAACATTTTCACGAAATTCGCGAAATTTTCACGAAATTCACGAAATTTTCGCGAAATTCGAAAAATTTTCGCGAAACTCGGGAAATTATTGCAAAATTTTCTAAAATTCAAGAAAGTCAAAACGTTTATAAAAAATTGTTAAGTAGATCAAACAATTAGATCTATATATATTTTTATAGTTTCTATTAGCTCACATGTGCTTTTTCAACAAGAAGTCCAACAATTTTTCCTCCATAATCGTAGCTCCGTAAGCTCTGTAAGCCTTGTCAATTACCTTCCTTGAGATCGCCGACATCCGATAGGGATAGAATACACTACAGTATTCCAGATGCGGCAAAAACAACGACTTAGCATAATCCTGGTCGACAGAGGCGTAGTGCGGAAGTGCGGTCATGCACTCCGCAGAGATCTGTACACCTTACCGCAAACAATGCTAGCATGATCATTCCAATCCATCTTACGGTTAAGAAATATACCGAAGTTTTTAACGGAATCAGAATAGGGTACTATCAATTTGCCCAACCAAAGAGGTTGCAGGTATCTAGTCTAGATCGTTGAGCTGATAGCTATAGTTTGCGTCTTCGAAGCGTTTATTTCTAGCTCGTTAAAATCCACCTCAGATCTTTGTTAATTTCCGCTAAACCCTCTATAGCGTCCCCCTGCAAAAAGGATTTGCAAACTTGTACATTAACAGCAAAAGGTGGGACGATATGTGTTTCTAACCGTATATAGACCGCTTTTCTAGGGCGAGCTCGTGCCCCAGATTTTTTTTTGCAATTTAATGAAGTATCAATGTATATTATAGTGTTCTGAAAAGTTTGCTGTGATTCAGAGGCAGTCGAAAGCTCAACAGTATTCAAGAAAAAATTATAAAAGTGTCCTCTCCTTATGGGCAGATTTTCTTCCGAACATTAATATATATATCAAGGGAAGGAGCAAACCTTAGGGGGTGGATCAAATATTGTAAAAATATAATCTGTTGCACTTTTAAAGGTCGTTTCATTGCAAAGACGTAGTTATCTCAATACGAGAAATTTTCAAGAAATTCGTGAAATTTTCATGAAATTCGAGAAATTTTCGCGAAATTTTCGAGAAATTCGAGAAATTTTCGCGAAATTCAAGAAATTTTCGCGAAATTCAGGAAATTTTCGCGAAATTCAGGAATCTTTCGCGAAATTCGAGAAATTCGCGAAATTTGTTTCTCAAAAATAGGCCCTGCTATAGGAACCTACAGCCCGGATCATTCAAGCAATTTTCATTCATTTTTTCTTGTGATTTCTGGAAGAGCGATTTCCGTGCTAATTTCGCAGAGATATAAGTCAAAAAGTTTCACCGATTTCCCAAAAATCACGTTTTTGACCCCTTTTCGACTGTAAATTCGAAAGTTTTCGACCGAATTATGACAAATTCAATCCCGTAATCAAATTTGTTTATTATATTTCAGGAAAAAAGAAGAAAATAGGACTCGATTTATGTGATAAAAACACGTTGGATCCTCGTAGAGACTCAGTTTTAGGACCTTGGCTGAGTCCAAAAAACAAAATCAAAAAAGTTTATTCCATTGTCAGGTATTTCCAGATCTTTCAAACAAAAAAAATATGAAAATCAGAATAGATTTACTCGAGTTTAAGACCAAAAACGCTATCTAAGTCGGTCGGAGGCCCTTGGGCCGACAGTGCCAGATTCAATCCCATAAAAGATTTTTCGATTACCTTTCAGGGAAAAAAAAGTTTTTGAAAATCCGTCAAACTTTACTCGAGTTATCGCAATGACGGACGGACATTTTTTTTATCACTGATCCCATATCTAACAACCATGATCAATGCTCCCCCCTACTTTTGGGTCGAATTTCAGGTGGCTACAAACGTCGCGGTGAACGCATTAGACCCCTTTTCGAAGAACTTTGTTCTTCGTCAGGGTCTAAACATTCTTTGATTTACTATCAACTCCAGATAGTAGAGTTATAATTTTTGAAAGTATTCGTAAGTTGTTTTAATGCATAGCGAGCGGTATTGTTGTGTTACATTGACGGTTCATCGCCGATGTATACATAAAATAAATGCCACGAAATTGCACGAAACTGTGTAAACTGCACGAAACCACCTATAAGCTGCACGAAACCATGTAAATCTAGTTACTGTGTAAGGTATGAAACGCTCTCATCGTACTAAACGAAAAACATGGCCGCTTTGTTGTTGTCAAAGCGAACGTGTGGAAAATATGTGAAATTTTTTGGTGTGTTTTCAACATACCGCTCGCTTATGCATTAAAATTTTGAACTGAATTGGCTATGATATGCAGTTGTAACACATCTGCGATTACGACACCTCGCCTTTGGCTCGGATATCGCAAACTTTCGCATATGTGTTACAACTGAATTACATAGCCAATGCAGTTAGTAACTATATTGGTACACCTACCTTATGAATACACGGGCTTACATATTTCGGACGTGAGAGCTTTCGGTATAAATCAATTTTCATCAAAATACAAGTTTTTCTCATTTTTCTCGTAAAGCTTTTGAGACCAAGTTTGGTTATATGCTATAGCTTTGATATCATATCAGAAAAATGTTGTAGGATGTCGTTGTGTTCGTAACGTACAACGCTTGAGCGCGCGTAAATCTTTGAATGAGGAAACAAAGCAAATAACCGGGCTATATAGTTTTAATAAAATAATTATTTGTTGTTTTTATTTGACAAGTTTTCTCACAAATATGTAACTCTTTTTATAATGTCAATTAAAAAAAACTTTTCTGCATCCCAAATTGTGATTTCCATTCAAGCATTTAGATCATTATTTCATACACAATTAAAACACAAAAATTTAACGTTAGAATAATATTCCTTCATATCATGTTAGAAGTATTGTCGATTATTATAAATTATTCATTAGGATTCAATAACGTTTTTAGCCAAAACATTGTGACCAAGCTTCTTCGTTACATTGTGCCAATTCTTTGTCCCAGGCCATCTTAACTGGGCAAGAAGTTACGATTGGAATTCCTCCAATGCAAATGTAATATTTGTGACAATCATCGGGATGTGCAATGAACGCTTGAGATCCAGGACATTCTAAAAAATCGATCAGTCGGAAAGTTAAACTAATTTTTACTTAAAGTTCAGGGAATTACCAATGACAAAAGGTTTAACTGGTTGTGCAGTTGAAGGGGCAAGAGTTGAAGGGGCAAGAGTTGTAGCGGCAGCAGTTGAAGGGGCAAGAGTTGTAGGGGCAGCAGTTGGAGGGGCTGTAGTTGTTGAGGCAGCAGTGGAAGGAGCAACAGTCGATGGTTCGATTGAAGTAATAGCAATGGGGCCAGTTACGCCACTTGTTGAATCGTGGTGATCTTCGACTGAAGATGGATTCAAAATGTGCTCGATGTGATCGATTCCCTCTGTTGGTTTAGCAAAACAGAATGTTTTTTTTGGGAAGTCGCATTGATTGTAGACGTAGTCCCATTGAATTCCTTCACCACATTGATGGCTGTGTATCCGGTAGTTTTCACAGATGAAATATTTCTCACAGTTTCGTGGATGTGGCGCAAAGTAAAATTCGGGATTCGTGCAATGGAAAACGTTTGGAATAGATTCAACCAGACCCGGATAGAATTCATGTGTTTGACTATAGTCAGGAACATTTGGATTATCAATCAAAGGGGGTGGATTCCCCGTGTACGTTGGTGCAGAAGTTGGTGAATAAGTTGGGTAAATTGGTGGTGGATATGTAACTTGTGGTTGGTTGTTGTTATGTGAGGGCTGTCCGTCCACTTCTGGATATGGTTCCGGGTAATATGGTGGATTTGGTAGAATTTGAACGTGTTCCTGAGTCTAAAGAGCAAATGTTGTAATAACGTTTCTGACAAGTGCGACTTGTGAATAACGAACCCCGGTTTGACCACATGTGACCAAATACGCCCAGTTGCAAACTCGTTTTACTGGATCGTACAGTAAATTGTCTAAGCATTTAAAGAGTTTCGGTTCACCAAAATTACAAACGAAAAAGGAACCACAATCCGCCGGATTCGGAAGTTGGTCACCGTTCCAACGGCCTGAGCAAACCTAGTCGATAGAAGGCCAAGATTCAAATGATCTACACATCTTCATTCATATTCCTATGACTTGGTGCTTCTCCCTAATTTTCTTCTCGTTTCTATTGTTCGCAATGTGTGCGTGACATTAAATTACTTTGACACTAAAAAATAGCTCGAAGAATCAGGAAGAAGCATTCAATCATCTGTTATTGGCTCCAAATTCAAACCATTGCTTTGTTAAGTAATGACAAAAAAAAACTCACATTTGCTGCGCTCTCTGATGCTAACAGGAATAATACAATTGTGATTGCTTTAATGGCTGTAACGAAATTTGTTTCAATAAATTGAATTTATAAGAAACTTTTCTCTCTACCAATCATTTTCGTCCGAATAATTGTAAAAAAATTGTTCGCTCCGAAATGATTTTTTGTACAAATGGATCGATGAATGCTAAGGGAAAACTGAATATCGAAAGTTCCTTTTCCTTCATTTTTATACGAAAACTTGTTAAAATTTGGCTTGTGTAGATCGTTATCTTAATTGTATAACAAATAACTTATATCGGAAATATTAATTGTTACAATTATTTAATTTTATCTATTCACTAAGTTAATGCTAGATCACTTAAATTCCACCGATAAGCGATAAGAATGAAGAAGTACGTAACTTTGTGTGAAGATAGTGAAAGCCAAGCCTTTACGGCTAGAAGTTGTCCTTCTAAAATAAACAGAACACTGTAGGTATGCTTTCTCATTGAACTTTTTGCTACTAATTTTATACGTATGACATCTCAAAGTGATGAAAATGTATATCGTTGAGGGCAGCATTCTGAAGATTTTTTAACAGAGTGTAGCATATTTTGAAGGAGTTTTCTGCGTGTCGTAGCAGTTTGTACCCATTGTCTCTGAAGAACACAAAAGGACCTGTGTCAAACTTCCCTTTTGAACGAGCTCCGATTAATTTCAGTTTAGTTCAAATGACAAACTAATCAACTTAAATATGAAAACATATGCAGGGGACCCTGACGCGTTAGAATAGATCAGAATAAATCTCCAAAAATGTTCTACTACAAATTGTTAAGCTTTTACTAAAAAACAATTATGAAAATCGGAAAAGATTTGCTCGTTTTTAGTGCCCAAGGTAAGTCCAAGGACTCAAATCCAAAAAAAGTTTCTTCCATAAATTGTCGTCCATGCCCAGATCTTTCAAACAAAAAGAAGTTTATGACAATCGGAAAAGATTTACTCGAGTTATGTACAAAAAACACGTATGGCCCTAGCACAGACTCTATTTTAGTGCCCCAGCTAAGTCCAAGGACTCAAATTTAAAAAAAATTCTTCCATAAATCGTGTATAAAAATAGGAAAAGATTTACTCGAGTTATGCACAAAAGACCAAAAACCACTTAAACGGCCTTAGCTCGGTGACCCTTGGGCTGACAGTACCAAGATTCAATCCCATAAAAGATATTTCGATTACCTTTCAGGAAAAAAAAATTTTTGGAAATCGGTTGAGTTTTACTCAAGTTATGGCGGTCACGCGTGGACGGACGGACATTTTTTATTGCTGATTCGTCATCTAAGGACCATGATCGATGCTCCAATGATGTTCCAATAATTCTAGGCTGTGACGCCAACGCTCATCACACGTTCTGGGGTAGTACGGACATAAACCCGAGGGGTTCTCTTCTGCTTCAGTTCATAGCTGACGCAGAGTTGAATATTTTAAACAGAGGCAAGGTGCCGACCTTTGTTACTAAAAATAGAAGCGAAGTGCTGGACATCACGCTAATATCTGACTCCCTGGTAGACCAGATTGACTCATGGAAAGTATCGCTAACGCCTAGCTTTTCGGACCATAGGTGTATACACTTTAGTCTGAAAAGCTATCTGCCGAAGGTGATTAAGTACAGAGATCCGAGGAGGACGAGCTGGGAACAATACAGGAATTTCCTGAAAGATCATGTTGAGGAGAAGCTATCCATGGTCATTCCGAGATCTTCTGAAGAGCTGGAAGGAGCCGTGAATAGCATCACATCGCTGTTAACCGAGGCATACGAGAGTTCGTGCCCAGAACTAAAATCTAGTGAGAGAAGGAAAGATAAGTTATGGAGCCGAGCGATCGGAGAACTGCGGAAGACAGCTCGTAAAGCCTGGAATAAAGCCAGGAGAACCTCTAAGGACGTAGACTGGAACGCCTACAGAATATCGCAGAAGATGTTTAGTAAGGCAGTCTGGTGGAAAGCGAGGGAGGTGTGGAGAAACTACTGTGCAGAAATGGATCATATTCCAGATTATGCCACAATTCACAAAATCCTTGCCAAAGAACTCAAGGCTCACACCAGGCTCGTTACTGAGGCCGGGTGGGGAATTCACGAGTTGCGGGAAGGAAACGGCCACACGTCTTTTAGAGACTCATTTCCCGGGCTGCAGTAACGGAAAAAGCGATGTCGGAGAACCACAGGAGGATTGGGCTCTGGCTAGCCGGGTTGTTAATGTGGATAGGTTGAGATGGGCTATTGCGAGGTTTAGGCCATTCAAGTCAGCGGGAAACGACGGAATATTTTCTGCTCTTCTAAAGGAGAGCGGGGAAATTCTGTTGGAACCGCTTTGTGGAGCCTGCGAAGCTCGTTGGCTCTTGGTCACATACCAGTGGCGTGGGAAACCGTTAAGGTAACATTCATACCGAAGCCGGATAAACCCTCCCATTGCAAGGCTAAGGAGTTCAGGCCTGTCAGTCTCACATCTTTCTTACAGAAAACGTTAGAGAAACTGATAGATTTCTATATCAGGGACGAAATTCTTCCGAGGTATCCGTTGCACATGAACCAGCACGCATACCGGGTAGGTAAATCTATTGATTCTGCGCTACACTGTCTGGTGGCTAAGGTAGAGAGATCTTATGAAGGGGAGGAGATTGCACTTGGATGTTTTATGAGTATTCAAGGCGCTTTTGACAACACCAATTTTGAGATCACTCGCCAGGCCCTAGAGGGCAGAAGAGTAGCACCGATGGTGACTAGGTGGATCACTAGTATGCTCAGGGCAGTTGAGGCAACGATGTGTGGCCACAAGGCAAGTTTCTGGGCATCTAGAGGCTGCCCTCAGGGGGGTATACTATCCCCGCTGCTGCGGTGTATGGTCGTGGACTCCCTCATCAGGAGGCTGAACGACGAAGGAATCTTCGCTCAAGGGTACTCGGACGATCTGACAATTCTGATCAGAGGCAAGTTTGAGAGCACGCTGGGTGACAGAATGAGATATTCGCTGAAGATATTAGAGGAATGGTGTCGAGACAACGGCCTCAGAGTGAACCCGGACAACACTGACATAGTTCTCTTTAGCAGGAGAACGTCGGTTCATGAACGGGTAGGGAAATTGAGGTTGTTTAATAAAGATATCTTTCCCGGAGCTTGGGTGAAATACCTGGGAGTTATCCTCGATCGCAAGTTGAACTGGATTGAGCACTTCAAGGACAAGGCACAGAAGTCTCTAGTAGCTTTCTGGATATGCAGGAACTCGTTTGGAAGAAACTGGGGCCTGCCGTCCAAGGCTATACTGTGGATGTATGAAGCAGTTATCAGACCTATGATGAGTCACGGCTGCGTCGTATGGTGGCCGAGGCTCGACATTAGGAGTGCAAGGAAAGAGATGAATGAGATTCAAAGTCTGGTATGCATTTGTGTTACCGGAGCTATGAAATCGACAGCTACGTCGGCTATGGAGATGTTAATTAACCTGCCACCGGTCCATGTGGCATTGAAGGCGAAAGCTTTTGCTACGGCGGATAGGCTGTCTCAGAACAATCTCTGGACTCCAAATTTCTTTTCGGGCCATGGGAAAATCAAGAAGGCTATCACTAACGAGGTCTTTGCGATACCTAGGGACCGAATGAAACCGGAGACAGACTTCGTAAGGCGTTTCGAGGCTGTCTTACCCAGCAGGTCTGAATGGCTGGAAGGTTGGCCAAGCTGCCTATCAGATGAAGAAACTGCGAGCTTTACTGATGGCTCTAAAACTTCAGACGGTACGGGAGCCGGAGTATTTTGTCCGGAACCGTTGGCGGAAAGGTGGTACCACCTAGGTGGATACGCCGATATTTTTCAGGCTGAAACTTTCGCGGCACTGATGGGAGCGCGGGAGGCACTCCCAGCAGAGGCATGTGGAGAAAATGTGACAGTCTGTTTTGACAGTGAGGCGATGATCAAAGCGCTCATGTCGCCTGTCGTGACATCCAAGCTAGTAAAAGAGCTGAAGGAAACCCTGAACCAGATGGGACTGAGAAATCAGGTCACGCTGGTCTGGGTTCCCGGACACTCTGGTGTGGAGGGAAACGAGAAGGCGGATGAGCTAGCGAGAAGAGGCTCATCAACATTGAGTTGTGGGCCAGAACCTTTTATACCCATCCCACACTCGGCATGCGTGAAAGCGATGAAGAGCTGGGTGAGGTCGGAATTCGCTAACTTTTGGAGCACCTATGAAGGAGGAATGCACACGAAGCGTTTCTTCCCGGTGCCCGATGGGAGGTGGGGACCAGAGAACTGTCAAACATGGACAGTAAGTGTATCAAGAGGGTGGTGGGTACGATTACCGGGCATTGCGGACTGAACAAGCACCTAGCAAAAATGGGGATCTTCAACGATCCGAACTGCATGTGCAGCCTAAGTGAGGAAACGTTATATGCGAATGCCGGAAGTTCTCCTCACTGAGGCTCAGGACTCTAGGAAGTCATGTGGTCCAATCTGCAACAGTACCAAAAATGGGACCTGCCGCTCTAGACAGGTTCCTTGTAGGAACTAGGAGGTTTTCGAGATTTACATGATGAATGGGGTACGAAACAAAGGATCATCAGATCTGTGTTTCAAGGACCAGAAATGGATCGACCCAATCTGATAAATCTAAAAAAAATGATCGATGCTCCCCCTACTCTCCGGTCGAAATTGGGGTGGTTACAAACGTCGTGCTAAACTTCGTTCTTCGTACGAGTCTAAAAATTAACTTAAGTTGTCCCTCGCTTTCCATCCATCAATTCACCTTTAACACATCAAAGTATTTGAGCCACAAACGCCGAAAAGGGATACCGTAAATGTGCCTAACTTTGACCATTGCCAAAAGAAAATGTTTCTTATATCAATGCCAATTTTCAAAAATGGTGTTTTATAACACGCAATCTATTTTTCAATGTGTAAAGTTTGCACTGCAAACTTTGCAGTCATAACAATGAAATAAGGTGCTTGCTTATTTTGCGGCCTATGGGGTCAGGTCAACCTGAAAATTTCAGGTCCAATAAACTGTCCTGAAACCTGATATGGACCTGACAGCATGACCTGAAAATTTTCAGGTTGACCTGATACTTTTTGGACCATGTAACCAGTCGATTTGAGGAGGAGTAGTGAAAGCATGGATGATGGTCCTTAGATGCCGAATTTGCCCAAAAAAAATCTGTCGGTCGACACGATAACTCGGGTTAATCTGGACCGATTTCAAACTTTTATCCCAAATTTAATCGCAATAGGAGTGTTGAGATTGAAGATTGCCATTTTTGGTGCAAAAGCCGCTATGGTAGCGCAATTTTAGAGGCTTTTAGCTTTCGTAGACCTTCGCGAAAAGAAGTAAAAGTCAAATTTTTGCAGTGAAAAAACTGAAAGCATAGAAAAATTATTTCGTTGTAGGGTCTGGCATTTGTGACGCAATTTTTTAAAAACACAACGTAACTTCGTTTTAATTTTTTTGCGTGTCGAAGCTGAATGCATCACCTTCCTCCGATTTCAGAACTTTTGTAACTGGAATCACAACAAAAACCCTTTTAAAAGGGAAATGTGACGCAAGTCCTTCTTCCTCCTTCCAAAACAACTGATATCAATTTGGGGTGACGCTTAAAGCTTTGAAACGCAAAAATTCTTTTGGAATGTTTTCATTTTTGATTAAAAAAATGCGTCACAAATGCCGGACCCACCAATGTAATAATTTTTCTACGCTTTCAGCTGTCATACGCAAAAATTTGCTTTCCTGTT
>CM055403.1:72594118-72606721 GCA_029228625.1 Pseudolycoriella hygida
ATCCAGGAAAAATATTTTCCGGGGGGTACGTCGCAAGGGGGGGGGGGAAGTCAAAACTTAGCTGTATATATAGTTCCGAAGTCTACGAAAAAAAATTTTCCGAATTTTTTGTTCGTATGGGGACTTGCGTCACGGGCGCATTGCTACCGCGCGCCCATGATACAATCGTTTTAACTTAGATGCTTAATGCGTCAACCTTTTCTGATTTCACAACTTTTGTAAGCAAAAATGAAGACTTGCGTCACACCTCCTCTGTAAGAGGTTTTTTGACGGATTGAACAAACTCAATATTGCCTCAGTAAAATATAAAGTTTTGGCAGTTGATGCATTTCATTACTGCATGACTATACTTTGACAGAGGCCGATGCCGCTCTAAACGGATCAATTTGTGTTCGACGCCTACATGCATCCCTACTTTCAGCTTTTTAATAATTATATATTTAAAATAACAATTTTAACAATTGCATTTAAATGAAAATGCTTATGGCACAAACATTCTTAGAAATATTAAATGAAGAACATGAAACATTCCTTGTCTAAATGAGTTAAAATTAAGAAAGGAAATACTTGAGCCTGAACATTTTTTTATCGATAAAGTGACGCCACTTACTACACTAAAAACATTTTATTAATATGTGGGAGGGTCTTGGTGACTCAATTTTTTTTCGAAAACGACTCATTTTCGAATTGCAAAAAAAAACATGAAATTTGTTTTAATTAAATAAATAAATCGCAGAGACTGGCGTAGAATGTGATAAGTAATTCAATTGATGAGTTTTAACTACGGAAGACAGTCTGTGTTATTCTTAGTAGAACTATCGTTCAGTTGACGTCCGTATTCCGCATTTTTGCGAAGGAAATTTTTAACGAAATGGATTTACACTCCTTAAGTATAACATTCAATTCGTTGCTGTCAATAAATGCTTAAACTTTTACCTTAAATGCAGCAACATTCGTCAAGCCCATCCTTTTCATCATGATCATCAGTCACGCGTCATGCCAACACATTGATGACGAAAATATTTGCCGAGGCTATGCGGGCAACGTAGTCATAGCTAACCCGAACGATTGCTTTTCATTCTACACTTGTCGGTACGGAAACGCAATGAAAATAATTTGTCCAGAAAGTGTAATGTTTAATCCAAAGCTCGGAAACTGTGACGTAACTTATTCGGATTGCATAATCGAAGATGAATCGTTGAATGTTGTCACAGTAAAAACGGATTTGACGGATTTGTTGTCAGAAGACATGGAGCCGGATGGTGAAGGCGAAGACACTAATGTAACTGGCGGTGAAATTGAAGAAATCGAAATAACCAATTCGGATACGGACGTTACAGGCGATACAGAAAATAAGGAAGATATAGAAGAATCAGAACTTGAAAGTTCATCGATTACACCCTTAACAACGAATCAACCATCCGACTCTACGACTGTCTTAAATACAGTTTCTTCCACTGAAGATCCTAGTAATTGTGAATCATGTTCGACTTCAAATCCACTTTTTGTTCAATGTCCACTGAATGACACAGACACTCCTTCATTCTTAGCAAGCGATTCATTCTGCGATAGCTTCTATCTCTGCTATCACGGCAGACCTTTCGAAATGTTCTGCCCTTCTGGATTCCATTGGAGTCAGGATCAAAAGAAGTGTATTTTGGAACGAGAATCGGATTGCACAGATTCCACAGTTCATAATACAGTTCCTAAGTGTCCGCTAAATGGTCAGTTTTTCATTCCACACTCGGAAAGGTGTAATCTTTTCTACTACTGCGAAAATGGGATACGATCTGTTCAACAATGTAGTGCGTTCAAGCAGTGGGATGTCGTGGAAAAAACTTGTATTTTCGACATTCACGCAAAATGTATCAAGACCATACCCAGATCGCAGAGGGCAAAGTATTACAATTTGGAAATTATTTAAGAAAATATTTGTATAAGTTGTTGAATGTTGAATAAACAAATTTTATTTAAATTTACAATACATTGGTATTGCTGTCGGGTTCATCCCGCGCGTTTTGATTTAAGACGCATCGTCCAGTTGCACTGCATCCCAATGATTCGATGTCAAATATCTCGTAAGTACCGCAGTCGAATTCGAACAAATGTCCGGAAATGCATTCATAGTATCGGTTGCATCGTGTGAAATGTGGGAAACGATGATTTGCGCCAAACTGACATAATACGGGACAGTTTTGCTGCCAAGCGAAATGAAATGTTTAGGAATGTTGAAGAACTAATTAATGTGATAATTGAACTTACAGCTGACACCGATTGTGTAGCAATTATGCAAAGTGTCAGAAGGGCTAATGCGATGATTGTCTTCATTGTTCCGTTTGTATAGTCGAACTGATTATGGTGTTGAATTGTTAGTAGCAAAGTTACCTTCCATAATTATATTCACCGATCATAAAACCATAAGTCAACCGTAGTGATAAGATAATTGGTTTATTTTCGAATGCTCTTCAAGTCGTTGATCACAATCTTAAAAATATCATTACTTAAAGTCGCATGATTGCTAGTTTTATGATACCCATCGATTTCTCTGCGAATTACGAAAGCTCGAAAAACAACAATAGGAGGGTCATAAACTAGAATTATGTAATGTGAAGATATCGGACATTGTATTCCTCAAAATAGATGAAAAAAGGAAATATTCGAATCGAAACATTCGATTGTCCTTCGATCACTCGGAAGCAACAGACAGACTCTCATAGATCAATGGAATGAATTTGCTATTTTATGACAATCTCTTGAACCTCTGACCCAAGCATAACATTCAATATGTTTTAGGTTTATCAAGGTGGGACGGATCATTTTCTGAATCCTAAAACACAGATCTGTTGATCCTTTGTTTTTTTTTGCCGTTCATCATGTAAATTATTGAAATCTTCCGGTCCTCATCAAGAACCTATCGAGGACAACAGATCTGGGACACAACCGCCTAACGTCATACTCCTTAGAAGGTGGAACTTCGGGCATTCACATATTATATGAATGCCTGTTTCCTCCTCTAAGCCGCAGCTACATCTTGGTTCGTCCAAAATGGTCATTTTGATCAAGTGGTTGTTCAACCAACTATGACCCGTAATAGTTCCCACTACTCCCCTAATGCAATTGCGGTCCATTCTGAGAAGCTCCCTTGCCTATTTCACGTCGGGCGCCGGAAAGAAGAGCTTCGTGTGCTCTACCCCGCCGCGCCGTACGTGAGCTAACTCTTTGCGGACTCAGTCCGCAACCACTCTTTTCACACATGGAGTGTGGGATCGGTGGTTCTGGGCCCTCGATCGCAGATGCTGCTTTGTCAGATCGTCTGCTCTCTCATTACCGTCTACACCAGTGTGCCCAAGACTCAGACTATCGTGATTTGATTTCTCAGTCCCAATCGGTAAAGGGTCCCTTTCAGCTCTCTAACCCGTTTTGACGTCGATACCGAAGATGCAAGCGCCTTAATTACCGACTCGCTGTCTGAACAGATGATCGCTCTGGCACCCGTCATCCACTCTGGGACTAACATCGTCACTCCCCTCAACATCTAAAACGTCTCCGCTCTGGGACCCTCGCTAACTTTCTCAAATGGAAACTGCCACAGTTCGTCGGATCCTGCGCATAGACCCCCACAGTAGGCGAATCCGTTATATTCATGTTCAGAAATCTATATCTCGTGAAATATTCACAATTTAAATGTAAGAATTCTTAAAACGTGATTTAAGAATGTTCAAAAATGTCGGAAAAAATATTTGTGCATGTAGGCTGCAGAATATTAGTCGTAAAGTTGTTAGACAAAGTGACAGGTTTGATTTCTCCCCATACATAACCTCAAAAAAATATATTTTCCATATTTTCGTCAGAATCTTGTCGAAATCAGTTGTAAACGTTAAAGTAATTCATAATAAGTCGAAACGAGCCTAGTCCGACGAAAAAGGGATGAATTTCCCAGTGGTTTTGAAGCGAATTGTTGTTCAGCGCTCTGAGACCCAAAGACAGTCAGTATCAAAATCAAAGAACCAACCAAGAAATTCATCTTTTTTTCGTCGGACTAGGCTCGTTTCGACTTATTATGCCCCGGCTACCACTCCTTCCTCAGTTTTCGACCTCTGTCTGGTATGACGATCTGGTATTGCCTCTGATATCGTATGGAAGATCCCGTCGTTAATCACCTTCAGGATCTTCCCATGTCCAGACTCGAAGCTACTCATAAAGAGACCATTTTGCTTCAGCCTATCTGCCGAGGCAAAGGTTTTTGCTTTAAGGACATGTGATAGCGCAGCGGCGGAAATACTAGCTGTCGAGAGAAACTTCATCATGATCAATTTTGTTTTTAATTAAGAGCTAAGTACGCTTCAACGTATGCCCAAGTGCAACGTCGGCTTATGTGTTACTATGCGAAATTGCATGGTGATGGTGAAGTATAGCTCGCGTTATGAAATTGTGGATCAGAACCCAACGAAAAAATCGGAAAACAGAAACAGTTGGAAGAATGTCTTGCCATTAAATTGCCATAACTTTTTAGGCATGGACACATCATTAACGGCTGAAATACAATATTATCTAGCTATAAATAGGGCTATCTAGGATGTTCAACCCAAATTAATTCAATTGACGCTTTCAAAATGAACCAACCAAACTTAGCAGTAGATGCGATTGTAATTATTAGGAATTTCGTCCTTTCACAGAAAAAATTGATTAATTGTTTATTAGAGGTTTATTATCATATCGATGTTAAGTATTAGTTCATGATATTGTAAAATAACTATCAATTACCTAACAAAAGAGATATTCATCTTTCGTACCACATTTTTATGGTAGCTAAATTTGTAACTTCATTCGTGTACAGCAATGAGATAATCGAGCAATATATTGTGAACGTGATTTTGCCATTGATATGTTATCATAGACAAATGGAAAAAGTGTTAAATATGCCAGCGACGCACTGTAGATCTTCAGTGTATCACTTGAATTCTACGCAGAACCATGAAGGCGTATCATTGTTGTATATTGGTATTGGCATGCGTTGCTTTGGCAGCTGCGGGAGTTATTAATAAAACTGACGTACGTTGAGGAACAGTTCGATTTCTTCTTTATTTTCATTAATTTAATCCATTGCAACAGGATTTGAAAAACGATCCACCACCACCACCAGTTCCATTCTGCCCTGCGCAATGTTTATGGCACGACATTTACAACTTCCCGCACTTCACCAACTGTAACCGTTATTATCACTGTATTCATGGTTTCTTCTTCGACTTCCCTTGTGGACAAGGAGAGGAATTCGATCATATCAGTCTACAATGTTTGCCAGCAGCAGAAGCCCGATGCATTTTTGAAGGGCCCACTTTGTAAGCAGTTGAAATAAACTCGAATTTGTGGTTAATATAATTTCTAAGCTGTTTTTGAGTTGCTTTTATATCCTACGGTAGAATCCATAAAATAGTCGACTTTGGACATTCGGAAAATGGGATAAGGGGCCGTTCATAAATTACTTTTCACAAAAATCTTTATTTGTTAGAACCGTCACGCTTACATCATACCCATTGGTTTTATGTAATTTATGAATAACCCTTACTGCCTTTGGTCGAATAAATGAATTAAACTAGAGAAATTGTACTGGTATTTCTAATTCTACATCGTATTATGGATTTGTGCATTTCGAGTTGTAGGCAAATATTTAAATTTTCATCCAAAGAGGCTTCCTAGGTTTATGGGGTTATTGTGGATTGCTCCAGCACTCTTCAACTTCCATCAGGATCTTCGATATGTTTCGGCTAATCTCGACATGAGTAAGGTCATCCAATAAGGCTTCCTAGGGTTTTGTGATGAAGGTGGACCTCTCACAGAAGAGGTGCGACGCAAGTCTTTTTGTTTGCGTATCACTCGCCAATGCGTCACCAATTCCTGATTTCAGAACTTTGTAAGACATAAAGGCTTGCGTCACACCTCTTCTGTGAGAGTTTTTTTTTGTGCGGTATAAAAATACTGTGGCTTAGCCACTACAAGACTGCCGTAACAGAATCCTAATAAAATTACGTCGTGAGAAATGAGATGCGATTTTGTGAAGAGCCCCCTCTTGGTATACACTAAAGTAGGAGTTTTCTCTACTCAGACCAACATGCAAGCTACTTGATTGGCCTAAAAATGATAGATTATGAGTCCCTGAATGTTTTTTCATTAACACTACGATTTGATTCGTTACTATCTAGTTGCGAAAATATGTGTTGTACAGCGGTTTTATGACCTCCGTGAAACTATTCACTCTCAGAGACTATGCAAACTGAGCTGGTGGGACCAGAAACTAACACCGATCGTTTATTTGAATCTTAAGCTTCCCAACGAATACGAATTCACATCATTCGGTTGGAAATAAGCATCTACAAATGAGTTAAAGTAAGGCATAACGCATCTACTTGGGGGGATTGGGTAGTTAGATAGGGTTGCGCCTGATTGCATATGAGCGGAGTGTGGTAGTCCGTGTCATGTGCCAGGCGTGCAACTGTCTAACTATCAAGTGCTCTTTTTACGTCCAAGTCGTAGTCTCCGGGACCTCAATTCTCTTCGGAGTTTTGTGCTAAATTTAAAAATACTACCTGGTGACTTGCCCACGGGTCATAGGGGAAACGGATTAGTGGGTAGTGCGTGTGGCTAGCCACCATACCACACTCAAAAAAGCGATATGGTTACGAATTCAACAACAGGATTGGACAAGATAAACGGCAACGACTTAGGCAACGAAAAAAGGACAACGATTTACAATTAGGAACATGGAATGTTAGATCTCTGTTACGGCCAGGAGGGTTGAGATCACTCACTAGTGCGCTAAGGGCGACTAAACTTGACATTACAGCAGTACAGGAAACTAGATGGCCTGGGAAGGATTCTATGATCAGTAGAGACTTTACGTTTTATTACAGCGGCAAGAGCAACGACAGCCCAACAGGATACGGAACAGGCTTCATGGTCTTCGGTAGAGCGAGAAACGCGGTGATTGGTTTCACTCCTGTCAACGAACGAATATGTACTCCACGGATAAGAGGAAAATTTTTCAATAATACTCTTATTAACGTCTACGCTCCAGCGGAGGAAAAAGATAATGAAGCGAAGGAGCTATTTTACGAGAAACTGGTGAAAGTGTACGATGGAGCACCAAATCGAGACATCAAAATCATACTTGGTGATTTGAATGCCAAGATAGGTCGCGAAGTCTACTACCGCCCCACTATTGGTTAATATAGCCTCCACGAAAATTGAAGCGAAAATGGAACGTTGGCAATTGATTTCGCAGCGTCAAGGGACATGGTTGTCTGCAGTACCTATTTCGAACATAAGGACATCCACAAAGCGACATGGGTATCACCTGATGGACGAACCAAAAACCAGATTGACCACGTGTTCATAGATGGGCGTCACTGTTCAAATGTTTTGGATGTCAAAAGTTGTAGGGGACCGAACATCGATTCAGATCACTACTTGGTAAAGGTGGTTATTAGGGCTCGAGTTTCGATTTCACACAATCGACAGCCGGCATTGGAAAAGTGGAACGTCGAGAAACTGCAGGACGAAAATATTAAACGACAATATGTGGATAGTTTGGAGAAGAAAATTATTGGCGGAATAGAAAGCGAACAACGAAACGTAGACGATGCATGGACTCAAATTAGACGAAACGTAGAGCAAGCCGCAGCAGAGACGATAGGAACGAGAACGGGAAAGAAAAGAAATGACTGGTTCTATGACGAATGCAGAAAAGCACTGGATGACAAAAATGCGGCTCGAGCGAGAAATCTAAATAGATGCACTCGAGCTGGCATGGCAGAGTACCGTTCGAAGATAAATTTCGAGAAAAAACTATTCCGAAGAAAAAAGCGGCAACATGACAAGGAAGTTTTAATCGAAATTGAAAGGTTTGGTAATCGAAAAGAGACGCGGAATTTTTACCGGAAAGTAAACGAATCGAGGAAGGGTTACAGTCAACAACCTTTATTGTGCAAGGACAAGGATGGGTTTGTCTTAGCAGATGAGGAAAGGTGCATCAGACGATAGGCGGAGTACTTTAAGGAACTGCTGAACCCGAACAGACCACCGAACCGAAACGACACCAACAACAACTTACCATTTCAGACCGCGCAGCCACATATTGCAGAACCAACGCTACAGGAAGTGGAGCATGAAATTTTAAAGCTCAAAAATTTCAAAGCCCCAGGAACCGACAACATACCTGGAGAACTTTTCAAGCGCGGTGGTAACGCATTATGTATGGAGATGAACGAGTTCATCAAGCGCATCTGGAATGTCGAGGAGTTGCCGGGAGAGTGGAAGACTAGCATCATCTGCCCTTTGTACAAGAAAGGCGACAAATTGGAGTGTGGCAACTATCGAGGAATTTCGCTTTTGAATATCGCCTACAAGATATTTGCGAATATTCTATACAAACGCCTTCTTCCATACATGGAATCTACTGTTGGTGAATATCAAGGTTTTCGTGTAGCATTAGACAGATCTTGGAGAAGTGTAAGGAGTTTTTTTTTTTTTTATAAGGGTGAGGAAATCTTCATAGACACCCGGTCTTTCTGAACCAAGGTAGTGTTGGATTCCATTCTTCAATGACCTACCAACTAAAACCTCCTTCCTTAGTCTTCGTGCTCTCTTCTCCCCGGAACCGCCTCACAGCATGACTTCGGGGAGGAGCTGTGCTTTCGCACCTACTCTCTTAGATCAACTGCCAGTCTTCTTTGATCGTCTCTCCATGCAATTTGCAGCTTCGTCATTATTTTCGCAACTACATTATCCGCCACTATCCACACCTCCTCATCGCGGCACATCTCCGATATTATGTTTTCGGCACTTACATCTGGCCTACTCACAGTCAACAGCTCTCCTCGTTCTTGTTCGAAGCGGGGGCAGACGAATAACACGTGCTCCGCAGTCTCTTCCTGTCTATCGCATGTCGTGCAGAAAGGTGACTCCGTGATCCCAAACCTGTGCAGGTACTTCCTGAAGCATCCGTGACCAGACAGAAACTGTGTCAGGTGGAAATTAACCTCTCCATGTTTTCTCTGTACCCATGTCGTTATTTTTGGTATGAGTCTATGGGTCCACCTTCCCTTGTCCGAGGAGTCCCACTCTTGCTGCCACTGTCTCATTGATTCGACTCTTAATTTCGTCCTAACTGTTTTGGTAGTTTGACCCTCCATTCTCTTCTTTCTATGACATTCACTGTCTTCTGTCAGCGTTATGCATATGGGCATCGTCCCGGCTATAACACATACCGCTTCTAAGGATATTGTTCGATATGCGCTTGCTACTCTTATGCTTGCCAGCCTCTGGGCTCTATTAAGCCTTCTCCGATTCCTCTTCGTATCTAGCGCCTGTATCCACGCTGGTGCCCCGTAGCGCAATATCGATAGGGTGACACTTGCAAGGAGCCTCCTTTTGCTGCTGCGCGGTCCAAAGCCGTTTGGCATTATTCTGGCCAATGCTGCGGTGGCTTTCATTGCCTTTTCGCACGTGTAGTCCACATGGCTATTAAAATTTCAGCGGTCGTCCAGCACAACTCCAAGGTATTTTAATTGGCGAGTGGATGTGATTTCTTCCCCGTCAATGTTCAAACTGATTCGTTCGGTTTTTCTGCAGTTACTTACTAGCATGACCTCAGTTTTTTGGTGGGCCAGCCTCAACCCCGCCGTTGTCATCCTGTCTTCGACAGTTTCTAGCGTCTCCATCGTAACCACCTCCACCTCCATCTTCGACGTTCCGGATACCGTGAGGATCAAGTCGTCGGCAAAAGCAATCGTCTTAGCACATCTTGGCAGTTTCAGCCTCAGCGCTGTGTCATACATAACATTCCACAGCGTTGGTCCTAATATGGATCCCTGTGGTACTCCAGCTGTGAGGTCGACTGTCTTTTTCCCTTCATTAGTATCGTACGTTAGTACTCGTCGCTCGAAATAGCTTTTCAGTATCCTACAGAGGTAAGCGGGGACTCTCATGACATGTAGCGCCTTGGCTATCTCTATCCAGCTTGCGCTATTAAAGGCATTTCTAACGTCTATCGTCGTTATAGCACAGAAGCGGTTACCCCGTATTTTTTGCTTCCGCGCCTTGTCGGTGGTCTCTATGACTTTTTAAATGGCCTCAATCGCCGATCTCCCTTTTCGAAATACGAATTGTTCGTCCGACAGTCCGTGCTCGCCCTCTATGTATTTTCTTAGTCTATTCAGGATCGCGGTTTCCAGCATTTTTCCCAACCCATCCAACAAGCATATAGGTCTATATGATGATGGCTTTTCTGGCGGTTTCCCTGGTTTTGGTATTAAGACCAGCTTCTGTTTCTTCCATATTTGAGGAAAATATCCGTCGTCGAGGCACTTCTGCATTGTCAATCTGAGCATGTTAGGCTTTGCGCATGCTGCTGTCTTCAGAGCTATATTGGGGATTCCATCTGGTCCTGGCGCGTTGTTATTTTTTGGCTTTTGTGCAGCCATCTGGATCTCTTCTACAGTGATCGACCGTTCAAGTCTGTCTTCCGCTTCATCGTCATAAGGAGTTTGCGGCCATGTGATCTGTTCGTGCTGTGGGAAGAGCTCTCTCACTATGACCCCTAGCCTATCCGGGCACTTTTCTTTTGGCCCCAATGTACCTTTCATCATCGTCATTAGTGTTCTGAACACTTTGCCCCACGGGTTCGTGTCTGCCTCTGCGTACACAGTTTCTTCCAACAATCCCTCTTACTCGCCCGGATTGCTCGCTTCAGTGCTAGTTTTGCATTACGATGTTCTTCGGACCTCTCTATTCTAACATTCTCGTTTCTGGCCCTTTGCATCCTCCTTCTTGTCTTAAAACAAGTTGTTCGCAAATGTCTTATTTCGTCGTTCCACCAAAATGCCGGTTTTCGCCCATTCCTCGGTTCCATCCTTCTTGGCATCGCCGCGTCACATGCATTCACCATTTCTTTCGTCAATTCTTCTGCAGATTTCTCTTCGTGATCGTCTTTTGACTGGAGATATTCCTTAAAAACTTCTTGATCGAAATTCCCGGTTCTCCATCTTCGCTCTCCTCTATGAGTCATCTGTCTTGTTGCCTCTGTACACTTTTTCACGGTGTACCTCAATGCCTGGTGATCGCTGTGTGTGTAACTTTCGTCGACTCTCCAGTTCAGACTTGGAACTAGTACTGGACTGCAGAATGTCACGTCAATAATCGACTCTCGCCCATTCTTGCGGAATGTAGTTGCATTTCCCACGTTTGCCAGAACCACATTTAATCTAGCTAGCGCTTCTTGCAGACTGAAGCCTCTATCATTTGTGAATCTACTACCCCACTCAACTGCCCATGCGTTAAAATCACCTCCAATATGAACTGGGTTGAGTCCCGTCAGTTCTCCTGTGAGTAAATCTAACATTCGTTCAAACTGCAGAATCGTCCATCTTGGTGGTGCATAGCAGCTGGCAATATACACTCCATCAATTTTCGCTATCACGAATCCTTCGTGAGCGTCTGATACAACTTCTTGTATGGGGTACTTGCCCGTTGTCAATATTGCGGCCATCTCGGCTCTGTCAGCAGCCCATTTACCGTTGTTTCTATATACACGGTACGGTTCTGAAATAATCGCTACGTCACATTTTTGTTCCGCTGAGGCTTGCCACAGAAGTTGTTGTGCCATGTCACAATGATTTAGATTTATTTGTATCACTTCCATTCTTGTCCTGTTTTAGATTTAAGCGCCTGTTTAAAGACTGGACATCTCGCTCCACCAGTCACGTGGTCATTTTCTGACGTACACAGCAGACATTTCGGCGGGTTCGTGCAATCTTTGGCTAGGTGGTTCTCTCCCCCACATCTCCTGCACAGGTTGGATCTATCCTCTCCCCTACAATTCCTTGCCTGGTGTCCAAAATTCATGCACTTGAAGCACCTTTCTAACTGCTGGGTTACCCTTATCGGGCATACGGTCCAGCCCACCTTTACCTTTCCGATTTTCAAAATCTTTATCGCTGCGTCCACCGGGAGTTTTATTTCCGCCGTTTGGAGTTCGTCTCTCGCTTTCCTCATACGGATCGTCATTGACTCTATCTCGTCATTTATATTACCTTGCTCTTTCAGAGCTTTTCGAAGGTCTTCGCTTGTCGTGATCTCGTCCATATATCTACATTCGATCGTGGTCATTTTCTTTTTATCTATCTATCTATCTATCTATCTATCTATTTATCTATCTATTAATAATTTTCGATCTCGAGAACTAGACAGCCGATCTTTCTGAAATTTTCAGGGAACGTCAGTCTCGGCCCCAAATGAAAAATTTCATATGCCGCTTTCCCGGGAAAATTCTGGAAAAGCCGTGGCATGTAGAAAAGTGGTCCATTTTGAGGGTTTTTTAGGTAATGCTCGGAGTTTTCGAATTTTAGCTCCGGAGTGACAATAGCTAGAGAGTTGGTTTCTTCGGAAAAGTTATAGAGTTTGGTCAGGAGAATTTTTTGGGATCTTAAGAAAATGGCTGCCAGCGGTCAAACTGGCGCCATCTTGAATTTTCCCAAGCAATAAATTAGGTTTTTTTTGGTTTTGGCATTTTAGCTTCGGAATGACAATACTTAGAGAGTTGGTTTCTTC
>CM055403.1:72607221-72733462 GCA_029228625.1 Pseudolycoriella hygida
CAAAAAAATTTTCTCCAAAAAATTTTTCTCCGAAAAAAATTTTCTTTCCAAAAAAATTGTTCTCCAACACCTTCGGCTACAATTGGAACACTTCGTATCACCTTCGGCTACCTTACGAATACTTTGTGTCACCTTCGGCTACCTTCAGCTACCTGCGAATCGCTTCGTGTCACCTTCGGCTGCCTTCGGAGCACTTCGTGTCACCAATTCTCAGTGATTTATATAACTTTCCTGAAGAAACCAACTACGTCACTTTGACAGTTGGCAGCCATTTTCTTAAAATGTTAAAAAATTCTACTGACCAAACTCTATAACTTTCTAGAAGAAACCATCTAAGTAGTGTCATTCCGGAGCTAAAATTCGAAAACCGTAAAAGCATAAACGAAAATCCAAGATGGCGCTGCTATGACAGCTGGCAGCCATTTTCTAATGATCCCAAAAAATTCTCCTGATCAAACTCTATAACTTTCTAGAAGAAACCATCTCTCTAAGTAGTGTCTTCAACCGTAAAATCATAAACGAAAATCCAAGATGGCGCCGCTTTGTCAGCTGGCAGCCATTTTCTTAAGATACCAAAAAATTCTCCTGAACAAACTCTATAACTTTCCCGAAGAAACCAACTCTCTGGCTATTATCACTTCGGAGTGAAAAACTCAAAAGTTCGCCTATACATCGTGTCTTGTCCCAAAGGTTTTTGTATGGAGTTTTTTGGGTGTGGGACTGCGTCACGCTCTCCGCTGCCGCTCCGAGCATAATGTCTTGTCCCAAAGGTTTTTGTATGGAGTTTTTTGGGATTGTGGGCGTTTTTTTTTGGGTGTGGGAACTGCGCCAAGCTGCGCTCTCCGCTACCACTCCGAGCATGATAGAGTCGTGTTTGTGTGCATGGGAAGATCAGCCATAAATATGAAGGGGACCGAGAATGGAACCTTGTATCGTTTACTATAAAGAAACTTTTCTGTTCCGTGGTGTGAGACTTGTTTAACTTCTTCTTTCCTGAATCAATTTCTTTATAAAGTTTCATTTCAAACACCATAAATGCTACCTGCGGAGGAAATTGTAAGGTTTGTTATTTTTTCAGAAAGCTTTAAAGCTTGGCATTAAATGGTGTATACTTTCTGAAAGCTTTTAACAAATGCGATTGTAAGTTTTAACTTAATACAACAAAAAGATAAACAACTTCCGATGGATTCATAATCATAATTTCAAATGGCATTCGAGTTCGTATTTCTTCAATGCATTCATTGAATTTTAAAGTTTAGACAATATTTTCTTCGACTCAATGTAAGTTAAGCAAACGTAATGTCGTTCATTCGAAAATGTATCAACGTTACTTTGAGTATCTTTCGACTCAATTCGCATCAATTAAATTTCGTTTTATTGCAAAATAACAATAAACTATTTACGACCTAGTCATTAATTGATGATAATGCTACCCAATAAAATACTGTCTCGTTGAAAGAGCTACCTATTTCGTTCAAATATTTTATTCGAGCAAAACAACCAATTAATTTTCCAATAAAACGTACATTTAAACGATTTATCAAATTCAAATATCATCCTCTAATTGAATACACTGTAACACCACCTTTTGTTTTATAGTCTGATAAAGTTTATCATTTATAAATTATGCAAAACAATTGAGGAACTGTTGGTGTGTGGAATGGACTGTCTCACTCATAACCGTTTTGCAATAATTATTGCATGAACTAAGCGTATAAAGAACCACCATTCTGGCATTGTCTTCGTATCGTGTATATAATGCGAACTAGCCATGAGCGTCGGAAGAGGCGGCTACAATGTCCAAAGTTGGTTGAAAACGTTAATTCAACAATGAGGAAACAACCGAACTTTAGTTGAAAGTGGCGAACCCAGGACAAAATAAATATTCTTTCATCATTACCATCTCAAAAGGGTATTGTGAATTATTGAAAACGTTTTCACCAATTTTCACATTTTTTCACTTGACGTAACAATAGCCTTACCAGAAAAACAACTCGACCAGCCTAAAAAAAGAACTCAATCTGAAATGAGAAGGGCTAGGTTAACAATCATGTAGACGCCTTATCACTGTCACATAAGTCTTAAATCTCACCTCCCCCTCAAGAGTGAGAAACTGAATGAACAACTCCTTCCTTACTCATTAAAATGGCTTTAGGTGAACTGGGTGGCTGGGTTTCAGCGGCGCTCAAGTCTGATGTGAATAGAATTCTATTACATGAAACGTAGCAGTTTCGACGAACCGTAAGTACAACTAATTCATAATGAATGATATAAAGGTGTGATTCAAAGTTTTGCTTACTGTTAAATTAGTTAACGCTTTGAAAGTTACACTTCAGATTATTCGTTATTTTATTCGAGTTCTCTTTGAAATATTTAAATTTTACATATTTATTTTCACTTAGAAATGTATGTTGACGACAGAGTATTTATAGAAATCGTTACATATAACAATTGGTAATGGAGTTGGGTTTCGAATGTCGTAAATGCATAATTTTCAAATGTCAATTCAACAGCAACCATCAACCGCTGCAGCCACGTGCAATTGTGAAGTAGAGAATTAATGGTTGGAGTTTCTTAGAAATTAATTAAATTTATAATTTGGAGTATTTGGGCTCATTATGAGGAATATTCAGTGGAATTTCCGTCTTTCTGATGCGGTAATTTCACTCACTAATTTTCCTTCCTTTCCAACTATTTTCTCACACTTCCTTCTTGCGCCAATCATCACGTGCAAAATGCAAATTGATTTTTTCTGCTATGCTTGTTGATCGATGAAGTCAGAAGCGGTAAATGATTTCGTATTTCGTCCTAAATTAATCAACTCACTCAGGAAAAAATTATTGTTTGAAAAATAAAACTAAATTTTCTTTCAAAGCGACAACACATCTCTGTTCAGTATCAGCGGATCGATCTGTGTTTCTGTGGCGAAAATTCTCTTATCACACTTTCTCGATCTACAATCTACATAAATTGATCAACGCTAATTGCTTCGTAGGCTTTAAATAGGGAAAATCTTTAGAAAATTTTAAAAATCCCGTCTAGCTTGAAAAATGTTGGACTTTCTACCAGGCATAGGCATAGACTTGGTTTACGTTGCCATAAAGATGAAGCAAAAACGAAAAAGTACCTTACGTTCACATCGGACACCAACAAATGTAAAATTCACGCTGATTTGTTCTGACCCACCCAGCTAGTTTTTGGACGATTCTTATGAATGATTTGCTTTTATGCGTTCTATATTCATCCGGTATGTGAGGCTACGATCTGAGGGGCTGTCCATAAATGACGTCCACACTGAAAGGGGGCTCGGCTAAGTTGGACGAAAAGCGATCATCTCTGTCGAGAAGAAAAAAATTGAAGATTCGGTGGAGGATGGTCCTAAAAGCATGCTCGAAGTAGTGTGCAAAGAACGAAAGATACTTTCTTTCCAGTCATGTGTATGCAGGACCACCTAAAAAACCCTTGGATTTGCTTTGGATTTGGATTGGCTACACGTAATCGAGCAAAGCTAAATTTGAAAGAGCAGAAAAACTGTATTTGTAACGCATTTTTTTAATCAAATGTGAAAATATTTCAAAAGAATTTGTTGCGTTCCGAGGCTGCAAGCGTCACCCAAATTGATATCAGTTGTTTCGGAAGAAGGGACTAGGAAGTTGCGTCACATTACCCTTTCAAAAGGCGTTTTTATTGTGATATCTGTTCTTTTGGAAATAGACAAATTGTTTTTTGACGAAGTAGTAGTAGTATATATATAGTATATATAGAATTTGTATTGAGCAGCCAAACCGAAGCGCGGCGGCTACTACCTCCATGAGCGGAAATGAAACGACATATCAAAAGCTTTTTTTTCATCCACCTCCGCCGCCAAACCAAATTGCGGCGGCTACTACTTCCCTGGGCAAATAATTCCCACAACTTCCTCTACAGCATTACAAAAGTATTTTTTGAGCCGCCGCCTCCGCCAAACGGAAGCGCGGCGGCTACCAGTTACATGGCAGAAAATGATCCCCACAACTTCCTCTACAACATATCAAAAGTTTTTTTTTTTGAGCCGTCGCCTATTTTTCGATACACTACACGTACACACCCAATCGAACAACTTTCCGTTTGACATCAAATCTCTATCTGAAATACCCAACCTTTGTCTCGAACTCGTAAAAAAGACCAATACCTTACAAAATGTGCATACACAGCCTAGATCAACGTTGACGAAGATCATTTTTCGAAAAAATGGGATCTAGGCAGCCGCGGGTGACATTTCTTCTTCTATTCTAAAGCGTTGATTAGAAAAAGACCAACTATATCTGTTTCTTTCTAACCAACGCTTTGAAATAGAAGAACAAAAGTCATCCGCGGCTGCCCCGACCCCCCATTCGAAAAATGATCTCCGTAAACGTTGATCTAGACTCGATTATTTACCAGAAAAACAACTCCGGAGGGAAATCAATCTGAAATGAATATGTCTAAACACACACAAAACATACAAAAATGATTTTATATGGGATTTGTATGGGAGCTTCCAGGAGCCCGAGCTCCCAAACAAGCTTGGCTACCCCATTTTTTCAAAATTGCAGATGTCGTAGATTCTCCAGATGAAAAGCTCCCTGCAAAATTTCAAGAAAAGTTATCGAGGTGTTTTTGAGCACGAGTCAAAAAAGTCGTTTTTCATACAAACGCCAATGGGAGCCAGTAACTAACTAACTAGCGTAGGATTCAACACTAAAATGTAACCAACGCATGGCATTGGTACCGAACGTTAACTCCCACGATGGTGGTCCAACCGCTCAACCAATACGTTGGAATGAAGTATGTACCGGGATCTCCGAAATCCTCTCCAAAACCATTAAAAGAAAAGCACCGAACGTCGTCATCGCCCCGAGACCGGCAGTAAAGGTAAAGGAATCTTCACCGAGCTAAAACAAAAACTCACAGTTGACCAACATTCTTTCGTAGTATACAGGGTCCGTTGCCAAAACTGTGGCAAGTTCTACATTGGAGAGACCACGTGATGCCTTTGTGCCAGGTTCAACACCTACAAAAATTACGTGAAAAACAAGCATAAAAATCCCACCAAAAACAGCACTAGTAAAACACCTGTCAACAACAATAATCGTAATACGCAGACGACATACAATTTACGTCCAATAAAACAGAAAATTCCCATTTTCTAAAAAAAAAATCAAAAATGAACATTTTCACCCATTTTTAATTTTTTTCTCGATAAAGAGAAAACTCCCCACCGTAAGTTTTTCAGGGTATGTGAGAAATGAAGTAAAGTTTTTTTTGGATGTAAAAACTCAAATTTCTCAATTTGAAGGCCTGCGGAGGCCAGAAAATTGACTTTTTCGAATCCGTAAAAAGTTATAGCATCTTAAAGAAATGACTGTACCCGATTTTAGTGCATTTTTGAGTAGTCGTGCCAGCTAAACTAAGACTCTCCCCGGAAAAGTGTCTTCCACAATTTTCTTATATCAATAAGCCCTACCACCCGTCACAATTTCATTAGGTTCCTCGAACGCGTCATTTTGAGTTTGGGTGATTTCACAAAGAATGACCCAGTCGATTACATTAAAGACTGAACTTTGGGTGTATAGGGTCTTTTGCTCCACGTATAACACATACGAAACTTTTTTTTGGCAAAATGCACTATGATCTGCATTCCTCTTTTGCGATAGAAAAATTCTTTTTCAATTTGACAGTTGCGAAAATTGAGTCATGAAATCTGGTATAAATAAACAATAAATAGAACATTGAAAACATATTCTTACTTTATCGTCTGTTTTGAGCATTATCTCCAAAAATTAGAGACTTAGTCAACATTTTGGATCGACATATTTGCAGTGTAACGAAAATGCTTGAGCGTAAGTCACAGTCGTAAATAAGTGTGCGATTGTGTATAACTCTTGATTTTGCCTGTTTTACTCTATTTCTTTCTGAAAAGCTGTAGTAACACATATGGAAACATTTATCATCAAATTTATTTGCTGATAACATTGAAAAATTATTATCATTTACAATTCACACAATTCACATACACATTTGCATTTAGTCAAAAAAAAGTTTGTACGAGAAAAACAAAAAAACTCGGTTTCTCCATGAAACAATGTAAATAAATTCATTTTCTATTGTTTCTGAGTGATTTTTGACGTGTAAAACATTGCTTTAAACTTTAAAACCGTTCCCAAAATCTAGTTTCGGAAAAATAAACGGTGAAAATTTGTCATTCGTTATTCATCGCACACTAATCAAAGTTGACGGTGATTTTCGGTAAAAGTAAGAGTCAAAGAGTAAAAGTGCATAGCATAGAAAAATGATAAGAAACACTGCGACAACAAAATCGAAAAGAAAAACTCAAAACAAAAGTACGAGAGATAAAGTTCTAGTGGAAAATAAAAACAAAAATGAAAAGCAGGTCGTTGTCAACAAAGGAAACGAAGCTAAAAGAGTTCCGAATAAAAGTGTTAAGAAAGACGTGAAAATTAAGAAGGAGCCAGACGCGAAATGTCAAAGCCCTACGCATAAGTCCGATGAAAATGTGGCAATCGACAATCAATTGCCCGATCCACCAATCAAGAAAATGGAAAGATCGCACAGCTTTTTCCTGACCCGAAAACTTTCAAAGATTTACGACACGCTGACTGGCAGTAAGGAGAATCTAACGAAAATTCCAGAAAACGAACAGGAGGAGCCGTTTTTTAAATTTACGCGCAGTCTAAGCTTAGCGACGATACCGTTGCGGAAAAGTTATCGACGAATCGTCAGAGAAACGAAATTGGAAAAATTACATGAAGAACATCCGGAAAAGGTTGACGAAAATAAAGAAGAGTGTGTTTCGGGTGCAGCGAAGGAGCAGGCATCTGAAGATGATGAAAATACGTCTCCTACACGAGAACGAAGTAATTCGTTTTTGTCTCAGCTCAAGAGAACGTTTAGCTCGTCCAGTGAGAAGAAAAAGCCTCTGAATCCCAAATGGAGTGCCTCATTATTGAATTTGCAGCAAATCGATGTCATGGTTAGTTACGAAGATTTAAGTTTTATTAACTACGACAAATTCAATACCTACGAAAAAAATCTTTCCAAGCCCATAGAAAGCAATTATCTGCAGCGAGCTTCAAACAATCGCATGAGCATGGATGAACGGATGCTTAAGAAATATTATGAAAAAAGTGAAACTTTTTCAGAAATACCGCCACCACCACCGCTTGACGATGCTAATGTAGTGTCGGATCCTGTTGTAAGACGTCGGAAAAAAAATCAATTGGATAGAGTTCGGAAAAGCACTTACCTTGATTCGAACATCGACTCGAATTTTGATCAATCGCGCAATGTTTATCGAAATAGTTTAGATGAAACGAAGCTGAAGTTCCTTAACAAAGTCAATCGTGACTCGTTTCGTTTTAGCAATAATTTCGAGCGAACAGCGGAAGATGTTTTGATGTTAGATAATTACTTAAGTGGCAATGATACTGTTGATAGTGGAATAGTGAATTGTGAGTCTATTGGTCAGAAAAAAGCTAAAAGTGTTGATTTTGCTGAAGACATTGGAGTCATTAATAAACATGAAAGACCTTACGATCGTCATCATTCTCTTTACTTGCCGCGAAATATGGTGTTTCTTGATGATAAGGTAAGTACTTACCATTTTATTTATTTATTTATTTGCTTCGAATCACGGTTTGTGTATTAATTCAATGAATAAGCGAATTCAAAGCTTTACGACTTGTTTGGAAGAGCCATACGTTTTGTAGAAAAGATTACGAGATTAGCAAAAATCCAAACAAAGATTCTTAAAAGAAAATTTATGACGTGATAATACAAAGAAACTAAAAAACATAAATATACTTCATTCAAAAGAGTTGTTATTGGACGCTATGCGAATCACAATGTGTTTACACAAAAGCTCAACTTGACGAAAATAGTAGATTTCAACACAACGAAGTACATACGAGCTGTGTCTGTCAAGAATGAGCTAGTACCGTTAGTACGCAACGAATGCTTCGTTGCTTTGAAGGTTGTTTTACTGTATCAGGCGAGAATGTAGTCAAGTAACAATCATTTTTCTTATTACTATGTGATGATCCTCACTTGATTTGTATAGACAATTAAAATGATTGTTGCATACAGTAAAATTAGTTTCTGAACTTACTTCGATTGTCGTATTTTTCGCTAAAAATTACTGTAAAGTGGAAAATGTTTTCTCAAACATATGAAGGGACCCGTACGTATCAGAATAGATGCCGCAAACAGAGTTGATGTTACGAAAAGACTCAAACGTATTTAAGTAAATATTGCCTTACGTCCACATTAAATTGTATTGAAATTGCCGAAAGGGCAATATTGAAAAACCCGTCCGAAGAAAAGGTGTAAAAAAGTTTTCCCAAAGCACAAAATAGAGCACAAATAGAGAAAAATGTTCTCCTCAATTTTCTCTACCACATAGCGGAAAACCATTTTTTGGACTAGGGCCGACCTTAGTACTGACCTAGGGCCTTAGTTATTTATTTATTCAAATGACTTTAAGATATTTTACATGTTTCTGCTCGGTAAATGCGTCATTACCTTGTCGCAAGCGACTCGGAAAACGCATTTACCGAGCATCAACATGTAAAATATTGTACGTAAGTACTTCCAAATTGTTGTTTCGACTCGTAGGGTTACAGCATTCGCCTTCGGCTCATGCAGCAACCTTCCTACGAGTCAAAACAATAATTTGGAAGCACATACGTAATGTACTATTACAAACTAATAATACAACATACAACAATTAATAACGTATCTTAACATTTAAAATTCACACGTTTTATCATTTACACGATTGGTACTTATCTACTAAAAGAAAACACTAGACCTTGAAAATGAAAATCGTCAAATGTTTATGTCTAAGCTGTTGATCCACTTTATAGCTTCGTCTGTAGCCAAATGAAGTTCTTCCAGCTCTCCGTTGAAGCGACGAGTTTGGTATTGATTTAGGATGTGGTCCATCGTCTGCACTTCGTTATAATCGCAAAGTGGCGACTGAGCGAAGTTCCACCTGTGCATCAGAAACGCGCAACATCCTTTCCCTGTACGGAATCTGTTTATACGAAGCCAGAGTCGTCTGGGTAAGTCCATGCCTTTAAGTTTTTCGGTTGGGTCACTTATTAGGTGTTTGTTGGCCACCGAAACACTTTGCCACCAATCCCTCAATCTAGTATTCAAATCTGGGGTCTCAGTTCTTTGGCGATAGAAGTTTTAGAAAGGATTTCTAGATTGCAGTCGTAGGCTAGGCGGGGCGGAGTTCAGGTAATTGTGAATGGGGAGGTCGGGAGCTGCTTCGATTTTCCGGCATTCCCTTAGCGCGGATTCTTGTCTTCGGATGTGGTTCGGTGTTATGTTGCTAAGGATGTACAGCCATTCCACTTCCGTTGGGTCGACCGTTCCGGTCACGATTCTCAGTGCTTTATTTATCAGCTACGGATAGTACCATCGCTTGGGTGGTGATGCGTAGAGTTTCCGCTGAACAACCCCAAGTGGATCCGGCTAACTTTTGGAGCAGGCTCACTCGTGTCTTCATTTTTGTTTTGACCAGCTCTGCGTTCGTTCTGTACGTGAGGCTTCGATCCAAGGGTATGCCCAAGTACTTCGGGTTTGGGGTGTATACGCCTATTTCGCCGTTCATCGTCAGAACTTTCGATGAGCTTGCTGGTTGTTTAAGTGGAATAAACAGTGCACCGTCTTTTCCGCGTTTGGTTTTAGACGCCACTGTTTAAAATAGCTCGAGAGGGTGACCAGGCCGTCGTTTAATGCGTCTTGTAATTCGTCGAAAGTTTTAGCTTGTAATGCTGCTGCGATGTCATCAGCATAATTAAACTTGCGAGATTGCGTGGGCAGAAGGTCCATCGTGTAAACGCAGTATAGGAAGCTGCATAGAACTGAACCTTGTGGAAGTCCGTCGTTCAGTACTCTCTTTTAGCTGGATTTGCCATTTATTTTCACATGAAAGCTCCGGTCGCTAAGCATGTTCATTATTAGCTGTAGAGTTGTGCGGCACCGGATTATTCGGCTTAGCTTGAGCATGAGTCCTCGTTTCCATACTGTGTCGTCGGCTGCCGACAGATCTAAGAACACCACACCTGTCTTTAGACCCTGCTGGAAGCCGAGTTCGATGTGGGTGGTTAGAGCTAGGAATCTATTTTTCCTGAAGCCGGCTTGTTCTTTAAGGACGTGTTCATCAATCGTTCCTAATATTCTCTCCAAGACTACTCTTTCAAACAGCTTATAGCAGCAGCTCAAAAGTTGCTTGTGAGGCTTTAGGAAAGCAATGACTATTGATTGTTTCCACAGTTTTCGCAGTCGTCCGGTGGCGTAGAAGCCTCGAACACATACTTCCATAGACAGAAATGTTTCCCTCAATTTGCTCAGATCTTTCAAACAAAAAAATACTGAAAATCGGAAAAGATTTACGCGAGTTATGTACAAAAAACACATAGAGCCCTAGCAGAGACTCGTTTTTAGTGCCCTAGCTAAGTCCAAGGACTCAAATTAAAAAAAATTCTTCTATAAATTATCGGCTACGAAGCAGGTCTTTCAACCAAAAAAAGAGTTATGAAAATCGGAAAAGGTGTCTCGAGTTATGTACAAAAGACCAAAAACCACTTAAACGGCCCTACCTCGGCGGCCCTTGAGCCGACAGTGTCCAGATTCAATCACATGACAGATTTTTTCGATTATCTTTCAGAGAATAAAAAATTTTTGAAAATCGAGTTTTACTCGAGAGGTGACGCACTTCATTTATTCCATTTATTCATTTATTCCCAAATTTTTTTTGTTGTTTTTGCGAAGTATCACAAGTTAGACAAATAAGTTCAAAAAAAGGTTTGCACAAATTATAAACACTAAAGAGGGAGGGGGGGCGGCTACAAGGCCAAAGTTTGTGTTATGTAATTTCGAGACAGCTCTTATTCTTATGGAAGTAATTTTCTTAAATTTATATTTAGTGACATTTAAGCAAGCGACCGTCATGCTTCATTTAACGGGGTATCTGTAAACTCTAACCAAATATTAGCATTCATTTTTCCTTTTCTTTTTTTCTTTCATCGTTCGTAAGCTCATTTTCATTTCATTTACCAAATGTTTCTTAACTTGACATGCATAATTTTTATTTTAGGCCCGTGCGTAATAATGAAGGGTCTCATAGGCTCATTACAGCTTTGTAAAACGGGTCCTTTCAATGCGTGTCATTAACATTTTAAGAGACTGTGCAATCGATCTTCCTAAATTTTGCTCTAAAAGGTACATACATGCTCCAGTCTAAGATAAGCATATTGGCGTATTGGGTTCAAGCCCCGCAAATTTAAGAAATGTTTCTAAAAAAAATGAGAGCTTGGCAAAAAAAAAAAATGTAGATGGAGGACGTAGCGATCATCAGAATAAGAAAAACCGAAATGGAAAAGTCGGAAAACAAAATTAAATTTTCCTTTCTTTTCTTGTATAACATTAGATGTACATTAAATGTGCTAGTAATTTACACTAAAATGTGTATTCAATGTGATTTAAATGTACATTAGATGCACATACATGTACCACACTTCAGTGTACATTGAATGGGTTCACATTTGATGTACATTAAATGCACTTCTCGTTCCAAAGAAAAGATGTAACGGTAAGGGCGCTTTTTAATATACATTAAATGTCCTGGAACTGGAGCACTTTATGTACATTTCGTGGGGTCAATTGTTATCTGGATAAGTAAACGGGAGGAAAAAGTTTTGTAGAAAGCAATGGTTCGGCCTATGGAGTCCAAGGAGTAATGGACCAAATTCAGTTAAATCGGTCGTAAACGATAAGGAGTGGTTTTTATTTGCAAATCCTTCCGTAAGATATGGAGCTCAAGTTAGGACCCAATGTCGGTCCTCTTCTTTTTATGTGTTATAGAGGAGGGTTTTCAACATTACCTTGGGTAATTTATGTGGGTTGTTCAAACTGTTAAACTTTAAATATTAACCCTAAATTTGCAACAGGAACGTACGGGTCTTCGCTCCAAGAGAACATAAAATTTTAAATATTCTCAACTATAGTCGTCTGCAATACCATTTGTCTGAATTGAATTTGAATCATGCGAAATTTATAAAAAAAAAATATTTACTGAGAAATTTAAAATTCCACTGCTTTTTCACTGGAAAACAAAATGTTTAAAAAATTTGTGTTCCATTCATTTCTCGTTCAATAATTATCGTTTATCACGCAGCTTGTTTATTTATCTGTAAACCATAAAATTAAATTCCAATACGATATTAGGTTATTATTATCGATTAAGCAATCAAGGTTCACATTATATCTAATTAAGTTGATGTAATGTGGAACCAGAGTAGGTAAGGCTTGATGAACTTGAAAGATTCACTTATACCACATCCTTTGCAGGCTATAGATGTCTGAAAATAGTTTTTTTTTTTATATTTTCTACTCCATCGCTGAAGCAGAAACTACGAATAATTTACATCCAACGTTAATAACGTTGTTGGCTATGTTTATATTGATTACTCGTATTTGCTCGTTCCTTAATTGCAAAGGAAAAAAACTAAAATTTTGTGAATTTAATTAGGTTATAATCACCGTCACGTGATCTTTGCTACACACATTAATATGGCGTGAGGTAATCACATCAAAGTTTTAGTTTTATTCGGAAATGTTAAGGTAGATAAGTTACGATTACAATACCAGCATATACTTGATTCGTTTATATGAAATGTAGTTTATAAAGAAAAGAGTGAAATAAATATCTTTCGACACTTCATCAACCTGATGGATGATATTCATTAATCGCATCTATCATTGTCACTTGAAAGCATTTCTGTTTACTCTTGCTTCATAGTTTCCGCTTCTAATTTATAATTTTATTAACTATTTAACCTTCTTTCCTTGCATATTTTATGCCTCATACGGAAACTGGTTGAGGTCACTTTACTCTGACTAACAATGAGAAGATGGCACGAGGCTGAAGATTTGAGTAGTCAAGTCAAATAACGAGGTAGGGCGAGTACTTCATTGTACCAAGAGAATTTCTTTATACCTGAGTGAAAGCGTTACGGAATGCAGCACTAGAACTCGTATACGCTGGTGTAATCAATCAGCAGCGCGTCTACTTCATCATCAATAGTTATTTGTGTATCTGCTTCGGACGATGTTTTTAAGCTATTTTCGTGAGTTGTAGCCTACAACACGCGAAATTGCCTAAAATCAGTCGTCAAAAACAGACACACAAATAAATAATGGCACCAGGCTACTTTATGTATTCCCTGTTCTATAGTATTCAGCGATCGGTTTCCCAAACTAAATCTGTTTTGTGTCAAAGTACTCGCTATTATCTCCATTTTAGCATCCTCAGTTTTTTTAGGTTAGATCTTATTTAGATAAATTTTTTTAGAAATTACATTTGCAATTGGATTTGAATTAAAAATGTTTGATGTTCACGGGTGAGACACGAACTCACATCCTTCAACTTGCCGGGCTGATGCTCTACCATTGAGCTACCGTGGACATTTTCATTTCAAATCCAATTTTGAACCGTTGTACAACCCGTGTTGTACCCGTGAACATCAAAAATTTTTAATTCAAATCCAATTGCAAATGTAATTTCAAAAAAATAAATAAATAATTCGTCGCGGAATATAGCGTAACAATTAGAGAATTAGATCTTATTGTTGAAAATTCAGTCTCGCCTACAGGGACTTTTTTTTTACTTAACTTTTAACTTCCGTTTTTCTTCCGATTCTTTTCATTACTGTATTTTCACTAATAAGATCGTTGGACAAGCGAACTTTCTTCTTACCATGATTAATTGATTTTATAAGAGGGCACAAAGTAATGTGTTGCGTAAAATAAAAAGACACCTTGTAACATCCGCTTACCCTGAAGGACTTAGGCCAGCTTCATCGGGTCCTGTCTATTTCTGTTTGGTAATTGCGGCGATTGTGCTTTGATGATTCAAGTTTATTTGAAAGAATCATTTCAAGTAGAGGGCTGGTCAAGCAATTTGCTTCCCGTGACTTAAGAAACAACTTTAGCTGTCGATATTTCCCGAAAAAAAGATAGAATTCTCCCAGTCATTTCACCCTTAAGCTTGCAAGGGCTGGACAGTGCCACAGGAATAAATAGTTCGGTTCACTCCATCTTGTTCGGAAGGTATCTTAGCGTGTTGCAGGCCCGTATCTAGGGGGGGGGGGGGGGCAAGGGGGGCTTAGCCCCCCCTGAGCGTCTTCAGAGCCCCCCCTGGCGAAACTTAAATGTTGCGAATTTTGCGAAAAAATATAAATTTTGACGTCATTATCGTTTTCAATACTTGAAATTTTCGCCTGCGGCGCAATCATTCTTTTCTATTCCAATCTCATTTCAATGTTTCCATTTCGTTATTGAAATAGATTTTCGGTTCTACATTGCAAGAAAAAACTTTTGACACTCCTAACAACAGTGGCGCGTTATCGGTCACATATTCTGAGCTGTTAGAATTTTTGCTATGAAATGATAATCAGAACTGTATACTTTCATAGAAAACCAAAATGTGCAATTCAATTTTGAAAAATTTTCGCCTGCGGCGCAAATTTTAAATATATCATTCACCACCCACTCTAACTAAACTTTTTATTTTTCTCGCTTTATTTATCTCTCTCCAGCGTTATAACAGAAGCTGTATGCTTGCTGCTAACAAAACCTGCGGCAAAAATTTAGGAAACGATTTCAGGAAAATATGGGAAGTGAAGGACAAATTCTATTGTCAAAACTTAGAGTAGTTTGTTTTTAAAAGTCCGTAGGTGTACACATTTTGTGAGCTAAACGAACCAAGAAGAAAGGTGGAAACGCCCGCCATGAATAATACTACATTTTTCAAAACTTTGTCAAAAAATTTTTTCGCTCGCTCCGCTCGCGATTTCTGCTTCTGTTTCAAAGACGAAACAGAGTCGTGTGTGCGTCCTAAAAAGCTGGGAAATAAACAAAAGTTCTGTGTGTTAGCCACGGCAAATAATTGAGGGGAGGGCGCCGGTCAAACACAAAACACCTTCTATCGGCGACCCTGTTTAACGAAAACCCGATGCCAAAAATACGACTGTATTAATGTGAAATGCGCGAAATAAAGAGAATTTTCTCAAAATTTCATATTATTTTATCAATTCGGTGGGGGGGGGGCTCGAGCCCCCCCCCCCCCCCCGGCAATCGACCTTGGCTACGGGGCTGGCGTGTTGTGTCCCGTTTGTCCCGTTGTTCACTTTAAACTTCTCATTTTAAGGCTTAGGAGGTTTTTAGTAGTCTCAAAATTGACCAAAGTCTTCCTCCAGACTTCTTTCGGAAAAGTTTCAAAAAGCTTCTTTTGTTCTTTTGCCTCTGAGCTTTTCTGAAGGATGTCCGGAAAAAGACTTTGGTTGATTGCAGATCTGCGAGGAGTTCCATCCTTCCAAGAACTTGTTCACCCCAAGTTCGGTGTAAATCCCTAAAACTCGTTCAGGATCGAAAGTGGTTTCGCCTCGGGTTTCGCTAGTTAGGCTCGCCAGCTCACCGGCTATCTCGTTACCTGGAATACCTAGTGTCCCGGAACTTATACCAGAGATACTTACCGTAATGTAGTCGAAGTGTTTTCGCAACGGAGCACATCTTCCTCTATGGCGATGTTTTTTCGTTGTATTAAAAGTAGAGAAAAGATGTTTTGCTCGTTGGAAGTCATCCAAGTTCTCTTTCTTGGTCCAGTTACTGCTTTTTATACTTTTTATGGCAGGCAATTTTACAAGACAATGTTGAGATTGGTGAAATAATTATGACTATTCTGGCATATTATTTATTCTAATGGAAGTCGAGTTTAGACCACGGTCGAGTATGCATCGAGCATCGTTCTTAAGCTAGGCTGGCCTCTCGATGTATAAATCGGAACTTGGCTGAAATATTTAATTTTGTGTAATTACTAAAGTGTTAAGTGTTCTGTGCTATTATCTGAAGTGAAATGATTGATATTGTAACAATTTATTGTTTTAAGGTGGGTAATCATTGCACTTTTCTTTTTGCCTGTAACTCAAGTTCAGGAGTCAAACTACCGCTTGTTTCTTATGTTTCGAAGCGCTGAAGTAATTGGAAACGAACTGATTGTTCATTTTAGCGAAACACAGGTTTGCATGAATAAGTTGCTCGTCGATTGTTTTCAATGGGCATGCATACAATAGCAGTGTTTAACTGTCAACTATGCTCCGAAGTAAAAAAGTGGAATTTGCTCTGAACTATGTCTTGCGCGTGGTGAATCGGGCGAATTTGTATCTATTTCGGAATTCATGTAGGCAGTTGCACGGCTGAGCCGGTACTTTTCCTATTGTCGTCCGGCTCAGTGGCTGTGTTGTTGCTTTGATACTTTGTTTGCCTTATGTCAACCGCCGGGTCATCCCTCAGCTCGGTTTGTGGAACGAAGGTTTTTGCCGCGGTTATGGCTCGCTAGCGAAGCTATGCCAATGAATGAGGACTTTTACATATTTTACGTAGCAGTCCCCAGCCCAGCTTGTGAACCTTGGATAGGGCACTACAGGGTGGCTAAGGTCGACGGGTAGAGTAGTGGTGACACGTGGCTTTGTTCCGTATAAGTCGAGACCCGAGCCTTGTGGCGAGGACTAGTTACTTGAATAGGGTAGCATCTGATTGCATATATTGAAGTGGGAGCTCGGGTCATATACCAAGTGTGCAACTGTTCAAGATGTGTCCAATCGATTGCAGGCTTTTATACAAGGCCGGCGATGTGGACAGGGTTTTCATGTGGAGAGGTCCTAAGCAGGACTTCTTAAAGGAATTTTATGATGTCTGGGTAGCACAAAGGGTTCATTGAACTGTGTCCATCAATTAGAAACGGTCGGCCCTAACTGAGAAATCTAATTTGCAGATAACGAATGTTAGATGTACGTTTTGCAAGCAAAGCGTAGGGGAGACTAAGCTTATAGATGTCGGAGAATCACAGGAGGATATAATTTGAACTTAAAACGGTGAGCAGCTGCAACAGGTTGCTGAGTTTACAGTGAGAACATGACAGCTAGGTGAGAGAATTTGAAGAGAGTAGTAAAATTGGCAGTGCGGTGACCAGTCAATTTAGTTGAACAAGAAGGCGAAGGCGAGGTTAAGCTGACATACTTAGTATACTATGTATTTGACGAGGCATACGCGCTTAACCTTGCGTTAAGGAGCGACACAAATTTAGCTAGAAAGGTCAATCTTTAGCTCAACGATCTTATTATGGTACTGGGTGCACCTGGGTTATCTAGTTCACGACTTAGAGGTTTCTGACATGAAGAGTCTTAGGAAGTCAGCAGAAGAGGCGACAAATATTAGCCCTTGGACACGTTAAAAGGATGGGTGATAACAGGCTAGAGATGAGCGGGTTGCCCAAAACTTTGAAAAACCCGACCCGAACCCGAATTGTTTTTTTCGGGTTCATGGGTTTCGGGTTTCGATAATTTTAATCGGGTCGGGTTCGGTCCGGGCCGTGTTTGGAAACAGTTCAGGTTTCGGGTTTCGAAAAATTTTATCTGGTCACAAAACTCGTCTAAATTTTATCATCTTACATTACACGATTTTTGTTTTAGTCTAAGGTCCGTGAAGAATGCAGGTCGACCCACTCATCTCTATAACAGGCTACCAAAGAGGTAGCACGCGTAACACGCGTAGCACGCGTAACACCCGACGCACCCGACCAATTAGTACACCAAGCAGAAGGTTTTAGAGGTTAGGAGATTTTCACTGGATGGACAAAACCGCGTCTTGGTAGTGGTAGAGTAGCGTGAAATAGGGTGGCTCACCACATAGGAGCAGCGGCTGTAATACCTCAAACCACAAAACCGCAAGATATTAAATACCCCACAAAACATGATGATGATGACTTGTCTGACATTTAAACTTCTTCCAGCTTCTTTCATTCTTTTTGCTAAATTATATTGTGAGTAAAATACTGTCACAGTCGTGAAATTTGGAAGTGGAGTGGACGGTCTAACACCAAATATGACTAAAACCATTTCCCGCACCTAGCATTTTAATATCTGAAGGACCAAGTTGTTAATTACATAAAACAAGTATCATCATCACTTAAATGATTTGATTTGCAAATACTGTTACTAGAGATCCTTTTTCTCAATGTCTGTCTGTCTATAGCACCCCCAATATTTGTTTACTTTTTTGTCTGCTTTTGTGAGAACGAAGTATCGCACTTCGTTTTGTATGCTTTTCTTTTATAAATAAACTTGAAGTGATATCCAGCAATGCTAATTGCGTTTTATATTCATGCTTTCTATTCATTGCATTTCTTCAAATTTCTTTTCAACATTAAAACGCAAATGAAGACCCTTTTTTATTGTGAAATTTCTTTCGTACAATGGAATTTGTTTATTTAAAGTTTAATATTTTTCAATTTTATTTCAATTTTATTGGAAATGATAATCAAATAACTGAAAGTGAAATTTTATTTCAATACTTTTCTTACATTTTATTAAAAACTCTTTGCACTTACTGCTTTGTCATTTGTTCGTTTCGTTGTAAATATAAAACTAAAATTCTATTGATTTATTGTTCGTTTCCTACAACTTTGTCATCGTAACCTCATTATTGTCGTATTACTTAGTGGCAAAACGAATTCTACAAAATTGTAAAAGTGGTGGCTTTTGTGTAAAAAATCAGTAACTCTATACATAAGCTAAAAAAACATGACATTTCCTTATAATTATAGTTTACTTAATTCATAAATCTCCACGCCACTTGCATTTAATTCTGTTCTTTTGCGAAGTGAACAAAGGCCAGAACACAATCAACGACATATAGTGCACCAGATATTACACATAATGAACCCAATGCCAAGCCAACCTAAATAACACGAAAGTAGATTGTTGTCTTAAATGAAATTCCATGTAAATTGGTGCCTTAGTAAAATTTACCTGTCTTTCGGTAGCTACATGCAAGAAATCATGATCGGCCAAATAACCGTTCCAATAATGTAATGCCGTTCCACCCACTGCCACCCACATAAATGCTCCAACGAAATTCATTATTGTATCCGATAATTCTCTGTTCAAATGGAACGCCACAGACACATAGTTTAAAATCAATTAAATTCGTATGGCAATTTCCATGATTTTGGTGATTAACAGATTTGTTTTGTGAACTCTGGTTTACACTAAATCGTGCTTTAGGTCTAAATTCTTTACAATCAAATTAGACTGATAAATTTTCTAAATTGTTTTCTTGACTTTAGTCTCTCCGAAACTGAGAAATTTTCAAACCGGAAAATGCTAGCTAGATTTTTGTCCAACATTAACTCAGTTTCAAATCAGAGCAAACAGATGGTCTAGAATTGGAGAGAAATTCAAAGCCCGAAAAATGCCCCTAGATTTTTACCCAATATATTAACCCTGTTTTAGAGATGAGCGGGTTGCCCGAAACTTCGAAAAACCCGATCCGAACCCGAATTGTTTTTTTCGTGTTCATGGGTTTCGGGTTTCGAAAATTTTAATCGGGTCGGGTTCGGTCCGTGCCGGGTTTGGAAACAGTTCGGGTTTCGGGTTTTGAAAAATTTTATCGGGTCGGGCTCGGTCCGGGTCGGGTTTTGAAACAATTCGGGTTTCGGATTTCGAAAAATTTTATCGGGTCGGGTTCGGTCCGGGTCGAGTTGTTGTTACATTTTATTCGGGTCCCGATTCTTTATTGACTTTTTATATTTTATAAAACTCGTCTAAATTTTATCGTCTTACATTACATGAATTTTGTTTTAGTCTAAGGTCCGTGAAGAATGCAGACGTCGGGCCTTGAAATAATTTTTGTTTCGAAGTAATTTGGGTTGTGAGTTTCGAAAAACTTGAGTGTCTGGTTCGGTCTGGGTCAGGTTTTGAAACAGTTCGGGTTTCGGGTTTCGAAAATTTTAATCGGGTCGGGTTCGGTCCGGGTCGGGTTTCGAAAAATGGTCGACCCGCTCATCTCTACCCTGTTTCAAATAAAAAAAAATTTGCTGGTCGAGAATCGAAGAGGAAGCCAAGGTCCACAAAATGCTTCCAAGTATTTAGTTCGAAACAATCGTCGTTCCGAATCAGAAGGCTCGCTAAACTTGTAGGGTCTTAAACCGAGTCCGTTAGTTCCCCAAAAATACCGTTACATATTTTTTCCAACCCTATTCCTGTTCTACGTCAGGAAAAAGTGTTGGATCCAAAAATGGCCTTACATATTAAGTATGTGGCCTGGCCCTACCCACTCTTAGCCGGAAATTCAAAAAATTCCGAGGTTCGACAGATTTATAAACGAAACGATTGCTATTGGCGTCAAGCCCCAACTCTCCCCAGCCCACAGATTCTTTTTTCAATTTATGGCATCACATTTAAAAAAGAAATTACTACCAAAGGGTTAATCGCATTTTTCTCCCTTAATTTCCGTCATATATTTGCGAGAATTTATAACATAAAATAAAAATGATAAAAAAGTCAAAACAAAACGATTGCAGACATGACACTGAATGGGAAAAAAATATAAAATATTACACCCTCTCCCCTAATGTATCGAATTCAGCGATCTTGTGTATCGAGTTACAATATTTTGTTTTTCAAATATTTCATTACGGGATATTAATCATACACCAAAAACCGAACCGAACATCGCTAACAATCAATACGCATTGCTTAAAAAAAATGGGGGAAAAAATGACCGGTGCCAGTCTGATAATATTTTCGTACCTTTTGTGAGCTGTTGTGCCAAAACAGAATGTTATTAACTGTACGGACGTATAAATCATAAATCCAACAAATACTCCAGATGCTACTATTTCGGCATCGGCATTTTTCTCTTCGTTTAAATTCCATGTACCACCCACACCGAGAAAATCGCCACCATATCCGGTTCTGTATAGTATCAACACGATTATATTAACCACCTGAAAAATGTATAAAAAAAGAGAAAGTTGATAAATGAAAATGAAAATAAAAATGAAAATCATTCCATTAAAAGTTATAAAAGGAAAAAAAGTAATATATGATTTGTAATATCCGATTTATTTTAGGGTGGTAATGTTGAGCTATTACGATTATAAATGGGGGAAAAGAGGCACATAAGTCATAATAATGTCCTTTTTAGAGCTTACTGAGTAGAGGTGTATCGTTGTTCCCATTCGAAAGGTCTGTTTTTTACGCTAAGGATTAATGAGTGCGTGGAATTTGTAATTTTTCTTAAATTAGAAATTTCTGTTTCTTTATTTCTTGAATAGCAAAATATTTTTGGTCGTATACACAGCCTTAATTTGGTATTAATTTAAACATGCCTCAGTTTTGCTGATTAATTAGATTTTTTGCGATTTCGGAGTGCGACACAGTCAACATAGTTTTCTTGAATTAATTTGACAGAAAACGTTATTTGTCAGGCCACTAATGGCAATGAAATTGATTTTTTTTAAGATTTTTGCCTTTTAGCATACTTTTAATTTATTTGTCTTTAAGTTTACCGCTCTGGCGATAGTAGGTAATTTCCGTCGTAAAAAAAAGTGACTAATTTCCCTCGGGGGGCCAACGATCCTCAAATAACTAATCTGAATAAAAGTTACTGAAATGTTAAGTTTTTGCAAGTTGGTTTTAATCTGGTAACACCAAGAAAATGAGGGAATTTCTTTCAACTAACCAATCACATTTTGACGTTTCAGTCATGGAACTTCAAACAGTTAAAAGTCTTCAATTTACTACCTATAAGCATACAACTCACCTATTGACAAATAATACAAATCGGAAAAATGTTTCTCTTCTGCCCGAATTAGAGATGAACGACCATTTTTCGAAACCCGACCCGATGCAAATTTTCGAAACCCGAAACCCGGACCGAGCCCGACCCGATAAAATTCTTCGAAACCCAGACCCCGAACTGTTTCAAAACCCGACCCGGACCGAACCAGACACTCAATTTTTTCGAAACTCACAACCCAAATTACTTCGAAACAAAAATTATTTCAACGCCCGACGTCTGCATTCTTCACGGACCTTAGACTAAAACAAAATTCGTGTAATGTAAGATGATAAAATTTAGACGAGTTTCGTAAAATATAAAAGTCAATAAAATGATACAACAACCCGACCCGGACCAAACCCGACTCGATACAATTTTTCGAAACCCGAAACCCGAACTGTTTCCAAAACCGGCCCGGACCGAACTCGACCCGATTAAAATTTTCGAAACCCGAAACCCATGAGCCCGAAAAAAACATTTCGGGTTCGCACTCGGGTTTTTCGAAGTTTCGGGCAACCAGCTCATCTCTAGCCCGAATGCATGGGAAAGTGTATTATTTTTCATGTTCTAAATCTACATTTTTTCATCACAAAAACTACCACAAAAATATTGTACGTAATAGCCATATGTTTACTATTTCCTCGCGGGGCCAATGGCATCTGGCAAAAACAAAATATCAAACGCTTTCATTATATTCAAATGACTTTAAGAAACTACATGCGGAGTAATTGAGTTTGACTTGAACTTTGAGCAGCATTTAGTGTAATTCGTGATTTCAATGATTGATGACTGAAAAAGTAGCGTAAATTTTATTTATTACTTTATGCTGATGAAGTCTGTTAAAGCGAGGAAAAATATTATTTTTGCTTCAGATTAATTGCGTTCCGACTTTGTTTGGTTTGATTAAATTCTAGTCGATAGGAAAAAAAACTTTTTAATTTCACTTTCTTGGAGAAAAGGTAAAAAATATTAGAATTATTGAAAGATAAAATTAATTAACTTCCTGACGTGCACTTAGTGCTTTACATAGATTTACAATAAGAATGGAAACTAAGAAAAGAAACATCAATCTGAAAGCAAGTTTTACCCTTTTTTCGTTAAAGATCATTGAGTTTTTTTTTCGTTTCCTCAAAAGTGAAAACAGTCACCGAGTATTTTATCTTAAACCGAGATACCAGCCAACACGGTCGAAATGTGAAAGTTACAGTTGATTAATTGCTCGTTATTTGTGCATAGAATTTCGACTACTAAGACCTATCCCTTTCACTTTGGGTGAAAAATATTCTCTGAAAGAATATCCTCAAAGGATTTCCAAAGATTTTCAAAGGATTTCCAAAGATTTCCAAATAACTGACAATGAATTCATGACTATTGCTATTGTCTACTATACAATTTGAAAATATTTTATGCATTTACAAGCGTCTGGTTTGGAAAATGGGAAGAACTGTAGAACATAATTTCATTGTCACTGTGTAACAACTACAGCTTCACTACCCCCACTACAATATTGATAACGTGACATGGTTGAACTAGAAAGTCCCATTTGGTGGTGTGTATACCATAAAATCGTAAATTTATCCAACCCATTAATGAACCCAAATTGAAAAATTTCCCATCGATATGTTTGAATTGGAATATTTATCATCATGAAGTACCTACAAAATTGATAGAGAAAAGGGATAATCTTCTTCCGAAAAGAAAAAACTCGAGCTCAATATCCATGAGTATGTTAGGTTAAGGTTTAAACCGCTATTAAAACTTACTTAGACTTTATTACTTCAACCGATGTGGTAAGACTAAGTATGGAAAACCAAATTCAATTTTTCATTCAGATATGTCTAAGCGTACCATTTCTTTGACTTTTATGTTTGCTTACGTAAGGCTGTTGTACGCAGAAATCGTCCTATGTAGATAAGAAGCCTCTATTGTTCATCCATTACTTACATGATTTTAGTGGTGGGATTATAATAAAGGTTTAAAGGGTTCATTATCATGGGCTCCCTTAGACGTACTATACTTTTTCTTCTGCCTGCAGTATGAGAAAAAGAATAATAATATTGTGCTATATGCTCCACCGTCACAAAATATATCTGCCACAGTATTACATTATGTACTCACACAACAATGATAATTCTAAATCTCTTGACAAACTTGAAGGGATTATTGATCGAATTCCAGTGTAGAATACACTCGAGTGTACCATTCTATTTTCACTATCTACGTATAGCCGACTCAATGATACACAACCTTAAACCAACAAATAATTTCATTATGAATTGGTTTGGTCCAGTTGGATCATCGAATTGTGTAAACATGATACGTTTTGCTGTTTCGTCCTTTTCAATTTTGATTAAATTTAATTAAATTTATTATTGATTTGATGCTACGAACTTTCTCTTTCACTTTGGACAGTTTCTGGATCGGGGTACTAATGAGGGCTACTGTTTGTGTTATCCCAGGTTGTCGCATGACGAAATTAGTAAATGTTTACGCTAAAGACCTTAGCCATTTCCGGAAACAGAGAAAAAAAATATTAAAATATTACGTCTTTTGTTTCCGGGAACATTATACTTCATTAAATCGACTTTGATGTGTTTCACCGTTTCTACCTTAGCTAATCATGCGTTTAATCTCATCATTCATTCCATTTTCTACGAATCAAAGCGCAATCATTATTTACTCGATTTGAGTTTCTATATCCATCTTAAGCCTAATAATAAAGCGAATAGAATTATGATGGAGCATTCATTGCAAATCAAGCAACTTAAAGTTTCTAGAGTCAAAGTGGAAAGAATCATTTATAATCCCAGTCATGTGTCGTATATGTATGTAACAACATTAAGGGGGCGAATTGAATCGGAACAGATCAAAGAAAAATGTGATTTCTTTTGTACATAGTTTTGGCATTGTTGGTGAACATACAAATTGAAGAGCATTTTCTTTTTCTGAATGTGACTCTGAATACAAGAATTGGTAGCAATTGAATTTTTTTCGGTACATAATCTCATCTGCGACAAATAGCTCGCATAACAGTTTTTTGCATTTCATGGAGCGAGAGTTTCTCTCAGCGCAATTGAAGTTCATAACAACAAGCTCAAGCTGAAGCAAAGAGTTAAAACTGTAAGATTAGTTTTCGATGATTTATGGGAAATTTAAATTATGCAAATCAATTTAGTTGTGAAATGAAGACGACTTTGCCACTAGATGCGACATTTTCAAACGAGCGAATATAGAAATTTTGAATGCAAACACTGTTTTACCAACTCAAAAGTAGTGATGAAAACTGTTCACTTAACGCCGTTGTGAAAAGTGAACGTTTTCATGCATCGTTTTTTTTTTTTGACGCTAGAGAGGTCGTTTTGTTTTATAACTCATTTGGGTGATAAAATAGTTATTTATGCAACTAGTCGCTTCACTCGTTTGATAACTTCATATTTAGTGACAAAAACAACCAATTTCGCAACTAGTTGCATAAATAACTATTTTATCACTCTTTTGAGTGACAAAAAACTTCTCAACGATGCATGAAAAAGTTCACTTTTCACAACGGCGTTGCATAAAGTCAGTTTTTATCACTCATTTGGGTGACAAAAAGTTCATTCAAAAGTTCACGTTTCACAAGTTGTTGCATATAAAGTCTTGTATGAAACACGTTGCGAAATCGGTTGTTCGCTCGATGATAACTTCACATCTAGTGACAAAAACAATTCCGTTTCGCAACTAGTTGCATAAAAAACTATTTCGTAACTGCTTTTCTAGTTACAAAACGGTATCCAGTTTCAATGCTAAAATTGCCCGAAAAAGTTTCATATACACAACGAAACTTCGTAAGAATTTATACGTTTTCGAAACATAAGTTTGCAAGATTTTTCAAGATTTCTTTTCTTATAAAACTTAGCAGAACGTGAGGTAAGCTGCCCAAAGCAACTTCAATTGTTTTTATATTCGAATCGGCAACTTCGTCGAAACACGTGTATTTGGCAGAGAACATGTTTACGTCCGAATTATCATCATGAAACTTTATAGACCATATTAGTACCTTTCGGTGTGAGGTCTTTATGCACAACCCCAGAATTGTGAACTATCGTCCTCCATGTCCTTCCATCGCCCGCCAAGGAAATGGTTTGTCCCCTTGGCCCGGGACCTGTGCATCCAAGATATTTTGCGGTAGCCTGGTATTACCCATCCTTTGAACGTGCCCGAACCAGCGCAGACGACTGTCCCTTGCCGCCTCTTCCACTGACGAAATCCCTAAATTTTCCCTAATATCGTCGTTCCTAATATGATTATTCTACTGCTTCCTTCGATTAACTTTCGCTATGTTCCTAAGAACCTTCATATTATGAGAAACTTACAGGTCATGCACGAGATATCCGCAGTCAACCCAACTTTCACTACCGTACAGAATCGTCGGCCTGAAAATTGACCTGTGGATAGCTAACTTTGCTTCGCTACTTAATTCCTTTTTGTTGAATACATGCCACCTCAACTGACCGGCCACCGCGTTTCCCATTTTCCTTCTTTCCTCAAATTCCCCAACAAACTTGACATCCTCTGAAAAAATGGTTCATCGGTCTTGAATTCAGAAACCTGCTCCAGCTCCTCCCCATTTAAATTGCCAGCTATCTCCTTCCGAGATTTTCCGCCATGCATAACCTTAGTTTTCCCTGCCAGAGGCGCCGAGTTTGACTTTCGAGTGGGGGGGCAAGGGGCAAGACTACTTTTTGAGAATTCGATTAGGAAGTGATGTGTTTGTTCCTGTATTCTCAACATTGAGACTTGTAACATTGTCCTGCGACCTATCTTTAGGCATTAATGACAAGAATAGGTATTAATTTCTTTAATCGCGAGCGAAGCGAGCGAAAAATTTTGTTTTTTATAAACGAGTAGCTTACGCGGAGCTTCCTCCTTGAATATTCAAAGTAATCTATGTGATTGATTCTTGTCGATAAAACAAGCGAATCTACAAATTGGTGAATTTCCTCTGTTGTTTCTTATGCTATTTCCTAGGCTCTGTGAAATCAACTTTGCTTTCCTGCTATATCGGCAAAAAGAATATTCAAATAGGTCAGCATACAAATTAGGAAGAGTAGTGTAATTCAATTTTATTATTAAAGTTAATAAATTTGTAGCGCCGCAGGCAAAAATTTTAAGAGTTGAAAACGTTTCTTAGTGTATTTTTTTGGTTAAGAAAAATTGTTAGCATAATAAAGATCATAATTTTTCCATTAGTATCTTTCAAACAAATTATACTAGAAAGTTATGAAACAACACTCTCTTTCAACTTAGTACTGAAATTAATTTCAATTTTTGTATTTGGTATTTTTGGGGCATCTAAAAAATTTGTTAGCAAAATTTACTAAGAAATATTTATTAAACACACGATAGTGTCGCCGAAAGACTAAACGTCAACGTTATATGAACATTACGTTCACGTTCAGTTTTTCGGCAACACTGTCGTGTGGTCAACAAATATTTCTTAGCAAATTTTGCTAAAAACTTTTTTAGAAGCCACAAAAATACACTGTAAAATTGAAATTAATTTAAGTACTTTCTAAGTAGGAAGTCAATGAGAGCGCTGGACTTACGTGCGAATATTGAGTCAGAAAAATTAAAGAAGTCGTTTCTAACATGCCCATAATCATATCGGTGATTTGTATAAGTCTGATTGTTGTAATAAAAAACTGGACAAGACAGATGTTTTGAGTAAGGTCCAAGCGCATAAAACTTTCTTGCACTTCTTAGTAATGAAAATATTTTAACTAAGAGCCAAGCAATTCAAGATATTCTAAATAATTGAGTTTATATTTCTTCAGTAAGAGGGTTGATTCTTCCCGTTTGAATAATTTGAAAATTAAGGGGGGCTACGCCCCCCAATATTCTTTCTTTGGTATTGTAATTATCCAAACCTATGTTCATCGAGCTACTAAAGAATAAAATGAAAGTCATATGCCTTGTTTGAATGTAGGGAACGTCAAGATAACTATGTAGATTCGCATTGATTGAGTCGGAAAAGTCATCAATAGTATAATTGACACATAAACGCGGTAAATGTTTTAATTAATTCAAGTCGATCCGCATAACAAAACTACTATAAAACGAAACATTCAAAATACCTAAATTTAATTCCCTTTTCAATTAATTCACCTATGATGAACTAAGCTCAATGATTAAAACCGTTTATTTGGCTTATTTAATGTGAATGCTGATGCAGAAGCGTATTCAATCTCTGTCACATTTTATAATTCTTAGGTTTAAGATTCTAAATAGAACTTAAAAAGATGCTTGGTTCTTCAAGGCTCAGCTTAGATAAATAATTTATCTCGGTGAAATATTTGTATTCCCCTTAAACCTGTTAATCCGAATTTCGGGTGGCTTCATTTTCTCAAGAAAATGTTTTACAAAAACTGATGAATGGATTACGTGCAAACAATATGTGTTGTGTAAGTACATACAACAGCTAAACTTATGAATAATTTCACAATTTGAGAGCTTATCAACGTAGTTTAAATTCTCTATTGTGTACTCCAACATCTTTAGTGGGATTTGCAATTGTGAATGTAAATTTCAGTTTGTATTCATTTCAGCAAAGGATAATTGGCTGCGTTTGTACATAAATTTATTGTTTGTGAATAAAGTTTCATCTAGTTTTTCCCATTCCAGACGGTTATGAGAGTAGAAAAAAAATGTGGTGAATACAAATTAACATTTCTGCAATAAACATTTGCTTTGTAATGAAAAGAAATAATTTTTGCTGGCAATATATTTATCCGAAGGGAAAAAATAAAATCCAAACAATTCAAACAGGGTGCACAGTAACTAACGCAATGACGTAAACAAATATTTTCACACCCCTCAGCTAAAAAGCTAATAAGAAAATAACTTTCGCTCTAGTTCTACAAAGTTTCCATTCGTATTTGTATGCATTAGAGATGAGCGCGTCGACCATTTTTCGAAACCCGACCCGGACCGAACCCGACCCGATAAAATTTTTCGAAACCCGAAACCCGAATTGTTTCATAACCTGACCCGGACAGAACCCGACCCGATTAAAATTTTCGAAACCCGAAACCCGAACTGTTTCAAAACCCGACCCGGACCGAACCAGACACTCAAGTTTTTCGAAACTCACAACCCAAATTACTTCGAAACAAAAATTATTTTAACGCCCGACGTCTGCATTCTTCACAGACCTTAGACTAAAACTAAATTCGTGTAGTGTAAGATGATAAAATTTAGACGAGTTTTGTAAAATATAAAAAGTCAATAAAGGATCGGGATCGGAATAAAGTGATACAACAACCCGACCCGATAAAATTTTTCAAAACCCGAACTGTTTCCAAACCCGGCCCGGACCGAACCCAACCCGATTAAAATTTTCGAAACCCGAAAAAAACAATTCGGGTTCGGCTTCGGGTCGGGTTTTTTGAAGTTTCGGGCAACCCGCTCATGTCTAGATGCATTAGTTTATGACAGTTTGTTCGAAATGAATTACTTAGAATCACAAATCAAAGATACACCTTGTGACGGTTTAATTAAGGAACTGTTTATAAATGTGGAGATAATTTGACAACCCCACAACAAATGTGAGAAGATTTCGCAATCAAAAGAATCGACTACTGCCTGCAAATAATTGGTAAATTATTCCATGTATTCGTCATGTAACTATTTTCCACCCAAATATTAATCTATGAAATAATGTTTACTCAGATAAACATGAACGAATATATGACTCACGCATTGATAAAAAATAATTAATGACAGCATACATACTTGTCAATGAAGGTGTTCCTTCAATTCGATCAAAGCATTTTATACTTTCGAACATATTAACGATTGTATAAATGAGCGAAATTAGTTGAGTTTACCTTTTGGCTATTTACATATGGCGGATGTTTGCCAAAATTAAATAAAGGATAACTCTCCCCTCTTTTGTCGATCCAACAAATATTTACTCCACGTTTCATTCCAACCCATGGGTGCTCTTACAGCATGTTAATAATGTTGCAATAGTTGTGTTTGTTCAAGTTTATTCGAAAGATAAAGAAACTGATATGTCTCAGAAGGAAAGTGTTAATTTCACAGGATCTAGCAAAATGTTTTGTCTAGTGTGTTAGTTTTCGTATACACTTTTGGTGGAAATGGCTTTTCACAGAGAGTAAATGGAAGACTTTTATTCGACACGAGCACACCAAAAATATGTTTTCATGCATTGAATGGAAGAAGGATATATAAATAGAAGCAATTGACCTCCTGAGGAAAATATCGAAAATATAACGAAATTGCTGCATCAAATAATCGGAACTTAAATACTAACAGGTTTGCCTCAAATCAATACCGTATCTTCGTAAGCCATACCAATATACACAAAAGTATCATAATGAAACTTATCGTGCGGAACGTTCAAGTGATTTTGGGTGTGGTAATGTATGAAATGCTGTGGCATACATTCCAAATTAATTCTGATTTTTAATTGATTCAAATTGCAGCATTTACAATTTCACACATTTTTCCCTTCTTTCCACTTAAAACTCATCCCATAAACACTTTTTCATCGTAACATTCGAAAATTATTTTAATGCATTAAGTCTCACCAGTTTAAACACTTTTATGAATATTGATCCAATTGTTTCCACAGACACCATTTTCTTTAATTTTTTTTTTTATAGTTTAATTCTCTTTGAATTTTTTGTATAAAAATTAAATTAGTAAGAAGACTCGTTGTGCTCTGTAATGTTACAATAAATTTAACCAAACGAAAAAAATACGTCTTTATGCTTGGTTATCGAAAAAACGAATAGATAAGCGAAGCTATATTTTCTAGATCAGTGTACTTTTTAGCAGGTGAAATATGATAAAGCTTAAATGATAAGATTGTATTTTAAAGAATGTATGTGTTGATAAAACGTCGCTAGAAGCGAAAAAAATCACGAAAATTGAAATAAAATGGAGAGATACTAAGAAAATCAAATTAACGTAAGCTTAATTGAAGGAAATTTACTATAGCGTAGATGGATAGTAGGTGTCATCGGTGTCATGCTGTGCAGTGACTAGGATTTTACCGCAAAATTAGGAACAATTTCGGAAAAAATCCCTAAATAATTGAACGTCAAAATGTTCTGATATTCTTTTGCGTCGATAGACCGGACTAATATTTATTATGAGCTTATGTTGTCTGGCACAAGATGGCACTAGAAGCGCAGTAATGGCGTATATTCACTGTATACTGCTCATTGTTTAATCATGCCCGCAGCGGTAGCGGAGGCCGTGACAAAGTCCCCACACCCCAAAAAAGAAGTCCACAAACTCGAAAAACGGCATACAAAAATCTTTGGGACTAGGAGCCATATATACGCGAACTTTTGAGTTTTTCCCCTCGCTTCCTTACCCTCCAAATTATTAAAAAAAAAACTACGTCGCAGCAGATTTCCAACGAGCCCAGTTTTATCAAAATCGTTTGGAAATTGGCTGAGATATCGAGATTTGACTCGCATGGCATTTTTCTATGGGCCATCGATTTTTCTATTGTTCTCATTATTATGAAAACTTTTTTTCTAATCTGTCTATTAACAATTTTCGATCTCGAGAGCGAGTCAGTCGATCTTCCTGAAATTTTCAAGGAACGTCAGTCTCGGCCCCAAATAAAAAATTTCATATGTCGCTTTTCCGGGAAAATTCTGGAAAAGCCTTGGCATGTGGAAAAGTTGTCAATTTTGACGGTTTTTCAGGTAATGCTCGAAGTTTTCGAATTTTAGTTCCGGAATGACAATACCTAGAGAGTTAGTTTCTTCGGTCAAGTTATAGAGATTGGTGAAAGGAATTTTTAGCCTAAAGCCTGAACATTTTTTTCGCCGGAAATTTTTTTTCGCCGGATTTTTTTTCGCCGAAAATTTTTTTTCGCCATAAACTTTTTTTTCGCCATAAATTTTTTTTTCGCCGAAATTTTTTTTTCGTCATAATTTTTTTTAGGCCATAATTTTTTTTTTTCGCCGAAATTTTTTTTCGCGGAATTTTGTTTTTGCGGGAAATGTTTTTTCGCCGAAAACTTTTTTTTTTTCATGGAAATTTTTTTTCGCCAGAAATTTTTTTTCTCCAGATTTGTTTCTTTTTTCTTTTAAAACTAATTCACACTAATTGATTATCATGATCCTATGATCCTATCACGAAAGTTGGCTTCGTTGCCAATGAAATTCTATTGAACGTTAAGTTAGCCGTGAATTCTATTGTTTTTCATTGACGAATAATCGAAGTTTTTTTTCGCCTGAAAAATTTTTTCGCCAGATATTTTTTTTCGCAAGAAATTTTTTTTCTTCGAATTTGTTTCTTTTTTCTTCCAAAACTAATTCACCCTAAATGTCGAAATTCTCAAATAAGTTATAGTCTGCTTCAAATGTCAAATGTTTAGAATGTGGTGCCACCTATTTTCGTTAAGAACTGCCATTGGAGTACATCTTAGACTCGTTCAATGTTCAGCAAAAATGAAGAGTTGAGATTTTAAGTCGGCGCAACTCAAATAATTTGTTCCAGTGACATTTACGAGCGTTTAAGTAGTCCAAAGGCTAGAGACTGTCTTGAGGAACCAGCCGACGAAACGACCCCTAAAAAGGAGTAGAGCGCTGAAAAGATAGGACGCCGTCACAGGAAATATGCTTTGACTAATAACCACTTTTAAAGCACAGTGCTTAGCACACGCATGCATGCGCTGGTTGGTGTACATCAGAATATGTTCGTATGTACAAGTATTTTTCTACCATACTTCGAAATATAACAAATCCGTACATCGACAAAAGGAGGAAAAGGGAAAGTTATCGAATTACCCTCTATACATGAATCTATTAACCGATAGAGGCATCGTTCTCACTTCATCGGTCTATAAAACCGATTTAATGAGAGAACTTCAAACGTTTTTGTACTTTTCAAATATCATGCCGTACATAAACCACAACAGAAAAACGCCGTACAGTAGACGAGTACGAGTACAAGAGATTGCATATACACACAGTTCACTAGTGTTGTATAACGATACCCGAAATTATTTCTTTCGGAGGATCCCCACAAACCACATAATTATACCTTACATTAAGAGAAATCGCTTATTACAGACTGAATACTACCGAGGTAACCACAACAAACAATCAAGCATACGAAATGAAACCTCGTCACGTCGCGTCCATCGTAGACATTCAGGTTGTTATTGTCGAACATATAGAGCACACCGTTTTTCTATTCCGAAATTAATTTTGTTAATTTTTAAACATTCATATCTGACCTTAGGCCCTTTAATATAAAATTATATAATATAATGTTTTAGGCAGTTTCAACTATTACAAAGTTGAAAGAGGCTAATGGGTTTAATTCTGCCTGTTAAAGATTGCGAATTTAAACACGAGAAAGAATCTTTGAGTGTCATTCACCAACAGTTTCCCTTTGTTCCATTATTCGCTTGTGTTTCGGCGAAAGAAAGCTCAGTCCATCCTATTATACAATCGAATCCAAACCGTAGCTTGATCAATTCAGCTACTTACGTATGCAGACTGAATTCGATGGTTTACAGACATCTTATTCAAACATATTTTAACTAAATGCTTCATCAAAATATCATTTTGATCTTCGTAGCTTCCTTTCTATTTGTTTTTAAGTTTGAAGTTATCGAAGTAGAAAAAATGATAACGTCAACGATTGAAGTTTCCATTTCGCTGTCTACGTTTCGGATGTATTACGACTGTAAAATAACCCCTTTTCAATATTATAAATTAAAACGAAGCATATAATATCCGCATTGTGAATCATTCGATGTAAAATTCATGCTTTTCTTGTTATTTTTGTGTTTCTTGAATTACATTTAATTCCATCTGCTGAACCAGAATAATTCCGTATTAATTTTTTTCCAACTCAAAGATCCCATTTTAATTTGTCCGGCATTTCAATAAGTCGAACAATTTCAAAAAAAAGTAAATTACCGCAAACAAAGAACTCTTTACTTGGAATTCAATGAAACAGACATACCGATGCGGTAGAACGTCACAATCGTTACGACATGGCATGACACCGCATGTTTCTTGCAAAGTGACTAAAATTCGTTGAAAATTCGCGATACTTCTGAGAAAATCTTTTATAATTTGGAGTTTTTCTAGAATCGAAAAGTTAGTCATGAACTCAAGATTTCACATGAATCCAATAATTTTTTATCTGCGTTGTGTACTATTAAGCTGAGAACAGACGAGCACTTTGAAATGCCACATTCTCTTTATTCTGTCACTAACAATGACATACTATAAATATAGACTGACAATATTTGACAAAAAATTGAAGGTAAAATGGAATGTGTTAGTAGTGTTGGTGAATTACGTAAAATTTATGTGTATAACGTATTTTTAGCAATACAAATCAATTGTGTATGTTTGTTTTTGCGATGTGCATACCATACACAAATTACGTATTTTTATTTTTGGTTCAGCTGATGGTTACGGAAGCCCAGTCTGTATAGTACAGGGAATTGATAGTCTTTTGTTTTGATCAGGGGCGTGGTGACAGCTTTTTGTTTTGATTTTTACAAGTAATACTCAACATGAAGTTAGTTGCAGTTGCGACCGATGCTAACTTCATCGCAAACGAAATCAGCTGGCTTCATTCATAAATTTACCAAAATCAGCTGAATTCGTTGAAGAGTTCAAAAATCAGCTGATTTTCTCACAATGAAGTTAGCCTCGGTCGCAACTGCAGCTAACTTCAAGTTGAATATTACTTGCACAGAGCAAAAGAAGACTCTCTGGTTTTGATCTTTGCAAGTAATGTTCAACGTGAAGCTAGCCTCAGTTGCAACCGAGGCTAACTTGATTGCGAGAAAATCAGCCATTTTTGAACTTTTCAATGAAATCAGCTGCTTTTGTTTGCGATGAAGTTAGGTTCGGTCGCAGCTGATTATCATGTGATTGGTGACGAATGTAAAAAAATTTCGAAGTTTGCAGCCCGAGCCGAAGGCAAAGTCAAAAATCTTCAAGTTGATTTTTTTACGTACACAGGTGCACACACATCTGTTTCGGACGGTTGATTTTAGGCAATTTCGAGAGATATTGTCCTCGTCTAAGGTCTGAAAAGTTTTATTCGTATTTTCACTAACCAACTACCTAATTTTCCACGTGGGATGCAGCTACAAAATGTCCAGTTCACTTAAAGCCAAATGGTCGAAGCTTAAACAATTTTGTGGTTACATAACATTTAAGGAAGGAGGAAGTAAATTGTTTAGAAAATTTTTCGTCTCACATATTTCGTTTCCCTTTGCGATTTGATAGCAGATAGTTTGCCATGTAAAAATTTGTAAACCTAACAATTCAATTTGGAGAGAGTTAACCGTAGAAGAAATTTCAATAATCCTAAACCTTTCCTAAAAAAATGTTCATCTCAACGTTGAGAAAATTCCACTTAAATTTCGATCACATCTTGCTGCTACCCACAATATTACAGTATTTCATCGTTCACTTATACACAAAAATTCGAAGATAAAACCTATAAAACGATTATCTACATCTTTTCATTCTTGTTATCAGCAATTTACTCATAGCTATTACGTTAAACTACAAACAATTTCACACACTCACAAAAAATCTACTATTACGTTTCATATGGCCATATGTGGGTATGGGTAATGGGTACGTTATCGTCTTACAAACAACAAATAAAATATTTCGAAATTATTGCAGATAAGATAAGTCTAGTTTCAGCTTTGCAACATTATTCCAATCATTCTTTTATGTATCATTTATAGCAGGTGAATCATAACTTTTCTTGGATAACGCGAAAATATCAGAAATTTTTCCTAGGATTTCTATTACGCGTATTCGATTTGAAATTGTTGTGCGTTTATGCGTTATTTCAATGAAATTCTAAACGTTTTTAGCAGGCAATGAAAGTTTGTTTCGAATGTTGAAGTTTTGAAAGGTTTTTTCGTTGAACGTTACGAATACTTACTTCAAAAAATTCTAATGCAACTTCCTCTCTAAAACATATTTCCCTCTTACGTTATGTTGTTCAGTTTCTTCTCGCATCTATCTGCTGTAGCCCCAAGAGGGCAAATTCCAGTATCCTGCAGATCCTACAATCTTTAAGGCAAGGCAAAGCATTACGGCTCTAGTAAAATTTACCTTTCCTGCATGGGGTCGAAATTTCGATACGATATGTGATTTATAAACGGCTCCCTAAACTATCTCATCCGATATTTGCTGACATACATAACGCGCTAACGATTAGGGGTCATTCAATAATGGCGTATATATATGGGGGTAAAGGAGCAGCAATATTAACGTGCGATGCGAATAAATCGGCCATTGTTTGTTTGAAAGCTCAACTTGACAAAAATCATTTCTTTCAAGTTGAGTATTGAAACAAACTACAACTGAGTCTCTTTAATAGGTCAATGAAGGCCGCAGATCTTTTAGAGTCCCATATCGGCCATAGACTTACAGAAAATAGGGTTATAACTTTTGCCCATTACTTCTTGTAATTAGTAATTCCAATGATTTATGTGGAATCGTAAGAGTCTGCATAGAAAATTCTGATATACTACTGATGCGTATCAGTTTTAAAACTACAGATCACTTTTGAAACCGATAGGAATCAGTGCTGATCAGTTTCAAAAAGGATACGGATCAGTATTGATCAGTTTCAAAACTGATACGGATCAGTACTGATCAGTTTCAAAATTGATACGGATCAGTACTGATCATTTTCAAACCTAATACGGATCAGTACTGATCAGTTTCAAAACTAATAACTTGTAGATAACTTATAAACGTTTATAACTTAAAACGTAAACTTATAACTTTTACGGTAGCATATAGCTTATAACTTATAGCTATATGTATATTATGTTATAAATATATGCGATAAGTTGCTCTGCCCAAACTCTCTAATACTGCCAAAAAGTAACAGTTTTACGAAGGAAATATTTACTAAATCCACTTTGCTCATCTGTCCCAAAATGACCTGTAACCGATGGTACACTCAAATACTTTGTTAATTATATTGGGCGCGGTGCGAATCGCATCGTCCAAGGCTGGTGTGAAAGCTCAACTTGACAAAATTGTTATAGTTTCTGTCAAGTTGAGCTTTTACATAAACCTTAGGCGATGCGATTCATACATCGGATCCACTAATTAGCTGATTAATCATTTCTACAATGAATTCACAAAATGCATTGGTATATCGTACATTTCAACTAAAATTCATAGTGAAAATGAAAAGTTTTAACCGCTTCCGGTTGTTTCAAATCAATTTTGTAGTTTTTGTTTGTACATTTTCACAATTTTCATTATTTTATCAACAAATAAATTGTTGGATTCGTTTCAATAATACAACAGCAAAATTTCATAGAGTTGGGAACATGCCAAATGAACATTAAATTTTGAACGGTGAATCGAATGAATATTGTGGGTGCTACTGTTCGCCACAGTGTAACAACGTTGATGTGAAAAATAAAATAGACGCTTGTGGTTGTTATACAAAATTTGCTACAGGATATTTTGTACATAAGCGCGCCGATAGACTGGCATTATATATGGCTGTAAGGCGTGTAATCAGAAAACAAGTTTTTAGCGCTTTCCGAAATGTGTGTCAAGGTTATTTATGTCTTCGATGTAGGTTAGCTTTATCAAAGAAAGGCGCAAATAATTGACAAGGAAATTTATTTTCATGTTATTATTTCGAAGACAAACTGTCCTTGCTTAACATGACCGTATACTTGATTACTTGTTAATAGAAAATTATGATTCGGTCAAATGACTTTCTGATTAAGGGAAAAATGTTATAAGGCCTAGAATTCAAATTATTATGTGGGAAATCAAATAACAATCAAGGAGGAATTAACGAGCAATAGTTCATATCCAAGTGGTGAGTGATTCGCTCCGTTTATTGAATCTTTAAAAGAGGAAGTGAAGTGACACTTATTTCAAAGCGTTGCATTTACGAAGGATGCCTTCAAAATTATGTGTTTCATCCACAGTTGACGAAGCTAGTAGGACACGAAAACTATACGAAAGGAATCTGTAATAAAGATTTCACTCTTCTATTGAAAGGACAAATGGTATGAGAGGCGTCAGCCGTAACCCAACAGGTGTGATGCATATTTCATACGCAACAAAATATATCTGGCAAACAAAAATAGTTGTGGCAATCAGAAGAGATGTCACAAAAAACCTCTACGTATCTAAATAAACAATACCTTAAGTCTTAAGAATCTGAAATTACGCCGACATTAAGTGATGGAACGGACAATTTGAAAAACCCGTCCGAAGCAGAAATGTAAGAAATCCAAGCGCCAAACGCAAGACCGTCAAAAGTTAAAAAATTAAATTAATTTTGGCAAAATTTTACTTTAGGTCACAAACTTGGATTAAATTTTTGGTGGAGGGTCACCAGATGACAATACAACAAGAATTAGGCCGCGGTAGACCTTCAGCAGTCGTCAAAAAAAAGATTTTTTTTGTATTTTCTTTAAAATTCCATTTTTTTGTGTGGCTGGTGGCGCAGAAGCCTCGTGCAAATTATTAACCAACTAAAAATTGTCGATATTTTTTCGGGTCCCGATCTGAAACAAATTGAGCGCAGTAAAATGGCCAATTTCTACAAAGATTTTGAGAAACCCCGCCACAAAAGAGACTTCTATTCTTATCATTTCCATCGAAAATTGGTAATGTTTCTCAATGGCGATATCCGCAAGTTTGAATTGAACAACTATTTGTCAATTTATAAATAAAACAAAAAATTCTAAAAAAGAACGGTGTGTTTGATCAGTCCTCGTAGTTTCGTACAAGGATAATTAAGTAATATGAGGTGTTGTCGCCGGTACAAAGAACATGATTCGTCGATATTTTCTTTCGTCTGTATTCTGTACAAGGAAAATGTTTCGCCTGTATTTTGCCCAAAGAAAATCTTTTGCCTGTACTTTGGACAAGGAAAATCTTTTGCCTGTATTTCGTAAATGGAAAATGTTTCACCGATTATTTGTATAAGAAAAAAGTTTCGCATACATTTTGTACAAGGAAAACCTTTCGTCTGTATTTCATACAAGGAAAATTTTTCGCCGATCATAAGCGCCCGGTAGCGATGCGCCCGTGACGCAAGTCCCCATGCGAACAAAAAATTTGGAAAAAAATTTTTCGTAGACTTCGGAAGCATATATTCAGCTAAGTTTTGACTCCCCCCCCCCCTTGCGACATACCCCTGGATTCTACGGAAAATTCTAAGGCGAAGTGTCTTTTCACTAATTAAAATCGGTTTGATGGATCCGAAGATACGACCTTTAGAAAAAGATCATTTCCTATACAATAAGTGCTGTTTCATAGAAGCCAAAGTTAATGCAAACATCCTACGTTAGTTAGTGGGTTAGTTAGTTCTAGGGCGATTTGTATGAAAAACCGTGAAAAACCACTTTTTTGGCTCGTGCTCGAAAACGGCTCGATAACTTTACTTGAAATTTTGATAGAGGTTTGGTGTCAAAGGGAAAGTTGTTGGGTTGGGTGTGTAGTGTATCAGGGTGACCGCCAAAATGGCGGAAAATAGGCGGCTCAAAAAAAAACTTGATATGTTGTACAGAAAGTTGAGGGGATCATTTTCGCACATGGAAGCAGTAGCAGCCGCGCTTCGGTTTGGCGGCGGCGGCGTCTTAAAAAAACTTTTGATATGTTGCAGAGAAAGTTGAGGGGATCATTTTCGCCCATGGAAGTAGTAGCCGCCGCGCTTCGGTTTGGCGACGGCGGCGGCTCAAAAAAAACATCTAATATGTTGTATAGGAGGTTGAGGGAATCGTTTTCGCCAATGTAAGTACTAGCCGCCGCGCTTCGGTTCGGCGGCAGCGGCGGCTCAAAATAATGCAAAACATTACAATCACAACGAAAATTCTTTTTAAAAGGGAAACGTGACGCAAGTCCTCGTCCCTTCTTCCAAAACAACTGATATCAATTTGGGTGACGCTTGCAGCTTCGGAACGCACAAAATTCTATTGAAATATTTTCACTTTTGATTAAAAAAATGCGTCACAAATGCCGGACTCCCCAGTGTTATAGTTTTTCTGTTCTTTCAGCTTTCACAGTGCAAAAATTTGACTTTATGGGATGTATGGCGTATTTTTTTCGTACAGGAAATCAAAATTTTTGCGTATGAAAGCTAAAAGCATAGAAAAATTATTACATTGGCGGGTCCGGCATTTGTGACGCATTTTTTCAATCAAAAGTGAAAATATTTCAAAAGAATTTTGTGCGTTCCGAAGCTGCAAGCGTCACTCAAATTGATATCATCGTTGTTTTGGAAGAAGGGACGAGGACTTGCGTCACGTTTCCCTTTTTTGTTGTGATATTTTGTACAAGGAAAATTTGTCGTCTGTATTTTGTATGTACAAGGAAAATGTTTCGTCGATATTTTGTACTAGGAATATCTATCGACTATACTTTGTAGAAGGAAAATCTTTCGTAGGTTTTTTTGTACAGGGAAAATCTTTTCGATAGTTGTCATCGTAGGCTTCTGCACCACCCACCACACAGAATTGAAATGTATTGCCAAACATAACCAAAGACCCGTACGTATCAGAATAGATGTGGCAAACAGAATAGTTGTGGTAAAAAGACTCGATATAGAAATAAGCAAACAACCCAATGTTTTATGGTCTTTTATAACTCCATAGAAATTACCCAAGGTAGTGTCAAAGACCCTACCGAAGTACGTCTGAGACCATTGAATTTGATGATCGAAATGTGTTTCCCAGCACCATATCACGAAAAGAACCAACACTTAGTTTCCCCAAGAAATCATGAAACTATTTTCTCTAAAATATAATTCTCACCTATCAGTTTCATAGATGCGATATCCCTCCCAATTCTATAAGTTGATTTTTCCCGGGATTTGGTAATTTTGGATGGGTCACTTTTCCCTAAAACCCTGAAACACGTGTTCTCTAAAATTTTATTTTCTGCAACTTTGTCTTTGGAAGCATCTTTCTGGCTGCCATAGTTCTAGAGGTATTGATCATCCCGTCCAATTCTAGAAGTTATCATATTCCAGGATTGAGCCATTTTTCACAAAAATCCTGAAACACGTGTTCCCTAAAATTTTATTCTCTACAACTTTGCCTGTGATAATAAATCTCTTTATAGCAAATATATATGGTATATGGCCAAGAAACTCAATTTCGTCCATTCCATTGGTCCCAGTGCACAGACCACTGACCCAATTTCCACAAAAAAAAAAAAAAAGAATTCCCAGCTTTGTGAGATCAAATGCTTTCATTTGACACCAAAATGAACAATTTTCGTGCTATACTTGCTGAGATATTTGCGAAAACGTTTTACCGACCGATCGAAAAACCATTTTTCATTCCTAGTGTGGGAGTTCACAGAATATTGAAACGCCAATTAAAGGTCTAGTAAGTCTTTATTCGTTGACGCTACAAAATGAACTCAACTGACCAGTGAAACATATTCTTATATAGTCATAATGCATTCACATGCAAGTGTAGCATTATGACTTCTTACATAACTCATTAAGGTTATTGTCGTTTCCGCTCGTATTGCACTTTTTGGTATAAACATAATATTCATAACTGCTACTTCTTGTTTATCGTATTTCTAGGCCACTATGTCTTACCTCATACCCACACTAGGACAGAAAACTGCTGTTTTCCATCCCATTTTAAAACAGAAAAGCAGTTTTTTGAACCCTCGGAATGAAAAATATTGGCTTTGCCGCGGACCTCACACTCGTCAAGAACATTATATTTTTCCTGGTTACGTAAATAACTATTTTTGGTCACTTTTTCGACCATATCTCCGGAACCACTTGAGCGATTTCGCTCATCTTTGAACTTACGTACCTTTCAGGGAAAAAAAGTTTAGAGTGATCGGTGCAGCCGTTTAGAAAAAAACGACGGGACGGACAAATGGACCATTTTTGTTTTTGCTGATTCGTCTAAAGATTAAATGCATCCCTCTCACTTCTGCCTCGATCTACCCCATATTACCATAAAATTGTTTGTAATAAACGTATAAGACCTTTGTACTTCGTACGGGCCCAAAAACAGATAAAATCAATTTTTTTTGAAGACTGGGAACTTTGGTGAACCCTTTTATTGGCCTACTTCTTTTGTATTCTCATCTGGTGACCATCCCACCTCTTACCCTACATAACAAATTTAAATAATAAACAATTTTTTTTGAGGACTGTCTGGGAGCTTTGGAGAAGGCTTTCCGCGGCCTAATTCTTGTTGTATTGTCATCTGATGACCTTCCTCCACCTTCTTCAACCTAAAATAATTGAATCCAAGTTTGTAGCCTAAAGTAAAATTTAGCCAAAAAGCCTATAAACAGGCATGGAAATAACTATTGTGGGAATAGCCGAAAGATTGAAACTGGAGTTGTAGTTGTAGTAGTGCGCATAAATTAACTTATTCACGGAAAATAACGCAAATCCAATGTTAGTGGTGTATGTGAAAATGTTGGTCGTTCAACATCAAACTAGAGATGAGCGGGTTGCCCGAAACTTCGAAAAACACGACCCCGAACCCGAACCTGAACTGTTTTTTTCGGGTTCATGGGTTTCGGGTTTCGAAAATTTTAATCGGGTCGGGTTCGGTTCGGGTCGGGTGAAGAAGCAATTCGGGTTTCGGGTTTCGAAAAATTTTATCGGGTCGGGTTTCGAAAAATGGTCGACCCGCATCTCTACATCAAACGAAATTTTTCCAATTTCTGTCCGAAATATTCAAAAATGATCTGCTGACGTCTCTCTCTACTAGCTCTCTACTGGCTGATGATGTCAAGGTTTTTCGCTCAATTACCTACATAAGCGATTGTTCACTTGTGCAAAATGACCTGAATCCAGTGGAACAGTGGTGTGGAATGCTGTTTGGAGTCGGTTCAGAGTCCGTTTTACGTATTTAACCAGAGAAAATCTCCCATTTTCGTCTGCAGGAGCATCATGTTGCGTACTTCTCAGACCTGAATGTAATTTGACAGATTTTCGATTTTTAAGAAGGACATTAAGCACCACTTCGCATTTTAATTATTTAATTTTTGGATTTTTCTATTTGATTGTAGTATTGATTTCGAATTTTTGTATATTTATGATTGGTATAGGTTTCGGCCTGTTTGTTGATCGTTAAACCAATAAAAAACAAAAAAAAATGTTGTTCAAAATATTGAATTCCTGGAAAGCGCTCAAATAATGAGTTTTGTTTTAAAACCCGAGTTAAAACCCATTGAAAGTTTTCGTTGTGATATTTGTGAACTTAAGCGAGGAACGCAATATTTGAATAATGTTTATGTTTGCAATGAAAAAAGTGCTATAAACGGGATTCATTCAATAGACACTCAAATTCGATATTTGACAATCAATTCTATGCCGACAACAAAAATATTTTTCAATGCAAAAAGCAATATCTCAAAATCTGTCTCACATAAATTTCAAATAGTACATCGCACATCATAAAACTTTTTTTTTGTGAATTATAACCGACTGTATAGACGCTATATCTTTATCTGAATGTATGGCATCCGAAGTTTATGAAGCTCATTTGGAGTACATAAATTTTGTAGGGGTTTTCCTACAAAAACATTGGTAGAATTTATTTTTCAGTTCTATGATGCAATTTACAATAAAATAAAAGTTTTCTTTGCCATAATTCCACTGTTTCATATTTTCGTATCTCATTGGAAATAACTGGCCTGAGCCATTTGATTGCTGATTCATAAAATAAGAAATCAATTCGTACATTAGAGTCGAAGAAAATGAGATTTATGTTTTATCATGTGAAATCTTAAGCCTTGATGTTCGATATAATCAAGCAATGAAGCGATTCTTAAGAACAATTTGAACTTTTACTGTTTGTCAAGTCATCTTGATGATGAGTTTTCATGTTTTGTATATTCATTCAAATTATGGGACGGATAAATAAAATCAGCGTTACATAGCCGTGTTTTCACATCGTAAGAATTTTGTTTGTTTTGGGAACGAACGGCTCACTCCACGTGGCTATGCACCGGCTTGTATATGAAGTGCTCAAAGTCTTTAGAAGAAACATATTCGAGTTGATGTAACGCATACAATGCTGCACAACATATTTAAAGGCTAACAAAGCTCGTAATTATATTACAAGAACAATACACCACAAAAGTGTTATATTTCTAAACATTTGTTAAATACATTGCATACAATAGGTGGATTGTAAGGGATTACATTAGCTACTTTGTCATTAAGTTACATTTTCTCAACAACAATGTCTCTAATCTGAAGTGTTACTATTTTAAATGAGAAAGTCAGTTAATTTCTGCCATTTTTCGCATTGTATCACTTGCTTTTCATTTTCAACATGTTGAATAATGTGAACAAATCGGAAGTTTCGAAATTTAATTAATAAAAAAAAGGATGTTATGAGTTAGAACTAAACGTTTCTATTTTGTCACACTTTTACCTTATGCCATTGTTTTCTGAATTGAAAAAGGTAAGTGTAACAAAATAAAATCGTTCGTCTGTAAGCCTGAATAAATTGACGTCGACGAAAAATTTTCGTTGGCCGAGTAGCATTGGCAGCGGTGCGGTGACTTGACTAGTTCAAAATTGACGCATAAACACTAGCGACGAAATAATTTTTCTGTACTTTTAGCTTTTACGCTGCAAAAATTTAACTTTTGTTTCGTTGTGCGAAGATTGTTTTGTTTTTTAAATTTTTGCGTCTGAAAACTGAAAGTGTTGACAAATTATTACGCTGGTGGGTCTGGCATTTGTGACGCAATTTTTTCAACACAACGTAATTATGTTTTAGAAAAAAGTGATGTAATTTTTCAAACAAATTTCTGCGTATTATCAGCGATAATTTTGGAAGTGGACATAAGGGACTGTGTCACACTTTACCTTTTAAGAGGTTTTTGTTGTGATAGCAGTAGTTTTGGAAGTAGTGTGGCACCCTGTACATGTAACATTAAATTCGTTCGCAAGAAATAACGAACGCACTCATTATCGAGTGACATATTATTGTCATTGAAAGTTAACGCAAGTTAACGCATTAGTCCGTAAGATCAGTCGATGTATAAATACGAGTTGTTTATATGAAATAAACGCATTCTCACTTGTGGACTCAAGCTGAAAACATCTTTCCTTTTCTACGCTTCCCACAACTGGTGACCCTAACGTTCAATAAGTTCGCTCCCGCAAACGGTAACATTCAACTTTCGAACTCTACTCGGTCATTAGACACTAGAACAAAATTTTGTTTTTCGTGTCGGCTAAGGAATATCCCTTGAGTTATCTCATAAAATTTGCCTTACTTGAACTATTCATTATACACTATGGCTAACGAAGAACAAACTTCTAACGTTCCGCCTGTGAATAGTGGAGTCACAAATAGTCAGCACAATGTTAACCGCATTCAGCTGAAAGTTCCGCCGTTCTGGAAAAAAAATCCAGAACTTTGGTTCCATCAATTAGAGGCCCAATTTAATACGTCTAACATTACGACAGAGACGACGAAGTTCAATCATGTCGTAGGCGTAATTGAAACGGACGTGCTTGACTATGTCAGTGACATAGTCCTCACTCCATGGTTCCATACCAAACAATAAAAAAAAGGTTAATCAAGCAGTTCGCTGCTACTGACTACCAAAAACTCAAGTCTCTGCTTGAAGAGCTCACCCTCGGCGACCGTAAGCCAAGTGATTTACTCCGTAAAATGAGGGAGTTATCATGCGGCAAAGTAAATGATGAGTTCCTGCGAACTCTTTGGTTACAGGGACTTCCCACAACCATTCACACTGTGCTAGCTACTAACACATCCGCACTGAATGAGTTATCGGTATTGGCTGACCAAATGTCCGAGGTCAGTCAGACTGCCGCCTCTGTGCAAGCAGTGGGCACGGCATCAAACTTTTCACTCGAGGACCTTGGTAAACTTGTCTATAAGCTGGAGTGCAAAATTGATAGTTTCGAAAAACTCTATCGTGAGCCTAATAAAAGTAGTAGACAAGGCAAGACAGGTCGTTCTCCGACGCCAGCAAGAGCGTCGTCCGTCTCGAAGAATAAGCTCTGCCACTACCATAAACGTTTTGGTAAAAAGGCGAAACGCTGCAAAAACCCTTGCAGTTGGGTAAACAAAAAGTCGGGAAACTAAGCGGCCGATCGAACGCGGCATTCGATCACGGGCCAACCCTTAGCCGCCTTTTTTTAGTGAAAAAACATCCGCACGAGATTTCTTAATAGACACTGGGGCCGACATTTCAGTCATCCCACCAACATCACGAGAGAGGCAAAATGCATCATGTCTTTTTAAACTTTCCGCCGCTAACGGCTCGCCTATAAAGACATTCGGAAGCAAGTTAATCACCCTAAATCTTGGTTTACGACGTCCAATTAAATAAATTTTCGTCATTGCAGACGTGCAATCGCCAATCATAGGTTCTGATTTACTTAAAAAGTACGATCTACTCGTTGATGTTAAAAATGGCAGACTCGTGGACAATTTGACCAAAGTAACCGTTCACGGCAAATATGTCCAGACTAACGCATCGATTCAGGTTAAAACACTTACCAATATCAACGTGTATCATGCGTTAGTACAAGAGTTTCCTGCACTTTTAGATCTATCTTCATTTAAAAATGCGACAAAAAAGCATAACGTTCAACATAAAATTGTCACGAACTGTCAACCAATTTTTTCAAAGCCACGACGTCTCAACCCTGAAAAATAGCTAAATCGGAATTCGATTCAATGCTTAAGCTAGGCATTTGCCGTCCTTCGGACAGCCCATGGGCTTCACCCTTACACATGGCTCCTAAAACGGCACATCCAGGACTTTAATAGCTTCCTGGAAGGCCGGTCGATTTTCAGTGTTATTGATTTTAAAAAAAAATTCACGAAAAATTCAAGAAAATCACGAAAATTTCGCGAAAATTTTCTAAAAGGTAGGCAGTGAAATAAACGCATTCTCACTTGTGGACTCAAGCTGAAAACATCTTTCCTTTTCTACGCTTCCCACAGTAGGGACGAAATTTGGCGCAACGGCATTTCACACAGCTGCCATAGCTAGCGGCGACGACCCCAACTTTCGTGATAAGATAAATTCAAAAAAAAAAAATTACCGACAAAAAAAATTTTCGTCGAAAAAAGATTTACGACGAAAAAAATTTCAGCGAAAAAAAATTCTGGCGAAAAAAATTTACGGCAAAAAAAAATTGGCGGCGTAAAAAAAGTTTCGTCGCAGAAACAATTACGCCGAAAAAAATTTCGGCGAAAAATTTTCCGACAAAAAATTTACGTCGAAAAAACATTTACGGCGAAAAAAAATTGCGGCGAAAAAAATTTCCACAGAAAAAAAATTTTCAGCAAAAAAAATTTCCGACGAAAAAAATTTTCTGGCTTCAGTCTAAAAATTCCTTTCACCAATCTCTATAACTTTCCCGAAGAAACCAACCGTTGAACTATTCTAATTCAGAAGATAGCAAAAAATCCAAGATGGCGTCACTTTGACAGCTGGCAGCCATTTTCTTAGGATCACAAACAAAAAAGTCTCCTCACCAATGTTTATGACTTTCAAGAAGAAACCAACTCTGTTAAGGGCTCATTATGTTTGACGTGATGTGAATTGCATCGCGTAAGGTTTGTGTGAAAGCTCAACTTGACAGAACAAAAATTTTTTGAAAAAAAAGTTTTCGTAATGATGAGAGCAATAGAAAAATCGACGGCCCATAGAAAAATGTCATTTTCAAACCACGATATCTCAGCCAATTTTCAACCGATTTTGATGAGTCTCGGCTCGTTGGAAAGCTGCTGCGACGTATTTTTTTTTTTTAATAATTTGGAGGGGAAGGTTTTTGTATGGCGTTTTTTGAGTTTGTGGACTTATTTTTTGGGGTGTGGGGACTACGTCACACCCTCTGCTACCGCTCCGAGCATGATTTTTGAACAGACGATTCTTCGACGGCGTCGCTAGGCTGTGTTGTCGACACACACCTCTAGATTTTTGTCTTATTCATTATGACAAGTTCGCATTCCACTAAACGAACAAAAGAAATGAGAACCGTCAATAAAAATAAATATAAAATGTTCTAACTACAATAGTGATTTTATTGGTTTCATCCATGAGTCGAACGAATTTATCAATTGTCGTTCGGTCGTACAAGACTTGTGTGCCAAATACGATCCGCTACACAAATTATATATCACATATCAAGAAATAGAAAAAAAATTACTATTGCCGAGTATCGTACGCTAAATCTCCAAACTTCTTTGTTATAATACGATGAGGCACATCGGGTTTATTGAAGAAACAATGTAGTCGAACTGGAAGAATATCGACGCGTTCAACTTGGAGAATTTAGATAGTTATAAATCGTCTGTTTGGCATCTATATAAATACATTTCCACATTGTATATAGTTAGATGAATTTTGCACATTATGCACGCTTTTCTTACCCCACATTGAATGAAAATTATTCGGGAAATTTATCCGATTTCGTACGAAAACTACGACGGGGTTGAATGGATATTGAATGGTTGGCAACTTTCCAACCCTGTCAGTTTATTCTAAGGTCGACTTCCTTACAGACGTGTTTCAAACAAAATATACCGACCTATTGAATCATTTTCAGATCAAAAGCTGTTTTTGTTTTGAAACTCTTAAAGTGTGTGGAGCTTTTCGTATATTTATTTTGATTTTCTCAGTTTTTATCGTTTGTTTGTATTTTTTTCTGTTGATTTATTTTGGTTTATAAAAATATTTTCCAATAAAAAATTTTTTATGAAAAAGATAAAATGCGTGACATTTGGACTCTGATTTTAAAATTAAATTTGTAATGACGAATGGAAAATTCGCATATGTAAGCGGTGAAAAATATGTGTAATTGTATTTTTATAAAATGATTAAAATGAATTGTCTCTGTAAATAAAAATTTGAAAAAAGCAAAATTTAAAATTAATGTAAAAAAGATGAAGATTTGATGTAAATATAGTTAAATTTTTGTTTAACTAAATACAGAAAATATGAAACATTTCGTGGATATAAAATTCATTGCTTTGATGACTATCGCAACTGATTTTTATTCAAAACCAGCAAATTGGATTTATTTAAATTTGTACGCGCGTATGTTCTCCATGCAGTGTACATGATAGGAAACTATGACCAGAATAGCAAATAGTTGTAAGTGTTTTCAATTTCAATTTTTAACATCAAAATGGAAATATTGATTTCTTGGTATCGCATTGTACAAATAAATCGAGTGCTTATAATGCACATTCAGGTAGTACTAATGTACTTTGAAGAAATTGTTAGATTCTGTGATTATTATTAGAACATCGTATTTCATGAGAAAGGTGCGTTAGAGTGTAGTAAAAGATTTAAATTTCCCGCAGATCGGTATTACCACATGCTTAGTGTAATTAGTATTCTCTCATGGTTAGAATTTAAGCAGAATTACGATTTCCTCGAGATTTGAAACTGTGAATAGACGAACGAACGGACACTAAGGGTGAAAACATAAAATAGATATCGCTACTTTAGAAACAGCTCTACACTCACTTTTTCAGTTGTATCTAATTCAACATTTTTCCAAAAAATTGTTCAAACGTTATCAGTTTAAAAAAATTACCACCTTAAGTTTGCTTCAATTTTTTGATGTACTTCTTACAACTTGTTGTGCGATTGGCGTTTTGCGGAAAAAGCTAACATTACGTCGCTATTTTTTTCTCAATATATTAGCATCCTTCTAGACCAGAGGCGCCGACTACACCGAGGAAACCGGCGCGAGTGCCCCGTCTGAAGCATTTTAACCGAGGCGACGACGCCCCGGTTGCGGGTTAGGTTGAAAAATATTTTATTCCGAAAATTAACAAAATAAAAATTTTGCAATATACCAAAAATGTTGATACTAGAAATTAATGTAATGATGAGGTGCTGCCTTAAATGATTAAATTGACACCATTGCTTTTAATTACATGCATGCCGAGTCTTTTGCAAGGCCTATTTTTCGGAAATCGATTTACTAAATTCGCTTAAATTTGCTAAAATTTTCTAAAATTTGCCAAATGAAAATTCGAAAAATTTGAGCTTTTGGCTATTTTCGGAAAATTTTAGCAAATTTCAGAAAATTTAGCAAATCGATTTCCGAAAAATAGGTCCTGTCTTTTGTAAGATTGAGTTTATAAGGCCTCCTGTCTTGTCATAGCAAGATGTGCAGTAAACACATATTGTCTAAGCTGTTCTATTTCGCTCTTGCAACGTAAATATATTTTCCGTTTGGTATTTATTTAAGTTTGTTCTAACGAGTGAAGAAAAATTAAATAGAGAGAGAGAAATGTCAATCAGATAGTGTAGTGAAGCAATTGAAAAATATTTTAGTTTGACACAAAGGAAAAATTATTTACAATTAAGGGAATAAAATTGAATTTTTATGCGAAAATTACCATTACTAGCACTGAATTTTGGTAGACCGGCGTTGAAACCCCTAACGCTGTTGTTTATTTGCTTAGACGTATCGCGCTGAATGCTCCTGCTTCAGAGCAAAATTTTTGGTGTCTTAATAAATGGTAGAGCAGCCGATCTTTGAAAGGATGCTGTCCTCAATAACCAAGAGAAAATTTGTTTTATTCAATTATTGACAATGTCAACAACTAAAAGATTTTTGCCCCTTTTGGACCAAATGAAAGTCGGCGCCTCTGTTCTAGACGTGAGCTATCGACATACTTGCACATTTTTACTTCAATTTCTTACTCTAAAAAAAAACCTGGAAAATTTACTTTTCCATCATGCAACGTATCATAGAATTTCTGATTTATCGCTAGTGAGCATAAGATAAGGATATTTATATGGTAGCGACTAATTGAGTCCCCAGGCTTCAATCTGCTAATAGAATTGATATACCAACACACTGAGCCTGATGGTTGCTGTTACACTTTTATTTGCTGCATTCGAACATTACTTACAGAAATGACAAATAACAATTAAATTACAAAATTAAATAATCATCACAGACAAAACACTTCCTCTAAATTTTCTGATAGTTGGAAACACCCCATTACAGCCGCTGCGTTTCCCCGTTGTATAGCTATGCTTAACCGTTGTTTAAGGAAGTTCTTAGATCGTGGTTCGTCAGTTTTTTGTGTAATCATTTTACCTAACTCATTGAAAAATTTAATTGCGTCTTGGCCCCATCGGTACAAATAGGAAATTTCGTTCAATTAAATTTTTGTATTTAGAAAATTTTCCGCTTTGCTTTTTCGATTGCTGCACCTCCCGCTACTTTCGTGGTTGCTGTTAAATTTACAGATTCTGGTCAGTAATAAATGAAGGTCGGGCTTTACTTTCTACTAAATAAACAAAATATATCCACGATGTGTACTTGATAATGTTCTTAACATGAGTGAACTAAAATCACATCAATACACAAAATATTGATACGCTTGTGGATTTTCCATCTACTTTACTCTAGTATTGTGATGCTGACAAACACCGAAATCCAACATCCTGGTAGGTAGGAGAATCTTACAAATTGTAAGACGAACCTATTTGAATAAAATCCGTTATTTTTGCGTGATTTTACATTTATTCAATACAGTCATGTATCATGTATCATGTCATCAAATTCAAAAGAATCAAGTACTTCACAGCTTTAAGCCTAAATAGCAAAAATGAGCTTAGAAAGCTCCTTTTCTTTTTCGACAAAAAAAAAGACTCAATGCAATTCCAAAGAAAAAGAAAAGGAGCTTTGAAAGCTTAAAAGCGTGAAATTAAGAAAACAACTAAATAAGTAAACAGAGTGAAGTTACAGTCACATCATTTTATAAGGATTTCGAACTGGCGGGGATTTTCGGCATGGAGGCCCAATTTTTTCACTGAAGTGGTGGCCCCAAATTCAAAATGGGACCCACTTTTTCGTGCTTATTCCTATTTTGTTCCCGTTGTGAAAATCTAATAAGTAGAAATATGGTCAGTCACGTTGACGAGAATTTCTTTATGATTTTCTTTCATGCTAGAAAATTGAAATACTAGCGTAGTGAGCGGGAAAAATTTTATTGAATAAAACGAATCAATTAATTTTCCATAAGAGAAAAACACAATAAAAATAGTCAAGCGCCTGCCAGCGAAGTCTTTTTCAAATTGCAATATTTTGAGTATAAGACGAGGGAGTCGCGAGCGCAGCGAGCTTAAAATTTTTGCTGAGTGTGAAATAATAGGTGAGCCAATTTTGGGTACGGAAATTGGGTTTTGTTGAAAAGATCGTTTTTCTTTTTTTTCGTTTAAAAAAGAAAAATTAAAAAAACGCGAAATTGAGTTTGTGACAATTGAAGATTGAATTTTAATAAAAAGTTCTTCCATAAAAAAATCGTAGGACTATTCCGAATTGCTGTTGGTGTCAGACATCCCGAAATAAAAATAAATTGAAAATTGCCCAACTACTGAATATTAAGAATCATTGTAAAGCGCACCGTGTCCCTGAACGGAGATAAAGTTTCATGAAAGGGTACCCAATAAATGACTTCTCATCCGGATTTTGGGACCTAAATTAAGTTCAAAAACGATTTACTTACTTTTCGACGAGATCCTTCCCCACAGTCGACAAAAAAAAAACGATTTCTTCCATACAATTTCAAGATTTTTCCAAAAGTGACGAAAAAAATGTTTGCTAACAGACTTTTTTTTATTTTTTTTTATCGATAAATGATGTTATTTTAAGCAAAAAATCGTTCTACGTCCATAAACATTTTAGTTTTTTTATAGAGTTAATTTTAGTGCCTTTTTCAGAACAATTTGGCTCAATAAAAAAAACTAAAACAGAAAAATTTGATGCTTAAAATAACAATAATTAAAGATAAAAAATAAAAAAACGTCTGTAAGCGAAACTTTTGTAATCATTTTTAGACAAATTTTGAAAATGGCCGCAGGCGAAATTTTTTTAGTAGAAAATGAGTTTTACTAGAATGCACTAGGGTAGATTTTTGAAAAGTGGGGTGGACTGGTGTGGATCTTTCCTCCAAGTTTTTATGTTATAAAAGTCCCTGGTTACAATCATGGTAAAATAAATATGAGCTGAGCTGCGCAGGTTTTTCACACAGCAAAAACCTGCACAGAAGTAAAAAGTTCATATATCTATTTTGCCATGACCGTATAAGTGAAGAAAAAATTATATTTCATTGATGAATTCATTTGGCATCCTCCACATTTTGGGTCACTTGTAAATCGCTTCCTGCATCAATGGCATCATCTCTTCTAACCTAAAGTGTATCTTCCTCAAACTCGAGCGGCTTTATCAATAAATTTATTATTCTGTTAATTAATCTTTTGAATTGTGGTTTCGAAAGATTCTTGATGAGGTGGTTTCAAATAAAACTGTTGCATGGTGGACTATCAAACAAAAACTTAACTATTGACGCATATTTTAATGCAAGTCTCATTTTGTCTTTCTCGAAGCAATGTTCAGTTTTTTATTAAAAAACTTTTACGATATAAACAAAAAAATTGTAGAATAACTTTACACATTCTTCAAACAAAATAAAATGCTTTTTTTTATTTAATTTGTACATTGTTATTGCAATAGCGGAAGATAAAATCTGTTAAAATCTCTTTAAAGCCGGGCATCATATTAACTACTTATGAGATTTTCAAATATCATGTGGGTGTGTTGTACATTATTTTTTGGTTTCGAATAATAAAGCTTATGTTTTTGATGCAACCCCTACAAGTGTGTGCAATTTTGCAAAGGTCGGCGGCAATAATTCTCCCCCAGGGTATTATTCCCTAGAATTTGAACTGTCTAAGGAATTTTTACCCAGACAATAATGGGAATTATCGCCCAGGAATTTTTACCCGGTAATTTAATGCGGTTACTTGTACAAGGAAAATACATCTTGGATAATTCGTATAAGAAAAAAGCCCTTCTCATTTCTCTGGGTGATAACTCTCATTTGATTGGGGGATAATTTCCTTTGGTAAAATATCCGTCAGCCTCACGTTACTACAAGAGAAATGATATGACGGCTGTGTTTCCCAGATGGACTAACTGTGTATTCAGAAAGCAATGCGAAAATATTCTTTTGTTCTTTGACATTTGAACAAAAGAATAATTTCGCATTTGAATTAAAATGGTTCCGGCACTCTCCGCTGTGAACTCGCTCTCAAACCGGTAACGGGAAATGGGGGAATGATATTTTATTCTTCCACAATGAAGATTACAGATAGAGGAAACACTTTTCAATTTCTAGGAAATTTCGTTTGAAATTCGGAAAGACAAGAATTTGTCCGAAAAAATTATTCACCCTTTACGAAAGCTTTTATCCGAATTGAATTTCATCTATTCAAGTTACAATAGGAATTGTCTTGCCCCGGGTCATTTATACCTAAGCTCTTTCATTGTTTAGTCACGTTTACTTTCAATTTAAAGTGCATCCAAGTCTGTGTAATTTACCTAAGGGTAGTATGGGTAAGCACAAATTAAATGTTTCTTGTTGCGAACAACTTCGTAAGTTTTCTCATAATATGTCTTCTACACCACAGAAGCTTATAAGTATGCACTTTATGCATCAAGTTTGCTACTAGCTCTAAGACAAATTTGAAAGTTCTTACGACAAATCTTAACTTAAATTATTAATTTATTTTCAAAATAAATAGACTTACCGAATCGGTTTGTGTCTTGTTTTCATATAAAAGAACAACATTCCTGCACAGCTATATCACAGCTATCTGATTTTCAGTGTGCGAAACGTTTCAAACTTTCGAATGTTCTATGAATTGAAACACTTACAATATTCAACACTGTCATCGTATCGGAGGTAACTTCACATCAATCTGTTTATAAACTACAAACGAGAGCCGAAAAGTAAGCAGAATATAAAAAAGGCAAAAAGGGAAAATACGAAGTTGTATTTTCTTCATTACAGAGAATTATATGTCAGAAGAAGGAAATTTATTTTAATACAAGTTTGAAAAAAGACTACCAATACGTTTACAGGAAAGTGAATGGAAGCACTTTAAAGATTTATGAATATGCCGTTTCTGTTTCATGTTCGACCCTTCATATAAGAGAATGTAAAATTCAAATGAAAATGGAAAGATTTCCGAAAAGTTTTGATGTTTCCAGCACTGCATAACGTTTTATTGTATAGCACACAATGCATTCTCGTTCTTTCAAACCGAGGGTGGATTTTAAACGCCTTTTGCATATTTTACTTTTTTTTCAAAACTTTGACCAAAGTTGTTGTTTATTGGTTGCCAACTATACCGCAAGCTAACACATACAATGTCTATCGGTTTATGTTACACCAAACTGAAAGTATTGGCTTTGTGGCATGAAAGGATAAAACATGAGTTATACGATTAAGTTGAGTATGTTCCACGGAAGATTTAAGTCTTTGGTATTGGATCCTTTTAAAATGATTGGTTAAGTTTATTTATTTGAGTAGTTTTCCTTGTAAAATGTGATATTACACTCAAGACTAAGTTTTGCTTACACAAACACCATGTCGTTTTTGATTTTTCTAACTTAAAGAAACATTTCCATAACTTTATAAATTTATGCAAACTTTAGAATTACCCCACAATTTCTGGGAAATTGAACTCAAAAAAATGAAAATGTGAATGAAAAAATGAAAATTTGAATGTTGTACTCACGAAACTCTGCGAAATTATTGCAGTGTATAAACCTTCCATTCAATAACTTCGTGTTTTTTTGTCATCAATATAGAAAGCAGGGCCTATTTACTTGAATATTTTGATGACTTTAATGAATTTTAAAGAATTTGACACCTTGAGGCCGGAGGCAATCATTTTATGGGTCCGCTCTTATCATAACATCCCTCCCTCCTCCGCTTTTCAGCCGCAAAGTTGAAGAAAGGGGCCATCCATAAAGTACTTACTTCCTTAGGGCGGAGGGGTGTTTGACGAAAGCGCACTCTCATACTCACACATTTCAACATTTTTGGGGAGGGGGGTGTTAAAATAGTCATTTTTTTAGAACGTACTTTATGGATGCGGATGGCCTCAAAGTTTAATTTTTCTGAATGAAAATTAGAGGTTCGTCCATACGCTTCCTTTTATATTTTTTATAAGGGTAAGGAAATCTTCATAGACACCCGGTCCTGGACCAAGGTAGTGTTGGATTCCATTCTTTAATGACGTACCAACTAAAACCTCCTTCCTTAGTCTCCATGCTCTCTTCTCCCCGGAACCGCCTAACAGCATTACTTCGGGGAGGAACTGTTCTTTCGCACCTATTCTCTCAGATCAACTGGCTTCCTTATCATATACAGAGTTTTAAAATACAGTAAAAGTAGCTCACACTGCTTTGATGATCAATAATATTGTGGATGACACGTTCCTCTCCTCTGTCTTCAGGCGATCGATCGGTGCGAAAAATCGGAAGTTGAAGAGTATGCGAACGATGAATGGGCAGGCAATTCGAATCGTCGGCCAAATGAATATATATTGATTGTACGGTGTAAACGTAAGGCGCATACACTTTCAATACAACTGTTCGACTTTAGAAATGAAGCAGTTTGATCTGCTAGATTCTTATTTTTACTTCGCTTTATTGTATAAACTAAATGTAAGATGTATACAGTTCAGCGGTCAAAACAAGTGTGTCATATGTTAGCTCCAGTACGGCTTTTATAGCGATGAAATTCAACATGGCCGTGTCGTGTAGAATGTTCTGGAACTATGTGTCGTTAAATCTATCGTTGAGATTGTTGTACCATCTCTGTGTTAATGGTTGAAGTATAATTTGTGCGAATATTTGAATGATGTAGTAAAGTTTCGTTTGTTAGTAATTTGATGTTATGCTATAAAGTACTCTTTCGAGGAAGCTGCTCTTACAATAATTCAATCTCTTCTCTCTGTACATACCTATTTTTCCATTAAAAACGTAAACGCGGAACTTAACAAGATCCGTTGTAGACGTCATACTATTTTAAATTCTCAACACGTACAGACAACTGTCCCTTGTTATTTAAAATTTCATTTATTTTATAGTATACCACTTGCATTACATATGAGAGTTTCCTCACTCAATACAACAGTTTGATAAATCTGACGAAAAAACACAAAAGCTTTTTTAATGTTTAAATCTGACATAATGCCAAGTATTACGGCATTGCATGTAACCTCCTACAAACTAAGAACATTGAAATCGTTACTTAAAATATAGTAATTTATAATCTGAAAGGGTTAAATCCTACAGACAAGCTGATTTCTTTAAAACACAGTTTTGGTCACAAATGATAGAGTGTCTAAAAATTTCTTCGTTCTTTACATTAACGTCAGAACGATTTTTTCGTTATTTTCTCGGTCGAAACGATACTTACGATTGGGTTCCCACCCTTGTCGAAATTACTCCAAATTAATATGCGAGTTTTTTTAGTTTGACGTGTCAATGTCTATGTTGTTATAATCCTTAAAACCTATTCATCACGCTATCCCATTAATTTAATATGCAAATAATTCTTGTAAATAATAAGTATGCTGTAAGAACGTGCAACCGTTCAGAATAGGTGGCTATGCGCGTTTCTGCGGATAGACTCTTCAAATTAACGAATTTCGTAATAAAATTCATGGCGTATTATTTACACACAATTGAGAGCATTCCGTTCATATTTTTTCATCATCTATATGCTCGACTGCAATAAAAGTAGATTACATCATTCTAAATTTGCTGTTTAGACGGAACTTATGTTTACAAAACGAATTGAAAGCATTCCCTTGACAAAACATTCAAATGTGAACTGTCAAATTTGCGATGTTTTTCTATAACATAACATAACAAATTATTCAAAATTACAGCTCATGTACTGTGTGCTTACACGAATAATAGATGAGCATATAATAGTAATAGTTTGAGTATGAAGGTCGAAACTTGCTCTGAAAAATCATCGCATTCCACGTTCATTTGCGATGTTATTTCAGAGCAAATTTGTACATTCATACTTAAACTTTTTGAACTCTGATTCATCTATTATTTCGTAACAGTCACCCTCTCACATGAGCAATTTGTTATTTACGCAGGGTTCTGTTTTGAAAAAACATCGCAAATTTGACAGTTCACAGCAATATTTCAAAAACGTGACTGAGAATCGTAAGATTGTGCGACTTTGTTGGTAGCATCATCAGCTGGTCAACACACGACAAAGTTGCACAATCTTATGATTCTTTCGGTATTATAATGTCAAGTTTTCATGGATGATATCGAAGTAAACGACTTTTTCGTGCAAATGCTGAAGTGATTATCAATCGACTGAATCGTTATTATAAAACTTTACATATACGATAGATGTCTAATGATTTAGGTAGTTAATAGTAAAGGTAATGAGATAGTTGATTTTCACATAGTTTTTCGCACTAGTTCCAAAAAGTAAACAGATTAAAATGGGTTTTTGACGATTATGATATAAAGTTTCGAAAAAAAGGACGAATTTTAAACCCCCCCTTGCACGAAAAATATATGGAAAACATTCAAAATGTATCCGAATGTACTCGAACCGCCCTCCCCCCAAAAAAGCGTGCGCATTATTTGATCGGCCCCTTAAAGCAAAAACATTTTCATTTCGCTACTAGTGTCTCAGAAAAGAAATTTTAATAAGTAACACGTCGTTATTGTTTAGAGTAGCTCTATTGCCATTATTATGCTGTAGCATAGTTTTTAAAATAAGTTTTTCCGTGGCATATTTTCATGTTTGTGCTCAGGAATTTATGCAACCTCGTAGGTATACATCCTGCATGCAACACATATTATAATGGTATTTGGGCGGTCCGTTAATTCGAGTCGACAAAGGATTGATTCATCCATAATAGCATTTTACAAATTTTGCCAACAATGCACCAGGAAAATATTATTTAAAATAGCCTCGTTTTGAAAAGTTCCTCACTGATACTTGAAGTAGAAAGCAATTGCCCGCGCGTGTTGGTAGCATCATTATAATACTGCGGCTATTGACACGCAAAGCTATAACTTTTCCTATAAAAATATCAAAAGCTTTAAGACGAAATACGTTTCGATCTTCATTTACATTAACTTGTAACGAAATATTGTTATGAAAGCATTGTTCAATTCAACATTTCATAGTTGTATCACGTGCTAGAATATCTCTCCCGAAACGCGAAGATTAAAAACGAACATAAATTCGAATTTCACGAGAAATATTATTCTATTACGTTCTGATGGTAGAAATTGTGGAATTTAATTTATTGCTGTTGTAATGTTCACGTCATAAATTCTTTCTTCCTTATTACTTAGTTTATTACATTGTTCCTTTGTCGTTTACTTAGTAAGGTGATGTAAGTTTTATTAATAAATGCAATATCAAGTTCTTGGTGCTGAGAATTGAGCACTTAATGTTCTGAATAATTAATTGGAATAATAAAGTAGACGAACGATGCTCGTCACCTGAAATTTAATGATCAACGTTTACAACATTACGAATGAATAATACGTCAATGTGTCAAATTGTCGATTAAGGCACATTTTTAATTCAAAGATTGTTTTCTACCTAAATCAGTGATAAAGGCTAACATAACATGCTAATGCGATTGTAAGAGTAGAGGAGGGGCGGTGACTAAAATTTTTCTTTAAAAAATGAATTCTGAGAATTTTTTAGCAGATTCCACCACACAGATTTCATTTCGCTTGTACAAGAATGATACAAAATGCTTTTTATTTGAACTTTTTGTTTTGCGATACGTTCAAATCAACTATTCTCGTTTTACAAAATGTTTGGCAAACTAATTGCCCTGCCTTTTTATTTAGTTTGCCTTTCGTGTCACTTTTCACGAGAAAAATTCTTCTCTGTTCTAACTTTACAAAACGAACTTATCAGCCGACAAGCGAACCATTTTATTACGCTTCACATATTAATGATTTCATCATGTAATTTTGAATTTTTTTTGTATACTTTGACATAAAGCCAACGCCGTTGCCGCGCCGGCTTCTGTCAAAGTATAGCGAACTTCATGAATATAGAAAAAATTTCAATCCACGCATTTTATGCGTCATTGGCTTTTGTCAAAGTGTAGTATATTTCATGATGAGAGATGATGCGTAAAGTTACGTACCAGTAAAATATAAATTCCTTACGTGTCCTTAAATTTTATTATGAAATGCGGTATACTTTGATCGAAAACTAAACACGTGGATATTCACTGCCTGACAAAAACGTTGCTTATTTATTTCTGCTTAGAAAGTACACAAACAAAAATAAAAAGAAGCTTTTACTGAGTCTTTGGTACCATTCACAAAGTACGTGAGCTTTTAAGGGGGAGGGGGTCAGACGAAAGCTTGCGATATATATATTTAACATAACATATTTTTCTCACTTTATGAATGGTCCCCTGTAGAATTTCTGAGTTCGAACAGTTCTGAAATTATTATTCATGCAACCGAGTGGAAAATACATTATTAGGCACTAGATGTGTAATTATAATTCGAGACCACAGGCCGAGTATCATAACATACATCGCGTGTAAAATAAAGTACTTTGCACCGAGTTGCCTACAGGAATTCTTTTGAAAAACAGCCTCGGGAGCATCTTCCACTGGATTTTTTTATATGTGCCTAGACTGGCATACCCAGATAACACAGATCACACTTTTTATTGTGGTTGCCAACTGAATGTACATTAAATGTGCGAAATTCAATGTTGCTGAGAATATGTACAAAAAATGTGCCTGTAAAGTGGTACATATTTCGATATACGTAAAAAGCACATTTTTGGCGCTATTAAAACTCGAAATTATTGTACTAGATCATAAGTACATTTTTCGCACATTTTATGTGTGTGATAAGGTGTACACTATTCGTATCACATTGAATGTACAAAAAATGTGCTTGTGATGAAGTACATTTTCGATGTAAATAAAAGTCACATTTTTAGTGTCATTAAAGCTCGAAATTATTGCATTAGATTACAAGTATATTTTTAGATTATGTGCTTCGAAAAATGCTCATCTTATTTTTTCAAAAATGTATATTTTTAGTCCGTGAATGGATATCACGGCTGCTTTTGGTTGGGTAACATTAAAAAAAAGTATCGAATTTTAAAAGAAAAAAAGAAAAATGTGTTCAAAGAAAAATGCTAACGGGAAATAGATTTTTTATTGTTTCGCATAAAATCAATTTCAAAAAACAATTAAACAATGAAGATGATACAATAATTTGAATGCAGCATCAACGTGTGCTACAGTGTGTTCGATTAAATAAATTTAAATCACACTCTGTGGAGTTTGTTTAATTTTCATTTACTAGCATATCTTCCAAAACTTTTTCTCTCAGTACAAAAGAAGTACATTTAATGTATTTTCTATAATTTAACACTTTATACAAATTTAACACAACAACACATAAGTATCCGGGCTCCGTGTTGGCTACTATATTTTTTGTGGTCTTCTTCAATGATTCTGACTGTGCCTCTCACCCTACTAAAGACATCAATTTCGCCGACGACAAAAAACTTGTTCATAACAGCATCTCATCAATTGACGATACGATCTCAATGCAAGACTCAATAGACAAGTTCGTGAAATGGTGCTCCGTCAATAATTTTGAATTAAATGCTGGTAAATGCAAAGTAATATCTTTAACCCATAATCGTTCACCCATTCTGGCTAACTACGAAATGAATGGTCAACCGATCACCCGTGTCTATAGCACCAAAGACATCGGAGTCACCTATAATGACAAGTTCTCTTTTAAGGACCACTATGAGCTGACATCAAAGAAAGCTTCTTCCATGCTTTCATTTGTTAAGCGCCAATGCGATTCAACTTCAACGCTGCAAAGATGCTCTTTTCAGCCGTATTTCGCTCTCATATTGAATTCGCCAGTACGATCTGGGCACCTCACCATTCAGTCCACATCAAGTCATTAGAGAGTATTCAGAGGCAATTCGTTCTATACGCCAACCGTGATAGATACATTGACAACGATAACGAAAGTTATCGCATCCGCCCATATGCAGATAGATGTGCCGACCTCAACCTTAAATCACTTCTACGACGACGCACCAACGCAGCAGTATTCTTCATTCATGATATTCTGACTGGCAAATTGAATTCGAAGTTCCTTCGTAATAAGATTGCTCTGAACTATGGTTCGAGAGTATTGCGTAAATATTCCATGATTCGGATATCCGGCAAGAACTGTGATTATTCACAATTCTCACCGTTTAACTTCGCAAGTCGGTTATTCAACCTTGCTGCTGCTCACGTAGATCCGACGCTACCATCTCTTACATTCAGGAATGAAGTTCGTGGGCTTGACGACTCGATTTTTGGCGCATTTGGTATGGTTGGATAGTGTTTGCTTGGTGCTTTCTTTTCACTTTTATTTCAACTAAAACCGGAAGCACCAATCCGGTGATTAACCTTTTTCTATTTTTCAAAAGTTTAAAAAAAACTAAAATACAATTTCTTTTCATGTGGCCAATTTTTTGCTGTACTTTTCCTCATTTCATCTTGACGACGCCTGTGACTAATCTTGACGACTCCTTTTTTGAAGTTTGGCCTTCACCTATTTGACGACGCGTTGCGATGCCCGACGATGATTATTTACTTGACGATGCTTTGGCAAATTTTGTTTATTTATATACCTTCTTCATTATTGACCTTTTGACGATTTATTTAATTATTCACTTTGACGATGCTGCTTTGGCAAATTTTTATTTATTACCTTTTTTATCGACTTTTCTCTATTTCTTCTTTATCCATATCGATCATCGTTCTTTGTTTATATTGTATTTTCCTTTTATTTTGTATAATTTTCACGTGTTTTCCTACATGTAAATGTTTTATATTTATAAGTATTATGACGTTTTTCATGGTTTTTTAACGAGGGCTATGACAGCAGTCATAGTCACTCTTTTTCCATGTCAGCTAGTGTATAGTTAGACAATAAAATTATTATCATCATCATCCGGTGGCACAATTGGTAAAGCAGTCGACTCATAATCCCGAGCGTCTTGGGTTCAAGCCCCGCAAATGGCATAAATTTTTATAATAACAAAAATGAGAACTTGGCATAAAAAATGTAGATGGAGGACGTAGCGATCATCAGAATAAGAAAAACCGAAATAGAAATGTCGGAAAACTAAATAAAATTTTCCTTTCGTTTCTTACATAACATTATATGTACATGAAATATGCTGGTAGTTCACACTAAAAAGTACATTAAAGGTACGTTAGTTGTGTCTTCAAAGTGTTTTAAATGTACATTAGATGTACATGTAATTCACATTTAATGTACATTAAATGCACTCCACGTTCCAAAGAAAAGATGTAACGGTAAGGGCGCTTTTTAAGAGTGAATTTGCCAGAACCTCGCACGGTCATGATCAAACGTGTCGCGGAATTTCGATCTCTATGGCTTATTCGATTCTTCATTTCAATAGAAGACTTTCGTAGAAGAACAGTTTATTTTTCAAAAAATTATTTTGTAGTTTTAAACTCTCCGAAAAATGGTCTGCACAGAGGTCAAAAAAATAGTTTTTGATGAATATCTTGGACAAGACCAAATCGATTCCAGTCAAATTATGTACGATTAAGTAGTCTAATGATACAAAGCTTTTGGCTGAGGCAACACTCCTGGCAATTGCAAGTAGCTGGCTACAGAAGTCAAAAACGTCGAAAAAATGGTCATTTTCAAAGAGTCGTGAAGGGACGCTATACAATTTTTTCCCAAACCCAAAGCGGAAGGCTGTAGCTATTGCCCTTAGCTTTCAAATGAATGCCTAAGTAGAACTTTGTGACGCGTAGAAAAAAAATGGAGTTGATTTAAGTAAAAATTTGAAAAAAATTGAAAATCCGTAACTTTTTGTATCTTTAACTTTACGTACCTCCACAAATGGAATAGAGAACTTAACCCAAATGAAAATGGAGTTCCTATATTGTCTGAAAAACAGAAATTTTAAAAAAGGAAAAATGTTTGGAAGTGGAAATTCCAAATTGTTCACGAAAAACTCACATTCGAGGTACCTTTTGTGCTTCTAAGTGTAACAAACTCGTCCAGAATTTTCACTAATTGTGCTAGTTTCACTTCTAGATGCGTAGTCTTTCAGGTAAAGACCCTATTTGTTGCAATTCATTTGAAAACCACACATTCAACGTCATATAAGTTCTTTCAAGTTCTTTCCGTACATATCGTTCGAATTTTGTGTTTAGCCTGTTAGCCTTTATTATTATTACCAGCTTACGTCCTGATATGATGCTAACGGTTAATTTCAAATGCTTTCTATACAAAAATATTGTAACAAATACTACACGACCTTGAAATTACTACGGTATTGTTTTCTGTACTATTTTTTTTGGTTGTTTGCTCTTTATTTCAAAAAAGTGCTGTGAATAGTCATGGATGGTGCAGAAATGTGCAAAAATGTGGAAATATTTCAAATTCAAAATCGAATATTAAAATTTTATTCAAACTAAAGGAACTAAATGATAACGTCGCGGCAATGTTCGGTGCTGATATTGTACTACGCGAATTTGAAGTGATTCGAATGCGAAGCGCGACTCGTTTGGATAACAACAGTTTTATTTGTGAAAACCACCGATTCCTTCTAGGTGATGGCTATGCAGACTTATCGGATGATTCTGATGAAGAAGACTTTTTGGTTTCGATAATACTGTATAAAAGCAATAGTTGAGATTTCGAACCTTTGACTTTTTCTCTTATGCTTCTTCTTTCGTCTCAGGGCTACTCGTTGCATGTAGACAATAAACGTGAACACGGACGGGCTAAACACAAAATTCGAACGATATTTACGGAAAGAACTGGAGGCCTTATAATTATTTGACGTTGAATGCGTGGTTTCCAAATGAATTGCAACAAATAAAGTCTTTACCTGAAAGGCTACGCGTCTAGAAGTGAAACTAGCATAATTAGTGAAAATTCTGGACGACTTTGTTACACTTAGAACCACAAAAGTTAGCTCGAATGTGAGTTTTTCGTGAACAATTTGGAATTTCCACTTCCAAACATTTTTCCTTTTTTAAAATTTCTGTTTTTCAGACAACATAGGAACTCCATTTTCATTTACGGTTACGGATTTTCAATTTTTTTCAAATTTTTACTTAAATCAACTCCATTTTTTTTCTACGCGTCACAAAGTTCTACTTAGGCATTCATTTGAAAGCTAAGGGCAATGGCTACAGCCTTCCGCTTTGGGTTTGGGAAAAAATTGTATAGCGTCCCTTCACGACTTTTTGAAAATGACCATTTTTTCGACGTTTTTGACTTCTGTAGCCAGCTACTTGCACTTGCCAGGAGTGTTGCCTCAGCCAAAAGCTTTGCATCATTGGACTACTTAATCGTACATAATTTGCCTGGAATCGATTTGGTCTTGTCCAAGATATTCGTCAAAAACTATTTTTTTGACCTCTGTGCAGACCATTTTTCGGAGAGTTTAAAACTACAAAATAATTTTTTGAAAAATAAACTGTTCTTCTACGAAAGTCTTCTATTGAAATGAAGAATCGAATAAGCCATAGAGATCTAAATTCCGCGACACGTTGGATTCGTGTTTCATACAAGCCGTGCGAAGTTCTGGCAAATTCACTCTTAATACACATTAAATGTCCTGGAACTGGAGCACATTAAATGGGATCAGCACATTTTCCGATGGCACTTTACGTACATTTCGTGGGGTCAGATGTTATCTGGGATATGTCCCTAGAAGCCAAAATTTTTTTTTTCAAAATTCCTCGCTGCTTGTGTGGGTAATGAGAGGTGGTCTTTGAAAACCGAAAAAATGCAATTTTGTTATGGATGGTGTCTGAGGTACATAACACGTGCGGTGGAGGCTCGTTAGCCAAGTAATTGTATGTAGTTTCGGGGCATATAGGGGCTTATGGGGATTCAGACGCTCCTACGATGGATCAGGACCAGGACCAGGTAACGTGCAATTTTCAAATGAATGTACAGTACATGGTCGTGTATGGACTCGTTGGGAAGGTAATTGCACGTGTTTTCGGGAGAAATAGGGTGTTGTAGGGGTGCGGGCGCATCTTAGATGATCTATGAGAAATTGAAGTGTTTAAATGTTAATGATTCATCGTAGATGCGTCCGAATCCCTACAAGACCCTAATTGCCCCAAAAATAGGTAGCATTTACCTTTTGAACGAGCCCCTACACGACCATGTACGTGTCATGTACGCCGAATACCATTCATTTGAAAATTTCATGTTTTCGTGTTTCAAGCACTTCTGATTACCCCACAAGCAGCGCGGAATTTTATATAAAATATTTTTGGCTTCTAGGGACCAATACCAGTCTATGCATATATACAAAAACCCTTGAAAGCTGCGTCCGATTTCGGTAGGCTCTAAAGTCTAAAGTTCTGCTTTATGACACTCAGTTGCATAAACATTTTTGATTTTCAGCGAAAGTTTCTACTTATTTTGCGTTGAATACCATTACACGCCAAAGAAATTCAATTTTTAATTAAAACGTCTCTCTGAATTTATTTTTTCTCTGCATTTCTGTGTTGTTAAATTCGAAATTTGCTCGTTTGAGTTGCCAAAAATCTTACAAAGAATATTATTTTTCAAAGGACATTTTCCCTTCAACTTTGCCAACTGTAGTAAATATGTATTGCGATCCGTACCGCACAACCCCATTGAAACTCACCTGGAACATATTTTCGTAATTATGAACTGTTATTTGCTGTCATTTCGTTTTCTTATCTCTTCCAGCCCATTTCCAACCTTTACTGTTTTCAATAATTATACGTGAAAAAAAAACAAACAAAAAAAAACGAAATGAACTTAAAATCGAAACCTAAACACACAATGTCACGCTTGAAAATGCGTCAACATTAACCTACATAATTTCGACACACTGTTGTCCGACGTAGATGGGAATCATTTCGTAATACGGCAATAAGAAAATGAATTCAAAAATGATTAAGGAAAATGCTATACCTTTAAATAGTTGAAATAATAAATAGTACATTTTATCACAAGGAGCTAAAACGGTGTATTTAGACCCAGGTGGTGAAAAGGTCGAATCCGAGGGCGGAGCGCAGCGGAGCCTGAGGAAAGACCTTTTCAGCACCGTGGTCTAAATCAGTACCGTTTTAGCTCCGAGTGATGTATACTATTTTTCGCGCAGACGGACAAAAAGTCAGATTCCGAACAAAACACTCAACAAGCTTTAATACAGAATTTGCATTTTCATCATAGGACACTGCGACAGTTTGTTCCTTATTCTTCATCCTATTTTTCATAACAGTTGTTTTCGATGTGAAAAATAATTGATAAGATGACCGAAATTGTATCAAAAGTGAAGTGATTTCGGAAATAATTATGTGAGAACTTAGTTTCAGGCATTATTATTGCAATTGATGTGATGTTTTCATTCAGTTACGATATTTGATTGAAGTCAGTAAATTCAACTGGGCAAAAAAGACTTTTCGGTCCTGGGTCGAAAACGACAGGTGGCAAAAAAAGTTCAAAGTGTTCAAAAGTGTACCGAACAAGCCTACTTTACGGTCTCAATATTGTGAGGAAATCTGACGTTTTTTGTCCGTCTGCGCGAAAAAAAGATTCTTTAGATTTTTTCTTTTCGTTATTTCGTTCATTTTCCCTAGTAAATCGGTTGTTTCTCATCATCCTCTAATAATAAATATTTAATTTCTCAATCTCATCTAAATAACTCAAGGATTAACATGTTCATTGAATGAGATTATTTAATCTTTAGCGGGTTATTCACCGGTTTTATGTCTGCTTAATTAGTAGTTATTATAAAAACGTCAATATTCATTAGCGAATTAGTATCCATCGTATAATGGACTGGTTGGGTATAAAAGAGCGAAAAGGTCAGAATTTGACTTTTTCTTTTATGCGTTTGTATCCTTGTCCTCGCGCGTATAATACAAAAAAAAGATATTCTTCATTGAATCCTTAGAAATGTTGTGTAAATATATTTTATATATTTTACCATGCAAAATTGATTTTACTGAAAGATAAAAAATTGACGTCAACGACCATCAAGGCATGCAAAAACAAAGAAATTGAAATCCGTCTGATGCTTCGGTGTTAAGAATATGTATACCATAATAGGGTGGAATATGTTCGGTTAAGCTTTGAAAAAAAACTCTAAGCGAAATACCATCTTGGATTCTTTGTGAAAAATTTTATAATATGTAAGTGGTTATGGGTTTACGCTGCCAATATATCAGTCAGTGCGTGCTTTTTTTTCAATAAATGTTAAACCTTTTAAACTTTGTAACATACATTTGACTGTGAGCGGAATAAGACGTGTGCGCCGCACCGAACAGATCACTAAAAAAGGTAATTTTTTGCCAGCCGCCTACCTAATAACATCGGTTCGTCATACTATTTTTGCGCCGCCGCTTCAATCAAAAGCATTTTTGCGCAGCGACGGAAGAAAAAGCTAGACTGGCGCACGGGTCTAAGCGAAATTATCATATGAGGGCCGTATCTGGTAGGATTGGATCAATCCACAATTCACACCAGAAAAAGTTGTACAAAACTTTGACCCGAATGTCTATTTGGCTTCTTTTTCCATTACCGAACAATTCTGTAGAACAAAAAAATGCTCCAGATATAATTTTAGGGGTCCCGCAAAGCTTGCGAACATTGTATGAAACGCATGGTGACGCATACATCTTGCAACGGCTTACGTAACACCTAAACTCATTTTCAGAGCATTTTGATGTTCTAGAGAAGCAAAATGGACATTCGTCACAACAAAGTTTTGCACAACTTTTTTTGGCGTGAATAGGGCTAACTCATTAAATGTACCATATTTGACTTTTTCGACCATGCAAAATAATGGTGTCAAAATTCTGCTTAAAAAGAATGAAAGGCATTAATCTGAGAAAGCTGCTCACTTATTATCGACTTGGGACCAGCCTGCCTCCCTGAGTAATCACAAAAAAATTATTGAATTTGTATGGGAGCTACATAGGCGGCTGGTGTTAAAATTCTGCCTACCCCAAATGAAAGGTGTCACTATTAGTCCTAATTTCCATCAATATCAATTTGACACCAGCCTGCCTCCTCGAGGTCTAGTTCGAAGGATAAAGAATCCGTGTGGGAGCTATAAGAAGGCAGGCAGTTCTGAAAATTCTTTTTGTGCCGAATGAAGGAATTAGTGCAAAACAACGTTTGCGTAGTCATGAACTTGACACCAGCCTGCCTCCTTAGTTGCTAACTCAAAGACTATATTTTCTCTATTGGAGCTATAAGAAGGCGGGCTTGTGCTAAAATTCTGATTTGGACCAATGAAATGTATAACTGTAAAATGGCATTTCCATAAATATGAATTTGACACCAGACTGCCTCTTCGGAATCAAGCGATTGAGTTGAGAGGCTTACAGATATACTAACGTGTCACAACACTCTCAACAACCACCTCGACATTATGGGCATCAGCAATACACCAAATTGCGTAAAATGTGGAGACCCTGAAACCGCTGAACATTTTCTCTGCTTATGCCCAGCTTACATTAACGCATGGAGAACATTTCTGGAGAACATGGAGAACATTTCATTCAACTATAGCACTATTTGGAGAATAAATCCTAAGTACATTCTAAAGTGCCTAAATTGTACGAGAAGGTACTAAATGATAGTGGGATGCACAACAGGCTCATACCCACTTCTCCTAATCCTACAGTCCGTCCGTCTATGCACCGTCACAATTATGACGTCACAAACATGACATCAGAAAAATAACGTCACAAAAATGAAGTTACAAATATGGCGTCACAAAAAAGATGTTACAAATAGGGCGTCACAAAAATGACGTCACATATATGACTCAAAATGTGACGTCACAAAAACTACGTTATAAAAATGACGTCACCAAAATGTCGTTACAAAAATGACGTCACAAAAATGACGTTACAAAAATGAAGTCACAAAAATGACGTCATAAATATAACCAAAAATTATGACGTCATAGATATTGTTTCGTTCAATTCTTCAACAACACACTATCACTACTTTTCTATACCCATGTCATTGCACAGTGGTCCAAAATGTGAAGAAACGTTTCAAAAGTTCATAAGTCGTAAGATAAGCGAAACATAAGAAAATGATCTTCTAATTAAATGACGCATTTCACCTCTAATCTTCCAATGATACTGTCCTCAAGTTGGAATATACGAACTATAGAATCGTAGAGTAGTTACAGGCCACTTCCGATTTAAGTGGCAGCCATCTTGGATTTTAGTTTTATGTAAAATGCATCGGGGACGGTTTAAGTGGCGGCCATCTTGGATTTTAAGATTGCTCTTGAAATTGAGTATTACTTACTGATCAACTTTGTAGAACTGAAAAATTGGTACGCCTGTGACCAGATAGAAAGAACATGTGCATGGCAGTTAGTTTCTATGTGAGAAAAATACCAACAAATTCGTTCGATTGTCTTCCATATAAACCAGCTGTCATTCTTCATGTTCCTTGTATCTGGCCGCAGGACTTATCATTTCTCTGCAAGCGGCCGCTAATCACTGCTTATCAGTACCAATAATGGCTGTTACTTGCGATAGCCGGCGGCAACTAGCGATAGAAAGAGGTCAATACAATTGGCACAAATGTCATCAATGAAGAAGTTTAGGTTTTATGTTTTGGCGAACAATTTCAATTTCATAAAGCAAAATTTGGCCTGAAAAAAACATAAACATTTTCAATATATGTATTGGAACAACTTTTATCTCAAAACACCTTCTTCTTTATGAAAATAAAATAGAAACCAAAAAGGCGCGTGTTCATTGAGACATTTGCTGATGCGTAGTTAAGACATAATTGGCTTACCAAAGCATTCAAATGCACACATCTTACATACCGAGCCGATTTGTGTAAGAATTTTAACCCGAATGTTTAAAAAAATCAGACGTCTTTCAATCATTCTCATATTCCGATACTCACCAAGCAGAACAGCATACAAATCAACGAACATAAAAACAAAGTGGATTACTCCCGAAAACAAATTGCGTAAAATTACACCTTTTTGCCTCTTCACCGAGCGGCATACATTCAACAGCGTTACTCGTTAAATATAAAATATTATCCGTCAATATACCGAAAATCGAAACATTTTAATGGAATGTTCTGGCTGGTTGAATGGTTTATTCTTTCAGTATAAATTTATATTCCATCACTTCCCACTCATAGTCTACACACGCAGTAGAAAAGTATGACAGCGAAACGAGGCAAATTTACCACACTTAACCGAACATAATAATATTATATTTAAAAAAATGTATAGATTTATATAGATTTCATTTCTGCCGAGCGAAGGTGGTTTTTTGTAATATGAGGTTCCAAGGAGGGTTGATTTTATTTGCCTACAATGAGTCGGCAGTTTTTGGTTATAAAAAAATGATGAAAAAATGTAATCCTACACCATTACCTCTTATTGGTAAACTTCGTTTTCTCCCAATGGCAATTTTCTAACCATTTTATACCCAGCTAAGACAAATAAATAATGGTTAATGTGAATAAGGACTGTAGTTTGCTACACGTTAATGAGAAAGGTGCATTTCTTTTCGAATATATTTCATTAATTGAATTTAAAATTTCTTTTCACTTGATCTATTCAACTTTACCGGAACGTTTTCTCATCTTCATCACTTTAAATATAATGGTCTTTCTTATGTCTTTCCACTCTCTTTAAGTACTCGTTTGTAAAATCGGAGTGTCACGTACACAGTAATTTTAAGAATTTACGTCAACTCAAATTAATTATTTTAATAAATTACTGCTAAAAGATTAAGCATTTCTGTTTCGAAGACATGGTTATGTATACACCGTCGATTTAGAACTCTGAAGGAACAACGGTGAATTCCGAACATGAGATAAACGAAAGTTTTCTCAATTTAAATTTTTATGATTATTTGTCTTCTATAAAACTATGAATTTTATCAATTTGTCTCAGTTTTTCGAAGGCACGTTTTTAATTAAAATTATTCAAATTTTTTCGTACAAAATTTTCCGTGAATATTTCGACCACAACTTGCCATCAGTCAATGAATCACATGGATACCAATCTAGATTAATAATAATAATGTTTATTCAATTGCATATAGAAGGTTATACACCTTAATTACATATACAATGGGATGTTAGATTCCGTATGTTTTGAGTAAGGTAGGTTAATAGCTAAATAACAATAATCGTAATAATAATCTCTGGAAGCTAGTAAACTGATTGTAAATGTTAAACAATTTATTTAATATAAATATCCAGTTAGAAATGGAATTTACAGAATCCACGCAATATTCGAATCCATTTTTGAACGCATCCGTCGTGTGAGTCCTCTTCACATCACCCGGAAGTGAGTTAGTTAGCCTTTTTGAGTGGCATGTTTCAATCTTCTGGTAAATATAAGAAAGGATACCATTCGCGATGACCTTATGCAAGAAAAGCAGAGCCCTCATCTCGAGGTATTCTATTATGTCGCATCCCAAGATCTTATCCTTGTATTCTTCCAATTGGCGCCTAGGTTTTATGGCGAAGACAAATCTTACGCATGCCTTAAATAGTTTACAGAGAGTGCGCTTGTTATTCCCATCAAGTCCGAACACAAACACTTCACAGCCGTAGGCAAAATGCGGGATGAGCAGAGATTTGACTTAGTTCATACGTATCATCTTAGGGAGATAGGAAGCGTGACTCCAAAGTGTCCTTAAACCCGCATAAACTCTAGAAGCAATATGGTTACACTGCGCACTCCACGATAAGTTACTCATTAATTTAAGACCCAGGTAACTATAGCTCTAGTGTTTACCACTTCGTTGTTTAGGATGAATAGAGGAACTTCAGGTTGGTGGCCGCTGATGCTAAAAACTATGGCCGTTGTGACAAGACCTCTCACCGATCGACACTAAATCAGCATTTACCTTGAGTACCCCAAGACTCCTAGAGACCTCATCCTTATGTCTTCTTCTTCTTCTTCTTCTTCCTTAGCCTTTTAAATCCACTGCTGGATGTAGGCCTCCCCCATAGATCGCCACTTTTTTCGGTCCATTGCCACTTGCTGCCACGTCGTGCCTGCCGTTCTTTTGATATCGTTGGTCCATCTTTCCGGTGGACGTCCCATCGGTCGTTTCGTTGGTGGCCGCCATTGCATTATAGTTTTCGTCCATCGATCGTCGGTCATTCTGGCAATCTGACCAGCCCAATTCCACTTGAGCGACGCTATTCGTGTCATGACATCGATGACTCTTGTTTGTCGCCGGATCCACTCATTTGTCATTTTGTCCCTGAGTGTGATTCCTAGCATTGCCCTTTCCATTGCCCTCTGTGCAACTCTCAATTTGTTCGCTGATGCTTTGGTGATCGTGAGAGTCTCGGCTCCGTATGTCAGGACCGGCCGCACACACATATCGAACACTTTCCTCTTCAGACTGTTGCTCATGTTGCTCTTGAAGATGTACCGTAACTTGCCGAACGCCGCCCAACCGAGACCGATCCTTCTCTTTATTTCAGCCGTTTGGTTGTCGAGACCGAGCTTCATGACGTGGCCGAGATACTTGTACGAATTCACGATTTCAATTTCCTTGTCTCCGATCTTGATTGGTGTAGCACCATCGATGTTTGTCATCACTTTCGTTTTCGACATGTTCATCTTCAAACCGATTTTTTGGGCTTCCTCGTTGAGCTGCAACAGCATCGCTTCAATCTGTTCCAGCGTCGTTGATGTCAGGGCAATGTCGTCGGCGAATCGAAGGTTGTTCAGAAACTTCCCATTTATGTTGATTCCCAGTTCACTCCAATCAAGCTTTTTAAAAACCGTTTCCAGAGCTGACGTGAACAATTTCGGTGAAATGGTATCTCCTTGACGGACTCCTCTTCCAATTCGAAATTTATCGGTGGTTTTATGCAGTTTGACGCACGACGTTGCGTGCTCGTAGATATGTTTTTATCATCCGGGTATATCTCGAGTCAATCCGACAATCGTCCAAGGAGTCTAAAATCGACCATAATTCGACCGAATCGAACGCTTTTTCGAAGTCTATGAAGCATATCGCGATGATGATTTTGTATTCGTTGCATTTTTCTATTCGACTTCTCATCACTTGCAAGTGGTCATTTGTGCTGAATCCGGAACGAAACCCTGCTTGTTCGATCGGCTGGTAGAAGTCTAGCTTCTTTGTGATCCGTTTCGTTATCACCTTCATAAACAGTTTGTAGAGGTGCGAGATCAAACTGATGGGCCTGTAGTTTTCCAGTGTCGTGATGTCTCCTTTCTTGTGCAGCAAAGTGATGACTGCGTTTTCCCATGATTCTGGTATTTTCTCTTGTTCGAGACACTTGTTGAACAGATCCGTTGTCATTTTGAGCAGTGTGGGTCCGCCTTCTTTGATTGCTTCGATCGGAATGTCGTCGTCACCTATAGCTTTTCTGTTCTTCATTTCGTCTAACGAAGCCTGTACTTCGTTAATCGTTATGTCCGGCAAATCTTCGGAACCAACGTTCATTATCACCGGTCTCGCTTTTGCTCTTTCTGCCGGTAGTTTGGCTCGAACCGACGTAAAAAGGTCCTCCTAGAACTCTCGCGCGATGTCCAATACCTTGTCCTGATCTGTTTGTATGACGCCCGCCTTATCGCGCAATTTAAAAATTTGTCTGTACCCGTTCGCCCGTTTCGCTCGTAATACTTTCATATTCCCATTTGCTTCGATAGCGTTCATGGCCAGTTTAACGTTGTATTGTCGCAGATCGGTTTTCATTTTCTTGTTGATGGCTTTCGTTTTGTCTCTGTATTCAACAGTGTCTCGCTTTCCACCTTTCACCAAATCCAGTCTTTCTGCTATTAGGTCTAGCGTTTCCTTGCTGAGCTTCGGCTCTTTAGTGCATGTAGATCGGCATCTGGTTTCCAGGAAGCTTCTCACTGAGGTCACTATTCTTTCTGTCAGCTCATCAATCGTTGCAGTTTGTGAATTCGTTCCGTTCAGTTCGTTGTCCATAGCTTCCTTAAATGCGGCGCTTTGTTCTTTCAGGCGTTCCATGTCTAAAACGACTTTTTTCTTGACCAACTTTTCTCTCTCTGTCCGTGTGTTCAAGACGACTTTGGCTCGCACCATTCGATGATCGCTGCCTGTTGTGAAACGGTTAAGCACAGTAACATCCTTGACAATCGATTTGCGGTTCGATATGATGTAATCGATCTCGTTCTTTGTTCTGCCGTCTGCACTGGCCCAAGTCCACTTCCTCTGAACCTTACCGGAGAAAAATGAGTTCATTGCGAAAATTCCTTGTTGTTGGAGAAAATTCAGCAAAGTATCTCCTCGTTCGTTCCTCTGATCGTAACCAAACGTTCCAATCGAAGTTCCTGCAACGTCTTCTCTTTTTCCCAATTTGGCATTGAAATCGCCGACTAGCAACTGATATTGAGCTCTGTTTTCTTCAATCGCTTTGGAGACATCTTCATAGAAGCTTTCAATTTCTTCGTCGTCGTGATCCGTCGTCGGGGCGTACGCTTGGATGACTTTCAAACTGTACATCGCATTTATCTTCAGCCGCACATAGATGACTCTGTCGGAGATGCTGTTGATTTGGATTATACGGTTCGACCAGCGTTTGCTGATGAGCAGTCCTACACCATGCATCGCTGTTTGGCTATCGCTTCCACGGTAGTACCAAGTGCTTCCTGATTTCAACTTCAAGCATTCTTCACCACGTCGCCTGACTTCGCTCAATCCGACAATGTCCCATTTGATCTTTTCCAGTGCCGACTCCAATTCGAGAAGTTTTTCGTTCGATGATAGCGTTCGAGTGTTATACGTGGCAATGTATAGTCCGGTGTGACAACCTATTGTAACCCAGGGATTCTTAGCACCCTCTGCTCGTCGTCTGGTCTGACCGTTGTCGGAGTCAGGGATCAACGAGCGGCTGGGAACTGAGGGCCGATTTTTCCTGGTTGTGCTCTTCATCTTCGGGGGGTTTTAGCCGTTAAAACACCACGCTGGCCGGTGCGGGTTGGTGAGTGATGGTAGTCCTGCTGACTCGGACTTTGCATGCTGCCGTTGTCCCTTGCTGTTGAGATCATCCGCCACCATGCTGAGGTACTATCCCATCTTGATAGCGCCTAACTGCCTTCGGCCCTCGCTCTACGTGACGTTGAGGTACTACCCGAAGACAGCCCCCCTCATCCTTCTGCTAAGTGACCCACACTAATACACCAGGGTTGGTTACCTGATCGTTCATGTGGGTTGCTCACTATGACAGGTGTCACCACGGGTAGGATAGGATGTAGGAGTAGGTGGATAGAGGCTAAGGTACATAAGGAGTACTATATTACGCATACCACACCATTTGACACCCCATCATCCTTATGTGCTCCTAAGTAATTTTGTACTTCATCTGCATATAGGTGGGGCTTTGTGTAGCGCAACACATCTGGCAGATCATTTATGAAGAGAATAAACAGCAGAGGGGACAGTGGAACGCCTCTAGAATTTAGTATGAAAGAAGAAGTATACGACGATATTTGCACGCTATGAAGCCGCTCACTAAGAAAGCTGTTTATCAATTCAATGGCTGATGCGCTGAAGGAGTACTTGTCTCGTAATTTGTTTAAAAGTAGATCGTGTCTGACACTATCGAAAGCTTTGCTGAAATCAAGAAGTAGTAGCTTGTGAGTAAAACCTCTCAGTATGTCGTCAATCACCTGTCCCAGGGCCGATGCAGTGCTATGTCTGTACCGAAAGCCCGACTGGAGAGGTGTAACTAGATCAGTTATATCAGGTCGTGACACGAATTCATTTGTTTGATCAGCAATTATAATCTGTAGTGCTTTTGAAAAAACCGGGATGGGTCTGAAGTCGTCACAGTCATTACCACGGGTTCTTTTGTGGGAAGGAAGGATTTTTGAGATTTTCCATATTTTGGGATAGGTTGATCGCATTAAGATTTGGTTAAAAACGTACGCGACATGGGGAGCTATGTAAGGCAAGGACTTCTTAATAAACGATAGAGGCACGCCGTCTAGACCTGAAGCGTCTGTGCGAATCTCGTAGATGGCTTTGATGACTTCCGACTCGTCTATCGAGCAAAAAGCGAAGGAGCGCTGGAGATCTTGGATCTTCTTTAGGCACTTGACTGGACTTGATGTTACGCTTCCCTTAGCCAAATAGTCGTTATATTCCTCAGCGGTGAACTTAGGGTTAACTGAAGATTTTGCATTTACAGTACCCAAGTGTTTCAAATTCCTCCAGATCTTTTTCGATCCCAGGGACAGATCAAGCTTTGGACCAAAATATTCCGCTTTGGCTTTCCTTATCAAATGGTTGGTTTTATTTCGCACTTTATTATAGTGGGCGCGGTTTTCGGCCGTCTTCTTTCGACTATAATTAAAGGAAGCAAGCTGGCGCTCGAATATCGCTGCGCGAATGTCATTTGTAAACCAGTTCGTGACGGAATTCGCCCCCTTGCGCGGATTAACAAATATACTGTAGGAGTCAAACATAAAATCCGAATTTCGTTAAAGCTCAAAATTTTCTGTTGAATGACAAAGAGAGGAACCGTCAATAAACGAAAGAAAATAAGGTAACGAAAAGTTACAGTGTACCGATGGTAACACTGTTAAAAACTTTATTTATAAGATATGAGCCGCAATTTACCTAAAAAAAAAGGAAGAAGTTTGGTAACAGTAGGCCAATTTCATCGGTATGTTAAGAGGGAACGTTATTTTCATTTCATTCACTCTTAGTACATTGTCCATAATAAATTGAGATAAAACATTGCGTCCCCTTTACTGTGCTACCATTACGAATTTGCTTGAGTTACAATTGTTTTATGCAAAGTGGTATATTTTTCATATTGAGTGAGTGAAACTACATTTCCGCTCTCGAATTCTATAGCGTTTACATAACTTACAAAGTAGAAATACCGATGGAATGGTATGTATTTTTCACATAAATTTGAATAACCGCGAAACGAATCACTGCACTCGACTCATGTCTCAAAATAATATAGACCTCGGCAACTCATCTATTTTGTTGGCATCACTGTGCTAGAATGCGCATGTTGAATGACATTTTGTTTTGCATGAAACCAATATATCAAATTACGTGTATTATAATGGTAATAATTTACCATTACAACCCGTCCGGGTAAGGGGCTAGATCATTTTATTTTACTAGTTCCGCATTTTACAGATCCGTTCGTTACCGAAGTTTTTACTGTGTCAGTGGTAAATTGCACACAAACCTAGTGTCATCTACCATGAACTAGGTGCCGGTTGGCTCCTTCAATGTGTTTTACCAGCAAGCATTGTTGGACCACATGCTTAACGTGAACTCCGAACCACGCCTAACGGTAGCTAGCATTTTACCGTTAACATTTATTCTGGTGCTAATTATATCTCCGCCTAAAGTCAGACTCAGATATTTGTACACAGAATTCGTCGACGGGTGACGTCATATTTGTCATTCTTCTATGTGTGATTCGTTGCGGCACCAAATCCACAACTAACCAAAATATGACGTCTGGGTGTGCCTAGGAACGTTACTTTCATGCTATACATTGAAGAAAAATCCTATACAGAATTTTTCTCCACCAGGATTGAACCCGGATATTCTTGGTGGAAAGCCACTGAGAATTCTCTCCCATGGAAAATATTTCTGTCGACGTCGACATGCTCATTCTTAACGAAAATAGATGGCAGCACATTCTATACACTTGACATTTGAAGCAGACTGACCTATTTGAGGATTCTGACATTTGCAGCAGATTGTCTTTAGTTCATGATAACGACGTTACGATGTCGCACTTTTCATTGAGAATTTCCTCAGGCACAGCGGTGCCAACTGTCAGCTTATTCACTTCGTCATTACATAAGTCTACTCCACGTGGCGCTAAACGCGTGAATAAGTAGATGTTGTCGAGTCGACTAAATTGTGTTGCATGGCCGAATCGTCTGTCAAAACGATTTTTATAATGAACGTTGCGGAATGATTTGATTATTGATTTGAGTTACATTCTGAAAACGAAGAAACGCTGTCTATAAAATACACACAACCTTAAAATGACACAAAAAAGTCTGCGTAGATTCGGATTTTTTATGCTACCCCCATTTGGAGATGTAAGCTGAAAAACTTTTTAGAAAAGAAACTTACTTGTCTCTCTGCTTTGTTACCGATATATTAAACTTTTTCTTACAAATTCACCTTTCCTTAAACTTTTCTTTCACAGAAAATTCACCTTTTCTCCAACAGCTTAACCGAACAAGTATTTTCAATTTTTTTGTTAAAATACTTGACGCTATAATCATAGTTTGTTCATTTTATTGGGAAAACTCAGTTGTTTGTTGAATACGTTTTATGTATAAATGTAAGTTGCTCTGCTGAAAATTTCATGGAAAAGTTTTTGTGAAAAATGAATGAAAATGGTTCGTGATGATAGTGCGAATATATTTCTCATTTAGGTCATATTACTGATACGTTGAAAATTTGCTTGTAACTATAACATAATCTAAACAAAAAGAAAACTAATTTCAAAATTTATTCAAATAAAACTAAGTTGCAATAGTGATTTACAGAGTCATGAAGGTTTGCATGAATAGCTTAACTAAAAATAAAATTTTCTCTACTCGCTGAATGCAAAGAAAATACGTTAATTTTGTTATTCGTTTTGCAGGAATTAGTTTGTCTGGATTTGATATTAAACCTTTCATGATGATACGTTGAGGTTGAAAAAACAAACTGAAAAGGGATCTATTTCGTATTAAAATGTAATTCGAGTTAGTTAACACTAATCTCAACGGCATTAATGTACGCTTTGACTTTGATTGCGTGACTGCATTTTTGTATTTGACTCTATTGTGATAATCTAGAAACTTTATGGGGTTTTAGCCATAATTTTCCAGGAATTTGTTAAGTCAAATAAAGTCAAAACACACCTTCATACGAGCTTGAGAGATATTCCATCCGTCCTTTCCCTCACTTACGTTTCGTATACCGTGTGTTTCATCAATTATATTGTATTCCGAAATTTCATTTGCCTTGAAATTTTGATTTTATTTTCAAATGTAATACTCCGTTGTATGTATGTACCTAAGCAGTTCACCCCTCGAACTTGAACATCCATTCAGCACAAAGAGATAAAATGAATATTTTAACTAGAGACATCGTATTAAAAGAAATGAAAAAAATACCATTTCTTTGTAGCAAATGTTTGTGAGTGTGTTTTGTTGTTTGTTGGTTTGTCAGATCGAATTAAATGTTTACATCCGCCTTATAAGCTGTAGTAAGTATACTATTTTGTCTAAATTACACATAAATGTATTGACGAGATCTGTAATCCTTTTCACAACGCAGAGAGAAAAACTTACCCGAGTAATTACAGACCTACATCTGTGTGTGTGTTTTGCAAGGAAATTAGGATTATTGTCGATTTATCAGGTCTTTGATGAAGAATAGTGACAATGGAAATGACACAAATTACGTCTAATTTTTTTCGACTCCACTCCTCTCTTGTCAAATGCTTCTGTTTTCCCAAACATTCACTTACTAAAACAGTCCTTACCAAAGCAATAGATCAAAACAGACTCTAGTAATTTTTTGTACACTCCAACCGGACTTCAAAAGATATGTATTATTGGAAAGCTTGTCCGTGGGGATTGAAAAAAAAAAGTGAAATGAAATTATTTTAGTGTCGCTATATGAAGGGTCATCTGATGATCTCGAATAAGGTATGTCCACCTCAATGAAATACAAAACAAAGCACCAAGTCAAATCTGATCGTCCGCTAGTCTGTGTCCACTTTTTCTTCTATACGACTGAACTGATCACCTCAAACTTTTTTTCCCTGAAAAGTATACACTTACGGAAATATATTTTTGCATCAAATAGAATTTTGTACTTCTGCGCAGGTTTTTGCAGTGTTAAAAAGCTGCGCAGAAGTACAAAATTCTATTCATGCAAAAATATATTTCCGTGTATGTATCCCATGATTCATCGAGTACCCAGATAACAATTTACCCCACGAAATGTACGTTTGATGCCATCGAAAAGTGTGTTGCAGCACATTAAATGTGTATCAAAAAGCACATAGACCGTTACATCTTTTCTTTTGTGAATATTGTACATTTAATGTACAAGAAATGTACACTTAATGGGGTGAATGGCAAAAAGTGTACACTAAATGTACACCTTATATTGTGAACATCAAGTAAAAAATTAAAAAACTCTTGTTGCACAAAAAATGTGCATTTTATGTACATCAACAAAAAAGTTGTGAATCGTTGCACTAGATTAGGTGTGAATTTAGTGTATACTTTTTGCCATTCACCCCATTAAATATACAATAAACGGTGTAACAGTCTATGTGCTTTTCGATACACATTTAATGTACAACATCACATCGAAAAATGTGATTTGTGTTATCTGGGGTAGTTTTTGAGATATCATCGAAGAAGTGACCAAAAACGTGGCTTTTTGAAGGTCGGTGAAACTTTTTCTCATACATCTAGACAAGTATTTCATGGACATTGTTCTTGTCGGTGTCCAATTAAAGTTTTCGATGTCACGAAACTTTTGAAACCCTTTTTGTGAAAATCGGTTCAGTGGTTCAGGCACTAGCGCAATTGGAGTGGACGAAATTCAGTCAACTGGTCCACATACCATAGAAGGCGTTTCATTAACAATATTCGTGAATATTCATTTAAGTATAAGATAAAGAGACCTACTTTCAAAGCAAAGTTTTTGAGAATCGAATTTTAGCTAAAAGATGTTTTAGGGTTTCACCGGAAAACATCCCAATCACGGGACTTAGGAACTTCTCGAACAGGGAGGGATGCCTCATACCTCTCTAACTGCGACAATTAGAAAGTTGCTTCCAAAGACAAAGTATTAGAGAATTAAATTTACACGAAAAGCGGTTTCAGGGTTTCCCCGATAGACGTCCAGATTCTGAGATTTAGCCACTTCTGGAAATGGGAAGGATGTCTCACATCTCTACAAGTATGGCAGTTAGGAAGTCTTCCAAAGGCAAAGTTTAGAGAATTACATTTTAGAGAAAGTATTTTCGGAATTCACACGAAAAATGTCCCGATCCCAAGATTTTTGGCCTCATGCGGCTTTAAGTCGTACTTCGGGAGGGTTTTCGACATTACCTCAGGTAATTTCTGTGGGTCATTTAAAGCCTTAGCGTATGTTAATTGTTATAACTTTTTGAAAGTAAAAGTTCAAATAAATAATATACCGCTTGTGATCGGGTTCGGGTCGGTTTGGGCTTTCATAAAACAAAAAAATCATGTTTCGAGTTTCGCCCGAAATTTTAGATAGGGCCCGGTTCGGGTCGGGCTTCCGTTATATTTTTTTTCGGGCTTCGGGTTCCGACCCGTTGTTCACTTTCGGGTTGGGGTCGGGTCAAGTCAAGTCAAGGGTCGGGTCGGGTTTTCATTATATATTTTTTCGGGCTGCGGGTCCCGACCCGATGTTTTCTTCCGGGTTCGGGTCGGGTGGGTTTTCGAAAAAAGCTCGGCCCGCACACCTCTAGTGAGGATTACGGGATAAGCGTAGCTAAGACTGAGTTTATGTATGTCGACAAATCTCGGAACCTTGCAGTTTCAATTAAGGGCGGCTGACACAGGCCTATGAGTTCAAACACGAAGTGACCACTTTCTCATCCTAAGATTAAGGCATGAAGGACTCACACTCACACCAAAAGTCTTCAAAGTGACATTTATTTTTGGGCCCGTACGAAGTACTACAAACAATTTCAAATGGGAGATGTAGGGACACATTTATTATCGTCTAGTGATGACGAATCAGCAATAAGAAATATGTCAGTCCGTCTGCACTTTTTTTCCAAACGGTTTAACCGATCCCCCGTTCTTCTCTGAAAGGTACACGATATAAGTTCGAAGATGAACATAATCGGTCAAGTAGTTCCGGCAAGCAGATCACGGAAATCGTTCATTTTGGTGTCAAATTAAAGCATTTGATCTCAAAAAACCTTGACAATTTTTTTGTAGAAATCAGGGCGCTGGGACGAATGGAGATATTTGCTTAACTATGCAATGGAGATTCACTGTCAAAAGCAAAGTTGTAGAGAACAAAATTTTAGGCAGCACGTGTTTCAGGGTTTTATCGAAAAAAGACCCATTCCTGGGATATAACAACTTCTAGAATTGGTCAGGATGACCTAGAATTATGAAAGTTGCTTCCAAAGGCAAAGTTGTAGAATAATTAGAGAACAATTAATTCAGGGTTTTAAGCAAAAATGGTCCAATCCTGCTGCATGACCACTTCTAGAATTGGGCGGGATGACTCATATCTCTATAACTATAAAATTTGCTTCCAAAGGTAAAGTTAGGGAAAATTACATTTTAGAGAAAGTAGTTTCAGAATTTTTTGGAGAAAGTGCGCTAATTGTGATATGTTTCAGGGGAGAAAATCAGGGAAATAATTGGTCTCAGATGTCATAAGACGTTCTTCGGTAGAGCCTTTGACAATACATTGGGTAATGGATCTTGGAAATTCTTATAGTTATAAAAGAGCACATTTCTATATTTAGATACATTCGAGTCTTTTTGCCACATCTATTCTGATACGTACAGGTCTTTGCTTATGTTTTTTTAACAAACAATCTCTTACCCTGTCTCATTTCATCTGTTTCGCCAGAAGAGTTTTGTCAAAAAGTAAAAATTTTGGATGAAGAATGAAGAGTTAGTGGAGAAATCCTTGCTTCTCTATCTTATTTTACATCATTTATGCATCAAGTATTTAAGTAAAAACTTCACTTCCACGCACATTCAGTAAAAATGATGGCAGAATGATGTAAAATGTCACAATTTTGAAATTTCGTTATTTTTTATACTCGTTTCTGAAGAAATCTCAGATCCATTCCACCCCTGTAGCTATGCTGCTCTAGTGAAGATGTCTGAAGAACAATACCCAAGACAATTGAAAATGTGTGTGAATGTTGAACTTTATTGAAACACTTCAATTAACATCCAACTCTCCTAACACTTTGCAGTAACATTTTCATTCAATTTCCATAAATTTATAGTAACCTAATAAATAAAGTTTGTTGCCAGTCTTTTAAATTGACAATTAAATGTTGTCCTCCGGGATGTTTGGGGGAATTTCGTTGTTCCATTTAACACAATGTTCAAGATAAATATAACGATTCCATCTTTGTTCAAAGAAAATATTAAAATGAAAATAAAAATCAAATCTGCTCCATAACACGAATCCCATATTGTAAACAAATATTGTTGCATTAATCTCTTTAATTTGGGTTGAATTAACAAATTAATTTAATAAATTACGTCCAATTTAATACACGTTTATAAAATATTGCCGAAGGCTATGAAGAATTTTCCAAAACCCTTCCATCGTATTTAATATCCCACATCGTATTATTTCCCAAATTTACAATATGAAAAGGGTTAAAATTGAATTAATGTTTGTATTCATTTCCAAATTTTCGTTACAATCAGGACCGAACTGGACCTAATGTGCCATTCGACTAGATGCAATGAATCTCTTACGGCAAAGTGCATTAAACTACCGAATAATGTAAAACTCAATATTATCAACTCGGAGTCATTGAGCAACAGTTGAAAAATTTGGGATGTAAATAATTCGGAAAATTCGAGATCTTTTCTTCTCACCTCAATTTTAGCTGAGTTATAGATTTTCGGCACTGAACTGCCTTATGTATTCGGTCGACGTAAAATAGTTATGCGTCGAGGGAGAAGCGCTCAAAGTGACTAGATGAATAGTACGGTTTCGAGTGGAGAACTTATCAAACGGAAAATGAAAAAAACGGAAAATTCTAACGACTGACAAAGATATCGATTTCGAAATTAAAGCTAAAAGCATACAACAAATTAAACTACACCTTTTGGAGTCCGGTGAGCTTCCGATTAGCCGGTTCGGACCTGTGCTAAAGGCATCAAGAAACAAAAATACAATTGAACAATAAAGAAACCAAAAAGCCTAAACAATAATTCGAATCTAATTTCGCGTTGAACCGAAGTGAAATTTAAGCATATGTTAAGTTGACCCGTACGAATTCCTATAAAGCCAAAAACTAACGTTGCAAAGAATGTCGAAAATTTTGTATTTTACAAAATTACTGATTACGTTAACAAATTTTGGAAATTACCTAATTGGCATTATTAAAAAACTCGTCCGAAGTAACGGTGCAAGAAAGACACATCCCAATCCCCCTCATAGTCAGTCAATTTCAAATTCAACAAATAAATTTTTCGAAACAAATATGGGTTTTGGACCAACTTTGGAACCATACTTCAAATGGCAAAACATTTTCAGCTGGGCATACCTTTGCACCGACCTGGGGCCCTAAGAAGAGGCCTGGGGCAAATTTTTCTTGAGTACAGTTAGTGGGCTTTCGATTTCCTCTCAAATCAAATTATTATTTTGGAACTTATTTTCCAAAAATAGGCTCTGCGACGGACAGACACATTTTTTGCAGATTTCTCTTACCACAACAAAAAACCTCTTTAAAAGGGAAATGTGACGCAAGTTCTCCTTCCTTCTACCAAAACAACTGATATCAATTTGGGGCAGGGCATATTTTTGAGAAATTTTTTTCAAATTTTCTCGAATTTTATTTTAATGAAAAATACGTTGAAACAAGTTAAAATGAGTGTAGAATTAATAAGAATCGACGTAAAGTGTATTCTGAACCATATTAGAGGTCATGCAGATGAAAAAAACAACACAAGAAACCAAGCATGAACGGATGGCTGAAAATTCAGCCCTTAGTACTTATGTTAATAGTTCTAGGATGCCCGAAAACACCTAAAATAGGTCGTTTGAACAATTTTATGAGTAAAAAACATCAATTATGCTTCAAAATTTTTATAAATTTTCAGAAAATTTTTTTGAAATTTTAAGCAAATTTGAGAAAACTTGAGAAAATGTTCTCAAATTTTCTCAAAAATAGGCCCTCATTTGGGTGATACTTACAGCTTCCCGATACACTACACACCCAGCCCAACAACTCTCGCTTTTACACTAAATCTCTATCTCGAACACCGCACCTGTCTCATACAAAATGTACTACCATACACATTACAAATATGGGCTTTATATGGCGCTTCCTAAGAGCCCTGGCGCCCCAACGATGGCGTTGAATGACCAGGTTAAGGTCCCTGCAAAATTTCAAGAAAAGTTATCGAGCCGTTTTCGAGCGGAAGCCCAAGAAGTCGTTTTTCATAAAAGTGCCAATGGAAACCAGTAACTCACTAATTAACGTTAGGATGTTTTCATTAACTTTAGATTCTTTGAAAATGCACTTTGTGTATATAGGAAATGATCATTTTCTAAAGGTCATACCTCCGGATCCACTGAACCGATTTCAATGAGTGAAAAGGCGCTTCGCCTTAGAATTTTCCGTAGAATCCGGGAAAAATATTTTCCTGGTCCCGCAGTCTGTTGTTTCCTAATTTCTAATTTGATGTTTCCTAATTTTGTGTTCGTATGTGGACCTGCGTCACGGGTGCATTGCTACCGCGCGCCCATGAGTTGACTCCTGGGTCGAAATTCGAGTGGCTACAATCGTCACAGTAAACGTATACTTCTTAGACTTCGTCACATCGTACGGATCTAAAAAAGTTTAGTTTTGTAACTAATTTAGTTTTGACAAACGTTTTATACTTGTTTGTTGTTCTATGGAGTTAGTGTGAGGAATATTGACTCGTGGCTGCTTTTATAAACATCGAACATTTTTAAAAGCCGAAATGGCATCCAAGTTCACATTTTTTCATAAAGCATTAAACAGGATGTACCTTTTTTTTGGTTTTGTTTGTTGTGGAAACATAATTAGATTTTTGGTTATAAAATTTAATTTGTTGGTCATTAAACAGGAAGTTTTCGTAATAAAAGCATAGCTTTTAAGTTCTCTTTTTCTTACTAGATTTTAGGTAGCCATATTTTCGATAGATTCATTGCGTGTGCGATTTTTATGCCCTAATAATATAAAAACCATGTCTAACCAATAAAACAAAGGTTATTGGTCTTATCCAATTTAATGGCCTTTTTGTTCTATTATTAAGTTCTGTTACATCATCATTTAATTGACTGAATTTATTGTGGCTATGGAGTGAGAAGTCCTGACATTGGCCTATCAAATATCGCTAAATGAAATGGTTGGAAATAGTGTAAGAATTGAGAATAAAAATATCACGTTACTGTAACGAGTAACACGTAGCTAGTAAAAATTTATCACAATTAGTTTTTTATTCGTGTGTAACACTTTTATTACACCATACCATAAAGATATATGGCATCTGAGTATGATGAGAGGAGGTTTATCCTATCTCTTTTATAGAACATGAAGAATCGCCGCGTTTTTTACAGCTGCGACGGATGTTCGCTTCGTAATCAACGAACTTAGAGAACAGGTGTTCGGCGAAAATAAGGTGTCGGTACAATTCGAGCACGTAAATTCTATATATGGGACTATCTCCTTCATTTTCGCGTTTCACGTTTCATTTTCGTTTGATTTTTCTATGGAATTTTCTTTCGCCATTTTCGCTCTGACCGCGAAGGCGCACATCAGTTTTTTCTTTCGGTGGCAATGACTGCTGGCGGAAAAACCTACATATTATATAAGGTCACTGAATTTAGCTTGGCAGAAAGGCTGCCACTCCATAAGGAATATCGAAAGGTTTTATTTTAAAATTTGTTCTAACTTGTGGACAAGTTGATTTTGAACAGAACCACTGCAAATTGTAGATTTTCATGTATAATAGCTAATACTTTAGATAGGATTAACTCTGTTTCTGATTCTAATTGTCCCACTTAAGTTATTTTTTTATGTCAATCGTCAGGCCTGATTTACATATTTTGAAAATTTTCGCCTGCGGCGCGGCGCTTAAAAATACCTCAACTTAAAAAAGTCAATCAATCAATTATTGAAATTGTTAATTACAAGGAGCCCTACAATCAGAAAATTGTCTTCGATTCACCTAAAGAACAAGTTAAGGCAGTCAAAAATTTTCGCCTACGGCGTTAAGCTCACAACGATGCAGCATCAAAGACTGAACAAATCCTTTTTTAAAGATAACTAAAAACTTTGATGCATTAATTTTTCGTAAATTCAATATGTGAGGTAGAGATGAGCTGGCATACCTAATTTTCATGCCCTTACGGCCAGAGCCCGAATTTTTTTTCAGAAAAAATGGACGCCCGCCTAGAGGTGTGCGCCGATATATAACGGATCGGCGGCGGCGGCGTGAAAAATTTTTAGTCGGCGGCGGCGCGCCGAAGTTTACAAAACAATTTAATTGACATATAAAATTAAAATTTCAATGAATTGGTAATGTCACTAGAAAGGTGATAACGTTCTATTTTGGAGACAAGCAGAACAGATTTTAAAAAAATCTCAAATATAATTCAACGTTTTCGGGAATTTCGGAGTATCGGACCGACATCTTCCCATACTTCCATTGAACCATATTTAACATTTCAGTTCGAATCAGGTCTCGAAAATTTTGACTGCAACATTTTTATGGTAAAATCGAGAGAACTTGCACACATTTCCAAACCAATCTTTAATTCCTTAAATAATGCTAAATTACGTTACGTTAATTTCACACACTCTTTGCAGATATTCAAAAAGTCACTTAGAGAAATAAGAGCTTGTAACAAATTTGTACCAGGTCATTTCTATTTGTGTACTACCCGAGTAAAAAAGTCTCAATCAACCAGTCTTCTCAACCAGTGAAGTGTTCGGACGAGTGGTGAATGGTGCTAGTATATTATGTCTCACTTGTATGGGGAATGCCGTCATATTCCAGGAACATTGATCTCTCGTACATTGAAGATAGGCCCAGCGAGGTAGTTTTTTATATGAAAATCTCATTGAGAATACTCTTTTCGAAGTGCGGAGAGTTTCGAATGAGGTGCAGATATTCTGAAAAAAGTAAAGTCGCATCGAGCAAACAACAAAATAAACACTTTAAAAACAAATTAAAATAAAAAAAAAAACAAATTAAATTAGAAAACATTTTGAAAACAAAGAAAGAAATAAAAGAAAAATGCATTGGAGGTTGTCAAAAAGGCAATATTAAAAAACCCCGTACGAATCCCCATTAAATCAGTCGAACCCATACTCGAAGCCTAGGACCCATACATTCATGGACAAAAATGTTTCACCTAAATTTCTTAACAACATAGCAAAAAATATTTTTTTGGACTAGAGGACTGACCTTATGGACAATTTTTGGACCCACATGTGGCCCTAGGTAGAAGCATCTGTCTCAATTTTTTTAATGCTGTTAGGCCTTCGATTACCTCTCAAATAGATAAAGAATTAAGAAAGTACAAGGGTCCAAACTGAAAAATTTTCTTTCATAAATTGTTGGGTATTCATAGACCTATCGACTAAAAATAGATATATCAAAATCGGAAAAAATTTACTCAGCCTCAGCTCGGCGGCACACTTGGTCGAAAGATCAGAATACATTTCAGGGGGGAAACAATTTGAAAATGGAATTATCGCGTTGACGGACAGACAGACAATTTTTTTTTTTGGATTTGTCTTATTTAAACCACAACTCTCGAATCCAAATTCGACTGGCTAAAAACGTCGTGGTAAACCCAAAAACCCCTTTTTGAAGAGCGTCGTTCGTAAAAGTCTAAATATTTAAAAAACAACTGAAAATCCAGATTAACTGCTCCTCGCTTTTGAAAGTTCTAAATTTCAATTTTCATTTCAACTAATGTCTAAATGTCTAAATCTGTCGAACTAAGAAAGTACAATTTTGTATGAAAAGTCTCATTGTTTTTTTTCGATAGATTCAGATATTATGAAATGACTCATTTGAAAATTTTTCAATCAGGAACGCACACATGAGTGCTCCTGACAATTCTGAACTAATTTAAATTTGTATAACTGTAAATACCATCTTCCCTTTAGAACCCTTTGTACATTGGTAATCCGTCAAAATAAAGATTTAAAAGCGTATGAATTTAATTCAAGTTGTTAAATGCTAAATGAAAAATATCCTGAATATTTTCAAAAAAAGTATTTTTCACTTTACACGCGCCGACGAAACATGGTCGGCGGCGGCGGCGGTGTGAACAAATTTTTGTCGGCGGCGGCGAGGCATCGGCGTGACCCTATTTTCGGCGGCGCGCCGGCGCGCCGACGGCGGCGCACACCTCTACGCCCGCCTGAGGTCCGAAAATTCTTCTGATGCCCGCCCTAATCTTTTATAAATTATTTTGCCCGCTCTATGCTCGCCCCAATTTTTTCACGCCCGTCCGCCGATGCGCACCCGATTCTCGCTTCAGGTTTTTCACACTCGGCTAATATCCGCCCGAATTTTTTATAGGTAACGCATAAAGTTCCGATGAGAATTTTTTCAAATGATTCAAAAACCGCGAAAAGTCAGAAGGTTATTGAAATAAAACGTATCGTCTATAGCAGAAAAGTGGCAATCAGTTCGAATTGAGTGCAAGAGGGAGAGAGAGAGAGAGAGAACGCTTTTCTTGTCCGCTTGAAATATGTATGTATGTATGTATCTTTATTAATGTACACAAGGCTAAATACCTTATAATAATTGTACAATGTCGTTTTTAAATAATTTTCTACAAATTTAAACAAATTACAAGAATCTAAATCAATTTTCAAAAAACAAAGGTTTGTACAAAACAATATCAATTACAACGGATGTCATTAGTAAATCAATTAAGGACTAACAAAATGTATCATAACTAAAGTTTTTCTTCATTCAGTCTTCATCAAATACTTATTCATTTTAACGTTCAGAGAAGTGTTCGAAACATGCCTTCGTGAAAGTGGCGAGTGTGTTTTTCTTTTTTATTTAAACTGGAAGAGAATTCCAAACTGAAATAGCATGAGCGAAGAAAGACCGATGGAAAGATTCTGTGTGGCAAACAGGAACAACATAATTGTAGGTACGCGCTGAACTAGGCGGACTCATCAATTCAAACAGATATTTAGGGAGCTTACTGGAGATCAACCCATAGAGGAATTTGCATTCATTGAAGCGCTTATAATCCGACAAGGTACAACCCAGAATTGACCTCTCATACCGCGATACACTTTCATTCCTCTTGATCGAAAAAACGAATCTGGTGCAGTCATTAAATACCACCTGCACCATGTTCTCACTAGCCGCGTCAAGAACGGGCATGATAACATCACCATATGTAAAGTGAGGAACCAGACATGATCTGATCAACTTCTTCCTAGCCTGCCATGGGAGTGATGTCCTAGCGTTTTTGAGTGCCCATAGTCCCCGATATACCTTCTTTCTCACTTCCCAACAGTGGTCATCCCAGGTCAGAAATCTATTTATCCAAATCCCCAGCACTTTGGCCTTTTCCACTACCGGTATGATTTCACCTGCCATCTCAAAGCATATATTCTGAACACTCTATGCAGAGATCACGAGTGCTTTTGACTTGCCAGCATTTATCATGAGACGATTCTCATTTGCCCAATCAGAAATGCGTCGCAAGTCATCATTCACAATATTAACCGCTTCAGCTACTGCTTCTGTTGGATAACTGAAATACATTTGGAAATCGTCCGCAAACATGTGACAGCTACACCGCTGTAGCACACCAGGCAAGTCATTTATAAACATAGAGAAGAGAAGCGGAGAAAGAACCGTTCCCTGAGGCAAACCACAACCAATGGGCAAAAAACCCGACATGTAGCCATCAATTTCAACACATTGTTTCCTCCCTGTTAGATAGGATGAAACCAGCTGCAAAGCACTATCACTGAACGCAAAATTCACTTTTAGTTTCTCAATCATCAAGACGTGGTTAACTAAATCAAATGCTTTGGTGAAATCCAGCAGTAAAAGAAACGAACTAATTTTATCATCTCCCCTTTTGACACATTGAGCACTATAGATGTCATGCATGACTTTTAGCAACGAAGTAATCGTACCATGTTTCTCCTTAAAACCAGATTGAAGGTCAAATAATAAATCATGTTCAGTACTGAAATCTGCAATCTGCCATTTCATAACCCTTTCCAGAGCCTTGGACAGTGATGGCAACACATGGATACCCCTATGGTCTTTCATTTCATATGTAGGTGAATCTTTATGTTCGTGGAAAACTTTAGAAATCTTGAACGAAGTCGGATATACAGAGGTCGTCAGCACATAATTCAAAAAATGCGTAACAAAGGGAAGAATTACAGGCATCGCTAAATTTATAACTGCAATTGGTATGCCATCCATACCGACCGCCTTGGATCTAATCAGCCGGATAGCATTCCATACTTCCCACTGCGTAACGTTCCTGAAGGCAAAGGAGGTCCCAGGCAGAACACGCCCTGCCTGCGGCCTTGCCGACACACTCAGAGAAGAACCTTCTAACTCAGAGCCTAAAGTGTGACTGACACTGTGCAAATATTCATTGAACTCATCAGCTGTGAACGAAGGGTTTGAGTTCCGTTTATCTTTGCTCACACCCAGTCGCTTAATGATTTTCCAAAACGATTTCGAGTCACTCGCTCCACTAAAGATATTGCAATAATATTTCGTTTCCATCTTTCTAATGAGCCCGGTCGCCTTGTTCCTTAGCTCGCTATAATGCTTTCTCGCAGCTACCGAACGGGCCACCTTCCACTGTCTAAAAGCAACATCTCTTTCTATTATCGCACGTATAATTTCGTCCGAAATCCAAGGAGCATCATCAGGTGGTCTATCTTTAAGCTTCACCAGATGCGCATGCTGATCTAAAAGCGTTCTCAAATTCGTATTCAAATGTTGCAACATCTTTTCAGGGTCAGTCATGCTTTTTATAGAACACACCAGTCTAATTTTGAACAGTCAAATACAAATTTATCAGCATCAATGCTATTTATTTTGCGAACATATTTATCCCGTTTCTTTGAAATATTTGAGGGCATAGGAGAGTATTGAGTAGATCTGTATACTCTTTCCCTATCACGCACAAATGAAAGGTCAAGCCTTTGAAATGAAAGAGGCCCCATCCGCATGAAAATTCGTTGGGAGCTGGGACAGCAAACATAGTCCTAGGCGTTGAAAAATGTTTAAGAATATCTGAATCCTACTTGTTGATTTATGTTCTAATAAATTTTCATTGAAATCACCTACGATAACAACGTGGTCGTAGTTTTGAACGTGCGAAGCGAGAACTTTTTCCACAACATCAAACTCTTTCGTCTTTACTGCCTTATAAAGCACTCCGAAAAGAAGCTTAGTATCAGGACAAATAAGTTCAACAAGTAGGTAATCAGCCAAAAATTGGTCTGCGTAGGGGATTTCTTTTTTATCGACCGCTGACGATGCTACAATTTTAAATGCAATATTATCGCGTATATACTATACACCGCTACCCCACCACTCTTCTTCCTTTTCCTATCAGATCTGAGCAAGTTAAAGCCGTGTATATGAACTGATTTGTTTGAATTGTGTGTCTTCAGCCAAGTTTCACTAAACGATACTACATGCGCATTAGAATCACTGAACAGGTACCTCAATTCGTCAATCTTTGAAATCACACTTGAAACGTTCAGATGACAAAGGTTCAGGCAGCTATCATCTTTGAACATTGCCTTTAATAAAATTTTTGGTATACTAACCTCGCTCACGCCTTTTTTATTTTCAGTCCCCCGCATGAAAAACCATACCCAACTCGCCCTCAATCACAAACACCAGTTCCGAGTTTGCCTTTACGTACTGTCCATTTTACTGAATGAAGGCCAACTTTCCATAATAAAATGCCTAAGATAAACAAAACTAATTAGTAAAAATTCAATGACATCCAATTCAAAATTTAATGATTTACGAAAACTACACAAAAAACCTAACCTAGCATACTTAACTTTATTCACTAGTAATCTTTTAAGTTGATTCTCCTGAGGAACCTCCCATTGATGGCTCCTCTGCGGGTTCGTTAGATTGTTGACTAGACTTTCCAATCGTTGTATTGTCTCGTGAAAATCCATCTTTATTCTTTTTTGTTGAATTAATATTATTGTGTGTTGCTCCGCCAAATAGTTCCAGCTGTTCCATCGCTCTTATTTTTACGCTTTGTGCATCAACATTTTCCTTACAAAAAACAAAACCATTTCTAATACTAACCGAGTGAATAGTTTTCTGAAATTTCATTTGCATAGCTCTGCGGAAGATGGAGGCATTTCTTGGTGTTAGCGCATCGCTAATTACAATTCGCTGAGCCGTCTCATAACCCAAATGCTTTAGACAGTGACCCAGCTTTAAAGTAATCGCCCATAAACGTGCTCTTTTGGTGCTCTTCATAAAACTTTATAACAATTTTTGCACCTAATTTGCTATTTGTCAACTGCCGTAGACGAAAAACCGACTTAATCCAATTTCTTTCAGAGAATCCAATAACCCCAGTAATCCCGCTCACAATTTCCCAAATTTTTTCATTTCTTTGCCACGGAATGTTCTTGACTAATATATCGCACAGCTTGGCTTGCCTTTCCAAATTTTCTAAGCGGGCTTCTAAGCCTGAAGTTACTACAGATACTTTATTTTCGACTTTAGCCACCATTTCACGCATAGATGTATCACATTCCAATTTAGCTGCCTCAATTTTTGTATTCAATTTGAGTTCCAACATGTCAATTTTATCACTGATTTTTTTTTCGACCAATTGAAGTGACTCCATATTTTTTTCACTGATAGAATCTCGGAGTAGTTTATTTTCCTTAGTTATAAATTCCATAAGCTCGTCCATATCTCTTGACTTCTTGGGGGTACGGCTTAACACCTCCGAAGCTATTCTTTTATGGTTCATTGTCTACTATTGTGTTCAGTTAGATTATGTTAATTTTTTTTTCCAAAATCTCTAATTTGACTTCCACTTGCTATTTTCTCCACTGCTGTTGTTTATTGGCTAATGCTAGCTTTATGATGACTCTACACAGCTACTACATGTACCAGAAGTTATAGTAACGCCACATACAAGGTGTTGCACACATGTGATTTTTTAATGTAAGCTGCATTAATACAATAGAACACTAGAGCTGAATTTATTTGTCCAATTTCTCACTTTTCTTTAAATTTACACTAGCCGAAAATAGCAATTATCTGTGCAAGACTGCTTAATATTATTTATTTCCATACAACACGACTCAAAACGTAATATTACACGGTACTTTATAATAATTTGAGCGGAGCAAAAACAACACGTTATTCTTCATCAGCCATCTTGTATACCAATAGGGACAACTCTGTCGATTATTTAATACTATCTAGTTATTAGGCCCGATTAGAGAGGGGGTGGAAAGCGGCCGAAAAAGGGGGCAAGTGTGGTCATTTGAGAGGCTCGCCCTATGGCTGGAAAAAAGAAAAACGTATCCAAATTTTCAAACTTTTTGTCTGCAGCCGCTCAAAAACACCTACAGCGTTATTCAAATACAAAGTCAATCCATTATTGAAATCCTTGCTCATAATACACCCTACAATCCAAAAATTTCGCCTGCGGCGATTAAACCGCTCTTCCATTTACACAAAGAAAAATGGAGAGCAGTCGGAAAATTTCACTTTATTGACAATCGGGAAGTTTTTTTAAAAAAATTTTCTGCTCGTAGGAAGCCAGTCGCTTTATACACCAGCGGCAATGGCTGATATTTTCTTGTATTCCGACGCCCGAAAGTGTTTCCGAATGTTCTTTTAATTAATCATTAAGCAAGCGTTATCGGCCAGTATCCTAGCACCATTTATTCGATTACGCTATACATGAAACTTTAACTTCAGTCCACTGCCAACATAACAACATGCACAGACAGTTTGGTTTAGATGAAATCTTAGAACCATATGCCACAATTGAATGACGTGTAACACGATTGTTCACAATTTTCGGACAGCTGTGAACTTTATAAATAGTATCATAAAAGGCATATCTGAAAGTGCTGCTTGTTACACAATCAACCTCTTGCTTCAGAAGCTTCATGAAAAATGTTTATCTATAATTTCACCGACAGACAAAATTGAAACATTCTTTGTTCATCATTTAAAAAAATGCCTCACTAATGCAACAGAAAAATGTAATCACTTAATTAGGAAGCGATCTGTTTTGATTAAAAATTCAACTGTTTAATGTTTGTTCAGGAAGAAGTCCTTTTTAAATAAAACGTAAAATTAAATTAAAATGGAAGTTGCAGGTCTCGCACGATAGAGTGGACATTAAATAGCTTTGACACTTTTATACTTAAAAAGCACATTAAAGTGTTATAGTATACAATACAGCACGCTAAAAGGTGTAGCAACCATAACGCAACGGCTAATGTTCGCACAAGGTGACAAAAATCCGAGGGGAAAAGGACTCTTAAAAATCACGTTACGTGATAAAAAAATCTTTTACAAAATTGAAAATCCTAAGATCTTCACAAAATCACAAAGAGTCTTTGACCGATCATGCTCGAAGCGGTAGCGGAGAGCGTGACGCACTCCCCACACCCAAAAAAAAAACAAGCCGATGACCAATTTCGATATATTAATGGTAAAATTGTCTTTGAAAATAATCTCAGTTTTATTCCTGTGTTGTGTGTCAACGATCTATCTATGTCTCTATCTATGTATGTATTTATCTATTTTTTTTTTCTCGAGAACCGCCCGAGCGATTCCCTTAAAATTTTCAGGGAACGTCAGTCTCGGCCCCAAATGAAAAATTTCATATGCCGCTTTTCCGGGAAAATTTTGGAAAAACCGTGGCATGTGGAAAAGTTTGACCACTTTGAGGGTTTTTTAGGTAATGCTCGGAGTCTTCGAATTTTAGCTCCGACGTTACAACTGCTAAAGAGTTGGTTTCTTCGGGAAAGTTATAGAGTTTGATCAGCAGAATTTTTTGGGATTTTCAGAAATCTGCCAAAGTGACGCCATCTTGGATTTTCGTTAGCAATAAATTTTGCTTCTTTGGGTTTTCGAATTTTAGCTCCGGAATGATAACACTTGCAGAGTTAGTTTCTTCTAGAAAGTTATAGAGTTTCATCAGGAGAATTTTTTGGGATCACATGAAAATGGCTGCCAGTTGTCATAGCAGCGCCATCTTGGATTTTCGTTTATGCTTTTACGGTTTCCAAATTCTAGCTCCGCATTGACACTACTTAGAGAGATGGTTTCTTCTAGAAAGTTATAGAGTTTGGTGAGGAGAATTTTCTTGTATCTTAAGAAAATGGCTGCCAACTGTCAAAGTGACACCATTTTGGATTTTTTGCTAAATTCTGAATAAGAATACCTAGATAGTTGGTTTCTTCAGGGAAGTTATATAAATCACTGAGAAGAATTGTTGACACGAAGTGTTCCGAAGGTGACACGAAGTATTCCGAATGTAGCCGAAGGTGATACGAAGTGTTCCGAAGGCAGCCGAAGGTGACACGAAAAGTTCCGAAGGCAGCCGAAGGTGACACGAAGTGTTCCAAAGGCAGCCGGAGGTGACGCGAAGTGTTCCAAAGGCAGCCGAAGGTGACACGAAGTGTTCCGAAGGTAGTCGAAGGTAGCCGAAGGTGACACGAAGTGTTTCGAAGGTAGCCGAAGGTGACACAAAGTATTCGGAAGGTAGCCGAAGGTGGCACGAAGTGTTCCGATGGTAGCCGAAGGTGTTGTAGAACAATTTTTTTCGGAAAGAAAATTTTTTTCGTAGAAAAACTTTTTTGGAGAATTTTTTTTTTGTAGAAAATTTTGTTGAAGGAAAAATTTTTTTCGGATTAGGAGAAAAACTTTTTTCGGAGAAAAATTTTTTGCGTCGAAAAAAAAATTTTTTTGGAGAAATTTTTTTTTTGTGAGAAAATTTTTTTCGAAGACAATTTTTTTTCGGAGAAATGTTTTTTCTAAGAAAAAATTTTTTTTCGAAGAATAATTTTTTCAAAAAATAGAAATTTTTTCAAGCGATATCATTATTTTTGGAAGCAGACCCACGGACTGCGTCACACTCTACCTTTTAAGAGGTTTTTGTTGTGATAATATGTCTTGTGATTTTTGAGAATCATTACCCCTTCTATGAAACGTCACAACCGCCAGCCAGGTCTGCGTTAAACGAGCGTCATTAATGGTTTTAATGAATACGAAAATGTCCACAATTTTTCTCAATCTTTAAGGTCGATTCTGAAAAAAGTTGTCATTTGGTGGTCTCGGGTTCGCTTCCGTATCTCAAAAATAAAGACTTGTTGAGACTTATTGAGATTTACCAGAATTTGTTTGTATTGATTTAAAAAAATCAATTTATTTTATTCGTTTGTATTAAAACCTTTGACCTCGGACCGTTTGTCTAAAACACTAAATTATGCGTAAAAATGCAAAACCATAGGGATCTACGATGATTATCGGAGATTTATTGGAATTTATTAGGCTTTGAATTTTGTGGTATTTATAGGAATGAGTACCTCCTTTTACACTTATCGGCAAGTGGATTTTTTTTAGTAAATGAGGATTGAGTACGACTAAACAATACACGCCTGAAACAACCAGATTGTTTGTTGTACATCATCGAACGGTGGGCTGTTCAATGTTCCCTAATTGAGTGCTTCATTCTTTGATTATAAAAACATTGGCTTTCGTTCAGTTAGATCCTTTCATCCTATGCGGTAAAGTTGTCAACCGTAATCAGAAAACATTGAAAAAAAAAGTATTCGTATTGCACACAAGACAAATATTTTTAGACAACATGATAAGCTCCAGTAATTACAATTTTGTCTCAAATTGACGCAAAAATTAAATTACAATTTAAATTACGTTTACCCGGTAAAGCCTTTCCGAAATGAAAACTTAAAGAATTCAAATCCCAAATTCCCTTATCGTATGCGTAGGTAAAAAGTAACTGAATAAGAGGTGAAGTATTTTCGATCTCGTTATCACCTGTGATGAAAACTTGCTTTTACTGGAAAAATGTGAGCGAAAAAAATTCAATACGAAAAAAAAACTTTTAAGAAATTTGTTTCATTCTTTCGTGTGTAATAAATCCCAAAAATATTTTATCAAGATATTTTTATATCTCTTTATGCCATTTTTTATTTTTTTCGTAATATTTTCCTCGTTTGGTGTGAGGTTGGTTGCCAATAAAAGTCAACAAAGGAAACGGTTTTATGTTTGGTTATGTGCGGATAGAATAAATGTATTGTTCAGAAATAACACGAGCACATGAATAACACGTAAAGATGTTATGAAATAGTCTATTAATAAAAGGGGAATGTTTTATTTGTGTACAATTTTTATAGTATACTGAGATTTTGTCGATTTTTTGGTGATAGTCATTTCTTGTAATGTTATTGCGTAAAGTATGTTATGAAAAACCGATGTCTCTAAATTCCTTTTATCGACTCCATAGAAAAGTTCAACGTGCTCAATATCTGCGTCTTAAATTTAATGGAGAAGTGTGGAAAAACCTTTTTTTCATGCTAGAATTTCCCTATGTTTTCTCCTCCACTCAACTTTTAGATCCACAATTACATTTCAATTGTTTGTACTAATGCAATTGAGCAGAGACACAAAGAGATAGAGAGAGAGGGAGAGAGAGTGAGAGTTTTTGTACTTTCTCATTGTATACACTTGGAAAATTTGTGTACAAATTCATTTCAATTCATTCCACATGCGACGACAAAGTTAGTTAGGTTTCCACTTAAAAAAGGTGATCCGTTTTGCCTTCGCTTGCATGACAGCTGTCGAATATAACAAAGAAACTGACATGTAAACGGAGAGAAAATTGAACACGATTCAATTTTGTCTCCGCTTACTTGACAGTTTCTTTTGTTTTACTGTCAAGTAAACGGAGTACTGTTTTAAGTGGAAACCAAGATTTAACTCCCGATAACGTACTCCGTTGTGTGTACAGTACATGTGTGTGTTAGTGCTTCTATATCCTGTGGAACGAATTGGATTGATACCATAAAAATGTTGTTTTCCATAACTCAAAAAACTACAAAATACCAACCAAACAGACAATCCCGCCAACAACCATACACTTAACACACATAATAAATTTTCCCGACACATACACTTTTTCACGTGTGGTAAATGATATTTTGCGTTAAGTATATTTATACATCCGACCGATATCTTTCGTTGTAGTTTCGATTTCTTAATTCGATTTACCTCTGGGAATTTTTTCTCGAAAAACGTTATTCGAATAACCGAATTCGTTTGGATTTCCGTTATTTTATCAATCAAATCGAGATCACTTTTGATGCCATTCGGGATTCCGGCGTCGTACGGCGTCCTGAAAATGTAATGGATCGAAAAAATACATGTACTGGAAGTTTATTTCTAAAATCACTTCGTATTGAGTTCACTGAATTAAATATGAAAATTGTTTAAGTGCGCATACGATCTAAGGATAACATCTTCCCCTGTCAACGTTGTAAATATTTTAGTCGAATTTCGACAATGTGTCATTCACATCAGAATAAAACTCATATTTCTTATTGAGTTTTGATTATTGGTAACAACGAGCTTTTGTCACTCTCGCATATTTGTGTAATTAATCAGTTTTTCTTCCAAGGTGTTATTAATTTCGGCTGAAATTTCTGTTTCCGATTGTTATTATACCCGAAAGGGAAAAAGCCTTAGCAGGTAAATAATGTCACCCGTCATCAAAAGGTATATCATTTGAGTGTATTGTGTTATATACGAAGCACGGAGCATATAACATTTTCGTGTTATTAATCATTATTCATGAACTGATTTTGATCATTAATCTTCAGATTTTTTTTGTGTCAAGAAAATTTTCAACAATTTTCTCATAATGTACCGTAATGTCTATTTAAAGTTTTCGCATTTGGTTATAATAATAAATGAACGAACACAATACATTTTAAATAAATACAATGGAGAGTTTCTGGTGGCACATACTACGGCTCCTCATTTCTCATTCCTCAAACTTTACGAAAGCATAAAATAATTTTTTCACAATTCTAATCATCTTGAAAATTTAAATTTGGCAACTCGTAAGTATTGAAATTGCATTTACATATTTCGTCACCTTAAACTCATCTTACTACTATCGACTTACTTACTTACTTTACCGGCACTACCACCCATTAAGGGTCTTGGCCTTCTCCAACATGCTTCTCCAATCGGGCCTATCCGCAGCTAACATCTCCCAGCTGGTTACTCCCACAGTTCTTAAGTTGGCACCGGGATTTGAGTCGCCCAGCACTCCTTTTGCCCTCAGGTTTGGATTTTAGAATTTTTTTTCCGAATACGGTGTTCGTCCATTCGTTGTACATGACCGGTCTGTTCGGGTTAAGCAGTTCCTTAAAGTACTCATCTGCTAAGATCAATCCATTCTTGTCCTTACACAGACAAAGATTGTTGACTGTAGCCGTTCGTTCACTTTCCGGTAAAAGTTCTGAGTCTCCTTCCGATTGCCCAACTTTTCAATTTCGAGTAAAACTTCTTTATCGCGTTGTCGTTTTTTCCGTCGGAAGAGTTTTTTTTCGAAATTTCTTTTAGAACGGTACTGGCCAGTTCGAGTGAATCTACTAAGAGTTTTCAGCAGACGAGCTGTGTTTTTGTCATCCATGGCCTTCTGGCACTCATCGTCAAACCAGATAATTCTTTTATTTCCCGTTCTCGTTCCCACTGTCTCTGCTGCGGCGCTCTCTACTAACTTGATTCCACGCATCGTCTATGCTTTGTTGCTCGCTGACCATTCCGCCAATAATATTCGTCTCCAGACTGTCCACATATTTACGTTTAATGTTTTCGTTCTGTATTTTTTCCACGTCCTACCTTTTCAATGCCGGTTGTCGATTTTGTTGAGCCGATATTTGAGCCCAAACTGCTCTCACCAGTAGTGATCGGAATCTACATTCGGTCCTTTACGGCTTCTGACTTTCAACATATTTGAACAGTGACGTCCATCTATCAAAACATGGTCAATCTAGTTTTTGGTTCGCTTATCCGGTGATATCCTTGTCGCTTTGTGGATGTCTTTATGTTAAAATAGGTACAGCTGACAACCACTATCGACTTACTAAACATAACACTTTTGGTCCGATCCTCTTCGCATGAGCAAAAATATTTCGCTAATTTTCTTCACAGCAGAGCAACAAAAAGTTGTTTGCCTTAGGGCTGACTTTAGTTGTACCGACCGACGTGTGGCATCAAAAAGATGCATCCATACTTCCATGGCCAAAACTTTTTTCCTCAATTTTCTCTATCTATTAAGATGGTGATTCTTAACCTTCTCTTAACCACACAACTAACTTAAACTTATTCATGTAATTCATGCCATATCGTATTTGGTCGAGTAGCACGAGTTAGCCCTACTCTAATGTGTCCTGCAGACTCAACTACCCAAGCATGCGTCAAACATTTAAAAATTGTAAGAGCATTTTTGTGCTTATTTTGCTGAGATTTAAACGTTAAAATGAAAAATCAGTCGACTTAACGACTTTATTTAGACCGCAAGGAATGAAAACCTAACCAACCCCACGATTGAAGTTCATGAAGTAAAAAGACAGTGACAACAAACCTAATCTAAAACTTATTTGTTGCTCTCATAGGTACGGAAAATTACCACCACTCTGGTTTTACTTTCGTTATTAGTTCATATGAAATATTACTGCCTAATTTCATGTTTACAATACATTGAAAATGTAATGTACCTACATCATTTGCAGATTAAACGTTCTTTGTTGATTTAACAGTACGGTGCACATCTAAAAGAACCTTTGCGTATAATTTACAACAATCAGTTGAAAGGTAACTTTCGACGTTAAAAATCAAGTAAAATCGTAACTGTTATTTATGCATCTAGTCCATCAATTTTTCATTCTACTCAAAATCAATACGGTTTGCTTGTTAACTGTAAGACTTTTCACGTTACGTGTTCTTCCCCTTGCTCTTGTTGCTTAATTTATGAACGACCCCTTACGTTGATTTCAAGATGAATACTGACCCAACTTCGTATGAATTCATTTGAATAATAATAAATATTACTATTATTATTATTACATTAATTATTATACTGGGCCTTTCATAAGAAATTGGACACTTTATATGATTCTCTCAGTCATTCAATGTTAGTGTATATCAATTTGAAATTATCGCCGAACTTATGCGGTAGATGGCACCACAATATTTTTACACATTTATGTATTTTACGCTTTGAAGAATGGAATCTGTTGGAATCAAACATCCGTCTACTCAAACGGTCAAAATGACGTTTTAAACGTCAAAGTTTTAAGAATATGTGGAATGTGTTTTATAGTAGAGGTCCACCCTCGAACAAACTCACAAAAATAGTTTTTTTTATAGTAGAATTTTGCGGTTTTTCCCATCGGATAGTATTCGATATAGGGATTCTAAAACGATTAGGAGACCTTGAGAAAGGGCTCCCGTACGCCCCCCACCGCCCTTCAAAGTTTTCAATGTAGAGGCCACTTTGATGGAGTGTTGTGGGCGCTACATTAATGTTAGAATGCTCATATATGGGTCAAATGAAAGATAAAAGTCCAAAGTTTTTTTTTCATGTATCCGAATTTTCTAAGGTTAGAATTTTCCATTTTCCTATCTGTTTTCATAGGTTTTCCGAAAAACTGATTTTTTTGTTCATACATAACCTCAAATAACTTTTAAAGTTGAATTTCTAGAAGCAAACTTTGATCTAGAGATTTATTCTCCTCTCAATCCTCTACAACATTGGCGAAGACACGGATATTCTATTTTCTTATGGGGAGGATCCAGGATAGGTTTTCCACTTCCGGGTCATAAATTTCTAACAAAATCAATGACATTTTATTGAAGAAATATCTCACAAGCAAAGTGAATTTCGACTGCAAATTAATTATGCTAGGCACTATTGAAACACATAGAATACGTAGATTGTGGAAAATTCCTCATCCTGAGAGTCCATCACTTAGAACATTTGGATCTGAACACTCTTTAGTGAATACTTCTAGGTCAAGAACTCTTTTGCGTACCTATCAAACAAAGCGTAAATCCAGGACAGAAACGAAAAAACCTTAGAAATAGTGTTCAGATCCAAATGTTCTAAGTGGTGGACTCTCAGGATGAGGAATTTTCCACAATCTACGTATTCTATGTGTTTCAATAGTGCCTAGCATAATTACTTTGCAGTCGAAATTCACTTTGTTTGTGAGATATTTCTTCAATAAAATGTCATTGATTTTGTTAGAACTTTATGACCCGGAAGTGGAAAACCTCTCCTGGATCCCCCCAATATGAAAATAGAATATCCGTGTCTTCGCCAATGTTGTAGAGGATTGAGAGGAGAATAAATCTCTAGAACAAAGTTTGCTTCTAGAAATTCAACTTTAAAAGTTATTTGAGGTTATGTATGAACAAAAAATTCAATTTTTCGGAAAACCTATGAAAACAGATAGGAAAATGGAAAATTCGGATACTTAAAAAAAACTTTGGACTTTTATCTTTCATTTGACCCATATATGAGCATTCTAGCATTAATGTAGCGCCCACAACACTCCATCAAAGTGACCTCCACATTGAAAACTTTGAAAGGCGGTGAGGGGTGAGGGGGGGAGGTTTGTACGGGAGTCCTTTCTCAAGGTCTCCTTATCGTTTCAGAATCTCTATATCGAATACTATCCGATGGAAAAAACCGCACAATTCTACTATAAAAAAAAACTATTTTTTGGTGGTGGACCTCTACTATTAAGTGTGGTTCGTTGATTAGTTATATTTGAAAACAAATTGAACTTTTGACGTTAAAAACGTCATTCTGACATTTAGAACAGGCCGATATGATCACAACAGACTTAATTTTATAATCGCACTAAAAGCATTTGTTTTGTTCAACAAAATAGTTTTTTTCTGACGAAATCTTGGGTGGCTCGTTTCACAAACTTTCTCCTTTAAATCAATTGTACAATTATTGTTCTTCTCTCGTTATAACACCGATAATTAGTCTGTTATTAAAAGCGCATTTTATACTATCGCTATAAAACATTATTAGTTGTCGTATAACGATAAAATATATCTATGGCTGCGGGTATACCACCACCCAGTCCTGCCTTTCTGATTTATTCTCTTCATGTCATAATATTATTATGTGATTGTCAGTTAAAAATTGGGTATTACACTTGACTCAAATTAATAAAATAAACGCCAACTGTTTCTTTGTAATTCTATCTCAACATTTTTGATAACATTATTTACTTTATTGCATTTATTTTGTTAAGGCCAAGAACAATAAGCGTATTATTCCTATTCTTAGTTGAGGCAATTTAAATGGGAAAACATTTTTTATAATTTCCATAACTTTGTATTATTTTTCATCATTTTACAAGAAAAAAAAGAAAATTTGTAAAACATATTTGTCTTTTTTCGCTTGTTATCTTTCAATTCCATTAATGGCATTCAAGTAATTGCTTTCTTTCTTCTACGAGAATGAACCAACTCAAATGAATTTCGAGTTGTTGACGGAGTAAAAATATAAATAATTGAAACTCAGAGAAAATAAACGCTAAAGATTGATGTTGGTAAGATGAAAGCGTCTGTGAAGAATATCATTTTGTAATGCTTGCTGTGCTCATGAATGTTGATGGTATTGAGTGGCGTTCGTTTTGTAAATTGTTTTTTACGATTTTGTACTTTTCAAACGTATTATCGTTCACAGATAAGTTACATCAATATTTATTTGGTGGAAATTTTAAGTCTGGGATGAAATTGCAATTTCACGTTAAATTTTCTTTTTGATCAAAACAAGAAATAGCCGATGGCAGAGAAATGTTATTGGTACTTGTTGGTGAGACTAGCATATCTATAGCAAATTCAGGGCATCGGTTCTCATTGCTTCCTGTTTTAATAAAACTGGTCGTAAGTCGTCAACAGTTCAGTTGTATGGCTCGGAGTTAGGTCAATTCCGATAAAAAATTCACAGGTCTGACCTGTCGACCTGCATTTTTTTTTCGACCTAAGAGGAGGCCTGATAAAGAAGATGGTTTTCCAGCGAAGCCAGAATTGAAGTAGCAGACTGCCTTGGTCTGACAAGGTTTTACATTTCGTCTTTGAAACCTTGTCAGACGAAGGCGGCCTGGTGCTGAAATTGTGACTACGCCTATCTTTAAGAAGGAGCGAGGTTATTAGTTAATAACACGATCGAAGTCGGCACCAGGCTGCGTACTTGGGACTCTAAAGCTGGGAATAAAGAAGGCAGCCTTGTGCTGAAAATCTGTTTTCGACAAATTGGAGGCAATAGTGAGTTGTATACGTCACATAAGGTTCAATTCGGCAGCAGGCTGCTTTTGCTCCCCTCTGCATTTAAAAGTCTTAAATCGAGGATGCAGGCTAGTGCCGAGTTGAAACTTATATGACGCGACGCATAGATATCACTAATGTGTACACTTTGGTGAAGACAGATGATTAGCACCAGGCTGCCTTCTACATTCCCAGATAAGGGACCAAAGTACGCAGCCAGGTGTCGAATTATAAACTTAAACAACGTAATGTACTCGCTACTTCATGAATTTTGGCATTTTCAAATTTTCGGCACCAAGTGTCCTGGCGAAAGTGCAGATCTGTCTTCTAACGAGGAGTTTGTTCAAAAAAACTAAGCAATCAAACGAAAGATGAAAAAACAATGACTTTCTTTAGCTTTTGAGGTACTTTTTTTAAAATTGAAAAATTTTTTTAACAAAAGCTTCTCTGGAAAAACATAGTTTTCATCGGTCGTACTCTTAATTCTTGACCTTATATCATTTACATCTGATAATTTCTTTTAAATTTCATTTCTTATTTTTAATAACTCTGAAGTTTGAAAATGTTTCTTTCACCTATCTTAAGCGACGAGTTCATGTAGTCTAATTTATTTATTTTAGTCGAAAAGCTTGCATGGATAGTCTTTTGGTGGTTAAATTTGTAGCCGCCATTTTTAGGTCCGACTTACTATGACACCATCATTGCAAGGCTGTAAATTGTACGTTAGATTTATCTGTAGCGGTTTTCACTGTATCGTCTGTAGAGTTGTAGTTCTGACATTCGGATTTTGTGGTTAGGTCGCTGTTAAACAATGGATACAGTATTGGGCCCAAGACACTGTCTTGAGGTACTCTAATTCGCATAGCTTTGAAGTCTGATTATTTTACACCATGATTTTTGTTGAACATTCTGGATGGAAGGAATCGATTGAATAATGTAGACTGTATCGAAGACTTGTGATGCGACCCGATTAGATGACTGAGCAAACTTGGTGCAGTAACAAGAATTTTTCATAGTAACAACGATATTTTTGATTAGACAATACCAAACGCTACTTTTTTTTAAGTGTGCGAAGTTCGAGAACTGACTGAAGTCGTAAATAGCTACTTACTTCTATCGCCTCTTCAGGCTAGCTAGAGAGGAAACCTTTTCGTAAATCATTTCCGGAGGAAAATGTAAATTGCGACAGCTTGACTAAGAAAGACATTGCAATTTCTATCTATCACAGAAAAAATTGCTTTTCGTACGAATTCTAAAACCCAAAATGTTCGTTTCAATATTCCAGTAGTTGGGAAAAATGTCATTCTAAACATGCGAAAATACATAGTTTTGTCTGACTTATGTAATTTCAGTCGCCTGCCTCCGGCTGACAGCCACATACTCGCTAAAAAATGCTTCACACGTAAGGAATTTATAGGAAAACATTTACTGCAAGACATTAAGTATTTGTTCAAGTGACTCGTTGCGTGACTTAAGAACACAATTCTTTTTCTCTAGGAAAAAGATTCATTCAGATTCGTGAGAAACAGTTGAAGTGCTGGTGGCATTGTTGTGAAATCAGTGCCGAAGGAATATGAACGTCAATTAATTATTCGATTTGATTTGTTTATTTGTAAAACTTTTTATTGGGGGTAGTTTCTATAAAACTGAAGTTTCATGCTCATAAGGACTTTTTGTTAGTGAGAATACATTTTCAGACCACTCACATAACAACGGGAATTTTTTTTATTTTCTGTTTTTATGTACAATGCGATACCAAAAAGGCGTCTTGCTCCATTACACTCTATAGTTCTTAAAAAAACGTTTTTCATTGTAAATTTTGCTAGCCATCAAAATGGAAGTGAACTTCAACCATTTAATATAACGCAAAGTCATGGCAAACAAACAACCATCAAAAAACGATAAAAAACATCGAAAACTTACCAAATCACCCCAAGTATCATGTGATATGCCAATTCTATCATCATCATCTCCGATTCAAAGTGGATTTCCGATATCATCATTTCCTTCTCCCAAATACATTGCCTATCCGAGTTCGTTGCCAAACCATTACAACGACGAAAGTCTGAAAAAGAATTTTGAATATTCGCGTACAGATTTGTCGCTATCATCGCTAGAAAATGCATCATCCACAACCATTCCAATCACCCCGACTGCGATTCCATCACCAAAACGTAACGATGAGCCAAGCATATTTCAACGCTACACAAATCTTTCTGTTAAAAATCCCGAACAACAACATCGAACCAATCCGGATAACATTCATAAACCGATAAATGAAAATGTGTTATGCATCAATACTAGAGTACAACATCAGCAATATGAACCAATGGACCAACAAACGAATTTTTTACATTTAACCAATCAAATGACAATACCCACTTGCTGTTTGAAAAATTCACAACAATCGTCGGTAACATCGAACGATGGAATTAAAACGTCCCCATCATCATCGACCGTATTTAATGATCATTTGCGCCAATTAAAACAATTGTTTCAATCAAGCAATTCAAACAGCCAAAATGTCAACAAAAATCCGTTGAATAGTTTCGGCAGTGAAAGCAGCAGCACCACCACAAACAACAATCAAAAAACGCCATTTAGCACAACCACAAAAGAGCATTTAACTAATGAAAACATTAATCACACCAACCCCTTCATATTCGGAAATATGTTCAAAAGCAGCAACGATAAAAGCACAGCGACAGGAAACCTAGGACAAACGTCATCATCAATATCAACATCAAATACGAACCCGTTTCTCAGTGAAAACATTAAACGTGATGAATTCTTAAAGGCAACAATGAAGGTATGGGACTGTGTTTCTACTTTCTTTTTTTTAACATTTAATACAATAAATAAATATATTTTACAGATTTGTTTGGTGGTGTCACCCCCATCTAATAAATTATTGCAGGTAATGTTATTCATTTTTTATTTACCAGGCTCACAGCACAATACCACATCGATACGGGTGGTGAATATACATACATAATCCATCTCACATATAAAACATATTTTGCTTTAATAAATATTTAATGTGCAGGTGAATAGATGTGCGAACAAAAAACGATGATTTTATTTTTCCTCATTTTCCTCTTTCATTTTTACTCGTAATACAATTTCTCACCACATTTCGGTTTTGCCTAATTTCCGCACACACTGGTTCCGGAATATAATGCTAAAAAGTTTTTAATACTTTTTTCGCTTATGTAACAATTCTTCCGATGTTATTAAGAGACTTTGACTAGAATTGTAGCAATTGTATTGTACTTAATTAACAATAACAGTTGCTTAGAAACACCTGCTGCAGCCTTATATTTATTTTGATGTCAGATTAGGTAGAATTAGATTAGGGGTCGTGTAATAATGACGTCCACATGGTTTGACAGATATGTAAATCCCTCCTCTACCTTGCGCTTTGCTTTTTGGACATCCATCCCCATCCATCCTGGCTACGGGCCGGGACCGTACTCTTAATTCCTATCCACTTAGTATGCGTTCTGATTCAATGTTCTCTTCATTACTCATTGCTATCACGCAATCCCTCCCCCCTTCCAAAGAAGAAAAGTTACCAGGCTGCAGCTGCCCTTTGCACTGCGAGATCTAGAGCTCGTGGAAGAAGGCTGTATTATGTATTAAAGTACTCGACATTAGCTCTACTAAGGAATGATCAGATTTTAGTTACGCTTTCATAGTTTTTTACCTTTAAGTTGTCATTTACAATAATTGCAATTAATGCATTTCACGAAAATTTGACGAAATGAATTATTTTAGTTATGAAAATGTCAAAGCGTGGATTCCTTGTGTGATGTTTTTGTAATACAAAAAATTTAGTCTCTGCGCTGACAGATTTGGGTCAGATTAGGGATGGGCGATAATAAAATTGATAATCAATTATCGATAACTATCGATTATATATTTTATATTTTATTTATTATTTATTTTATATTTTTTATCAAAATTATTATCGATAATTGATAATTATCGATAACTGATAGTTATAGATAATTATCAAAATATCGATAATTATCAAATTATCGATACTTATTAAATTATCGATAATTATCAATTTATCTAGGTGGACATGCAGCAGAAATTGCGGCTAATAAGAAAATCAATAAATACAAAAGGCTTCAAGAATAAAATTATTTGATTATCCCGTTTGCTGTTGAGATTCTCTGACCATGGTCTTCCGAAGCAATTCAATTCACCAATGATTTAGGCAGGTTAATGACAAAAGCTAGAGGCGAATCAAGATCTAAACTGTTTTTCAAACAAAATGTATCCCTGGCAATCCAGCGCGGTAATGCTGCCAGTATTATGAAGTCTTTCCCGAAGAGTGAACCTATGAATGAAGTGTTTTATATCATTTAAATTTTTTATTTTATTTTGTTTTATTTTATTTTGTTATTTGTTACAAATAAATTGAATATTTATCGATTATTGTCAAGTTATCGATAATTGTCAAATTATTGATAAGTATAAATTTTTGATAACTATTAAGTTATGTTAATAATAATCAATCGAGATGAGAAATCGTTACTAAAAATATTAATAACTATCAATTGAAAAAAAATTTAGGGGATGTAATTCATTTGCTTAAAATTAAGTTCTCCACCGAATAAAAATGTAAAATTTTGATGCTCCCAACCAATTATCGATAATTATCGATAATTTGATAATTATTGATAATTTGATAAGTATCGATAATTTGATAATTATCGATAATTATCAAAATATCGATAATCATTTTGACAATCAACTATCGATAATTTCCTCTAATTATCGATACCGATAATTTTGAGAAGTTCACATCCCTAGGTCAAATAAAATGTTAATAAGTAGCTATTGATGCAACGATTAGCATTCAATAATTGGTTTTTCCATTTCCATTTCATTTATTTTTCTTCATAAAATGCATCATTTTGGTGACTACGGAACTCTAATATGCCAAGCGGCAATTCGAAAGAGCTACAAAATTGGTTATAAAAATATTTCAGCTAATAGAAATTACTTATCTTAAATTAGTTCTAATAATAATTAATAAGCTATTCAAAATATTTAAATTTGCGTTTAACATAATAAAATATTGACCAGGTGTTAAATGTTATGGTAAAGAATTAGGAAAAGAAGCGAGATAAATTCGAGTGCGATGTAAATAATAATCACAAAAAAAAACATTTTTGAAAAGGAAACGTGACGCAAGTCCTCGTCCCTTCTTCCAAAACAAGTGATATCAATTTGCGTGGCGCTTTCAACTTCCGAACGCAAAAAATTCTTTTGAAATATTTTCACTTTTGATTAAAGAAATGCGTCACAAATATGCCGGACCCTCCCAACGTAATAATTTTTCTGCGAAATATCAGTTGTTGTGTTATCAGTACTTTTGGAAGAAAAGAGGAAACAAATTTTGGACAACAAATTTCCGGCGAAAAAAATTTCCCGCTAAAAAAATTTTCGGCGAAAAAAATTTCCCACTAAAAAAATTTCGGCAAAAAAAAATTGCATGCGAAAACATTTCAGAGGAAAAAAAATTTCCGCCGAAAACAAATACCGCGAAAAAAATTTTCGCCAAAAAAAATTTCCGGTGAAAAAGAATTTCAGGCAAAAAAAAAAATTTCGGCGGAAAAAAATGTTTGGCGACAAAAAAATCACTGTGTTTTGCGTTTTCGATCGAAATACAACGAGTTCGATGTCAAACTTTATTGACCTGCAAAATGTTTCTTGTGAATTGAAAACGTGTCCAAATCATTGCACAAATGAAAAAATCTAATATTTTTGTTTTAACTGTTGTATTGTATGTACAATTTATCGTTGCCGACATGAACCCTTTTTCTCATGAAAATTTTTTATTTACGCGATATAAATTCACTTTACAGCAAATATTGCTTTTGTCTTCTCATACGAATTTCTCGTTTTAATCAAAAAAACTTGATGTTAAAATTACAATTATCTGAAGTTTTGTTGTTTTGCTTGGTCGATAATTTAAAATTACTAAATCTTTTGTTTTGCTTCGATACGACCATTTGTCGATAAATCAACTAAAAAGTACAAATAGACTTTTCAAGCAAGAAACGAATAACAAGGACAAAAGCTGATTGCGGCGTATCATGACCGCTTTAGTTTACCTAAGTCTTGCTAGGACTATGTGTAAATCAGCACAACACATATTACAATGAGCAATCATTCCAAATGTATACTTTAATACACTCAACGTTACATACAAGTCAACGTTCAAGTTTGATATTTATTTAAACTGCTAGATCCCAAGCTATTTGCTGGATCTCTCAATCCAACATTTTGTTGAATTGCTCATTCTGATTTGTGCTGTGATGATTTACACATAGTCCTAGCAAGACATAGGTTTACTGCAGCGGTCGTGATACGTCAAAATCAGCTTTTGTCTTTGTTATTCGTCCCTTGCTTGAAAAGTCTATTTGTACTTTTTAGTTGAGTTATCAACAAATTTGGTTGTATCGAAGCAATACAAAAGAAAAAAAAATTAGTAAAATTACAATAAAATAAACAAATTAATGTTTTTTTATCAAAACCGCAAATTTTGTCGGAACAGCGAAATCGGTGTTGACAGTTGTCAATTGTGAAAATTGATCGGAATGCAACGAAATTTCTCTTCTTAGTAATTATCGTTTGTTTTCTGCTCTATCACATTATGAAATTTGTCGTGGAATTTGACATACACCGACGCCGCTCTGATTGTTTCAGTATCACCCGGGTGACAGTTCACTTTTCGAATCGACGACAACTTCATGCTAAGCCATTACTTTCAATTTTCAAAACCAAAAAATGAATACAGATGTCAAAACTGCAGCTAACTTCATTGACAGTTTCATATATTTCTTTTCCTACGAAACTTGAAAACAATTACATTCGCTTGATTGAACTTGGCGTCGATTCGAAAGGCAATTGCTGACATTTGAACGATGAACTGTCACCCAAGTGCATAGTATTTCCTTCCAGGTATTTTTGCCATGCAATTCATCCAAGATTGTGGTGCGGCGCTGGTTTATATCAAAGTGAAAAAAAATTTCATGACGAATTTCATAATATGTCGAGTACTACACTATCGATCCTATACCATCCTATATTAATTACCATCCTTCTCCCTATCCACCGTTTAACTGCGTAGCATAAAAATGGCAGTAATATTCAATTTTTCAATTCAGAATTTTAAGAGGCAAAACATTTTTCGTTAATCAATAAAGAAGAGTAAACGTTTCTAACTTTGACCGAGTTGAATAGTTTTTCTTCAAATAAACGCAAAATGGTTACAAAAATCATTCGTAGCATTGTTTCTATCTTCCGATGACAGATTTTGGAGGCTCAATATTCAAGACTACATTTTCCGATTTTTAGATAAGCGGCAAAATCAGTTAGGGACATTTTTTTCCGACTTTGCCTACTTGTGTTTTACAAGTTGGCGTAACTAACCGAATGTAAAAATGAGGAAAATATTCCGCTAACTACTGTAAGAACTTAAATCGCACCTCATACATAACGTCAAGAGTAGATAAAACTACACAGCGTGCTGAGATTCGGTCAGAAGCGAATATTATGGACCTTATATGATAATATTGTAATGAATGAAGATAAATTCTTGAGTTGGTTCTTTGAAAGCAACCTGTAGATCAGGTGAGGCGTGGATTTTTTTTCTCGAATTTTCATGCTTCCAAGTAACAGCTAGACGCTCACTGATTGTTCAGTTTGATAGTTCGACTGCGATTGTCTGCGCAGAATTTTACCTTGCTCCCACTACCATATAACTCCCTCCACTAATACGGCTAAGGCATTTCAAAGTGACGTTTGATATGTCGGACTAGAACATAACCTCATTCTCGAGTGTTAAATAGTCTACTGTTGCACTAAGGCTTCAATAATGCGGTTCCACATAAATCAATTTTCTGAGTTTCTGTCTGTCAAGATATTGGATGAGTTCTGTGTTGGGATAACCGAATGTAGTATTGACGAACTTTTGGATTCTAACTATGACCACCACATTCGAGCAAAAACTACTTTTTGAGTAAATCAAATTTTCATATGTTTTAGTGTGACACCAACCCCAATGAAAAACAGACCTGCAGGTTTATGCAGTCAGACTATAGAAATTTATTTGATATCAAAGTCTAAAAGAGGTCAAAGTAAGAGACTTTTACGGTACAAAGTAACTATAACCGAATATTGTATATGGAAAGAAAATGTGAAGATTGTTGTCTCTGTTTAAAATAAAGAATTTCGGGAATAACCGAAAATAGTCTGACATCATTATAATACGCGCCCCATTCAGCACACATCACCAAATGTTGCATGAGTAGACAAAATTCATTATATGAAATTGTATAACGATCCGAATTTGTATTAATTCGACATCAAGGAAATATTTACACCTTTGAATGAATTTTCTTTCTACCCATGTTTGTATTCGGATGGGAGTCTCACACTGTTTGCCAAGAGAAAGTTGCGTGAATGGTTTTCAGGAGGAAAAAATCGAATTGAGTTATTCATTTTATACCTTCTTTTGTTATGCGGCGTAGTTTCAATAATGGAGTTGGTTATCAGTTTGAATTATCGGCCAATAAACTTGTGAAGACAGCGTTAAGCTTATTATTAAGGAATAAAAAGATGATGGAATAAATCGCAAATAAATGGATTTCGATTAATATTGAAAAGGTTCGAGTATAACCAAAAACGCAATATTACAATTTTACGTTGCTTCTTTTTGAATGTATAGCCAGAAGATTGATTTGATGTATTTTCCATTATAGGCAGACACAATTTTCGTTTCTTTTCACTAAAACGTTCATTCATAGACCTTCGACATGCCATCTAATTTTGCAATCGTGTGCTTTTAAAAATTTCCTTTTTTTTGATCAACTACATAAAATGTGAATAAAGCTCTGACGGTCATAGAATTTAAAGTGCAACCATTTACATTGACCATTTGAACAATAACGATTGGGGAAAATTCAGCACTTTTGTCAGTAGAAATGGCGGAAGCGACAATAAATAGATGGTTCACAGTCCTAAAATATCTGGCACCATAACCTTCAATTTTCATGGTACCAGAAACCGCGTGTAAAATATATTTCAACTCTATATGAGCTGTCAAGCAAAAGATATCATAAGTATGTTGCATAATGAAAATCTCTTTACTGTAACATAATCCGTTGACGCAACAAACGCGTTGATTCGCCATACTTTGACAGAAGTCGAGGTCGACTCAGTTATTTAATGCATTCAAATGAAATATTTTACACTCACGGAAAAGTGGAAGGTCGATGCTATTCGACACCGGTGTCGAATAGCATCAACAACACAGCTGGTGCTATTCGACACCGGGTACGATTAGCCTCACAACACGCTACATGCTATTTGACACCAGTGTCGAATAGCCACAATACACGCTGCTTGCTATTTGTCACCAGGGTCGAATAGCCATACAACACAGTGAATGCTATTCGACACTGTTGTCGATTAGCCACACAACACAGCTGATGCTATTCGACACCCAAGTTTGGGAACCAGAAATAAATTTGGCGCGCACCAAATTTATTTCTGGTTCCCAAACTTGGGTGTCGAATTGCATCAACTGTGTTATGTTATGTGGCTATTCTCAGTTTTTCGTTGATTTCAATTTAGTCGAAAAATATTTCTTGTCTCCATTTTTCACAAAACAAAGCGCTGGCTATGTCGAAGATTGAGGAAATATGCAATGAAATTGTTTATCTGATTATTGACGAGATACATTTCGCACAAAAACGTAACAATTTGAGGAAATACCAACGAAATTAGTTAATATTTGTACATAATAAAATATAGTGTATATTATGCCTATTTAAGATCAGAGCTTGGCCGGATGAAGTGCTAGAGAAAAACTTTCTTAGGCAAAAGAGTTTGTCTCACTATACTCTGATTATCTTTCTAATTCACCATAGTTCCATCGCTTACATAGTGTAAGAGCTGTTTAAAGGTATAGCCACATAATTCTTTGACCTACCTGGGGCAACTGCTCAGCCGGATTAGGTAGTAGCAGAAAAGTTTCTTCGGTGAAATCATTCATCTCACTAAACTCTGAAGTTCCTAACTTATTAAAGCTCCATCTCTTAAAGTGTACAGTGTAAGAGCTGTATTATAGTATGGATCTTAATTTTTTCAGCTATTTAGGGCCAAAACTAGGCCGGATAACGTGCTATCGAAAAAATTTCTTTATAGAAATTGTTAGTCTCACCAATCTCTGAAACTCTTCGTAAGTCTGATGACTACGTATCTTAAAGAGTACCGTGTAATAGCGATTCCGTTGTACGGCCCTTACGTTCTATACCTATTTAGGGTCGCAGCTCAGCCGGTAGAAGTCCTAACGAAAAAGTTTTTTCAGGGAAGTTGTTCGCTACAGAAAACACTGAAACGTTTTCTATTCGACCAAAGCTCCAAAGTCTCAAACTGTAGTGTTAAAAGACGATGTAGTGGTAAGGCCCGTGTTTGGACCATAACCACCTTATTCAGTGCCGAACCCCATCTCAGACCAAATTTTCTCCAAGTTAGACCAAATTTCAATTTTGACCAAAAACTATTTTCGCGAAAATTTTTTGAGAATTTTCCCTGAATATTCCCTGATTTTGACAGTAAAAATCTTATTTTATAATTTGTATTCAAGTTTTCATGGTGTCCAAGCATGACCTTTCAAAATTTCTTCGGACCCTGAAAGGCATCACAAAAGATCCCTTTTTTCTGGCTAATATTTCTCAGAAATTACCGAAAATGGACAAATCATCATGTTTCCAAGTCTGGAAACTCTTGTAATTCACCTGTGGTCGAAGTATTTGCGAATTCACTCTCAAATTCTAAGGCACAGAAGAATTTTAGTGAACAGACATGTCAGACTTTTAATCCAAATCAATTTTTAATGATTTCACATATTTATGCTTTTTTTATCGAAAAATATAGGGCTCGGAGCTTTTTGTGTCACTCATCAGCATGAATCACCGGTGTCGAATAGCATGTAGCGTGTTGCGTGACTATTCGACACCGGTGTGGAATAGCATGTATCGTGTTGTGTGGCTATTCGACACCGGTGTCGATTAGTCACTTCGAAAGTGGAAACCGACAATTTTTTGTGTTTTATTGATCGGCTCACCTCCGAAATCCGGAGACAACAATATCCGGACCAAAAATGTGTCGGTTTTCACTTTTCCGTGAGTGTGTTGTCTAAACGTTCTAATTTGGCTTGATTGCGGATTAATTTAAATATGTTGATAATTAGCTCAAAGCGATGTGAAATACCTTCTGTATTCAAATTCAACCTTTCAATGTACAGATGATGCTTCCGTTGGAGCTTTAAATGTTTCATAGAAATAGCAATTTATAAAATCTAACGAACGGTGTATACACTTTGTATATCTCCTTGTATTACATTTTCCGATAATAACGAGATGAGCTACTGCATACAACATTTTTATGGTAAGACCGATAATGTTGAATTGAAAATACTTTCGATTTAATGTAATGGAATAAAAAAAACTCTCATACTTTCTTGAAATTTTCCACAAATCCAAAATACGGGTATGATCTAAATAAAAGTTTCTCACAAAGTAAAAAAAGCAAGCAAATACCACGATACTTATCTACCTCATGTTTATGTAATTTAATTTGGAAAGAGGATTATTATCCTAAATAATATAGACAAAAAAGTCGTCGTTACGTTCTGTAACGTAGATTGGTTCTACGTTGAATGAACACGATGAAATATCATTGGAAGCGCTGTTGTGTACAGGATGATTCGAAAGACCGATAAGGAAAAAGCTTTCGAAAATAATTAAGTTTTTTCGAAACGTTGCTTATCGTATTCGTTTCACCATAGCAACGGCGTTAAATGCATGTATACCTTTCGTAAAATTTTTTAATCAAATTTACAGGGTTTGATTACAAGGATAACATTACATTCAGCCAGCATCACCCTCTTCAATATTATTTACGTCATACATGAAATATGTATGGGTATAGCCGGCATAGCCATTGTCTGATAGAACAACTCAACGCCCCTCTCTGTGATTATAGTACTTTGTAAATGCTTAAGTTTCTCCCAGAGATATCCCTATTATTACAGAAACTGCTAGAAATAACTTTCGAAGATTGTTATGTGAAAATAAATAATCATAAACCACTTTCTGAATTCTCTTTCCATGGACTTTTTTAATTCTTAGTCTTCCCAAAGGACTGCAACATTTGTCGGTCGCTACTATTCTTTCTATGCTGTAAGTTCGTGCAAGCGATACGATTTACTCGACTTTTATGTTGCATTAAAAGCCACGGGAATGTACTTTTTATTGCCACAAAATGTGTATACACCATTACACAATGCACATAAGTAAAGTCTTAAAAAATAAATTCGACAAGTTGTTACAACCACAAATTAAGGTTCAAGATTTTGTTGACTTTATGTTGTTACGTTTTTAGACCCTCATAAACGGGGCATTATTTACCGCAACATTTGCTCGACTGTTGCATTTCGATCCCAAAGCTGTGGACATACGTCTCAATAAGAAAGAAAGCGTATTTTTAATTCTAATTAATTATTCCCTGACATAATAACCACGGACGAAATAAACCCTGTACAAAATAACTCCGGACAAAATATCCCATTGGTTATTTTGTCTATGGCTAATGCCAGAATTCCACAAGGAGATAAATTTTCTTCTTTTTCCTCTGATCTTGCAAATAACTTGACAATTCTAATTCTAACTGACTTTAAATCTGAGTAAGACGACGCTTATATACGACGCATATTGACACATTGGGTTATAATGTAGGAGGTACATGGGAGTGTTGCTACAACATGTATCTTGATTCAGACTTCACATGGCAGACTCTGTGCATCTCGCCGATTCTTTCTTAGAAAAGTCAAAGTCGCATTTAATTGAAGCGGCATTCGTTGTTGGTTACTGTTGACTTCTTAGTTCTTCCCAATCCGGATTTGAGCGCGCAGTGCCTGTTTTAGTGGAACAGGACGCTGATCGCTCGCCATCCAGACCGCACTGGGGCGCCACCTGTCATATTGGTACTTATATCTCACTGAGAGGTACAGTGCGAACTAACAACAACTGCAACCGCTCGATCTAACAGTCGGACGAGCTACTAAATTTGTTGATTACCTGGTACCTGGTTTGGCATTATGCCGTTTAACTTATCTTGTTGGGCCTTCCAGGTCTTTCTATATTCCTTCGTTATTTGACTTGTCCTTTACTTATGTGATCTTGCGTTTGTCCGTCGGGGGGATGTTGAGTAGTGCGTTTTATGTATTAGTACCATTGAACGTGTTCTTGATTTGCATTTGTATCGTAGTTTGCTTTTGCCATAGAGAGGTCTTACCCATGGGAATCTGTAAAGATATGAGGGGGATTCCAAACGTTTGTTGTGTTGCTTGGTTTAGACACAATTAAAGGACATCTCAATTAGTTGATGTTTCCTTGTATTTTTGTTCCTTGCATTCAGGGCTAGAATACAATGATTTTATAACATCAACTTCAGGAAATCTTTAGCAATCATGAAATAATAGTTTTTACTTACAAATTAATGACAAAAAATCACTAGAACTTGAAATTTAACGTTGTGAAATTCAACGGTAATTCTTTTGTAAATTCGTTCAAAATTCTTGGTTGTTTACTATGATTTGTTGTGAGTAGGTGTCAAATATCAGCTGTAATTTGTGCTAAATAGAGATTCAAGTGTTAACTGATGGGGCGGAGGGTTCGATGTTTTCTTTTCTTCTTTGCGTAATTAAGTATCAAGTTGTAGAAAAGAGGTGTCACGTGCTCTGCGTCCTTCTTATAATTGACCGCCTTACTTTCGTTGAGGATGATCTGGTTCGCTTCATGAATCTTTAAGGTCCTCCTCGATTTGACTTTTTTCATCACTTTTGTATTGCTGAAATCGAATTGGTGTTTTGTTTCGTGCGTATGTCTAACTAAGGCTGTGGTCTTTTTGTTGGTTGTCTTCTTCTTCAAATCTTTTTTATGTCCATTTTCAACTCTGCTTTCCAATGTCCACGTTGTCTCACCATAGTACCACTTTGGGCAATTTCCACAAGGAATGCCATAAACTACGCACGAACATTGTCCAGGTGTCAATTTTTGTTTAGTATCCGTGAACAATTTCGCAACTTTTTCTGGTGGCCTTGGAGCTAGCCCTAGCTCAGGAGCGTGGCTCTTTATCTGCTTAGAAAGTCTTTCGGTTAGCTTTGGTACATAGGTGATTGCAACAAACCTCATTTTTGATTTTTCCAGAAGGTGTTGGTTTGGAATGTCCTGCATTGTTGAGTTTGCTAAGGGTGTTCCTGTATTTTCTACCTGGATGTTTTTCTCCGGTGAAATCACTGGTGTTATGGTGTTCTGTATTAGTGAATAACTCAAATAATTTCTCCATGGGTTGCGTTGGTTCGAACTTTGTACTTCACTGATTAGTTTCCCTATCATTTTCTCCGGGAAATTATTTTTCTTTAGGATTTTATGTATGGTGGTCAAGCTTTCTTGATGAAAAGATTTATGACTTAACGTTAGAACTCGAGTAATGATCGCTTTTGCTATATTCGTAATCATATTCTTTGGATGTTTTGAAAAATAATTTAAAATTCGATTCGAGGCTATCGGCTTATGGAAGCATTTTATTATGAGGCTTTCTCCACAATTATAAACCGTTGTGTCGAGAAACTCAATCGATTTGTCGCTTTCATTCTCTGTGACCATGGTGAACTGAACATCCGGGTCGTAAGAGTTTAATTTCTGTTTTAAAGTTTCCGGTAGATCTTTCGGAATTGAAGTCAAATGATCATCTACGTAAGTGGACCAAAAATCTGGTTTTAGGTTCATTTCCGTGAGTGCTTTGTCTACAATGTCCTCTATAACCCTTTCAACTAAAATCGGCGCCAGGGATGAGACCATAAACATCCCTTTCTTTTGTTTATAAAACTTACCAGCAAAAACAAAGTAATTTGCGTGTTGGAGGCAGATTCTCAACATCTGGAGGAACTCTTTCTTAGGTATGGGTGTGTGCTGCTCCACCAAGTGAAAATCTCTTTCAATTATTTCAAGCGCTTTTTTGTGACTCCACCTTTGTCAATATTGGATACCATGATACCTCGGTTGTTCTTTAGGAATAACTTAGCCGTGGCCGCCGCTTTTTGTAGGTATTTATCTATGCGATTGAGCTCTTGATGTTGTCTGGAGAATTTTGTGATCGTGAATAGTGCTTCTCCCCTCGCTTTTTTTTGTTTCGTCTTCGGCAATTCCTGTGTAATGATGGCCTGGACATCCGAGGGGGATGCTTTGTGTTGGATGCCGTGGTTCGAGTTCGTGATTGCAGGTCCTGTTTATTGTGATTTCTTCTTGTTTTGGGCTTAGTGGCTTCACAACTTCCGGGCTCTCTTACTTTCTCGAATGAATAACTTCTTGCTTTACTTCGACTGGTTTTTGAACTGAAGGGGCTAGATGAACCGGCTTTGGGATTAGTGGTTCAGCCTGGAAAACGACTTTCCTTGCTTTTTGGACGGGCTCTACAGCTTCCTTGAATAGATCCGGTGTATTGATCCTCATCTTTTTGGTATGAGGATGAGCATGAGGATTTAGACAGCCATTTCCAAATCATAATAATTTGAATTCCTCATAGGAACTGGTAGTGGGGTTCTATTATAAGAGAAGCATCAATGCGTGGAATATGAATTTTTTCATCTGTGATAAGATCCATTGTCGACCCTTGTTTAACGATGCAAACACTTCAAGATTTTCACTTTCTACTGGTAAATTTATTGTTTCATTCGACTTAAATGTGTTGTTGTAACTAGAGATGAGCGGGTTGCCCGAAACTTCGAAAAACCCGACCCGAACCCGAATTGTTTTTTTCGGGTTTCGAAAATTTTAATCGGGTCGGGTTCGGTCCGGGCCGGGTTTCGAAAAATGGTCGACCCGCTCATCTTTAGTTGTAACCTCCATCAAGTGTGTTGCAATTGGTGTTAATTTTCGACCCAATGTGCCCGAAATCATCCGCTAGATTTAACGCTTTCGCATTGCATGAGCATCGTCGTAAACACCAGAAGTAAATTGGTAAATTGTGAGTCATCCACTCTTCAATCAAACGTTTCGCACTCGTTTAGCTTTTCCGACACTGTTTTCATTCAGTTTTTCTGCCTTAAAATTCAGGATTTTTGGCTGGAAGACGCTCGAGAGTGAGAGGATTTCAATAAAATCGTGGCGAATCTCCTCTGAGTTGCGACGCGTGGTAAAAACACAAAAAAGCACTTGTATCGTCACTTCCTGTGCTAATTCGTGATATAGCACTCCCGGTAGCGGTACACAGGCGAAAGCCTTTTATTTGTGAATATTTGTAAAAAAACTTTTATAAGGAAAAAATTTTGCGACCGACATATTTGAATCGGCTATTCGATCGAGAGCAATACTACGACATGTATCTTGATTTCCAATAAATGGAATTAAATAAGTTTAACAAAGTTGCACAGACAAAATCATGTATGGTCTGTGCAATTTACAGCTTAGTGAAGCGAATTCAAAAGAAAATTCTTACTTCTGATGGCAATGTAGCTTAATTTATTCACAAGAATCTTTCGGACGTAATGTAAGACGTAGACTTCCAATTATCGTCAAACGAATTTCACATCAAATCTAATTTGAGTTCCCCCTGCATGTGCTTATAATTCTGAAAAGCGTTATAATTGAGCCTTTTATGAGTGTGTCTTCAACTACTGTTCTATTACATATATCAACTTAGCAAACGCAACGCATACAGTGGAACATATATTTCCAATTTATGGTTAGAGAATGTTCACTGTTCCACTGTTCATATTGAGACTTTGAGAGAAATTGAAAGCTTAATTTTTAAAGATGGTAATTATTTGCGTTTTTCTGGATTGTGTTGAATGTGAAGTATATGTAATGGAGCAAAAGACATGCTTTCTATTTTTGTACTCGTTCATAATTTTGAGCCTCGTACTAAGTACTGGGCTATTGGATTACGTTACACTCAAGGCAAATGTTTTGATGTCCATGAAAAAATTTACTGGCGTAAATTGAACAATTTAGTACGCGTTTAGTACGACGTCGGCTTATGTCAATCTAATATGAGTATTTCAAAGTGAAGTGGATAACACAATGTTTCTGCGCTTGAAAGATGAATTTTGTCATGACATTTTGTGTACTATGACATAAACCGACGACGCACTAATAGCGTGAATTGCGTTCAGTGCGTTATCGCCTTCTGCCAAAATTTAGCAATACATATGATGACATGCATAAATTGTCAGTTTATATTTGATTAGTATTTGACTTCATTATTTAATTCGTAATGTTTTGACAGAAGCCTATGCCGCGTATTGCTGCTGGGATCAGTTTATAATTATGTCACTCTTATGAACATCTTCGTAAAAAACTCAATAAAAAAATGCTACGGGTGTCTGTTGCATTTGGTTTATTCATGTGCTTATTTCGAGTGCGTAGTAAAAAGTTTTTGGCACAAAACATGAAGGGTTGATTCTGTCTGTCTTAGTCTGACTTATCCAAACACATCTTTCAATTTGTGTATTTATTTTCTTTTATCATTAAAATTGTAAATTTAATTATTTTTCTACCCCTTTATAATGGCGCTATGATTGTATCCGTTCCTACATCGATAGACAATTTTCGACACAATATTTTCTGTATTTATCTTTGATGAACGAAGAGCGCAGACCCATGTAAAATGTAAAAAGAAATATGAACTGTGTAATTTATTGTCCAACATTCACGGCTCAACCTTGAAGCTCCCTGAAATGGGAAAAACGAACCAAAATATTTATCTATAAATTTGTTTATTATTTCGTAATTCAATATTAATTGGTATGTCGGAAGCAATTATGACGGAATTGACGAGGAAAGCAAAGTAAGAATAAGCTTTTTAAGCGATAATTTGTGTTGAGTCATTTTGATGTGAAAATTTTTTTTTCGGGGGGGAAACGCAAATTTTACTTGCTATGCTTTTACAATAGTGTTATGTGTTTCGTTTTGTTACGTCAATATTTGTATAGTAAAACATGCCATATCCATTATGCTCTACCATATAAAGTACTAAAAAACTGCGTTAAAACGTTTTTCGGGCCAATAACAAACAATATGTGTAAGCCAATGCAGGAATAAAAATTCAAAATGTGTGGAAAATAGCTCTAAATAAAATTGAAAAGTCAGTGAAATTAAATTAATTTTCAAAATATCAGATTTCGTGATTTTTCAATTTTTTTTTAACAAATCGATTTGCAAGACAACTTTTGAAAAGATTGATGATGAATGATCGAATCGACTGTAGAACTAATGCTCTAACCCTGTAACAATCCATAGATATCTGTTGGCCGTCTAATGCAAGCTTTCCACGTTTGAGTCTAATTTAATTAAATCCAAGAACCTCATCAGGGTCTGTCCCCAAGCAGAACTCTCGCAGATCCGGGTCGTCCATGAGGAACGTCCGCGCTGAGGGAGTAGAGGGCTAATTCCATAGTACATTTAACCGAATGTACACCTATGTATACTTCAATGTATACTACAAAAAGAGTGGTATATAAAATGTTACGTGGGGCACATTTACATTTTCAAGTGTACACTGAGTACACATTCTAATTACGTGAGTATACACCAAAATAAGTGTAACATGGGGCACGATGGAATTGGCCAGAGAGGTTTCACAAAATCGGACAAATTGTGACAAAAATTGGGAGGAAGCGGAGGTCAAAATGAAATTCGGACGTCCCTTTTATTATTTAGCTTTTTAGTCACTTTTCGCAGAACGACTTAAATATTATCATAGTATCGGTGGGTAAGAGGGGTAAACGACTCCCAAAATAAGTGAACCATGATTTAATTTCCGGATGACTTATGAAATCATTTTATGATTTTTAAAATCATTTAATGATTTTTGATGATTTTTGAATTCATATAAATTGTAAAAATCAGAGATTTTTAATGATTTCCAATGATTTTTTGAAGATTTTTAATGATTTTTAGGATTTTTAATGAGTTTTCTGATTTTCGATGATTTTTGAAACAATTTAATGATTTTGGTGATTTTCGAAATCATTTAATGATTTTTGATGATTTTTGAATTCATATAAATTGTAAAAATCAGTGATTTTTAATAATTTCTATGATTTTTGAAAGATTTTCAGTGATTTTTAATGATTTTTGAAAGATTTTCAATGATTTTTGATGACTTTTGTAATTTTTAATGGTTTTTGATGATTTTCCCGGATGATTTTTAATTTTTTTCGCACCGTATCATGATTATTCGGAGTCATTTCCCCCTCGGGGAGATATTAAAGTAGTTGTAGTGTACATCTTGCATTCAACACCTTACAGTTGTAATTGTCAATACTACCAATTCGTTATTGAAAATGACTACTGTCCCCACACCCAAAAAAAAGTCCACAAACCCAAAAAACTCCTAACTCCTAACCCCTACAAAAACCTTTGGGACAAGGAGCCATATATAGGTGAACTTTTGAGTTTTTTTCCCACGCTCACTCCTTCTTCAAATTATTTTTACAAAAAACTACGTCGAAGCAGCTTTCCAACGAGCCCACACTCATCAAAATCGGTTGAAAATTGGCTGAGATATCGAGGTTTGAAAATGACATTTTTGCATGGAGAAATAATTTTCGATCATCTCATCATTATGGAAACTTTTTTCTGATCTGTCGGTTTCTATCTATCTATGTTCTATCTATTAATAATTTTCGATCTGGAAAACTAGACAGCCGATCTTCCTGAAATTTTCAGGGATTGTCAGTCTCGGCCCCAAATGAAAAATTTCATATGGGGGTCATCCCTAAATTACGTAACGCTAATTTTGCGGTCTAGACTCCCCCCTCCCCCCCTGTCGTAACACACCGTAACGTTGGCCGAAACCCCCTCCCCCTTCGTTACGTAACGTAACAAAACATATTTTTGAAACAACGTAGAAAGAATAAAGACTGTTATAAGTACAAAACTGGTCTTGTGTTATTCACTATCCACTGTAACGATCCACAATCATAACGTGACAGTGCTTCGAGATCAAGCGAAGTGCAAGGGAAGACTGAACGATATGAATTTCCGAAAGTTATTTCATTACTGTCATTTTTGTTAACTAGTTAAAAATTCGTCAGAAGTAAACGAAAAAATCTGCGGTGCCAAAAGGAATTGAAATTAACTGTTTTATGTTCGATATTTTCATATAGGAAGAAAAATTTTGAGGTTCGAGCGTTACGTAACGCCGATGCTACACCCCCTCCCTCCCCCTCGTAACTTTCCGTAACGCTAGAGGAATACTCCCCCTCCCCCCTCGAGCGTTACGTAATTTGGGGACGACCCC
>CM055403.1:72752747-72812854 GCA_029228625.1 Pseudolycoriella hygida
GGCAAGGGTTAGTCGTCTGAGATGGTACGGGCACGTGCAAAGGATGGGTAATAGTAGGCTCCCAAAGAGGATATTGAATGTACAGGTCCCGGGTGTACGTCCTAGGGGTAGGCCAAGGAGAAGGTTCATAGACTCAATTAAATCAGATTTAGAAGTTAGGGGGCTTTCACTGGGCGAGCAAACCATCTCCTTGGCAGAGTATAGAAGGGTATGGAGGGGGGTGGTCAATGACCACCGGGTTGCGGCTTAAAGACCCCACACCGGAAGGTATAAACGGTCTATAAAGTTTGATGATGATGATGATGATGATGATGATGATGATGATGACTACCAATGTCGCTATGGCTATCTTAAGACCTACTATCGAAATTAGGCTATTTCCTGCATTAGATGTAAGTTAATTACATTCGCTTTAGATTGTGATACAAAAAAACATTTTTCTGTAACAGAAAATACTTTTTTATCCGAAAATTCTATTTTCCTTTACAGTTGAAATCGAAGAGTCTGAATCACTTGGACAATTTGGAATCAAATATATCAACCCAAACCGATGCAATCCTTTCGCCTCAAAAAGAGGTAAGTTTGTTTGGAACCATATTCCACAAAACGATCCAATTCAATCCACATTTTCGTTAAGACAAAAGATAATTTGCGCCGAGTGTAATATTCGTAAAATATAAACGAACGAAATATGCAAACGTGGAAACTAATGTTTAGTACACGGAATTAACAACTCATCTGTGTACTAAATAATAATTTGAAAGCCTTCCACCTGAGTTCTGTATATTAAAATAGCAAAGAAGGAGTAGCATTAGGAAGCGGGCACGCAAGTTCAAAAACATCTCACAGTTATCGCATACGCGTTCTCAACAGGTTACTTTAGTTCGATTGTCATTGCCGTGTGCATTTTAAAAGTGAAATTTTAGAGTTAAGAGTGATATCGCTCGACCAACTCGACCAACTCGAATACATGCCATTTTTGATTCTGACAAAAGATGGTTCCTTGGATTCCTCACAAATTTCTGGCTTTGGAGCTTAATGTGGGAGTCTACCAGAAGCGCTCGAAACAGTTTTTTTTTATATGAGTCGGTGAAGAAGTGAGCGGAAATATTGGTAGGATTGTAGTCATTTTGAATACCTTAAACCGTCGCTACCCCTCCTCCGTGGGGAGTAATACGTCAAAAATGGGTAAAAATTTGAGTTGCTTTAGCTCAGTGTCGCAGATGTGTTTTGAAAAATGTTACAGCGAAATGACAGAGAACCATTCCTAGTAAGATACTCTGCGAAAACTTTATTTTAATTAATAATTTTTAAAGGAAGAGAGAACTATTTTTTCGAAAGTGGGGTCCTCAGAAACGCAAATTTCGCGTCATCTTCGTATTGAAATGAACGGTAGATAAAATTCGGTAGATAATCAATAAATAATAATTCTGATGTATCAATGGGAGTAAATTCGATTACCTGAGGAAGTTTCTCTAGCTCTTTTCAACTTCCACCAGTTTTTTCAATGGATTGTGGTACTTACGACCTGAATGAAGTTTTCCAATGCAAGGCTCGTCGTTCGTCTATATTAAGTTACGATACTTAGTTTTAGCCATGATAAAAAAGGAATATTATATTCGACCGATAAATTAAATCAATACTACCGATAGAAAATAATAAACTACCAATAGATTATTGCCGATATCTTATTTACGATTTTCCACTAGTGGATTTGTCCGCTTACAAAATGTCGCGAGGCCTTTTGGGCATTACCCCAAATATTTTAATCCTACTTTAAATATTCGTTTGAGAATTTATCGGTAAATAATTATCGGTAATTTATTATTTTTTATCAGTAAAGTTGAATTGTTTTATCGGTCGTTTATTACCATCCGATAAAAAAAACTGGTGACGTGACATTTCTCCGCCGCAAATAACGCCCGCACTTCGGGCGCTAATAACGCCTGGGGCGTTATTAACGCCCTCACTCTGGGCGCTAATAACGGCCGTGTGTTATTAACGCCCGCACTACGGGCGCTAATAATATAATAATAATAATAAAATAATAATAATAATAAAATAATAATAATAATAATAATACAATACAAAACCTATTCAATTCCATTTACAAGCTTCCACTAAAAGTTTGAACAAATAATTTTTTGAAATTAAAAGAATTAGAATCCTTTATTAATTTTTTTTATCTGTGACACTCTAAATGTCATCCTCAGTGTCAGCATTGGAAAACTTCATTCAGGTCTTAAGTACCACAAATCCATTGAAAAAACTGATGGAAGTTGAAAAGTGCTAGAGAAACGTCCTGAGATCCCAAAATCAAGGAAGCAACATTGGAAGACCTCATTCAGCTCGTACTTGCTTTACTTTTTCGGCGCTACAGCCACTTGTGAGCCATGGCCTGCTCGAGAATTCTGATCCAATTGCGTCTGTTCCTTGCCGCGTATTGCCAATTTTTCATTCCTGGCGTCCGAAGATCTTGTTCGACACCATCGATCGATCTAATTTTTGGGCGACCAACTCCTCTTCGCCCTTCTGGATCGTTACGGAATAATTGTGAGGAGGCTCTGTTTTTATCCATGCGTGCTAAATGCCCCGCCCACCTCAATCTTTGGACTTTCACCACCGCCACTTTATCCGGCTCGCAAAAATTACGTTCTATCGACGTCGCCAACTTTCACCCTCGCGCACCGCTCCAAATATGGTGCGAAGTACCATGCGCTCAAACGTTAGGAGCTACTGTTCATCAATTTTCCAATCGTCCAAGATTCACATCCGTAGATCAATACTGGAATATACTGTAAATATGGCACAACGTTTTCTTTGATATCGTAACTGATGATCGTAACTGTTTGATTATACCAAAGTAGCATCTGCTTGCCGCCATGATGCGTCTGTGAATTTCAGGTGTGTTTTCACCATCTGACCGTATCAGCGCTCCAAGATAAATGAACTCCTCCACACCCTCATTCAGCTCGTAAGTACCTTAAATCTATTAAAAAAACTGACGGAAGTAGAAAAGCGTTAGAGAAACTTCCTGAGATCCCAAAATCAAGAAACCAACATTGGAAAATCTCATTCTGGTCGCAAATATCTTAAATCCGTTGAAAAAAATTTCGGAAGAAGAATTGAAGAAAATAGAAGGCTAATTCGTTCATTTTAATACGAAGATGATGCGAAATTAGCGTGGGTCCTTCTTTTCGAAAAAAATAGTTCCTAAGAAGTTCTTGCAGGAAATCATAGTAGGGATGGTCCTCTATCATTTCTCTCACTTCTTCACCCACTTATATCAAAAAAACTGTTTTGGACCCTTCTGGTAGGCTTCTACCTTTATCTTCAGAAGCCCAAAATTTATGAAAATTAAAAAAAAAAAAAGAAAAATTACGTGTCCCCTCAGCTGAGGAATCGATCGAGCCATCATTTGTCAAAATCAAAAATAGCATGTAGACAAATTGCTCAAAATTGGTCGAAGTTTTCGCGGTACCACTCTTGATTCTAAAAAATTCTAATTATGAGTGATGAAAAATGAAAGTGAAACTTTTCAGTAGATTGAAAAAAAATGTCAAGAATTTTAAAAATAAAAATTCGCAAAAATCAAATAAAAAATTTCAAAATGTATGAAAAAGCGAGAAATGTTTGGAAAATTTGGGTCCTCTTCCAACTCTCCACCTAATCGTCCTCGGAACCATCCACCTAATCAGGTTGGCAGGCGAACAGATTTTTTTGCGGGTTTCTCTTATTAATACCTTAAAGCCAACCACAACCTCAACTACGGGGTCAGCAAGTTTTTTTTTAATAAAAAAAATGCTTCCTATTTTTGAAGCAATCCATGACCTGTACTGACTAACAAAACTTTGAACCGAAATATCACGAATATTATCAAAATATTAACGAAACTTGTCTTTGTTTGATTTATCGGAGTACTAGCTTTCGAGCAATTTCAAAACGAGATATGTCCGTCACGGCATAAAGTCAAAGAATACGCCATATGTCAGCAAGATGAATGTAAAATTCTCGGTCTAATACCAACGGAACAACCTCATTACCTAGTCTTAATTGTCGCAACAAATATTTCCGACTTCAAACAAAAATGTAAAAAAAAGTCCTTTGCATTAATTTTGACACATTGCAATCAAAACGACATAATGTAATAAGGGTAGATACTTTGTCAGACTTATAAATTAAAATACGGTAAGTTTTAAACACCATAGGACACCAGAACATGCCTAAGAATAATTTTTTTCAATTTCATGAAGGGTAGAAACGCCGTTCGGATTATCGTTCTATATTAACATTTTAATTAAATTTTAATTAATTTGTACGCAGCCCACATAATACTCGTAAAAAAGAGAACGAATCATTTATGAAAGAACTCTTTTAACCTTTATGTTTTTGTTCTACTATTAAGTCGATTAACCAAAACGCTTCTTTTTCCGATTTCTGTGTAGGCATCAAGTTCAAAGTACTTTTGTGTGTACTACGACATCGATAATAATGACAGTATCCGAGAAAAGGAGGAATACATATCAGCTATACCTGGAGTCACTCTGGCGTAAGTATAATTTTCTTTAATAAATGCAGTGGAAATTGTTAAATTGAAAGTTAAATTAATGAAACTGTTGAGTGCAAACGAAGATGAAATAGAAAACGAAATGATTTTCGAATAAAAGGCACGTTTCTCATGACTTTTTATAGCTTTTCGAAGAATGATAAATGGAATTTTCGCACGACATTTATAGAGTACAATTCAAAAATTTTATTTTATTTATTTGTAAGATGCTATCGGAAAAGATAACAACTTTTATACTTGCCTGTGCCTTTATTTTAAGGACGTCGCGTCGTCAAGTGGATTGAACGAACCAATAAAGTCTTCGATGTGAAAATAACCTTTTCGTTCACAACTTCCCGACGAATGTATTGATCGATATAATTTCGTAAGTTTTTGTCACAACATTTTTGAAATTCGTCTTAATGAGATGGTGAAAATATAATCTCACTCGTCATATGTTTTGGTCTACTGGAAATTTATTTTCATTCGTCACGAACCGAAACCACTCTAAAAAGTATGATGATTACGGTGACGATAACAACTTGACGAACCGAAACCACGCTTTCTCGGATATTTCATGCGATATAAATTATCTCGCCTCAAATTCCTGTGCATGAACAGATTGTTTCTGGTTCCATACACAACGGAACTTAGTGTTTTTGTCAAATACAAATCTGGTTCCGACCAATATACAGCGTTTCGTCCCGGCGATTGGACTTGTAACTAGATCAGTTATCTGCTTCTATATGGAACCGCTTGGAATATTGGGCTGACAACAGTGATTTTACAAACAAACAGTTAATTGCGAACCCGTGCGACACCCGTGGTGTCGTCTAAACGAGGCCTCTCTTTGTAAAAATTTTTCTCCATGAAAATGTTCTAAGCGATTGACGATGAAATAAGGGCTTCAGGCACTAGACTGATACACTGTCTTGCATTTCAAGGTGGGCAGCCTGGTGCCAAAAAAGCTTTTATGACAATGTTACAGTGGTAAACGAGTACATTACTATGCACTCGGTTCCGACTCGGCACTAGATTGCCTACTTGAGAAATATAAGTAGCCTTATCCGCAAAAGTCTCACTGCGAAAAATATTTAAATGGTTTTTTGACGTAGAAAGTGGAGCCATAAACGAGAGAACGGTGAAAATATTAGCTAGAAAATTGCAATTTCAGCAAAGAAAGTGCTTTTATCTTTTGAAATAATTGAGTCGGTATAGAAGGTTCCGAAAATCTGTTGATGTCATCATAACGGCAGTAACGAATACTATACGTCACATTAATTTTAACTCGGCACCAGGCTGCGTACTTGACATTTTCTATTGCATGCAGCAGCCGGGTGGTGCCGAGTTGAAATTTATGTAACGTACAGTATTCGTTACTGCCGTTGCGATGACATTAACAGACTTTCGGCACCAGGATGCTTTCTATGATGCTATTAATACATTTCAAGTAGGCAGCCTTGTGCCGAGTCGGAACCGAGTGCATACCAGGCTGCCATCTGAAAAAGTCCGCTGTAACCTGACGATTTAAAGGTTTCGATTGGGTGAGGCGAGAATGGAGGATATTAAATCGCTTCCGGTGTGGACATGGTTGTTGCAAGCAACAAATGTACAGATGGATTTCGCATACTCTCCGTACTGCGACTGTGACAATATGTCAACACAAACGTTGAACAATGTCTTGTCGGAGTGTTACTTTAGACTAGAGATGAGCGGGTTACCCGAAACTTCGAAAAACCCGACCCGAATCCGAACCCGAATTGTTTTTTACGGGTTCATGGGTTTCGGGTTTCGAAAATTTTAATCGGGTCGGGTTCGGTCCGGGCCGGGTTTGGAAACAGTTCGGGTTTCGGGTTTCGAAAAATTTTATCGGGTCGGGTTCGGACCGGGTCGGGTTTAGAAACAATTCGGGTTTCGGGTTTCGAAAAATTTTATCGGGTCGAGTTCGGTCCGGGTCGGGTTTCGAAAAATGATCGACCCGCTTATCTCTACTTAAGACGTTTTTCTGGTAGTCTGAGCGATCTAAATATGCTGACAGGAGAAGCCATTGAATGCCTGAAACACTTGGACTTAGAGAGGTATAAGACGTGAGAAAAGTGAATCAATAAGTTGTATGAAAAATTCGAAGATTTACCATACGATTAATAATAATAAGTTAATGAGAGTAACGATTTGTTCAACTTGACTCCGACTTGTCCTTGTGCGTCCAACAAAAGTACAAGAACTAACTACAAAACTCTGGCACCAGAGTCTGAAAAAGTTTCTTTTCGAACTTTTCATGTATTCAGGAACGGATTTGGTTGTGTTGAAGACACATCGACAGGGAGTCAAGTATGTTTGAAAAATCGTAAAATACCTCCAGCGCATGTCGTAAATCCTAAGTACGTTTACAGAATAAAACAAAAAGACATAAAAAATGAGCTTGTTTACCTGTTCCAGTTATTTCGAGTAACATATGTGAAGAGAAAATGAACAAACATATTTCAAAAACGTTGTCATTTCTAATGTTGTTCACCTTTTACCCGAAGTTCCTTTTCTCCAATCATTATTAGATCGTCCATATATCACCCACCCTTTAAATCATGTAGAAGATATCTAAACGTTACCATTACGAGAAGTTTGTGATACGAGCACTTTTATATTAGAAATATTTATAAATAACATGTTGTTCCTAACTCTGTCAACTAAGTCATCTTCTAGTCAATGACCGAGTTGTTTTATTTATTTTACTTGCAAACTTTCAAGGCTTTGTCTATGAAAAGTATATTTCTGTTAAAACTTACGAGCTGTTTTGTGGTGTTTCACAGTCAGCTTTTAATGAGGAATTTATTATGTGACACAACCACTAACCACTAGCCGAAATTAAGTGCTTTGAAAATGGAAAATTAAACTTTTTAAGAGCAGCAAATAAAATCTCGAAAGTCAAATAAATAAAACGAGAAACTTAGTCTGAATATGAGTACATTGTCCGTGTGAGAGCATTTTAACATTTGTGTTGCAATAAAATGTTAGCACCTTACAGTAGGTAGAATGTAGTACAAAAGCTACAATGAAACTTTAAATCAAACTGGAAATGATTTTTTATTTCTTTTTTATTTGCAGAGACGCGCTTGACAGTGGATTATTTCGTAGAAATTTAAGCTTCTCTCAAATTACCATTTCTGACAATAATTTTCCCAGTTCTATGGACGTAGGTATGAACTGTTTGATGCCGTTACGATTTAAATAGATGTTAATTAACTGAAAAATATTTTCGTTTATTTCAAGGTACACCACTTTCCGGTGGTGTGAATAAAGATACAGACGTTGGCAGTTTGGTTGGAAAGTGTTTGATTGTAACTGGTAAAGTGACACAAATAAGTGTACGGTGGCGTTAATTCTTTTTGACAGTTTTATACTTTAGATATTCCTTTAAATTGATGTCTATTCATAGAAATTTTGTCTCATATTTTAAACAGTTATGCTGAGAATGTGCACAAGTTTAAAATAAATATCGACACGTTTTTAAGAATATAGTTCGTCTCATCTGCTCAAAACCTCCTCTCCCTTCCCCAACCTCTCTATGTCCCGTCTTTCGCCACGTCTGCGTATTTTCGAAAACTAAAAACTAATTAATTAGAAATGGGTCTAAAAAAGCTGTTCTGTGGGCCATTCTAGCTGTATGAAATATCACAACGAAAACCTCTTTTAAAAGGGAAATGTGACGCAAGTCCTCGTCGCTTCTTCCAAAAAAATGATATCAATTTGGGTGACTCTTACAGCTTCGGAACGCAAAAAATTCTATTGAAATATTTTTGATTGAAAAAATGCGTCACAAATGCTTATAATAATAAATTTTCTGCGCTTTCAGATTTCACACCCCAAATATTTAGCTTTGCGCGATGTATACGGAGTACGGAAAGCCACATTTTTGGGGTGTGAAATCTGAAAGCGCAGAAAAATTATTAGATTGGGAGAGTCCGGCATTTGTGACGCATTTTATTAATCGAAAATATTTGAAAATAATTTTTTGCGTACTGAAGCTGTAAGGGACGAGGACTTGCGTCACATTTCCCTTTTATAAGGCGTGTTTGTTGTGATATCAGTTCTTTTGGAAGTAGAAAAAGTGTTTTTGACGATTTATTTATATAATTTTATTCGAGCCGGCGGGCGCCGGCGGCTACTACTCCCATGGCCGAAAATGATCCCCACAAATTACTCTACAACATAACAAAAGTTTTTTTTTGAGCTGCCGCCGTCAAACCGAAGCGCAGAGGTTACTACTCCCATGAACGAAAATGATCCCCACAACTTCTTCTTCTTTTACAGCCATTTATATCCACTGTTGGATGTAGGCCTCCCCTCGCTTCTTCCCCTCTTCTCGATTCATTGCCACTTGTTGCCATGTTGTACCAGCGATCTTTTTAATGCCGTTTACCCATCTCTCAGGTGGTCTTCCCATTGGTCTTGTGTTGGGTGGTCTCCATTGCATAATTAATTTTGTCCATCGATCATCGGTCAACCTCGCCACATGTCCTGCCCAGTTCCACTTAAGCGTCGCGATTCGTACCATGACATCAACGACTTTCGTTTGTTGACGAATCCATTTATTGGTCATTTTGTCCCTGAGCGATATTCCTAGCATACTACGTTCCATCGTTCGTTGTGCTACTCTGAGCTCGTTCGACGACGCCTTCGTCAAGGTAAGAGTTTCGGCTCCATACGTGAGAAATGGTAGTACGCAAGCTTCAAAGACTTTCCGCTTTCAGAGCGTGTCAGATATTTTGACAGTTCTATGTTTTGCGATGCTTTTTCATTGCATATTTCTAAGACAATGATCATTAATTTTAAATTCCAAAACATCTACTGTTTGCATAACACATCCCTTTATAGATTCTATGAATCAGAATATATAATTATTGAGTCTTAGTGTCAAAATTTGATCTGAAAATACATCGCATTGTATTATGCAGCCGAGTACTTTGCGATGTTTTTTCAGATCAAATTTTGACACTAAGACTCAATAGTTATATATTCTGATTCAGAGAATCTATTAAGGGATGTGTTATGTAAACAGTTGATGTTTCGGAATTTAAAATTGATGATCACTGCCTTAGAAATATGCAATCAAAAAACATCGCAAGACATAGAACTGTCAAAATATCTGACACGCTCGCTATTGTTCATTTTACTTTTGAAAATGAAACTTAGTCTTCCAAATGCTGCCCATCCTAGCCCAATTCTTCGACGTACTTCGGCAGTCTGGTTGTCTAGTCCTAGCTTCAATTTGTGGCCAAGGTAGATATAATTGTCGACCTTTTCAATAATTTCATTTCCGATTTTAATATCGTTATCATCATCAATGTTTGTCATTATTTTCGTCTTTGACCGGTTAATCTTTAGACCATAGTCGTTGGATTTACAATTCAATTGATTTAACATCGTTTGTAATTGGTCCATATCTGCTGCTGTCAACACAATGTCGTATGCAAACCGGAGGTGATTTAGAAGCTTTCCATTCACGTTTATTCCCGTCTCACTCCATTCTAGCTTCTTGAACAAACTCTCCAATACTGACGTAAACAGCTTAGGAGAGCTAGTGTCACCTTGTCTGACTCCGATAAACTACACACCAAGCCCAACAACTTTTCCTTTGACACCAAATCTCTATCTCGAACACCCTTCTTAGAGCCTTGGCGCTCAAGCGAAGTCGGTTTTTAAAATCTCATATGGAGTGGAATGCCCAGCTGAAGGTGCGTGCAAAATTTTAAGAAAAATTATCGAGCCGTTTTCGATATCTCCGGATCCACTGAACCTATTTTAATGAGTGAAAAGACACTTCGTCTTAGAATTGTTCGTAGAATACGGGAAAAATATTTTCCGGAGGATGCGTCACAAGGGAGGGGGGAGGTCAAAACTGAGCTGTCTACGAAAAAAAATTTTCTTAATTTTTTTTTTCGTATGTAGACTTGCGTCACGGGTGCATTCCTACCGCGCGCCCATAATGCGAGCGATCTCCACTGCCTTAATCTTGGACAATTGTGCTATTCTTAAGCTTCTCTTAACTCTCATATTATATTTTCAACTTTTTCGCAGAATTGCCCCTGTACTTAGTTACCTCAACGAAAAAATTTAGCGAAAAGTCAGTGGGTAGAAGGCAGTGATGATTGAGTTCCTTTTGTTCGACTTGTTTGTTTTATCATATCAGTTAGCGGAGGCATAGTTTTCAGATCTTCAAATCATGATGCTTTCAATGTAGCGCAGAAAGCAGCTAAGAATAAGAGTTAACGAAAGAGGGATTTCAGACAGAGCTTCCACTCTCTAACTCTCTTCACCCCGTCTCACTATCCCAACCAATTGCCCTTTATCTGACTCATCAACCCCACGCCACCTTTCTCTCAACCCGTTCTCATTACTACCTGTTCTTAGTCTGGTCTCATTTGTCCCCTGCCCCGCTCCACCGCGCCTGAAATTTCTCCGCACGGCATCAATCTTTCAGAAATTCAGGAATATCTAGTAAAAAGTGTAACCGGAAAAGAATTAACACGACTGTGGGCTGCCCACTAACAATTTTTTTTTCATTGAAGAAAAAGAAAGCGGCCGAAAATCCCATCATTATGCATTACAGAAGGCGGCGTCATTTGTGAGTGTTAATCTTTGAATCACCATTTTATAATTTACCAATCGATTAATCATTTCGAGAGACACATCTTTATTTTCTGCAAAATAGTGAACAATAACAAATCGTTAGGAAAATATACGAGTAATGTAATGCATATAGAAACTAGAAACTGCAAACATAACTTTATCATTAATTATTATCAAAGTTTGCTCAAGTCATACCCTTTCGAATAGTTTTTTTTTCTCTCTGGTTTCCCTTTATTTTGCCAAGATCTTGCTATACGTTTACATCGACCGTAAACATGTAATTACAAAAGTTTTTGTTTGCTCGACTTGTTTCGCTGTAACTTCTGTGTTCGTTTATACTAATTTATTGGAAGTATCTGAAACTTCAACTGAAGAAATGTGCAAATTCGGTAGTTTTTCATTTTTTAGCGTCGATGTGAAATCAGAGAAATATGGTTCTTCGTGTGCAAGACATAATTTCTTCAAATTGATGTAAATTAAGGATAAAACATTAGCTACGCGGTCCCGTACGATTCCTTGCATAAAATCGCTGATTAACCGCGTTGGAAAAAGGCGATGTTCGAATACCCGTCCGAACCAACGGTACATAAAAACTATATCCCTATACTTCCAAAATGTTCACCAAACCATCACCAACATCTTTCTTTGCTGAATATTTTACGACAAAGAGAAATCAATTTGGTTGTGTGTTTTCAGGGTGCCCGACAAAGACCAGCCAAGCTCTTCCAATCTGCATCAACCGAAGAAACAACTGAAGCAACCGAAAATAGGACAGTACAACCAGCGAATAAGCAACCAACTAAACAACGTTGGTCTGTTCTGTTTGGCCTGAAAAACCCCCAACAAAATCAATTATGCGAAATACTAAACCGATATGCGAAAAGTGGTGTACCACAGACCCATTCCACCTATTCGTTCGAGCACATTGACCTAGTGCCAGCGTTGAATTATTTAGAAAATATTCATTCATCATGGATGGAATTCGTGTACCATCCAAACATGTCTGACTATGACATAAAAATTCAGTCGGCTATATGGGAATTAATAACTACTGAGGTGGATTATATACATGCGTTGCAAACGGTGACTGATGTAAGTATTGAGAGCTTAGAACGCACGATTTTTTGTTCGTAATAGGACGAGGGAGTGGGTTGATAAATAAATGTTGATGTTTCTTGAATGTTAAAAGTTTTTACGGGGCTTATTTCTTCTGAGAACAAAGAAATAACGATTGGAGTGTTTGGAGAAATGGGCGAAGGAAAAAAGGGGTGTTCACGTTTTGAAGTATTTATAGATACTTTTTAAAAGGAAGATAGTAACTCTGGAAAACTGGCAAGCACAAAAAACCTCTTACAGAGGAGGTGTGACGCAAGTCTTTATGCCTGCTTACAAAAGTTCTGAAATCAGAAAAGTGTGACGGAGTTTATCTCTCGTGAAACACCTGATGGAAGTTGAAAAGTACTGTAGAAAACCACCCTATTTCATGATTTCAAAATAACCGAAAAATATCAACCAACAACGGAAATTGAAAAGTACTATAAAAACCCTCACAATTCTATAAGTGACTGTATGCTGGCATTTGGTCATTTTTCCCAAGAATCCTGAAAGAACGTTGCCTTTGGAAGTAACTTTCCAACTCTCATAGTTCCAGAGAAATGGGGAATCCCTTCGAATTCTCGAAGTGGCCATACCCCAAAGATTGTAGAAAATAAAATATTAGCGAACACGTGTCTCGGGATTTTGGCGAAATATGGCCCAGTCCTGGGATATGGCTACTTCTAGAATCGGGAGGGGTGACTCATATCTCTAGAACTATGATAGTCAGAGAGTTGGGCGAAGTTGTAGAAAATTAAATTTAAATGAACTCGTGTTTTAGGGTTTTGGGGAAACATGGCCCAATTCCGTGATATGGGAACTTCTAGAATTGGGCAATATTGGGAAGGATTACAACATCTCTAGAGCTATGAGAATTAGAAAGTTGCTTCGAAAGACGAAGTTGTATAAAATTAAATTTAAGAGAACACGCCTTTCTTCTAGAATTGGGCACCCATATCTCATACCTTTGGAACACTTCGCGTCACCTTCGGCTACCTTCGGAACACTTCGCGTCACCTTCGCCTACCTTCGGAACACTTCGTATAATTTTCGCCTAACATCGGAGCACTTCGTTTCACATTCGGAACACTTCGTCTCACCTTTGGCTATCTGACTGACAACTATCAGTCATTTTCTAAGGATCCCAAAAAAGTCGCCTCACCAATCTCTATAACTTATCCGAAGAAACCAACTGACTAGGTGTTCTAATTAAGGCCCATAACTTGTGTGCTAAAATATAGTCTACATTTAGGCGCTCAAATGTTATATTTTTGCTGATATCTGTGGACAAAGATGCAGTTTCAAAAAAGTAAGTCAGCATTTCCCTTTCTAATTATGTTGCCTTTTAACAGCAACTAAACCTACTTTTCGGGATTGAACCTTGTCTCAGAACGACAAGTTTTTGTGCAAATTTTTACGATTTTTTTCGCCGTTCTCAGAGTAGGTAGGATCCCAAAAAATAAGTTGACCTGCTATTAAAAGACAACATATTTAGGAAGGGAAATGCTGACTTACTTTTTTGAAACTGCTTCTTTGTGCACTGATATCAGCGAAAATATAATATTTGAGCGCCTAAAGGTAGACTATATTTTAGCATACAAGTTATGGGCCTTAAGAGAGATATTGTCTAAAACTTTGGGTCTTGAAGTTGCTATACCCCAGGATTGGGCCATATTTCCACAAAACCGTGAAACACGTGTTCGCTTCAATTTAATTCTTTACCACTTCGCCTTTGGAAGCAACTTCCTAACTCTCATAGTTCTGGAGTCATAGTGCCCAAAACCTTGCAAAGCAACTTGTTAAAGTAGACAATTTTACTTAAAATTATTACTCTACTGTAGGAGAATTGTATTAAGCCAAATAATAAATTCGACAGGGTTAAATACGAAGTTCTAAAGTTGCTCTGGAATCATTTTTATTGGACTTATACACCGTTTTAGCGCGGGTTAGTTTTGAATTTCCATATTGAGCCCAACTCGAATTTCAAAATGGCGGCTTCCTCGACCGCAAGTAGCAAATATCTTCGGAAGTAAGCCACTTAGACACATACTTTCTTCACGAAGTTTTAGGATAGTTTTAGGATATTGCAAAATACAAAATGGCCGCCACCTAAACCGGAAGTTGCCTGTAACTTTTGATATGCATGACATACAGTCAAACTCTCTTCACTAAAGTCTAGGAATGTGCTTCCGCTTAATTTTGAGATATTGCAAAATACAAAATGGCCGCCACCTAAACCGGAAGTGCCTTGTAACTGCTGATATATACGACATTCAGTCAAACTCTCTTCACTAACTTCTAGGAATCTGCTTTCGCTTAATTTTGGGATTTTGCAAATTACAAAATGGCCACCACATAAACCGGAAGTGGCTTCCAACTTCAAACTCTCTTCACTTATTTGGATTGGATTGGATTGGAGTGGGCAGGGCTCTTCACTTAAGTCTCGGAATGTGTTTCCGCTTAATTTTGTGATATTGCAAAATACGAAATGGCCGCCACCTAAGCCGGAAGTGCCTTGTAACTTCTGATATATACGACATACAGTCAAACTTTCTTCACTAAAGTCTAGGAATGTGCTTCCGCTTAATTTTGTGATATTGCAAGCCAATCCGGCTTAGGTGGTGGCCATATTGTATTTTGCAATATCACAAAATTAATTTAAATTAATTTTGTGATATTGCAAAATATAATATGGCCACCACCTAAGCCGGATTGGCTTGCAATATTTTGCAATATCACAAAATTAATTTAAATTAATTTTGTGATATTGCAAAATACAATATGGCCACCACCTAAGCCGGATTGGCTTGCAATATCTCAAAATTAAGCGGAAGCACATTCCGAAGAAAGTTTGACTGCATGCCGTGTATATCAGAAGATGGAAGCCACTTCCGGTTTATGTGAAGGCCATTTTGTATTTTGCAATATACCCAAATTAAGCTGAAGCACATTCCTAGACTTTAGTGAAGAGAATTTGAGTATATGTAGTGTATATTAGAAGTTGGAAGCCACTTCCGGTTTATGTGGTGGTTATTTTGTGATTTTCAAAATCCCAATATTAAGCGGAAGCATATTCCTAGACTTTAGTGAAGAGAGTTTGACTGTATGTCTTGTTAATCAAAAGTTACAAGCCACTTCTGGTTTAGTTGGCTGCCATTTTGTATTTTGCAATATCACAAAATTAAGCGGAAACACATTCCGAGACTTAAGTGAAGAGAGTTTGAGTGTATGTCTTGTTAATCAGAAGTTACAAGCCTATTTCGGTTTAGTTGGCGGCCATTTTGTATTTTGCAATATCACAAAATTAAGCGGAAACACATTCCGAGACTTTCGTGAAGAAAATATGTTTCTAAGTGGCTTACTTCCAAAGATATTTCCTACTTCCGGTCGAGGAAGCCACCATTTTGAAATTCGAGTTGGGCTCAATATGCAGTAATATATTCTCCACAACTTTGTGGAACATTGTTTTCCAAAATTTCCAACAATTTACGAGATATTAATTATGGAAAATTTTCAAAACATTATAGCCATAGTGCTGTGTTACATTCGATTTTCGTACGATATATGCGTTATTACTTACGATATATGCGTAAAATCCGCACACAAACAATGGATTTTTATAGTGCCATCTTGTGTCAAATCATTTAAGTTTCATTTAACATTCAAATGTTGATCGGACTAAAAGCGTCTATTGCAAGTACTTACAATGGCTCACATAAATTCTAGATGTCTATGTTTAGTCTATGAAACATACGCCTGACACTTGCAAGGAAAGTGTTCTGTTGCTTCAATAGCTCCACTTTTCTTCATAGGACCAACCGCATACAAATTTATTTCTAGTTAGTCTGCTAATTAATTTCTCAAAATATTTACAGTTATTTTTGGCATGCCTGGAGGCGATACAGGTCGAGCACATACTGACCGATGTTGATCAACACAAACTATTTGTAAGCATAGCCATACGTTTTAAATTTTTGCAGCAAAAAATTATTTTCCGATAATTTGTTTCTTTTTTCCAGTCGAACATACGTGATATTTGCGAAGCAAACATCATGTTCTGGACGATGTACATGTTCCCCATGGTAAATAATTTTTGTTTGTTTTTCGCTTTCATAGTGTAATTCACATAAGAAATGTATTGTCGCGTGGGATTTGGTTGGATGCAACGTTTATTATTCTCTAAGAATTCTTAACAAGCGAATCAAAATGGAAAATAACTCCATGCTTGATTTCAGGTCAGACACAGCATCAACACGGGACACCCAATGTGTGTTGATTATATTCAGCCCGGTTTTTTAACATTTGCAACGACATTTGCGCCGTATAAAAAATATTGTGCTGAACAGAGTACATGTCAATTTTACTGTAAGGATTTGCACCGAAATAATGCTCTTTTCCAAGCTTATTTGGCTTGGTGTGAAGGGCAGAAATTGTGTAATAGGTGGGGTGACGGGTTTTTCTTTACTTTTCCTATTCAAATGATGAAATCCGTCGGAATTTCAGGTTAAGGTTAGCAGATATATTAGTTCGGCCTATGCAAAGACTGACAAAATACAGTTTACTATTGAGTGCCATTAGACGGCATATAACGGACGAAAACGATGGCGAAATAATGGATGCTATGGTAAGTTATTTTGATGGACTGAATCTCATATTAAAATCATTTCCAGTTCACTAACATTTCCATTAAAGTTTGCTTATATACATCACACAATCGTCTGTTATCGAGCATCTCTTATAACGCTTCAAATAATAATAATAAATATACAATTTTCATCCCTTCACAATATGTGAACCACAAAGTATATGCAAAGCATCACTTAATATTAACACAATATACTTAGCGACTTCAAGTACAATACATTTCTCTTTCTCAATGTCTTTTCAGTTTTGAGTTAAATGAGAATACACAAAATTATATGTTTTAATTTTTTAGCTTTTGTGTTAATTTCCACGTAATTTGTATTCACAAAATAATGAAGCTACAAATCGTCTTGTCATTGTTGGTCAATGAGGTTCGGAAAAAAATGGATCAATTTTCACTTTATCTAATTGTTTACTTGTGAAGAATTCTTCATTAAAATTCCCTATAAAATGACTTATCCCTAACGAATTATTCGAATTATTGTGTTTAAACGCGTACGAAATTACAGAACTTATGGATTTTCGTTTACGCTGTCATTTTATTTAGAATTGTGTATTTTATTTGCAGTATTTGTACAATATTTACGAATTTAAGTTCGCAATGTTGTATGATTGTTGCATCGGTGTTGTTTAGGGTTGCGTTTTTGTTGTTTGTTCACTGGAACGAATGTTTTCCATGTGAAGGATTGGTTCATTCGTTTTGTTTTTCAAAATCGGGCACTACGCTAAATTTACCAAATAAGACAAGACTTATCGTCTTATTTGGTAAATTTAGCGTAGTGCCCGCCATTTTGAAAGAAATGTCACACTGTGCACCGTTGCAACCGGTCAGGATCAGAGACTATATCATTTTTTGTTTAGGGCCATTCATAAATGACGTCCGGTCGTTAGGGGGAGGGGATAAAGGGAAACCGGACGAATTGGGAAGGTGGGAGGAGGGGGTTACGAGAAACGGGACGTCCGGTTGAGAATGTTTGGTTTTGTCAAACTGTCAAGGGAGCACGCCCGAGGTTGTTTGTCGATAGAGAAACGCAGACTTTTCCTGAAGTTTCTTTGACAGTTTCTTAGAAGAAAAATGTACATAAAAATGGCCGGACGAATTCGGACCAAGAGGACAGGGGGGTCGGAAAAATTGTCAAAATAATCGGACATCATTTTTGAATGGCCCCTTACTAGTACCGCAATTTTTATTAGCTTTTGCTCACATGGATTCTTCTTACAGATCCTTTTACTGTGCCTGTGATAATTGTACACAAACCTAGTGCCATCTATGATGTACTAGAGCGGAAACTAGTAGGGCTTAGAATGCCGGTTTGCCTAGCAACGTGTTTTACCTCCAGGCATTTTTTTGGACCTCATGCTTAAGGTCCATTCCGAACCACGACTAACGGTAGCTAGCATTTTACTTTTAGGATTTCTTCTGATGCTAATTACATCTCCGCCTGAATTTAGACTCAGATGTTTGTACACAGAATTTATCGAATGTGGGTGACGTCATATTTGTCATTCTTCTATGTACGATTCGTTGCGTCACCAAATTCACAATTAATCATATTATGAAATCTGTGTGTGCCTGGGAACGGTACTTTCATGCAAGAAAAATCCTATCTCGTGGCCATTCCCGCACAAATCTCAATAAATTTCTATGTATTAGAAGGGAGTATCCTCCGCACGTGTGCAAATAGTCGGTATCCGCGGTATCCAGGATATCGGAGAGTTTTTTGAGAAAAATTTCTGGAACCGAAAAATCAACTGACTGTCAAAATCACTTTGACGTTTTTAGATACTAAAAATTTTTGACTTGTATACCGGGAAAGAAACATAATTTGCACACGCTATCCTGCGAGTTAGATAGTTTAAATGTCAGCATTAGCTTTTCAGATCGACGCCAACTTCACACTAAAGAAATGTGATGGTTTTCCAGTTTCAAACGAAAGAAAATATTGAACTGTCAAGCTCGCAGCATAATCTGCTCCAAACGTCACAATTCTCAAATACGTTAGTCTGTTTCAAATGTCAAGTGTATATAACGTGCTGCCTTGTAACTTTCGTTAATAGCACGTCGCAAAAATGGGAACTGTCAAATTTACTATGTTTTCTTTAGGCAGAATGCTGTGTAAATAAAAATTATTTAAATTATAGCTTATGTACTGTAAGAGGTTGGCTATTACGCAAATGATATATGAATAACAATTTAAAAAGTTTAAGAGCGTGTCAGATATTTTGACAGTTCTATGTTTTGCGATGTTTTTTCATTGCATATTTCTAAGACAATGATCAATAATTTTAATCTCCAAAACATCTACTGTTTGCATAACACATCCCTTAATAGATTCTCTGAATTAGAATATATAATTATTGAGCCTTAGTGTCAAAATTTGATTTGAAAAACATCGCATTCGCCGAGTCTTTGCGATGTTTTTTCAGATCAAATTTTGACACTAAAACTCAATAATTATATATTCTGATTCAGAGAATCTATAAAGGGATGTGTTATACAAACAGTAGATGTTTGATGATTGATGATCACTGCCTCAGAAATATGCAATGAAAAAACATCGCAAAACATAGAACTGTCAAAATATCTGACACGCTCTTAAGTATACGAGATTTACTCTCTAATAACATCGCAAACCAATTTGGAATGCGATGATTTTGCGGAGTAACCTTCGTCCTTCACACTCAAACTTTTTGCATTCTGATTCATTTATTACTTGTGCAAGAGTCACCCTATCACAGCACATGAGCTATAATTTTCAATAATTTGTTATTCACGCATATTTAGTTTAAAAAAACATCGCAAATTTGACAGTTCACATTTTTGCGATGTGCTCCTAAGAACTACCTATACTTTGATTGAATAGATGTATTGTACGTATACAATGAAGCTAAATTTTTGACATTTAAGTTTGTTGCGTTCAAAAGTAGGTCTATTCCAACTGTCAAAATGACGTTCAAAACGTCAAAGTCTGAAACAAACTAGCACTGGGGAAAAGATCTAAAATGTTTGTGCCGTCAATGTTTGTTTGATCAAAAAAGACTCTAAAATAAAAGAAAAACCTTTTCATGTATCCAAATATTTGACGTTTAAAACGTCGTTTTGACAGTTGGAATAAACTTACTTTTATTCCTAACAGATTCATTCGTATTTATTTCTTTTGTTTTGAAAATTGGACAAAAACATTTGCTTAGCATGAAGTTAGCGTCGATTCAAAAATTGAATGATAACTTTTAAACACTACTTACTTTATCTATTATATTAAGCCATCTATAAATTTATTTTAGCCTATCATGCCTAACGTAATTATATTCAAAACATTGTACACAACAGCTCGATCTAAAACATTTATCCCATTGGGAAAATTACCCACTTTACGATATGTGTTTTACACGATTTTGTGTTGCCTGCGATGGCGGTTTCTATTACGTTATGTTTTACATTCGCTCACATTATGTTTTGTTAATGAAACGGAATAAAGTTTTAGCAACTTTAATATCGAAAGTGGATTCAGCGCAGTGTTCGTAACGGAAACACCAGTGGTAGTTAGACCGTTAAATTTGACTGACAAATCGTTTCTCTTGCACGTATTCTTGCACATTAAATTATTATCAATCGACGACATTCTCTGTTACGGAAGTTCCGGAAATTGATTTTCCCAGCGACCCAAAAAAATTGTGAGATTTTTCAAAAAAATTCCGTATTTCCCGGAAAACCAGTTTTTCTCAATTAAATTCTTCACACGTTTGAACTTTGTGATTCTGGCATTTTATTTTGTAAAGATTTATACTTCAGTGAATCTATGAGGCAAAATGTTAACAATCAAGGGCTTCAACAACGATTCTTTGTTAACGCAACACATTTACTCTTTTTAATTCGATAAATAAATCACAAACAAAATGCGGATTGAAATCACTGATGTATAAAAGAAGAATTAATGTCGCTAATGTATGAATTACAAATAAGGGATCTAGCAACCCGTAATGGCTTTCAACAAGATTGCATTCAACTAGATTTCCATGAAATGTGTCTGTTATAAAATCCTAACTTTACTCTTTACCCAACGCAATTCGTTTGTTTGGAAATGTAAAGTGAAACTCACAAGAGACTTAAAACAATATTGGTTTCAAATTTGAATGTTCTATGCATTACAATACCCTGACGTTTGAGTTTTTTGTTCATAATAAAATCATTCTTCCACCTTTCGTATGAGTATTGATCGATATTACAACGTACTTTAAAATAAATTTTTGTGAAATCGGATTACAATTGAATTTGCCTAACTTTTTTTACGGTACAGTATTTGTATAGCATTTGCAAAAAAAATTCTGAAAATTTATTGAAATTAATAAAATTTTTATTCTCCATCTTTCGGCATCAACGTGAATTAATTAATGTATGTTTGGTGGAAAGAACGTGTAGTCACCTCAAAAGCTCATTTTTGGTATTATAGTACCAAAGTTTTGTCGACAGGTACACCTTCGTGCAACAACTCATATGAAAATCGATTCATTCTCATAGCCACATCAAATTTATAAGTGGTATGGTGTAATGCTTCATAGGTCTTGTGTTATCGGACAAACTTCAACAAATCTTAATCTCGTGGGTAATGCTTTCACAATCATCTTTTTTGCTGAAATGAAAGGTTTCCATAGCGACTTATATGCAGTTCATGGAGAGAAATTAATCTTGATGAAAGATGTTTTAAACTTCGAGGAGTTAACCACAAGTGCTCCAGGAAATAGTTACATAGGACGGTCATGTAAATTTATGATGATTGAGAAATGACCATAAGTCATAACTAACTAACAGCACTTGTTGTAACAATTTAAGCGGCTTAACCCTCAATACACGCTTTTAGTGCGGCGTCGGCTTATGTTAAAGTATTCACGTTCATCTACAACATTCGTCTACACCAAATTGAATTTTCGCTATGGTTTCGGGTCATGTGATCATGATCATACTACAACATTGGTTGGTTCGGAGAAATTCTCTCATTTTTCGGAGTCTTGCCTGATTAAAATCAACTTAGTGTGGCAATAGAGTAAGAGACGAAAAATGGTGAGCTTATCAGCTTATGCACTTCATCATTAAAATTCGTACATTTTGACAAAAGCCGACGCCGCATTAGCGCCAAAACTTTGCCCCTCACGAAAACAATTTTTCTCGACTAGGGAATGCAATATCGTTTTCGTCAATACCGGTATTCGATATTTTGAAATTCAATACAGGTATTAATACCGGTATTTTCGATATTGGAAAGATAATACGAATTGAGAAGTCAAAATTTTAATTAATGAAGACATTTTAGCAAAACCTTTGAATTTATTGTCGTTCCGTTTCGTTTCTGAGCTTCACATTAGTTCATTCTTATTGAAATTAAATTAAACGTATAATACATATGCCGTCATGACATATGAAAACATCAATTTTCTCTTTGAAAAAACGCTCTGAGAAAGCATAGATGCACAAGTAACCGCAAGCAGAAAAAGCCCTTTCTGACTCTATACTTGTCGGCTTAATAAGCAACAAACGTTCATAAGCTTTTGATAAAGCATCCCGTGATTCGAACAAATCAAGTTCCTACCTAATAATTTTTAATAGGAACTTTTCCGGTTGCGAAAAACTGGTGTCATACGAAGTGTTTGATTTAAATGCCATAGCTTTGTCTATAACAGCATCCAGTTCTACGTGCAGCGCTGACTTATTTTTTTTTCTACAGTGGCGAAGAAACAAGCAAACGATCAGATCCACTCTTGCCTTCCGTTTCCATCTCTTCATTTTCTTCCTAAAAATCTCAATATTGTCTTTCAGCTTGGTCATAAAGTAGCCTAGTGCTACATACCTGGAATGTTTGCGGATAACAACGTTTGATTAGGTTTAAGACGACTGTTTCAACTTTCCTTTTAGACGGACTCTCGAATATAGCCTTAAGTTCGGGTATGGTGTTTAGGTGGTCTTCATCATTGGAATGTAGATATTGCAGAACAGCGGAATTCAGATCTTCTTTCTTTTATTCGATTTTTTAAAGCAACGAACAATTTCATCGATACATCGGCCTTTTGTTCATGTAATTGATTGAGAGCGAAAATTAAAATTGCATCTGCGGTGACTAATTTGGCATCTCGCCTACATAAGGCTTCAACTGCAAGTTGAACTGGCTTTAATGCCTTTCCGATATCCCCAATCAACTTGAAATCTTCTTGTGTAAGCCTCAGATCAGGATCAATATCAACGAGTGCTTTTTCGATGCAATTTCATAATTCGTAACATCTTTCAAGTAAATTCGCCAGACTATTCCACCTCGTCTTCACGTCGAGTAAGTGCTGACGTTCCCGGTTGAAATCTGAAACGATATACTTTTGAAGTATTTCGTTTTTTAGCGCTGAACGTCTGAACATTTTTACTATCTTCCGTGCCTTGTTTATTACGAATTTGAAATCGTCAACGATTTCTATGTCCTCTTCATAGTGCTTATCGCCAACATAATCGATTTCGATTTCACCACCTTCGTCATCTTCATCATCGTTTTCTTTCGTTCTTGTCTTCTTATAGAGGACATCAATCACTGCCAATTGAATCCCGTTTGCGGAACATAATTGTTGAAATGAAGAAAACAGTTTGCCAACTTTCGTCATTACAGGCGCTCCATCTGTCATAATGGATACTATATCGCGATCCATAGATAAATTGAATGATTCCACTTTCTGTTTCACAGCGTTCAAACATTTTTCAGCAGTCTTAGAACCTTTGCACCGAACTAATCCCAAAATCCAAATTTTTGAACCTTTGCCGTGAAGAATTATATTTATAAATCGCCGATTTCTACTGGAAGTCCATTCATCGAATGTGACACAAAATCTGGAGCCTGAAAAGAATTCATCAATTTTCGGTGTGTCCTGTCCGTTGCCTGCTCGAGAAAAATGGTTTTCGACATAGGAACCACCTTTGACCTAGACATTTCAATACCTTTGATGTTATCTTTGGAAATAACTATTTTGTGCTTGAATTTCAGATGCTCGTGAAGTCCGGTTGTCGTTCCACCTCTAGTTTGAATAGATTTTTGGCAAATAGAGCAAACAGCGCTATTTTTATCGTTTCTTTTAGTAAAGTGATTCCAAACGCTTCCTTCGAATGTTGCGAACTCATTGGACCCGTACGAAGTACAAAGGTCCTATACGTTTACTACAAACAATTTTATTGCAACATGGCGTAGATCGAGGTGGGAGGGGGGGATGCATCTATTATCGTCTAAATATGACGAATCAGCAATAAAAAAAATGTCCGTCCGTCTGTCCGTCTCCACTTTTTTTTCCAAACGGCTCAACCGATCAGCCTAAACTTTTTTCCCCTAAAAGGTGCATGCCTCCCATGATTCAAGTTCGAAGCTGAGCAAAATCGATCAAGTGGTTCCGGAGATATGGTCGAGGAAGTGACCAAAAATATGATTTTTCGAGGGTCGGTGAAACTTTTTCGCAAATATGGGGAAATATGGCCCAATCCTGGTATATGGCCACTTCCATAATTGGGCAGGATGACCCGGATCTCCAGAACTGTGAGAGTTAGAAAGTTAGTTTCGAAGGCGAAGTTGTAGAGAATTAAATATAAGCGAACACGTGTTTCAGCGTTTGAAATATGGCCCAATCCTGGTATATGGCCACTTCCATAATTGGACAGGATGACCCGGATCTCCAGAACTGTGAGAGTTAGAAAGTTAGTTCCAAAGGCGAAGTTTAGAAAAATAAATTTAAGCGAACACGTGTTTCAGGGTTTTGGGGAAATATGGCCCAATCCTGGTATGTGGCCACTTCCATAAATGGGCAGGATGACCCAGATCTCCAGAACTATGAGAGGTAGAAAGTTGCTTCCAAGGACAAAGTTGTAGACAATAAAATTTGAGATAACAAGTGTTTCTGGGTTTTAGGGAAAAACGACTTAGTCCTTGGATATAAGCTTTTCTAGATTTTCTGGAGACATACTTCGGTAGGGCCTTTGACATTACCTTGGATAATTTCTATGGATCTTTGAAATTCTTACAGTTATAAAAGAACAGAAAGCGTTGGATTGTTTGCTTATTTGTATATTTAGGTACGTTCGAGTCACTTTGCCACATCTATTCTGTTTGTCACATCTATTCTGATACGTACGGGTCTTTGGTTATGTTTATTACTATGATTACTCTCAACATTTGTTACATTATTTTCGTTGGCCATCGCACTAAAATAAATGTTAAAATAAATGAAATGACAGCATCGAGCGGTGTATCATGCCATATAACCAGTAAATTTCCATTAAAAATAGACGTAATATTTCGATATCAATACCGGTATTTTTGGGTCAATACCGGTATTCGATATTGGGATTTTCTGATATTAATACCGATATTGCATTCCCTATTCTCAACCGATAGGAATGAAAGTCATGTTTTCCCTCCCAGCGATGTAAAGTAACTATCGTCGATTTTAGGGTGAGAAATTTTTTACCACAAAGAACGAATGTCTGAGTTCTGCATTAGGGCATATCATAACACAATTCAAATCAACTGTAGAAAAAATACGATATTTTACAACCGTTTTCTCTCATTTTATTTGCCTCATACACATTGCTAAAACAACAAAACCGGAAATACTTGGTTACAAAATGCTCATGTTACAGTTTTCAGGGACGTTGTTAATGGTTTTTTAATTTTGCACCTTTCTTTCCAGATCCATTCGGTGGAAAATTTCGTATGCAGTGTTAATTCACACTTAACAACTCGGCAGGAAAATGAACGACTAAAAGGCATTATGGCAAGAATTGAATCGTATGATGTTGTGGTAAAGTAAACATTCTAACATTTTGCTTTAGCAATATTTACATTGTAGATACTTTTGTCTTTGGCTGGCATGATTTTTCGAAATGATTCGAAACCACATTTTACTGTCTATTTACTTAGTTTTCAAAACAAATGATGTGAAGCAAAGAAAGATATTAGTTTTATTATCATCGCTAAGTGTCGCAACTTAAGTTCCCGGTGGGCGTTTTTACACAGTTTATGATCCAATTAATTTTTTGGAATTGTTTTTTTTACGTTATTACTTTTTCATAATGGAGTTGCGACTTGCGTCACTTCATCTTCTAATTAACGCATTTAGGGCAGCATTGGTTTCTGTATAACAAATTTCATTATGAAATAGATAAAATGTCAACAAATTCATATTTTTGCTTGTTTGAAGTTGAGGTTTATGAAATTCGCTGTAGTTTGACAGAAGCCGATGCCGCACTAAACGCGTCAATCCATGCTGATACCAAAGTGTACAAAATTTCATGTCGAAATCGATAATTTGTCAAGCCATGAGAATTGATGGGCTTGTCGACTTATGGCTCATTCCACAAACCATTATACCGTTGTAAACAATGTAAATGCTATAGAAACTGAGTGTACACAAATGTAGTTTCGCTCACTTTTATAAAAAAGTTACCAGTTTGTATGGAAAACAATGGTAAACGCAAGCAAATTAACAATGTTTGCAAAGTAGATGTGTTGTAATGTAAGGAACGGTATGTTTTGTCTCGATTTTAAAAGACCATGTAGTAAGAGTAAAAAAGATGCAAATAACGTTCCTTACATTACATACCGTTGGAATGAGCCAAATAACGTTCCTTACATTACATACCGTTGGAATGAGCCATGAACTTTATCATGACACGTATATTTTGACGTATGCTGACGTCGCACTAAACGCCTGTATAAGGTCGATTTCATCGGTTCATTTCATCAAGAGTGAACGTTATTTTCACTTCATTCACTCTTAGTTAACTATCCATGACAATTTAAGATAAAACACAGCACATTCCATCCTTGCGTTACCTTTACGAATTAGCTTGAGTTACCATTATTTTATGCAAAGTGGTATATTTTCCATATTGTGAGTGAAACTACATTTGATGTACACTCAAATTCTATAGCGTTTACATAATTTACAAAGTAGAAATACCGATGGAATGGTTCATATGACTTTGTTGTAATGTCTTCATTCAATGGACCTCATTCCACCACGAACATTTTCGTATCCATTTCCTCTTCTGATAAGTTTTACACCGAACGCTTTACCTTTGTTTAACAAAACAGGTTACATTCTAATTTTGGTGTTAAATTTTATCGTATGAATAATAAAAGTAATTTATCGAGCCCTGGAGACTCAATGGCGCTTGGGAATAATAACAAACGTCTAATTTATCATCAAAATTGAAAGCATGGCACAAATCGTAAAAGTCGTTAACCATTCTTAACAAAACGCCATCAACATTTTAGCATAAGAGTTTCTTGTGCAGTTGTGGAATAGGTGAACGTTATGCAACCGAATCGGTGAAAAAGTACGGGGCTGCAACACCGTAAAATAACTTGACTTCTACGTCTGAAAGTTACGGTTCGGTTGTAACCAAATTAAATATTTTTTTTTTAGAAATTTTCACAAACACCCTTCGAACGCATGTGTGTTTTTTGTGAAATTACTGAATCCAACAAAAGCAGGGGATTTAACAGTCCGAACCCCATTTAACCTTTTGTGTATTTTTTCCCTATGTTACTTACACACGTTCTACACATCAGGATTCAAACAACGAACACTTGGATAAAATGGCCAAACAATATAGCTCAATGTTTGATTTGTGTGGTCCGATGAAAGGTTGTGCGGCCACCCAAGGTAGACACCTCTTTATGGAAGGAGATCTTAAGTTCAAAGACAACATAAATAAGGTAATAACGATGAGAGAGTAGGCTGCAAGTATTAAAGTGAATTAATTGAGTTTTTGTTTTTGAAATGTGATTTAGGTGGATGTTCATTGTTTCCTGCTCACAGATATTTTGTTGGTGTGTAAAACAATTGCGAAAAAGGGTCTTGGAACTTTAAAGGTACGTTTGATATTAGCATTTAGTGCAAAGCCGTATTCCTTTGGTATTCCTTTGATCTATTGTGAAGAAATCTATGTTTTATCAACAATTTTGTTTGCTTGGAACGTGTCCGAAGTTTCAGTATTTTTAGAGAATTCTGTAAATTGTATTTAGTCTGTGGGCCAATTGCAAATTGAAGGGAATTTTACGTTTATCACGACATTTGTATCCAGTCACGATATTTTGAAGTTTGAAGTTAGGTATAGGAAAAATAGGAGGTGGATTAGTTGAGAGATAGGATTTGGTGGAATCAAGGTTTTCTGGGTAGAATGAGGTGTGGAGTTGGTAGGGTCCTCTTATGTGAAAAATTATTTCAATAATTTTTTTTTGCCTTTTTTAACCATCAGCGAATCACCGATGATTTAGATCCAAATTGACCAAACTATCCCTACTTTCCTATATCCATGACAATGGTTTATTAAGTAGCGATAGATACTTTATGTTTTCACCCTTCCTGTCCGTCCGTCCATCTGTGCAATCACAAATGATGCACATATGAATCACCAATAATTCACAGTTGAATCACAAATGATTCACAGTTGAATCACCAATGATTCACATTTGAATCACCAATGATTCACAGTTGAATCACCAATGATTCACAGTTGAATCACCAATGATTCACAGTTGAATCACCAATGATTCACAGTTGAATCACCAATGATTCACAGTTGAATCACCAATGATTCACAGTTGATTCACCAATGATTCAAGTTGAATAACCAATTAGTTGAATCACAAATGATTCACAGTTGAATCACCAATGATTCACAGTTGAATCACCAATGATTCACAGTTGAATCACCAATGATTCACAGTTGAATCACCAATGCTTCACAGTTGAATCAGGGGTCATGCACAAATTACGTACGCAGATTTTTTGATGTTTTTGACCCCCTCCCCCCCCCCTCATCGTACGCTTCCGTACTAATTTTGAGACCCACCCTGTCGTGTACGTACGATTTCCCCCCCCCCGTCATTAAAAGAATTTGAAAAATCCCTTTATTCGTTCGTCCATGCCTGTGTCATATGTTTCTCTATAGAAATGACAGGCACTTTTTTCATTTCATTTTGTTTCTTTTTAATTTCTGAAATCGACTCCTTGGAATGTTCCACGTCTAGACATGTACGCCGTTAAAAAATTGTCGGCGGCGGCGGCGTCACTAAAAAAAACATCGGCGCCGGCGCGCCGATAAAACTAGTGTTGTCAGCGTCGGCGCACCGTCGGCGCGCCGACGCATAAATCAAAAAAATTTGATCGAAATTAAAACAACAAATTTTTTAACTGATTTTCTTTATTCGTATTAAACTTCGTCATAATTTCTGAATTTAACCTCCTTTATAAAACTATAGTTATTATGGATGAACAAAATATAGTCCAGCTTGTCCGGAGACAATCGCGATCGTTTTGAATCAATAACGATTCCTGCTATCGAAAAATTTCGTTCACTTGGAGTACTTGTAATCGGAATAGAAAATAACTTTGAAGCCAATTTAGATAATTTTGGCATTGAACTTTCTTGATCTTTCCAAAAAGTTGAAATATTTTTTACTTCAACTTTCCATACCAAGTAACAAATAGCACTCACGTTCACTTTCTGAACGACTTGCTGTCGATAAATTTTCTCTTAATGACGATAAAATTGTATGTCTTTGTACCAGCTCGTCAATGTACGATTGAGATTGACAGCTAGCCTGTATCGAATTTCCGACGTTATTTTCAACGTTACTTTCAACGTTCTTTTCAACTCTATTTTCGATCCATTTACTCAGCAAATCGATTGCTGATACGTTGTTTTGTTTGAGATATTCCCTGACATCAAACAAACCTTGAAATCTCGGGTCCAGCAACGCCGACACAACATGAAGTTCCGACAATGGAAATCGGTGATCAAAATTTTCCTTCATGTTTTCTTTGAGGCGTTTGATTTCTAATGAGTCCTGCGGCGCTGTTTCCAGAAGAGCCTTCAATTCACTCATAAACAACACCGCATAATTCTGTGTTGGATATTGATCACCAGAAAGTAGTTCCGTGATTTTCTTGAAATGTTGAAGAAATTGGCACAACTCTTGAAGGAGGGCATAGTCCGTTTGAGACAAAATGAGATCACCCTTTTCAATGCTGAAAAGATAGTATTGACTTTAGCTCCGAGAAATGTTGCAAAAAATCGATATGAAAAATTAAACTTTTACCTTTGAAGCATTACGTTGATGACATTCCTGTTTTGGCATATAAAACTTTCGATCATTATTAGCTGACTATGCCATCGTGTTTTTACGTCAAGTTTCAATGTCTTTGACGATTCTGAGGAAGACGACTCATCAACTTCTTCTTCTTCAACGAATACAAGAAGTTCTTCGCTCAGCCTAGTCATTTCTTTCGCCAACGCCTCTTGATCCTTGGAGAGCTTTTCAAAGAGTGATGTTCGGTACCGAAGAGCCTTAACAATATTTTTGACCTTGGTAACTAAGTTGAAGATTGTAGGAGTTTTTTTGAAACCGTCTTTCGTGATTAAATTGTGGAGACCATGTCCTACGCATAACAAATTCTCGAAATTACTCGAAGTTTGCATGCTAACCGACAATTCGATCCTGAATTGATAGTGTAATTAGTCACCGAAGAATTGAATGGTTTTGAAGCAAACGAAACATATTTACCAGCATCTGTCACCATGTACAGTTTCTTTTTATCTAGTCCAAACTCGAAAAGAATTTTTTCAATTTCTGCATGAATATTTATGCCCGTATGTCTTTCGGGAAAATGGATCGTTGCCAACGTCAAATTTATCATTCGAAATCGATTATCAATAAAGTGTAATGTGAAGGTGATATAACTCCTACACCTGTGCTTGTCGCTCCATAAATCGAACGTCAGTGAAGCATGATCGGGACAATCAGTTTTTATTCTCTCTTTCACATACGACTTGCAGTCTTCATATATCTCATTGAGAGAACGGGCAATCGAAACACGACACGGCATGTCTTCAGGTGAAACGATTATGTTGTATTTCTAGAAAATCATTGCTTTTAACGGAAACGTAATATTTTGAATTTGATGACACTAACCATAACAAAATCTGTAAGTCCTTCACCAGAGACCAAATTGAATGGAAAAAGGTCCTTGCAGCACAATAACACTAAGTCACGTATCAACGCAAATTTTTTTTTTGTAGCTGTGCCACCAACTCGCCGGTTCGTATTGAAAAATGTATCTAAAGTACGCATTGTCTCGTTTAACGGTTTATGTTGTGTGATTCCGTGTGATTGTAAATGGCGTGCCAAATTTCCAGTACTAACTGATTTAGCGTAGGACTTAATGCTGCAACTAATAAATGTACAATTTGGTAAGCAACACGGATCGACTTAAGTTTGGGTCTACCTACTCTTTCAATAGTTTTGATGTCGGTGAACGTTCTAATTCTATTTGGAAACATCGGCTACACACATACTTATCAGCAAATGGATTTGATTTTGCGCCATTCGAGACATTCGATTTCAAAACTAAGTCACCGAAAAACATCCATACGAAACTGTCTTTTAATTGATTTACAAGCAAAATTTCACACTCACTTAATTTCAAGTCATTATTCGGATCTCCGATATTTTTTGCTAATTTACTACTTGTAGTAGTAACAGTACTTTTCTTTCGTTTATTCATGATTTTGAATCTTTTGACTTGTACTTGTTGCACTACGATGTCAAAAAGTTACTAGATAGATGAACACAATTTTCATGCCACAAATATCTAATTTGAATGCAATAGCAAAACAATGGACCACAAATTGTATTCAAACACAGTTGATGAGAATATTGTGATAATAGGGGTAGATCATTTTTTAATGTAACACAGGCAAAATGTTGATGAAAGTGATGAACATTACATTTTATTCTAATTTAATCATAAGTTTGATGATTTTCAAAACGCCGAAGAAAACATGTCGGCGGCGGCGGCGGCGTAAAGATTTTTTTGTCGGCGGCGGCGAGGAGTCGGCGTGACACTTTTTTCGGCGGCGCGGCGGCGCGCCGATGTCGGCGTACATGTCTATCCACGTCATCTATATTCAACCAGTCGGCTTCCTCTACGTCGTCTCGAGGTATGATTGCCAACAGTTCGTTGGCTCGAAGAGCGGCGATACGTTTCGGTCGCACTTTCGGAACGATTTGTGAATTCGAATTCGATAAAACTAATCAAAATTAATTTTTTTCTGCGTACGTATAATCGTGCTCGACACCCCCCCCCCCACCGTACGCTTCCGTACGAATTTTGAAACTCCCTCCCCCCCAAAGTGCGTACTTAATGACCCCTCATCAATGATTCACAGTTGGATCACCAATGATTCACAGTTGAATCAACAATGATTCACTGTGAAATCACCGCTGATTCACCGGGGAATCACCGATGATTCATCGTTAATCAATTATGCTTTATCGGAGAATCACCGATGATTCATCGGGGAATCACCGAAGATTCATCGGGGAATCACCGATTATTCATCGGGGAATTTCCATTGATTCATCGGGAAATCACCGATAATTTATCGGGGAATCACCGATGATTCATCGGGGAATCACCAATGATTCATCAGAGAATCACCAATGATTCATCGGAGAATCACCAATCACAGTTTTATGTTTCATATTTTAATTTTGGAAGAATAATGTTGAGATTCGAGCGTTACGTAACAGTAAGGCTAGACGCCCTCCCCTCTCCTCCCTCGAGCGTTACGTAATTTAGAGACGGCCCCTAAGGAAAGGAGGATCAGATTCCCAAAGGTTATACTTCATCTCGGATTTTTTTGCTGTCAGACGGCACCCGAAAATCGATCCCAAAACTTCACGTTATATGCCAACACAGATATTGCTCTTTTTTTTGTCAATTTCATGCAGTTCCATTAACTTCCTTTGAACTCAACTAAACTACTTCATTTTAAAATAAATTGAAATTGCGTTGTGATACGAATGACAACAAAAGTGTGGATGTCGTAAAAGTTAACGTCAAAGCTCACAAACAAGTCTTTACCTTTGAGCATATATCAAAACTTTCTAAATAAATCAGTTTTGTTGAGAATAATCGGAGGTTATTTCTCTTCATTGCCGTTCCTATTCCCGTAATATATGAGAAACTCACTGCATTTCTCCTGATTACATACAAAAGAGTGAGTGATGAAGGAAGATTCATTTGAGAGTTGTTATTTTGAAAATGGTTTTCATGCTGAGTAATACATTCTAAAGTAAATTATGTAAAGTAGCTGCAAATACGTGATACTTATACCGAATGCGTGTCTTGAGTGATTCGGAAAAAAAATAATAATAAATGAATTTCGGTTATGGAAATAAATTCTTTTCAAGTTTTTTTGCGAATACGGTTCAAAAGAACACAATTTAATTACAACACTTTTTTGAAAAGTATGGGAATTGGCACGACGCTATGTAATGTATGTCTCAGGAAGGTGGGTCCTCAGGGGAGGGAGGGGTCTCAACCCAAAAATTCTTTTTTACAATTTTTCAGACATAATTTAAGTATGGGTTAGAGACCTCTCCATAGGGTGCAAGGGGGTCAGAACTCAAAAAAACATTTTTTTGCTATGTTGCAGAGAAAATTAAAGAGAGCATTTTAGCCGATGTGAGTATGGGTTCGAGACTTTTTCTTAGAACCCCAGGTGAGAAAAGGGGGTCAACTCAAAACATTTACTAAAAAAAATTTCGGCAATTTTTTTTTAACAATATTTTTAAAAAATTTATTTTTGCAATTTTTTTCTGAAAATTTTTTGCAATTATTTTTTTTTAAATTTTTTTGAAAATTTTTTGCAATTTTTTTTTGAAAAATTTTTTTAATTTTTTTTTTTTTTAATTTTTTGTTACGGTCGTGTGCTTATATATTTACTTGTTATCAAGTTTCAGCTATTTTCAAGGTTTTCCGTACAAAAAATACACTGAAAAAAGAGATAACGTCGATAATGTAGAAAACAGCATAACAAGTAAATTTAAAAGCACATGTTTGTATTTTTTTTTTTTTGCAATTTTTTTTTTATTTTTTGCCATTTTTTCTTTAAAATTTTTTGTAATTTTTTTTGTTTTAAATTTTTTGCAATTTTTTTTGTAATTTTTTTTGACATTTTTTTCAATTTTTTGAAAATTTTTTGGTTCTTCAAAATTGTCTTATTTTTTGTCGTTGGCCTTTTTGTTGAGTTCTGTGACTGGAAATGCGAAAGACAAAGTTTTGAATGGCAAACAATCCAAAGCAAAAATTCTACCCAGTACTTTATGCTATTTACATTTCCAGCCCAAGATCTTTAAGAGGCATGCTGGTGACAAGTTAACTTTGCTGCCGTGTAAATCATTCCGAAGCTTTTTCTATCATTAAGAGAATCTTAGCTTTTGTGCATATTACCTGAATCGGGAACCAAAATAAAAGTCTTTGTGAAATAGGCTTTTATTTAGAGCTCTCCATGTCGCTGGCACCACCTTCACAATTTAGATCTGTAACATTCTATGTCTGAAGCTTAAGTTATTCCAATTCCAGACACTTCGGCGAAATGGATTAGTAGGAAAAGTAGTCTATGATTCGGGGCTCATTTAAGGCTGATGAATGAGCCGGTGTTAAGTTTAGGCCTGCCCTGGGGCACAAGTCATTGAATTTTTGTTGCAAAATAGCTTGCCATATCATTTATCATGCCTTTCTGTTACGGAAAATTTGGAAATTCGACGGTTTCGCTTTCCAAATCCAGAGCAACAAATATCAACAATACTGCGCCGCAGACTGTGAAAAAAAGCGGGGTCGAGAGCCCATGTAGAGGGAATATCCCCCTTGTGGTGTCTAAGGCGCAGAGTACGGCCGCCTGCAGGGCGTTACTAAGCCCGCCGCAGGTACGGGGGTGAGGGGGCAGAATCTCCCTATAGTAAATATAATAGACTGCCGCCACTGACGTACAATTGTTCATTCGAGGTCACAAAACCCTGAGGCTTCAAATTACGGAGGATCATCTGGAACATGATGTCTTTAGATTATGACGCCTCAGGATTTTGTATTTTGACGCATCCTGATTTTGACGTCAATGGAATTCGCCACTCCCGGATTTATCGTCCGGATTTTGTCGACTGAGTATATTGTGCCTCCGGATTTAGAAGGTGAGTCGAATTCGACGATTCATTCCGATAGAAAACAATAAAAATGTGGAAATATGGGAGGTCGAGTCAGCGCAGCGTGGTGTAGAGGCGGGACCATCCAACCCTTAAATATAGCTAGATACGAAAGTGATGCATGGTAAAGTTGAAACGGTATAGTTGAATTTTTCACAATGGATCGTGTTGCATTACTGGCTGAACAGATAATACACTGCGAATTTCAACTACGAAAAATCCAAAAAATGACATCCAGCTAGATTTCTTTATGTAAAACTCCGAGACCCCCTAAAAACTCCGAGACCCGCAATTTTGATAAAGAAATCGAACCGGTGTTTATTTCACTTCTTCTTTTGGATTTAACGTATTGTAATAGAAACGAATACTGAAGAAAAAAAAATGAAATAATTTCGAGTTAGTTTTCATTAGCGGCAACACTGTGAAAAATTGGCATGAAATCATTTGATCTTGTGCTTTCATTTGAATCTCAATGAGCTTCAAAATATTCTTATTTGATGTCGAAAAAAATCTTTCATCGAAAAATGTCCTAAATGTCCTCATTTTGGACCGGCTGCAATTTCGTCGACTCACTGTAATCAGCAAATGACTAAAAGCTTTCAATTTACTTTTAGGTGATTCGTCAACCATTTATTACGGATCGACTTGTGATAAAAGTGAAAGAAAATACTTTATATTCTGTATATTTGAATGAATTCAATGTGGCTGTGAATGCATTTACACTTCAGTGTCCGGAGGCGAAGGTAATGAAATCATGATATCTAATTTGTGTGCCGATACGATGGATGAACTTTCATCCGCAAAATATTTTACCAAAGAAACCATCCCTCAATTATGAGACACCTGTAGCTGTTAAGAAAAACAAATTAATTCTCGTAAATCATTTAGGGGAAAAATATTTTACGAGAATAATTAAATTTGTCGGTGGTTTCATCTTTCAGCGGCAGCTGTTTGTAGAACAGATTTGAAGCAATTACTTTGAAAAGTAAATTTCTAATGTAAAAAAAAGGAACGCCACCACAAACCCTCTATAAAGTCGGGTATTAAAAATTCGGTTACGTGAAAGAGAAAGTAGAGGATTTTGTTTGACTTGTTGCGAAAGACAACTTAAAGTTTAATTTTAATTGAATAAGTGACTGATGTTTCAGAGTTGGCACGATGCAATAACCAAAGCAAAACACATTTATTCGCGACTTAAACAAGGTTCCTCATGGGATGGATACAACATAAAATATGGTAGCACAACCGAAACACTCGGAGTAAAGAAATCGCCAATGAACAGTTCAATGGGTAGTCGTGTCTCGAGTTTGAACAATAGCCACAGGTTGGTCGTCCTAATTCTTATTTGTTGGCATTAAATTGACGAAAATTAATTTATAATTGCAGCGGATCAGTGGAGTTAACCGAATCGAAAACTGTGTCCATCGACTTCGACAAAGCTAATTCACTTTCCAGCGATGAGGGAACGTCATCGCACGGAATGCTTAATTTGAAAAAGGTTCCACAAAATAGTCCCACCAAATTCAAAGGAACAAATACGTTGAACGTTCAACCGTTACACCATTTGGGCCAAAGTCTACCGAATTTAAATTTGAATCAAATTACCATTAGCAACAATACTCTGCTTGTGCCGGGTACATCAGGCCAATCGAATTTGTTATCGCCGAGTCATCGTGGAATTTCATATCCGCCTCCGTCGCCTACGAGGTATGTTAGAGGATTCCAAAAAGTCATTCGCAAACTGAGAAATGTCAGCCGCTCTTTCGTAATTTCCGAGCATTCCATCTGAATTTTAACGCAAGATCTGCTCGGACGGAGCTCATATTTGACATATTCTCGACTCGACTTTCCTGCATACCCTAAGAGCTACTTTCTCATTGGCATATCGATATTTCAAATAGCGACAACAGGTTCGATTTTAGGTTTGCAACGGGGAAGTAATCAGTGAAGAGAACTTAACGCATTAACGTGAAGGCTTGCCTTTTCGCGGTGATCACAGGAGCAGCTAGAGAGTCCCATCTTTACCAGTGGCTATCACTCTCACCACTCCGTTTCATGCAGAGCAATTTTCTGCCCAATTTTCTATCGATAAGAAATTTCTTAAAACGATCAAAATTTTCAAACGATCAACTTATCGACACAAATTTTCGATGAAGTCGATGTTGTATACATCTGAATAAAATCATATCGTTCATAAAAAATTTTGTGACGATAAGTTGATAGTTTGATAATCTCTGTCGTTTTAAAAAATTTCAAACGATCTACTTATCGACCCAAAATTTTTTGAGGAAACCGATTTTTTGAAAATTGTTATCGTTTCTCATCGGGAAGAAGCGCTTCGTGTCCACTTCCCTTCGTAGGCGTCTTAATGGGCAGTGAACTTCGAGTCTATTCATTTCTTCAGCTCTTTCACGCATGTCGAAATGTAGATGTGTGTGAAAACCTCTGGCCCGCAGTTGAACAGTCTTTCCTAGCCAAATCACCAGCCCTAGACAGTTCCAAAAACTCTCAAAAACGCCAAAAATATATTTTTTTTATTTGTTGAAAGAAAATTTTCGGTGGAAAAAATGAAAAACTTCATTTTTTTCAATTTTTGTACTTTAAAGCGTCGTCAGCGCCACCTATTTTGCCCAATACCTTTTTCCTGCAATCGCAATGACATCGAGTTCGTCGTGTGGACACATTGGGTAAGATAGGTGGCGCTGACGAAGCTTTAAAGTACAAAAATTGAAAAAAATCAAGTTTTTGATTTTTACCAAAATTTCAAAAAATTAAAAAAAAATATTTTTGGCGTTTTGGGTCAAATAATATTTTTTGTGGGGTTACAGAATCGACTTGGGAAACCTTTTTTCGGAACTTCCCAACCAACCCTCTCTTTGTCATCTATACCAGAGCTCCCTTCGACCCAAAAAGAGCATACATAAAGTCTTCATGTGTATGGAACATTACAGACAGAGGTTCCGAAAACCCGGAAAAAATGCAGACGTCACATAAATCTGATGAAATCAAAAGTCGGTCTATTCCAGCTGTCAAAATGACGTTTTAAAAGTCAAAGTTAGAAGTAAGCGAGCAGTTGAGAAAATCGGGGAATCTGTGTTTCGTCAATGAAAAATTGACGATAAACTGAAGAAAAATCCAGCAAACGACTTTAACGTTTGAAACGTCACGTTGACAGTTGAAATAAACCGACTTTTGATCCCAAACTCGCATGACCCGATTCCTCTTGGCTTAAGGCACCTTAAGAGACAATATATAGACATATGAAAAGGATGACAATTTCAAAATTTCCCATGCTCAACAGCTACCATATTTGCGAGAAGAATCGAAAATTATGTTCCAATTTTCTTTGTAGGGCAACACTGAGACGTGGATTTGCATTTTCATCGTCAATCAAAAATCCGCCGCTAATCAAGTCGAGGAACATAACATCACAAAATAGTTTTAGTTCCATACAGGCACCGTCCTCATCAGGGAATCCTTCAACATTATCACCGTCGGTTTCACCATTAACCGTTGGCCCCATTATTAACAGCTTCATTCAACACCAGCAAGTTAATATTGGCGATAGTATTGCTCACAGTACCGAAAGTGATGTTTGACTGATTCCAACTTTCTTCGTCGTAGCAATCCGTATACGATGGGCTCTGTAAAAAAAAAGTTTTATTGTATTTTAAATGACACGATGTGAGAATATCGGAAAGTAATAAAAGAAATTTGCCTTTCGTGTTCATGGAAATGATTAAAATATCGTTATGTAGTAATTGTTACAACCAATCAATAAGTTTTAAAAAACAAAAATCAAATTAACTTAAACAAAATAAAAGCTTTAGATAAAGTTGTAGGCAGTCGGATGATAGAATATTTTAACCAAAGGGACACATCATTTTATCGTAAGCCTTTCCTGTAGAAGAGAAAATTGAAAAATTTACAATAATATTTTTATTAAAGTTTAAACGCAAAAATTGTATCAAGTTGTATATAATATTGGATAGAGCTTTTTAAACCATTTTTATTTGAAATTTTATTATTAAAGCGCAACAATCAAATCCACACAATTTTCGTTCGTTCGAAAGTTTTTCTTTTCTTATTTCGACTTAGTAGTTCTTTGTGGAAAATAACCTTCAGCGCAATATTGAAGAGAAAACGGGATACAAAGCAATAAAAATACATATTTTAATTCAATCGACGCTAACATTTTCTTTCGATAGGAGCAAAGTGAAGTTGAAGCAATGGTGAAAATAAAATGCACATTTGTTATGAATAAAAATTAAGGTACAGAAGGGGCTAGTCTTCACCGCATTCCCTGAGATTCTGGGAAATTTAAAACTGTCAGCATTAATTTCGTACTTTTCTGAGTTGTTCCTTCCCCATTCATCACCTTAAGAGCACAGCCGATAAAACGATGTTTTTCCAGAGTAACTTTTGTTAAAAAAAATTGTCAAATTCAAAAAAGTACCTTAATAGCTATATAAATTCATTTTTTTTTATTTTTCAATGTTTTTATTTAAGCGAAAAAAAAGACTGCTCACAATGGCGCAGCCAGTAAAAAAAAATTCATTGTTTTATCATTACATCTATTAGTTGAGCTAGTTGAGATTGCTTAATTTTTTAATAAACTTTTAGCTAGAAGATAAGTCTGCACTCTCATCCAGGACACTTGGTGCCAAAAATTTGAAAATGTCAAAATTAGGGAAGTAGTGAGTACATTGCCTTATATTAGTTTATAATTTCACACCTGGCTGCGTACTTGAGCTCTGTACCTGGGAATAAAGAAGGCAGTCTGGTGCTGAACATCTGTTTTTACCAAAGTGTAGGAGGTAGTGAGATCTATACGTCATATAAGTTTCGATTCGGCACCAAGCTGAGTCCTTGAATGCAGGTGGCAGCAACCAGGTACCTTGTCAGACCAAGACAGTCTGGCACTGAAATTCTGACTACGCCTAAATGGAAGAAGGAACAAGGTTAATAGTCAGTAACGCCATCGAAGTCGGCACGAGACTGCGTACTTGAGACCTAAAGCTGGGAATAAAGTAGGCTGCCTGTTTTTGCCAACGTGACGTAACCTTAGTTTCAATTCGGCACCAGAGTAATGTTGCCCCCTGCATTTAAAGTGTCATAACTCAAGGACGCAACCTAGTGCCTCTCAACAAGTTCCCCGCGTACATCACAGACGGACTTGATATCATGATTCGACGAACGGTGAAAACAATAATAGGGCTACCTCAACGTACCAACGACAACTTGTTTTACGCCCCACGAAAACTCCGAGGTTTAAGGCTATTCCGCGCGGCTTGGGAAATATATTTACAACATTTTTCCTTGACGTCAAAACTCTCGAAGATCGATGGCGGACTATTCCAAAGTGTAACCGACTGTCATGCCGAAATGGAATCCTGTGTCCAAGCGCTGAATGTGTCAGGTGAAACTTCGAAGGCCTTAAGGGCGGCCCTACGTCACGAAGCGTTCGTCAAATGGTGTGGCCTAAAATATCAGGGTATCGGTGCAATGCACTTCGAAACACACACACCAAGCAACGACTTCGTTTATAATAAAAATTCACTCTCCTCCTCAGAATGGGTGGCGGCCATCAAATTGAGTACGAACTATGCCAACCTGAACGGAGTACCAGGAGTTGATAGCACTTCCAACCTTTGTCGCAAATGTGGCAGAGAGATTGAAACAATACAACACGTTACTGGAAACTGCTCATCAAATAGCTCTCTGATCACCGCTCGTCATCATAGCGCCGAGGTCCTGCGCGAAAAGGGCTACGAATGTTTCGAAGAAATCTACGCAATTGACACGGAAGGCAGATCTCGTTTAAGCGACATCATTGCATTCGACCCGAAATCGTCAGCGTCCTATATCATCGACCCCACAGTCCGATATGAAAAAAATAACCCCGAGCAAGACAAAGAAATTGGACTAGAAAAATCAATGATCTACGACAAATGTATACCGTTTTACAACGAAAAATACGTTCCAGTTTCGGTCCAAGAAAATGGTCGGTTTTGGGCTTGTTCTTTGGAAGCCTAGGCACCTTTGGTGAAAGTGTTTTAAATTTCTTTAAAGATTTTAAATTAGACGTCCCTAAGCTAAGGGAACTGTCCGAACTTATTTTGATAAAAACGATCCACATCATAAATCAGCACATTTACGATTAACCTTTGTTATGATAATTAATCTATTTAAAAAAAAATCAAAACGACTAAGTCAGTTTGGCGATTGTCTTTAGTGATAGATCGATACACTGTGTTTTTTAGCAACCTTTGATACAAGGGCAGTTCTTTTATTTGTATTTTTTTAATGTAAATAAATGTTTCTATCTATGTGACGTATAGATCCCACTACTGCCTATAGTCTGGTGAAAACAGATACTAAGCACCAGACTACCTTCTTCAATCCTAAGTACAGGGCTTATGTACGCAGCCAGGTGTCAAATTATAAACTAAATAAGGTAATGTACACGCAGCTTCCTTAATTTTAGCATTTTCAAAAGTTTGTCAAAAAATTGAGCAAAAAAAAGTTTCTCAACTACTGGATGAAAAAACAATGACAAAACTTTTTTGAAGTTGACAATTTCTTTCAACAAAAGTTACGCTGGAAAACATCATTTTTATCGGTTGTTCTCTCAAGAACCATAGCATACCTATCAAAAAGATTGAACGTAGAATCGAGAATCCTGGGTTTCAGTTGAGGACACACAGTATTAGAGATATGCCCGTTTTCTCGTCTAATCCGCAATCCAAGGTCCTGTAATATCTACTTCGATTCATGTCTAGTTTGTTAAAATGTTAGCACAGACGTTTCGCTAGCATAATTCGTAATGTTCGGATTCAAAAAATATCCAATTTCTCTGAGGTAGCAGCAACCTTCATCATTGTTCATTGAATCCTACGTTAAGACGAGACTTGGCCTGACTACCTTTTCGTAATCTTGTAAAAATCTAAATAATGTAATAAATTATACATCTTTATCGAGATTTGGCCACATTTTAAAATCAAAACGTTTGAAGTATCGAAGCAGGTGGAAAATTTCCGTTTTTCTTCTAGTCTCATCTATTTTAGTTGGGGAATCGCATTGAGACAAAGGTTTAGAGAAGGTAGAAAATCCAAACAATCAACACCAGGCATGGGTCAATCGGAGCCTAAATAATAAGCAAAATGTCGACGTAATTTTTAAATGCTGAACGAGTCGTTGCCTTGATGGCGTCGTATTTTAAGGTTTTCAACCAAGACAGAGAGAGTTATATCAAAAAACACATCCGAATGCTTAAAAAGGGGATAAAGGAGAAAGAAAAAAGATGCGCAATGCTGTGGTTCTCTTCCTGTACTTCTGTACAATTACGATTTTTATTTTTTAACTTCACATCCCTCTAACGGGCTCATTATATTGGACGCGATGCGAATCGCATCGCGTAAGGTCTGTGTGAAAGCTCAACTTGACAGAACAAACATTTCTTTTGTCAAGTTGGGCTTTCACACAAACATTACGCGATGCGTGTCCAATATAATGAGCCCGTTAGAGGGATGTGAAGTTAAAAAATAAAAATCGTAATTGTAAATTGTAATTGAGCCCGTTAATCATATTTAGCGCAATGCGAATCGCATCGCCTAAGGTTGGTGTGAAAGCTCAACTTGACAAAATTATATTTATTCCTGTCAAGTTGACCTTTCACACAAACTTTAGGCGATGCGGTTCGCATCGCGTCCATAATCAACGCTTAACTTCATGTTGAATGCGATATCCAAAATTGCAATTTCAAGAGACGATTTTTTTTAAACAATATTTTTGATTCGATGAACAACGATCCTAACATATTTTACTTTAAATGTAAAGACAAACTTTCCGAAAGTGTTTTCTCTATTTTGATTAAATTTTATTAAAGTAAATAAATAATGACGAAAATTTGTACATAAAAACTATGTAGAAATTATACAGAGAAGTAACTTAATTGAAGGAATAATGCTTTAACTTACCAAATTAAGTAGAAAAATAAAAAATAGAATAAAATTGTTGATGTAAAAACTGTGACTCATCTACGAAAGTGTTTATCGATTGTCTCTCTTTATGATTTCGCAAACCGAGTGTGTTTAAAATGAAACCTAATCCTTTGATTACAAGTAACTAGAAATGTTTGAACTGACGAAAAGTCAAACTGAAAGCTTGTTGATGGATTGAATTCATGAAGATTTTTGACGGTGCCGCCAATTAGTAAGACGACTTGAGGTCAAATAATTAAAACGACTTATGTTTTTGGAAAGGTCCTTCAAAAATTGCGGGTGAGCGTGAAAGAGGCACAAGATTTTCGAAGCAGTCGTTGAGATGTTATTTTACCAACAAAGGAAATTTCTCATATTTTAACATTGAGATCTCTCTACATGTACAGGTCGCAAAAGTGTCAGCTGTTGAAATGGCGATGTTTAGGCAAGGTAGTGTCTTGTGATAAGACATAATTGCATAAAAGTGCGGCTTATCTACTACACGAGAGTGATATTCAGATAAATAATAAATGAGCTAGAATTCGACTGGGTTGATTGCAAAAATCTGAAGTTGATCTGAAAGAACATCGCATACTTATTTGGATGCGATGTTTTTCCAGAACAGCTTTAGACCTTCTTACGCAATTCATTTGTTTTCCGATATCGTATGTTATCGCAAGATTCTGCTCCGACGAAACATCGCAATTCGAAATTAAGAGCGTGTCAGATATTTTGACAGTTCTATATTTTGCGATGTTTTTTCATTGCAATTTCTAAGGCAATGATCATTTATTTTGAATTCCAAAACATCTACTGTTTGTATAACACACTCCTTTATAGATTCTATGAGTCAGAACATATAATTATTGAGTCTAAGTGTCAAAATTTGATCTGAAAAAACATCACATAGCCGAGTACTTTGCGATGTTTTTTCAGATCAAATTTTGACACTTAGACTCAATAATTATTTATTCTGATTCAGAGAATCTATAAAGGGATGTGTTATTTCGGAATTTAAAATTGATGATCACTGCCTCAGAAATATGGAATGAAAAAACATCGCAAAATATAGAACTGTCAAAATATCTGCCACGCTCTTAAGAGCACGTCGCAAAAATGTGAACTGTCAAATTTGCGATGTTTTTTCAGAACAGAATCCTGCGTAAATAAAAAATTATTCAAAATTATAACTAATCTACTGTGAGAGGATGACTCTTAGCTAAATAATAGATGAACTAGAATTCAAAAACTTTAAGTATGAAGGCACAAACCTGCTCTGAAATAAGATCGCAAATCCACTTAGAATGCGATGATTTTTCAGAGCAACTTTCGACCTTCTTACTGAAACTTTTTCAATTCTGATTCATCTATTATTTGTCTAAGAGTCATCCCCTCACAGTACATGAGTTATAATTTTGAATAATTTGTTATTTATGAAGGATTCTGCTCTAAAAAACATCGCAAATTTGACAGTTCACATTTTTGTTTTCTCCAAATCTCCCAATGTCACTGTACCGTACTGTAATTTGTACTGTATCTGTAAAAATATAAAAATAAGAAAAGAGTCCGTCGGTCGGAAAAAAAGATGTAACAAATTCAGTGTGAATTTTCCATTGACATATTGGCTGTAGGCTGGATGTACGTAACCGTAAGCTGAAGCAGAAATAAAAATACGTAATTTCTGTGTTATATACACATCACGCAGTGAAATATGCAAAATACGTAATACATATGAATTCGACGTAATCCACATAATTTGACATAATCCCCATAAATTTTACGTAATACACATAAATTTACCAACACATTTATGTCTTTCGATTTTATGTTTGCTTCAATTTCTGTTAAAGATTAGGTGTCTATGCTTAATATGTCTCTGGAATTTACATACCTCATTGTGCAACGGAGGTAAAGATGCTAATAGCGGCAGCGATACAGACTAAAATTCTTGATGAAGGTCTAAGATCAATCATTTTTTACCCTCATTTATAGTACGCTTGGGACTATAATTTTATACGACTCATTCATACCTAGTTTGCCATAAGCTAACGGAACTTTCCGACTTTTAGCCTGTTATTGGCTTTGAGATGAAGAACGACCAGTAGAACATATAATGATAGCTTACTACACAACCTGCCCTTATTTGAAGAGTAACAAAAATCCATATCATCACCACCTTGTATTTAACACGAAATCAATGACGCAAGACAACCAAAAATAACTTTCGAAAGCTAATAAATTAATAAAATATCTTACTATTTTTGTCTTACACGCTCGGAATGGCTTTTATGACGCATGACTATTTGACCTCAATATTCGTTAATTGTTTTTTTTTTTTTTCTTCTGGAAATCTAGCTTGGAATTTCATTCATTTTCATTTCATTGAAGCGTATTTTTGTCTTCTGTAAATGAATTGTTAAATGCAGAAAAAGGACATGTCCATTCATCATGAATGGACATGTCCCCTTTCTGCATTTAACAATTCAAATAGTATTCATCGAATACCCAGTAATTAAGAATGGGAAATATTCAGTTTCGTTAATAGGACATTTTACGAGTGTAGTGGTGTTGCCGAGTGGAATTTGCAAAATAAGTAAATATATCGTGATGATTCACTCGTGACAATTTTTCGATTATTATTCTCTTATTCTGTCAAATGCTTCATCGATGATACACTGGTGATTTATTCAATTCACATGTGGTTTATCAACTGTTAATCGACTATTTATCGAGGATTAATCTGGTCATTTATAGGCAATTCGATCATGACTAATCGATGACTATCTGGTGATTCATCATTGAATCACTGGTGATTTATTGTCGATTCACTGATGACTCGCCGACAATTCACTTTTGATTCATCGATGACTAACTGGTAATTCACTGATGCATAATCAGTGATTCATCGATGACTCACTCATAATTCATCGATGACTCACTCATAATTCATCGATGAATCACTCATGATTCATCGATAACTCACTCATGATTCATTGATGACTCACATATGATTCCTTGATGACTCACTCATGATTCATCGATGTTTCACCCATGATTCATTGATGACTCACTCATGATTCATTGATGACCCACTCATGATTCATCGATGACTCACTCATGATTTATCGATGACTAACTTATGATTTATCGATGACTCACTTATGATTCATCGATGACTTAATCATGATTCATCGAAGACTCAATCATGATTTATCGATGACTCACTTATGATTTATCGATGACTCACTTATGATTCATTATTGATTCACTTATGATTCATCGATGACTTACTCATGATTCATTGTTGATTCATTCATGATTCATCGATGATTCACTCATGATTCATCGATGACTCACTCATGATTCATTGTTGATTCATTCATGATTCATCGATGACTCACTCATGATTCATCGATGACTCACTCATGATTCATTGTTGATTCATTCATGATTCACTCATGATTCATCAATGATTCACTCAGGTTCATCGGTAACTTGCTCATGATTCATCGATGCATTACCAGTGATTCATCTGTTTAACTTTAATCCATAGATGATTCACCGAGAAGGCACAGACCAAGCATTCACACGAAACAGCCACCGCTACTAAGTAAAAATGCTCAGTTGACGCATCTGATATCGCGACTATTGAAAATGAAGAAGAGTCAGGCGTCATTTTACGACTACCTAGCTGCAATGTGTGTCAAGGAACATAAAGTAATCAACCCACCTTCTTCGTCTCTCTTCCCTCATTTTTTGAAATTTTATGTCAAATTTATCAAAACGACGCAACGCAAAGGTTCGACTTAGCATTTACCTCTTCGCGGAAACAAAAAACTATGTAAAAATACCACTCCGCTTAGGAGGTACATGCTAGGCTCAGGGGAAGCATTGATAAACACATGTCACTTTTTAATCGTAATAAAAAGATTTTGTAGATATAATTACTTTGATGTACATAATTAATAATAAAGAAAATTTAACTATTTGACTACAACTTAGTTACAGTAGAATTAGGAGAAAGTAACAATGGCCTAAATAAGAAATTCTTTTTAAGTAAAACAAAAAATATTGACGACGAAAAAAGAGAAATTACCAACAGTTATTTATAAGGCATTTATTTACAAAAAAAAAGTTTTCTTTCAAATTCATCTATTTATTGAGATTGAAGTTATGCAAATTGCAGTTTATTGCAATTATAAAAAAAGATTTTAGACAATTGTTAGCTTCTACTTTTAACGAAAACAGAATCAATAAAAATTAAAATAAAGGGAAATAAAGCGCTTGTTCGTTAAAGTCATATACAAGAAATTTAAGCAAATTTTGTTTTTATGTAACGTGTTACTGTCCCTCGTACTTTCCCCTATATTTCATTTTCGGCTATTTGGACACAAAAAAAATATTTCAGGCAAAAACTTGGTTGAAAAGGGTTTATCAATTGATCCGGAATTATTGACGAGAACTAAGTATTTTTTCGTAAGTAGCAGAAAGTGGAAGGTACTGACCACAAATATTTAAGAAAATAAATCTGTACGGTCATGGCAAAATAAATATGAACTTTGTACTTCTGCGCAGGTTTTTGCGGTGCTAAAGTAGAAAATTCTTATTCATTTTGCCATGATTGTAGGTATTCTGACTTATGGCGTTGTAATATGACTTCTAGTGTTGTGCCGACAAATTTCAAGGTATACAAAATTTCAGACAAATTTCGTCTTTGAGTCGGTGCTTTGTTAAAGCACACTTTGTTTCAATTTAATAAAGATGGCGCAGCCAAGTCATTGGGAGCTATTCGCACCACGTGCAATACAAATTACACCTTAAGTTGCATTACATTGACTTGCCCAAGGTGACAGAATCGCTAAATAGCCTCCAATCCGCGCTACCAACGCTTTATACTTTGTATTATGTTAATTTATTCAAATGAGTCAAATGGCTGAAGACTTTTCATTTTACAATTCTACGTGTTTCTTTAGCATCGCTTTAGAATGATATCGCTGAAAATTTTCAATGTAGTATTTTAAAAATGGGAAGGAAGTAAACACTAAGAAATTTTAAATTAACATAAAACCAAAAATAAATAACAATAAAACAAATATTACAAAGTATAGCCAACGCATGGACCAATGAAGTAAATTGAAATTTTAGCAGCAGTTTCTTAAGTCCGATCAAAATTTCAAAGTAAATTTTGAGATTTTATGTAAAAAAAATGCATAATTTCAGTCAACAAATAAAATATTTTAAAAAAAATTATGTATGAAAATATCAAAAATTGTAAAAGCAATTAAATTTGACAAAAAGCGAAATTCTAAAGAAAATAATTGAAAAGAATATATATTTAACCAAAGATACCATAAAAATGTGTAAGTAAAAAATGCTTAAATTAGACTTTAAATATAAATCTTTTTTAAAGAAAATTCGTTTAATTAGACGTTGGTAAAGTTTGCTCAATAGGATCTCAACAGTGGTGAGTATACGTTTGTTCCTATGGTAAATATACGCATTGGATGTGAGTAGCGCGGTCAATATAGTTCGACAGGATAGGGAGGGAAATAGTCATAGACCACGTTTGTACTCAGGTAAAAAATGTAATTCATCAGCATATGGAATGAGAACATCCGATAACAGTTTTGATTGATAATAATTTTATTGTCTACTATTTTCTAGCTGACATAGAAAAAGAGTGGCTATGACTGCTACCATAGCCCTCGTTAAAAAACCATGAAAACGTTACAATATATAAATAACATTAATAACATCAACATAGTACAAAAAAAATACAAAAAGTAAGAAAACATCAAAAATGAAAAAGATATGATTACGTCAAAGTCAACAAGACAAAGACATAAGAAATAAATAATTTAAGAATCTATGTCGAAAACATAGAATGTCAATGAAAAATAAAAAAGTCACAAATAATATAATTGCCAAATTGTCAAAAATTCAAAAAAAAAAAAAGTCGAAATTAGAGGTTAACATCTAAGGCGTCGCCGTCGTCAAATACGTTGTCAAAACCGATGGAGATGTCAAAAATTTCAGCAATAAGGTGATGTTCTGCATAAATAAAAACAATAATTTAACTTTTTGGAAAGCTTAGAAAAACGTAAAAGGTAAAGTGCTTTCGGATTTAAGTAGTCATTGTGAAAAGAAAGCACCAAAACAAACACATTATCAAACCATGCCAAAAGTTTGGAACACCGGATCGTCTATTTTGTGCACTTCGTTTCTAAAGTCACGAGATGGCAGTGTAGGATCGACATGACTTGCGGCAAGATTAAACAACCGGCATGCGAAGTTGAATGGTGAAAATTGAGAATATTCATGAACGCTTCCGGTGATTTTGATCAGTGAAAATCTTCGTAAGACACGTGTACCGTCATTCAGAATGATCCTCTCTCGGATAAATTGAGAATTCAACTTTCCAGTCAGGACATCGTGGATGAAAAGATCGCTGCATTAGTTCGGCGCCTCAGTAAAGATTTTAGGTTTATAGTTCAGCACACCTATCAGCATATGGACGAATCCGATAGGAGTCGGTGTCTCCTTCAATCCGACGGTCACGGTTGGCGTAGAGAACGAACTGTCTTTGAACACTTTCTAGAGATTGAATATGAACCGCGTGATGAGGTGCCCAAGCCGTACTAGCGAATTCGAGATGTGAACGAACTATGGCGGAGTAAAGCATCTTGGATGTTCCGACGTTAAATCTGCCATAGCACTGCCGTTTTACAAATGAAAGCATTGACATAGCCTTCTTTATCGTGAGTTCTAAGTGGTCATTAAAGGAATAGTTGTTGTTATATGTTACTCCGATGTCTTTTGTGCTGTGAACACGATTAATCAGGTTGCCGTTTATATGATAGTCTGCCAAGATTGGAGAACGCTTCCGGTATACAATATGCTAATCACCTTACATTTACGAGAGTTGAGTTCAAAATCGTTGTCGGAGCACCATTTCACAAAATTATTGATTGATTCTTGCATGCACATGTAGAAATGCTGTTGTGGACGAGCTTTTTGTCGTTTGCAAGATTAATGTCTCTAGTGGGACCAGGTGCACCATCAGAATCGTTGAAGTATATTACGAATAAAAGAGCAGCTAGTATTGAACCTTGGCCGATTCCAGAAAGGACATCAATTTTATCCGATTTGACTGAGTTTATCTTCACCATCTGTTTCCGACGTGATAAGAAGGATCAAAAACAGAGTAGAATTGAATTGCAAAGTTGGTTTTTATTAGCTGACATCTTCTTCACATGCAAGGCATATGTCCGTTTGTCGCTGTTGTTGAAAGAATCGTGGACTAAAATCGATAATTCCATCAAATTAGATTCGACTCTCCTACTCGGGAAAAAGCCGTGTTGAGTAGGTGATGATTGTGAGAAAATGTTAAATTTTAGCTGCTCCAAAACTATCATCTTAGCAAAGTTTGGAGATAAAGTTTAATCGATTTATATATAAAAAGACCCGTATCTGCAATTACGTCCACATTAAATTTGATTGGAAATTGCCGAAATGGCAATATGAAAAAACCCGTTCGAAGCAACGCCGAAAAATAAAATACACAAAGTACTTGCGGTTCTCTTAGCAACTCAATACATCACGCGAAAGCGAGTAGACCTTGTGATGTAAATGACTATTGTGTAAACAACTGATTTAGCATTAAGCTTAATGAAGAATAGAAATTACAGAAAAGGATTCGTAAACTTGTGCACATTTTTAATTTCTCTTTTATCGCTCTTGTCACGTATTCGCTTGTATTTTTCTCAAGTAAAACCGGTTTTTCGTTTGAAAGAGTTAAAACGAAGCGTTGCACAATCTTATGATTCCCGTAATAAAAATTTTACCACAATTATATCATCCGAACCGAACACCTTCAACTTTCTCTTGCGAATTCAAATTAAATCAATTGTTCAAGTTCAATAATTATTTGGTTCTAAATATCGCCAGTACAACGGACGTGAAGTGGGTGTGAATCCGTGTTGGTCGTGTTTTTTACCTCGCCGATGAGTTAATGTTACCATGTTGTTTCGTTTCGACGATCTGTTTAATTATTTTTTTCTTAGTAAGTTTACTTAGGCCGGACCAATTATTGACATGTCACTTTTAAAATTACAGACTTCACCTTCATGCATGATTATCTCGTTGACTTCTGTAATTTTATTTTTCGGAGAAAATTTTTTTTGGAGAAAACTTTTTCGGAGAAAAGATTTTTTTCGGAGAAATTTTTTTTCGGAGAAAATTTTTTTTGGAGAAACTTTTTCGAAGACAATTTTTTTCTGAAAAATTTTTTTTGGGAGAATTTTTTTTTTCGGAGAAAATTTTTTTGGAGAAAAGCTTATTTCGAAGACACTTTTTTTTTGAAGAAAATTTTTTTTCTGAGAAAAATTTTTTTCGTAGAAAACTTTTTTTGTAGAATTTTTTTTTTCTCCGAAAATTATTTTTTTCGGGGAAATTATTTTGTCGTTGGGTCTGGCATTTGTTACGCAATTTTTTTAACATATCGTAATTTTATTTTAAACAGAGTGCTGTAATTTTTTCAGAAAATAAAATTTTAAACACAAGATTTCATTCAAACAAATGTTTGCGTATTATCAGCGATAGCGTCACCTCAAGCGATATCATTAAATTGGAAGCGCTGTCATCAATTTTGGAAGCGGACTTACGGACTTTTTTGCTTTTGTATGCTAATATAATTTTGGTAAATTTTTTATAAATTTCTATTCTATATTAAGCTTAATGCTAAATTAGTTGTTTACACCAGAGTATTTTTTACTTCAAACAGAAAAATTGAAAATAGAATTTAATTTTGATGGTAATGGACTAGAGTCCTGAAGATGGAGAAATCCGAAATATTGGCAAAATAATAATGATCTTTCGTTAAACAACAACATCGTTTCTTTACACCAAGCAATATTTACAACATCACAACATATTGGTATTGAAACGACAAAATAACAAAAAAAAGATTAAAATTTTTGTTGTTGATTTGACATCTAAGGACCATGACTGATGCTCTCCCCCCTCGAATCTACTAGTTACAAACGTAGTGGTAAACGCATGGGACTCGTACTTCGTACGGGTCCAAAAATCAAATGAAATGATGTAGCATAATTCTTGTCATAATGATTGTTATAACATTATTTATCAAACAAACAAAACGTGCTCTAAATATTTCGAAACTAACCACGCCAACAGCACAGAAAAAAGAAAATTAACGAAATTGTAATGCGTATATTCTCCCGTACATGCGAACGGTTTGTGTGCTCATCGAACGCCCTACTAAGAACAAACTGCATCGAAAAATGATTTCGCCTTAGGATTTTCAAGGATTTCTACTAACTTTAGAAAGATTTTTACTATATGTGCTAGAGTGTATCGGTGTCAAGTAGTGAACAACATATGGCTCGTTCCAACAACGGTACGCAATGTAAGGAGCGTCATTTGCATCTATTTTACTCTTACTACATGGTCTTTAACAATTGGACAAGGCATACCGCTCCTTACATTTCAACACATCTATTTTTTATTCTTTAATAAATTGCTTGCGTTCACCATTGTTTTCAATGCAAATTCCACGGTGTAGAGTTGGATAAAATGTAGCGTAGGAACAGGAACGCTCATATCACCGTTTTCTGAATGAGATACAGCCTTACAATCTTCTAGAAAGTGGTTGGTCATATGCGATTTAGTGGGAAAAAGTTTAAACGTGATTTCCCAATGGAACTACCCAGTAATTGAATGGAAACACATTTTTGTACACTCACTTTCTTTCTATAGCGTATATTTACAAAGTAGCAACATGCCACTGTATGCGCCCTTTCAACGAAAAGTGCGACATCTATTATCCTCGTAACGTCGATATCATGAACTAAAAATAATCTGCTGCAAATTTAAAAAATTTTCTCTGCTTCAAAGTTCAAATGTCACGTGTATAGAATGTGCTGCCTATAGGCACATTAAAACAGGTAGAGTAAGGGTGCCTAATGTGGAACACCACCAAATCTCATAATTTTTTGATCGTAGATTAATGTCTAATTTGAAAAAAATGTGCACGCTGGATTCATTTTTGATTTATGGCAAACTGACAGAAATCTGTGTTGGTGTACTGAAGAAAAATTTGGATAACATCGAGAGAAGTTAAGAAAGATAAACTTCTTAGTTTTGAAGTATTAATTGGACATTCTAGTAAAAGAGTGCCTTGTAACCTTCTTTTAAAATTGAAAAATATAGAAGAAAGAGACCAGACAAGAAAATTTTGTCTGTGTTCCTAATGTGGAACACCCACTTTTGTTCGTTTGGATTGAAAGGAAATAGTATATTATTAACTAAGGGATATAATGGCGCGATTATAGCCGAGGTGAAGTGAATGTCCGAGAGGCTATGCCCCGAGGAATATTCACGTACCGAGACTATAATCAAGCTATTGGTCTCTTGGTAAACACGATAGCTTATATCATTTGGGCATATAATTCGCCATTTGACTCGTGGCTTTTTTTTTATTTCCTTTGAGATTTGACGTCATGATATTATAGTCTTGCAATAATGAAAATTATAGTCGAATCAAAAATTTTAGTTGGATTATAATGAAAATTATAGTTGAGTCGACCATAATATGCCTATTATATACCTCCCAGTTTTTATGAAACTCGACTATAATATGGTCATTATACCCCTACTTTCATGTATATAAATGGATAATTATATGCCCAAATGATATAAAATATTTTATTTTCTACTTTTGGAAGACGACAAGCCAAAAAAGATGTAAAGGTGTGAATAAGTTAAGCGGTAATGTGATGCAAATGTTATTTGCCTCTTCTTTTTGGTGTTCCTCATTAGGCACCCTTACTCTAGTAAAACGATATCGTAACTCGATGGGTATGTACTAACACTCGGCAAGTCCTCGAGACTGATAAGAAATTTCTATAACATTGAGGAATTTTTGAGAATTTTCTCTGCTGGTGTTTTTCGCATGGTGTTATCCGTCCATCGCTATCAGTGTCGAGTTTAAAAGATCAACAACGAAATTACTAGAACTTTCAACTCACTTTTTATTTCAAAATATGTTTTTAGTAATCGCTCTACATGTCAATTGGTAACCTAAAGCTCCTCAATATTTTCTAGCTACGGCCCTGATCGCTATCCAATCCATGACGATACCTGCGATACTTTTTAATTTGACACCCGCCTGACACTGTCCACTCCGTTTGCGCCCGGTGGCCAAATGCTGCTTATGTCAGGGCCTATTTTCGGGGAGTTAAATCCCCGACTATTCCTATAAATTACAAAAAATTCCCGAAAATCAATTTCCTACGTGTCAATAGTAGAGAAAGTTGATGTACTGAAAAAAAAATATGATTTCCCGCATTTATCCTGTTTATGGAAAATACTTCGATTTCGTGCATTGTATGATGTAAGTTGAAGTTATACTACGAGTGACATCGAGGTAAAATTTTACTTTTTGTAATTAGGTCAAGGTTAAAAGTAATGCAATAAAGATTGAATAATTGACGAACATTAAAAGAGAAAATATTGAACTTTCCACAATAATTTTATTCAATTTATTTTATGTGTCACTATAGAAGACTGTCATTATCCGTTTCATTTATTATTGAACTTTAAAACCCACAATCACTTATTATTATATGCTAGTGCTATTTATTAATTTTTTCCGAAAGAAAATAAACTCCTGTAAATGCCACACGATAAAATAAACTTCAAATTAAACGAGGTCATTCCAAGTGCGTTGTTACGTGGATTCCAAAATCAAAAGTCCTATAAAATATTTAGTCTATTTTGGAGATTTTAATTTACGAAAAAAAAAAAATAATTTGGAAGTTCATTTATTTTTAATGTTTTATAGAAACGTGTCTTTACTTCATTTAAAATGTGAAATGAGTGCCTTGGTTCTCATGTGTGCCATGTATAGTAATTCAAAGGTTATGAGGGGAAAAGATTCTACGCTATATTTACGTCAAAGCTTTTTAAACCGAAACACGCTTACTAATTGAATTGCTCTTTAAAAGCTTAGTTATATGTTAAATATTGAAAGGAAAAAGGGGGTGGAAAATATTGTTTTAAATAAATTTTGAGTTTTTTCTATAGACTTTATTCCCGGTGTATTACATGGCTATTTTCATAACTAGACCCACAAATAGACAAATGAAACGACAATAAAGTTTGTCGCAACGTCGGCTTATGTCAAAGTATAGTGACCTTCATAGCGCGATTCATAAACTGTTAAACAGATCATAATGCACACCTCTAGTGCGTTAATGGGTTTTATGAAAGTTTAATGCATTTCATGACACGATGCTTTACTTACTTACTTACTTTACCGGCACTACAACCCATTAAGGGTCTTGGCCTTCTCCAACATGCTTCTCCAACCGGGCCTATCTGCAGCTAACGTCTCCCAGCTGGTTACTCCCACAGTTCTTAAGTTGGCAAATGCAGCGTCGCTCCACCTGGACTTGGGTCGCCCTGCACTCCTTTTGCCTTCAGGTTTGGACTTCAGAATTTTTTTTGGAATACGATGTTCATTCATTCGTTGTACGTGACCGAGCCAACGTAGTCTATTTATTTTTGTTGTTCTGACTATGTCGGGCTCTCCAAAAAGCTCTATGAGCTCGCGATTATATCGTCCGCGCCATCGGTTCAGTTTTCGGTCAAATACTGGTCCAAATATTGTACGCAGTACCTTTCGCTCGAACGTATGCAGAGATTGTTCATTTTTCTGTGTCAAGCACCACGACTCCGAACCGTACGTAACTACCGGTCTGATCACAATTTTATACAGTGCGCATTTTGAATTTCGGCTTACTGACTTGGACTTTAGAATTTTCAGCAGGCTGTAATAACTCCGGTTGCCCAAAGTTACTCGCCTTTTTATTTCGTCCGCAATGTCGTTGTTTATGTTCAGCTCTGATCCAAGGTATACGAACTTATTGACCATTTTGAATGTGTGTGTGTCGATCGTTACGTTATCTTCCCGATATCGATTCGTAGGTGAGATGATCATGTATTCCGTTTTTCCGTCATTGACCTTCAACCCAAGGTCGGTACCTTTCCTCTCCAAGGCCATAAACTTATCTTTAACAACATCCATAGTTCGGCCAATAATGTCCAGGTCATCTGCAAAACCAAGCAACTGACACGATGCGCATAAGCATAAACTATTGACTTTACTTGCTTGACAGCATCGCATCAAGAAAATCACCGTTAGCGCACTAGGAGCTTCGATGTATAAGCTTCGTGTCATGAAATACAGTATACTTTGACATAAGCCGTTGTCATATGTACTACATACTACAAACAATGTATATTGCATCCAAAACCAACCAGTTACGTTGATTAGTAAAATTGTTACACAACTATATGACCTTGAATATTGACCACACGCTGCGGGTATTAGTTTGGAAATATCCTTTTTGCCACTTTTGGATACATTCAAAGTAGTAGTTTTTGATACAAGTTACATAATGATCGTAGTTTAATACACTAGATAAGCGTTAAAGTACCACCATACGCAATGTGTAACGTTTTTTGCAATTCACCGACAAAAAACGAGCTTTTCCCTGCGTGTTTTCATTTGCGAAAAATTGTCGAAATTTCAATTATTTTTTCGCACTAGAGCGTAAAAACATGAAAGCGGTTTATACGCACTAGTACGAAAAAAATTTGTCGCACTAGTGCGTTCAAAAGTTTTTGTCGCACTGGTGCGAAAATTGACCTCATGCGACACAGAAATGACGCAGAAAAAAGCGGATTGTAAGAAACGGCAGATATAATATTCAAAATAGGAAATAAAAAAATCAAAAAAGCCAAATAAAAAAATTAAAAATGCAGATGAAACAAAATTGTTTTGGCATTAAACAATTCAAAACCTGAAATAATGCAATAATGCAAATAAAAATTTTAAAAACGGAAGTATTTATGTTAAAATCGGCAATGTGCCGTCTCCGTTTTCGATTTATTTTTCTCCATTTTGATTTTATATTATTTGCATTTTGAATAATTCGATAACTCCGTTTCTGAATTTTATATTTCCGTTTTCAATTTTTTTATTTGCATTTTCGAAATTTTTATTTCAGTTTTGGTTTTTTTTACTTTCGTTTTAAATTTTTATAATTCCGAAATTGTGTTTTTTATCTCTAAAATTGTTTTTCTCACCTCCATTGATTGAATTTTTTATCTGTATTTTTCATGATTTTTTTCCCTTTTTGAATTTTTTATCTTCATGTGAATTATTTAAAAATAAAAATTTACTGATAGTATTCGGCGTGAACTTACATATTTTTTACCTGATCGGACAGTACTCATACTATTTCGCATTAAGTTGTCAAACAAAAAATATTACTTGAAACTAGTTGGATTCCGTAGCCCCGCTAGGCTGCGCAGGCTTTGGAGGGGGTGTATCTTAAAAGGGGTCGGCACTTAAATAGTATGAGTGGGTTACTCAGAAGACTTATCACTATATCCCGTTAGCCCCGATGGGCTCCGCAGGTTTTGGAGGGGGTGGGTGCGACAGGTGTTAGTTTTCCGATGCAGCAGTTGCGTAAGTGAAGCAGTAAAGGCAAGTTCTTATAAAAACGTCTTTATTCCACAATTGACTTTACAAGAATGTTCTTGCATTTTCTTAGTCTGTGTGATCGTAATTTATTTTATGTGAACGTTACTTTGTCGTGCATAAAGCTGTGATGTGATTAACAGAATTATATTTTATACCAAGGAGCTGCCGCCCTCTGGCCCCCATCGCTATAGCCATATATATATAGCCATAGCCTGCGGGGCATCCCTAATCACCATCCAAACCGCCTCTAAAATACCCGTCCAGAAAACCTCCCAGTCATAATACACGTCCAAAGCGTCATCCGAACTCTTGTCCAAATCGACGCCCAAACCCCCTTCTCGAACTACCGTTCCAAGTTGCGATTAAAGTCCCAATTATAATCGAGATCAGAATACCGTTTCAAAATCCCGTCCGAATCACTTTATCGCGACGTTTCACAAAAGGTAAAATTCCCTAATTTTGTTATCATCCGAGGAAAAATCCCTAGCTTTGTTATCAACCTTGGATTTCGTAACAACATGTAAAAGGGAAAATTCCCTATTTTTGTTATCGACCTAGGTCTAACTGATTTTGGCAAAAGAGAAAATTCCTTACTTCTGTTATCCACCTAGGCTTTCGTGACACTTCGTAAAAAGGAAAATTACCTAGTGTTGTATCCGCCACACCGTAATCCAACACCTTCTCCGAATCACTGTCCAAATCGAAGTCTGAATCCATGACCGAACTTCCGTCTGAATTCCCGCCGGAACTCTTAGTGCTTTCGTAGGTGACTGAATACCCATAAATAAATACCCACAAATGTCCTCTAGCTTCCTAGTGTGAATTTTTTCACTCAACATTGTTCAGCAATTTTGTTGCCCTAAACTTGAATTGACGATTGACCCTCAAAAGCACAATCTACTTCACACAATAGGCTCACCTTCATGACAAAAAAGTTACTGACTCTAAGATTTAACTCCAAAATTAAATTTTTTATCTGCAAGGTTTCATGTTTTTGTTTCCGTTTTTGAATTTTTTATCTCCAAATGTTAATTTTTTTTCTGCAAACGTATCTGCTTTTTTGAATTTTTTAATTCAACGTTTATTATAATTCGAAAAAAGCGATTTTTTTGTGGGTGAATTGCAAAAAATTTTTTTTAGCTGTTACAACTGCAAAATAACAAAGTAAATAATGTAAATCTACTTTGTGCACTTTGAAATATCCATAAAATAAAAAAAAAAAAATTGTCAGCAAGTGCAGCACGGAAATCGTTCGTTTTGAATTCAATTGAAGGGATTTGATCTGGCAAAGCTGAGAAAAATTTTTGGTGGAAATCGGTTGAGTGGTTTTGGGCAGTGGAATCCATGGAATTTGGTTAAGTATGAAAGATAGAGATTTACTTCCAAATACAAATTTGTAGATAATAAAATTTTAGAGAACACGTGTTTCAGGGTTTTAGGGAAAAAAAGAGAAAAATTATCAAATCCCGGTATAAAGCACCTTCTAGAATTGGGCGTGATGACACATATCTACTAAATTACGGCAGTTTGAAGTTTGCTTCTTAAGGCAATGTTGGCGAATATTACATCTTAGAGAAAATAGTTTCAGGATTTCTTGAAGGAACTACGTTAGTCCTCTTTTTGATATGGTGCAGGGGAAAACATTTAGGCCTCTGACGTTACCTTGGGTAATTTCTTTGGCTCTTCGAAATGTTTATAGTTATAAAAGAGCACAAAACATTGGATTGCTTGCTTATTTCTATACTTAGATAAGTTCGAGTCTTTTTGCAACATCTATTCTGTTTGCTACATCTATTCTGACTAGTAAATACCCCCGCCCCTAGGGCTACGCAGGCTTTATCATTTTCGCTTTAACATTAAAGGGTAGGTTACGTAGTCGAAACCCCCGCCCCTGGGGGCTACGCAGACTTTATCATTTTCGCGTGTTGTCTATTCAGAGAGCCGTATTTTTTTTCGTTTTAAATAATGATGCGTAATGCTTCAACTTCCACCGTACTCCACTTCCTCCGTGGAACGTATGCAACGTTCCCTGTATTCCACTTCCCCCGTATTCCACTTCCCCCGTATTCCACTTCCCCCGTATTCCACTTCCCCCGTATGCCACTTCCCCGTATTTCTCTTCCCCCGTATTCCACGTTCACCGTATGCAAAGTTCACCATATTCAACTTTCCCCGTATTCCAAGTTCCCCTTATACCACTTCCCCCGTATCCCACCTCCTCCGTGGAACGTATGCAACGTTCCCCGTATTCCACTTCCCCCGTATTCCACTTCCCCCGTATTCCACTTCCCCCGTATTCCACTTCCCCCGTATTCCACTTCCCCCGTATTCCACTTCCCCCGTATTACACTACCCCCGTATTCCACTTCCCCCGCATTCCACTACCCCCGTATTCCACTTCCCCCGTATTCCATTTCCCCCATATTCAACGTTCACCGTATTCCACTTACCCCGTATTCAACGTTTCCCGTAGTCAACTTTCCCCGTACTCCAAGTTCCCCGTATTCCACTTTCCTTGCATTCCACGTTCACCGTATGCAACGTTCACCGTATGCAACGTTCACCGTATG
>CM055403.1:72823154-72848057 GCA_029228625.1 Pseudolycoriella hygida
TTCTAAAAAAAATTTCTCCAAAAAAAATTTTTCTCCAAAAAAATTTTTCTCCGAAAAATTTTTGCTTTCTGAAAAAAATTGTTCTCCCACACCTTCAACTGCCATCGGAACACTTCGTGTCACCTTCGGCTGCCTTCGGAACACTTCGTGTCACCTTCGGCTGCCTTCGGAACACTTCGTGTCACCTTCGGCTGTCTTCGGAACACTTCGTGTCACCAATTCTTCTCAGTGATTCATATAACTTTCCTGAAGAAACCAACTTTCTAGGTATTCTTATTCAGAATTTAGCAAAAAATCCAAGATTGTGTCACTTTGAGAGTTGGCAGCCATTTTCATAAAATGCTAAAAAAATTCTCCTGACCAAACTCTATAACTTTCCCGAAGAAACCAAATCTCTAGCTATTGTCACTTACGAGCTAAAATTCGAAAACTCCGAGCATTACCTAAAAACCCCCCAAAATTGACCACTTTTCCACATGCCACGGCTTTGCCAGAATTTTCCCGTAAAAGCGGCATATGAAATTTTTCATTTGGACCCGAGACTGACGTTCCCTGAAAATTTTAAGGAAATCGCTCGGGCGGCTCTCGAGAAAAAAAAGTAGATACATACATAGAGACATAGATATATAGATCGTTGACACACAACACAGGAATAAAATTGTGATTACTGTCAAAGATAATTTTACCATTTTTATATCGAAATTGGTCATCTTTGATTGGCGGTATCTTGTCTCGTTTTCAACCGATATTGATAAGTGTGGGCTGGGAAAGCTGCTGTGACGTACTTTTTTTTCAAATTTTTTGGAGGGGGAGGGGAGCGAGGAGAAAAAACTCAAAAGTTCGCCTGTACATCGTGTCTTGTCCCAAAGGTTTTTGTATGGAGTTTTTTGGGTTTGTGGACGTTTTTTTGGGGGTGTGGGGATTGCGTTACGCTCTCCGCTACCGCTCCGAGCATGATGCACTTTTTGAATTGAAAATGATCATTTTCTACACGTCATATCTCCGGATCTACTGAACCGATTATAATTAGTGAAAAGACACTTCGCCTTAGAATTTTCCTCAGAATCCGGGAAAAATATTTTCCGGAGGGTACGCCGCAAGGAGGGAAGTCAAAACTTAGCCGTATATATGGCTCCGCATTTTACGACAAACAAATTTTTTAATTTTTTGCTCGTATGTGGACTTGCGTCACGGACGTATCTCTACCGCGCACACATGATTCCCATGTTAGGGTTCTGTCTTCGGATCTTGAGACAAGTCAGTATGTGAATTTTAAACATAATTTTACGTGCGGCTCAGTATCAGTGGGAAAATCGAAAACTTCGTCAATTTACGAAAATAATATCCTTGAATTTTTAGTCGCAAGTGAACTTGCGTCTCGGCCTCATTGCTACCGCGCACCCATGTTTAATGACCATAATAAAATCATGTTTCGTTTCTTTTTACCTGTTTCTTTGAAAGGGACCTCGTTGGCATCACTGACTTGCAGTGTGAATATTTACCTGTTAGTGATGCCAACGATGAACGATCCTTTTTGCATTTCCGCGCGTTTTCCTTTAATTTAAATTTTGTTTCACTACACTCGATATCCCTCCATGTGTGTAAACACTTGTATTATACAATACAAAGAATACAAAGTACGCAGTTGCTAGATTGTTCATTCGCTTTCAAATTCATCCGATTCCGCCATTATTACGGTTTCGCATTTTGTGATTAGATTGTTTGATATTTGATTTGTTTCTTATTTCATCAAATTCCTACAGTACAATTGAAATATCTGTCAGCTTGAAGAAGTTTATTATAACGATTGTTAAGCTTTTGTGTACGACTTTACTCGACCAGAAAAAGGTAAGTGAAAATTTTTTCGTTACATTTGCTCTTCAAACGAATTTACATTTATAAAATGCAGCCGACCATTTTTCCTTGGATCATCTGTGCAAATGCAAAATTGCACAACCTGTTTTCGACCAGTTGAGATTTCAAATTTCATTAAATATTTACAGCATTTTGTTCATGCCGTAAATATTTCACATTGTTTCGTTTTGTGATTGAGACACCGAATTCATTGATGCTGCGTGCGTTTATTAGCACTTTGTCAATATATAAGTTTTCGGTCATTATATTACACTGTAGACACGATTTGTTTACATAGATAATTGACGACGTTCGGCCTGCTCTCATTTTATTTACAGATGAAACATTTTCGCTAATGCACAATATTCGAAGGTGATGAAGTGAACATCGCGTCGTCATTTTTTTTTTTTTTTGCTGATGAAAAACCTCTTAAAACATTTGTCATAAGTAAACGGATTGTCTTGATAACAATGAGATTTATAAATCATATCGTAAATTCACTTTTTGTTACACACACACAAAGTCTCAACTCTCCATTGCTTCTCATTTGAAAATGAAATGAAATGTGGAGGTGTTGATTGCCACCTTTCGTCCTTGACCTTCGTTTTGCAACTTTTATTCTTTTCGTTTTATTCAACTGGCGCCAGCTGACTTTTTCACCTATCCCGTCGCCGGCTGCCAGCTTTTTTTAGTCTGATAGACGCCTCCGACTTTATTCTCTCTGTTCTTATGACTCTTAACGATAAACATGAGCGATGGGCAGAAAGTCCTTTATATTACCTCTCATACTCCTCCATCAAGATCCCTCGATTTCGTCCATTCCTCCCCTTGTGTAAGTTCCTTTATTGCGATTTCACCCCTCCACTTGCTAAATGTCGAAATCTATTCTCAATTCGAATAATTTTGCAGATAAGATGAGTACTGATGTGGATAATGATGCTACTAAAGCTACCGAGGTGAGAATCGACTTTTGATAAATACTTATTTCAATTGACTGTCAACTATTCGCAGCCAAAAGCAGTGGAAAAGTTAGAGGAAGAGAAGCTGAGAGCGAAATATCCAGCCGTTGGCAGTGGTCTACGCGGTGACGGTCCCGGTGGACACTCAGCATTTCTTCAAAAAAGACTGCAAAAAGGAGTAGGTTTCGGCGTTGCCATTGTAACTACGATTCTGTTAGCCAAATATTTCATTATCTGTTACTATTTTAAGCAAAAATATTTTGATTCGGGCGACTATCAAATGGCCAAACAAAAGGGTGGTGGAATCAAACAAGTATTTGCCAACAAAGTGCCCACCGGTGATGCCATTCCAACGCCAGAAAGTGTTCCAGCGAGAAAAACGTCGATAATACAGCCATGCAACAAATTCACTTCGAGTTAGGCTGACGTTATGTCATTCGGTATATGTGTGCTTGTTTTCCAACTCCGCCCCCACCATTCACTAAACTTTTTGGTTACAATAATTTTGTTTTTGTTTATTTATAATTTAGCTTTTCTTTTCCATTTTCTATTTTTGAATTTAAGTATTTTCTATAAAATGCAAAGAATTTCTGAAAAAATTACATTTTAACAAAACGAAATGATCTGAAAAATAAAAATCGAGGAGATGAACATAATATGCTGAATGCAACTCATGTTTTAAATCGATCAAAGAAAAAATATGTGAGTTTTTATTTCATTCAGTGAGAAGTTGACATCAAAACCATTTAGTGGATTCAACACTACGCGTTTGTACATAAATAAAGGAAATAATGTGAAAATACACACAAATTTGTTTTAAGTATCACGAAGGTTAAAAAAAATTGAATTGATTTGTTGTTTAGCTTAAGAATATTTTAACTTAATAAATGAATGATATTTTCAAACGGAACTTATTGCTCGTCAATCCCGTAGTTGTCCTCAACACAGAGGTGGCGGCATAGTGAAAATATTAGAACTTAGAGGATAGCCAGAAATTCATTCAGTAAGATGACAGAAATTGAAGTTTTCGGTGAGTCTCAAAACATTTTTTTTAATTTTTTCGAATGAAAGTTTAAAAAGAAAATTTGATCTGGAGTAAAAGTTCTGGCATTCGTTTTTTTTCTGGCTATCTGCTGCTCTCATTTCTCACATTTGTCAACTGCGCCCTGCTGACTGTTGGATAAAAAGAACATACCAACCCCATAGTTTATGGTCGCACTTCCGTTCCAGTGACGCAACAGATTTTTATGGTTTTCACATCATTTTTGCTGGCATCCACTTAGTAGCCATACCTTTGTCTAGCGCCGCTAAAAACTGAGCGGCGGTAATAGCTGGTGCTAGTGATAGCGGTACCGGGTAGAGCCTAAAATAGCATATTGGAGGAGAAAAGTGCACCGGACGCTCACTGCAGTCCTCCAACGCCTTTCCCGTCTTACCCAGCCTGTTTTTACGAATTCTACGCAGATATCGCGAATAATACAAAAATCGCACGAAAAAAAGCTATCAATGTGGAGAATGATCGTCCAATCGAACAGTGCTTCTTCATTAGCGAACCAATAGGTTGAATTCACTACATCGTAGAAAAAGTTACCCGAAAGCTGTACCGCGACGATTAGTTATAGCGATATCTACTTCATATTTTCACCCTTTCTGTCCGTCCGTCTATGCACCCTTCAATAGGAAATAACCGATGATTCACTTAAGAATCATCGATAATTCAATGGAAAATCACCGATGATTCATCGGTAATTCCACTGTGAATCATCGGTGATTCCACTGTGAATCATCGGTGATTCCACTGTGAATGATAGGTGATTCCATGATGAATCACCGATAAATCATCGATGCTTTCACGGTGAATCGTCGCTGATTCCACGGTGAATCATCGCTGATTCCACGGTGAATCATCGATGCTTCCACGGTGAATAATCGATGTTTCTACTGTGAATCTTCGCTGATTCCACTGTGAATCATTTGTCATTCCACTGTGAATCATCGGTGAATCCACTATGAATAATCGCCGATTCCACGGCGAGTCATCTGTGATTCGACGGTGAATAATCTGTGATTTCACTGTGAAACATCTGTGATTTCACTGTGAATAATCGATGATTCCACGGTGAATAATCTATGACTCCACTGTGAATCATCTGTGATTACACTGTGAATCATCGGTGATTCCACTGTGAAATATCGGTAATTCCACTGTGAATCATGAATCCACTGTGAATCATCGGTGATTCCACTGTGAATCATCGGTGATTCCACTGTGGATCATCGGTGATTCCACTGTGAATCATCGGTGATTCCACTGTGAATCATCGGTGATTCCACTGCGATCGACCGCTAATTCCGCTATGAATGATAGGTGATTCCATGGTGAATCACCGATAAATCATTGATGCTTTCACTGTGAATCATCGCTGATTCCATGGTGAATCATCGATGCTTCCACGATGAATAATCGATGTTTTCGCTGTGAATCATCGCTGATTCCACAGTGAATCATCTCTGATTCCACTGTGAATCATCGGTCATTCCACTGTGAATCATCGGTGAATCATCGGTGAATCCACTGTGAATAATCGGCGATTCCACGGCGAGTTATCGCTGATGCCATGATGAATCATCGCTGATTCCATTGTGAATCATCGATGATTAAACTGTGAATCATCTGTGATTCCACTCTGAATAATCGTTGATTCCACTGTGAATCATCTGTGATTCCACTGTGAATCATCTGTGATTTCACTGTGAATCATCTGTGATTCCACTGTGAATCATCAATGCTTCCACGATGAATTATCGATATTTCCACGGTGAATCATCGATTATTACACTGTGAATCATCGCTAATTACACTATGAATCATCGGTGAATCCACTGTGAATAATCGACGATTCCACGGCGAGTCATCTGTGATTCCACGGCGAATCATCTATGATTTCACTGTGAATCATCGCTGATTCCATTGTGAACCATCGATGATTCCAATGTGAATCATCTGTGATTTCATGGTGAATCATGTGATTCCACAGTGAGTCATTGATGATTCCACGGTGAATCTCGGTGACCTCGGGAAATTTTGGGAAATTGACTCACGGCCAGCTGTTGCTACATTTTATGCAAAGAAGGAGAGGCGATTCCGCACTGCTAATTTGGACTCATATAAAGAATACAATTTTGTTAACAAAAATTAGAAGCAAAACAAGAGTATTAAGTGAAGAGAGTCTTATGTTTGGATAAATTTGTGCCTTTTGGCATTGAAAATTACGCCCTTTCTGTGAAAATGCTCCCGAATGGAAATTGCTTACTTTAGGCTCTGGTAGCAGGCCGGACTGGTCGAAAGGGCGATCGGGCTTCTCCCGATGGGCCGTTAGCTTTTTTCAGCGACACTCAACATTTATTGACTTTTCCATTTTTAAAAATCTACCCATTTTTTTCCCTTAAAAACTTTGCCAGCGGCGCTTTAATCACCTCATTTTCTATGAAACATTTTGTCCACAAAGGACCACTCGCCTCAAAAAATTAGCCTGAAGCGCTAATAGTTAGCGTTATTTATAAATCTCTAACAAATTCTATGCGAGAAGACGCTTTAGCACTTAAACTGCACTGGCGCGCACATCTCTGCTCCTCTGACGCATACTTTTTCAGTAATACTATGTGTGTCGGTTCCTAGAAAGTCATAGCAGAGCCAGTTGAATAGAACCGAAACCTCGCCGTCCTTCGTTATGTTATGATCTAGCGAGAGTCGGCGAGTGAAGAGAAGGAACAGTTTTTTTCTGTATTTCACTTATTTAATACACAGAATAATTGGGTGTCAGTGTCGTTTCGACTTTGGATTTGGATTGTCAAAATATTTGCATACAAGTTCCATCGCTCTTTCAGGTGAAGCAATACGAAGTTTCATTCCTTCACTGCTCTTATCTTTTCTAATGAGACGTGGTTTATCCCCAGCTAATTGCGTTTCAATTAACAAAATCCGTTCGTTTATGGGAATATTCTCCTGATATCCACTGCGCTGTGCACGCGAATCGTGTTCTTTTTCCTTCCTCGCTGCTTGCTCGTACCTTTTCAGTCTATCAGCAAGTGGTACATTTCCAGTTAATGAATTACGTCTGCGAATTACTTCACGTCGCAAAGGAGACACACGGACTTTGATTTTATTCGATTTACTTCTGGAATTCGATTTGGAATTTGACATCATGAAAAACATGTGAGAAAATACTTTTCGCTTGACTAATTTTAAAGTCCAAGGAACACTCGATTTTTGTTTTCGCTTTGAAATGATGAAACGATTGTTGAGATTTTGATCGTTTAATGTTGAATACAAAATAACCATTAGCACAACAAAGTCCTGCGTCAAATAAATATTAAGTTTTTTAGAGTATATCACCAATCGTTGTTATCCGCCAAGTCAGCCATTAATTTGTCTTTCACAGCTGGACGCGGATCCTCTTTTATGCTAGTTGGAATAGCTTCGTACAATCCCAGCAGATATTCGAATTCTGAAAATTAGAAGAAAAATTTCTGCAACAAACGACTTGGCTTGGATTACCTTGGGTTAAAATTTGAGATTATTACTGAGACTATGTGAAAACGACGTCAAAAAGTATAGAAAATGAATGGATCTAAATGGGTTGCAAAGGAGATGTAAAGGAGATGTATGGGTGATGTAAAGGGGATGCATAGGTGATGTAAGGGGAATGAAAAGAAGTCGAAAAGCGGATGTAAAGGAGATGTTCCCAGATCTAGAATTTCAGATTGATTTAGTCACTGATTCATTTCAAGAACATGGTGAATTAAAGAAGTTTTACGTTTGTTAGGTTCCGAGGAACTTTCGGTCCACCATTTTAACCTTTCCAAAATGAACTTTTGACATTTTTTGAAAATTAAATTTTTTTCGAAGTTCTAAAATTCATCTCTGTTCTTAGCGGAATTTGTAGGGGACAAATATCCACTATACGATATGTACACAATATTTTTCCAACCCTGCCCTGTAATTCCAACTTGTTGTAACGGAAAAATACTTACCATCGGCTGTAAGTTTCTCTCCCCTCAGCTCAACTGGTCCAATGATTTGTTTTTTAATATTTCCTTCAAAGTAAATGAAAATGCTGGGTAGATTCTTTTCAGGAAAGTTGGGTATACACGTTGTAGATATTGCCTTCAAGAACTTTGTTTGAGGGAAACGAGTTGCTAATTGATTCATAAACTGATTGATCAACGCGCACAATTGAATCCCTTGCTTGTATCTGGAAAGCTTATGTATGAAAATAGTTTTGTTTCACCGGAACTAACACTTCACTTACAAATGCAGAACAACGTATATCCCATCGCCAGCTTTGTTCACTTCCTCCACATAATCTTGACCTGATATTTCCCGAACGCTACCAAACTTTTGCTTTTCAGCTAAAGCTTTCATTTCCGCTATTCTACGATTTCTGTACTCCAAAAGTACGGCTTCATCTTCTGAATCTTCCAATTCATCGAGTCCATCCAAATCGAGTTCGGACAATTCCTTCTCTTCTGTGATGTGAAAAACACACATTCAAAAGTCTGTTTAGTTGTTCGAAGCGAAAGACTCACTCGTTTTTTGCCTGTCTTCGATAGTCTTTTCAATCATTTCTATAATATCTCCTTCAGTAACTCCCTTTTCCTTTTCGGGAATAATTCCTTTCTTACGGAGAACATCATTCCATTCAGTATCTTCATTTGGATTCTGAAAACCGAAGCATGTAATCAAATGACTCATTTCTATGCCCAAATAAGGCGAATCGCATAAACAGAAAACGAATTGAAGGGAAACGAAGAGAATTTATAACGACACTTGCCTGCATTATAGCGATCTTTTACGTACTGACTTTTAAGAATTTAACGAACAATTTTAGGACAATTTTTTATTTAAATTATTTAGTTTATTTCAAGAAAATATGTCGCAATTTACCAAAAATATTAAAATGTGCCTTTGCTATTTTTATCACACACTGTGCTGTCATTCTTGTCATCTGTCAAATTTTTTTTGCTCATGTGCTCACATCTCTAGAAAAGAAAACATTGGAACAAGAGGTGGAATGAGTGGAATTGTCTGAAAGGTTATGGGTTACGCCCGTTACGCCGAGTGAGACCTTAAGTCTCGCTCAATACAATAAAAGAGTACTCCAAAATAACCCAGTCAGCCACTAAGTTGAAGCTTGTTTTATGTGGTATACGATTCAGTGTGATTCATTCCTTCCTATATATAAGCAAGTGAGACACACTTCGTGCAAAACAACGAATTTCAGAACCCCCTTCCATAGGTACGCAAAACGCACGATTTCGTCAAAATCCGGGAATTTTGACCTTCTCCTATATAACAATAAAAGAAATTCTTCGATCAAGTTTTTTCTAACTTTTCCTTCAGTGTAAGACTGTAGCGACTGCAGTAATGTGATTTACAAGTAACCTTCAGGCTTACAAGAATTCCATATACTACTTCCGAAAGGTCAAATTTTCTAGCTTTCCGTTTAAAATATCATTGCCTCTACTTGTGTCAGCCCACAATGTCCGGTAATCACTCCTACCATCCTCCTAATGCTATTGCGATCCATCACGAGCAAGTCTTTGGCCCACTTCTCGTTGGGTTCATACGCCTTCATACGGCTTCATACGCTTTCCAGCGTTCCTTGTGTTTCTGTTCCACCCAGTCCTTTCGCGCTTTAATTCACTGCGATTGGGGTACCGGCAAGGGCGGTTCAAGTCCACTCGTCGGAGTTATAGAGCATGCTTTTGCTAGCTCATCTGCTCTCTCATTTCCTTCTACTCCAGAGTGTCCAGGTACTTCCAGAGTGATTTGATTGTGCAGACCCATTAGGTTCAGGTAGTCTTTACACTCTTTCACTAGCCTGGAAGTCGTGATTGGTGTCACGAGTGTCCTAACCTCTTCCTTACTGTCGGAACATACAAGGAATTCTTTCCCATGTGTTCCAGTTGGTAGTACTTCGTGAGCCCCGATTAGCGCTCCAAAGATTTCTGCCTGATAGCAAATCCACCCAAATGGAAAGACTTGCCCTCTCCGATCTCTGTAGCGTACACCCCGGCACCTGCTCCCTCTAAAGTCTTAGATCCATCAGTAAATCTGTCTATACCACTTCCACCAGGATGATCGGAGCAGAACAAAATCTCTGTCTTTTGTATGTCTATGATAGATCGACTTGTGAGCCTAACAGACTGTAAGGCTCACAATCACAAGTCGATCTATTCCAACTAAAGGATCAATTTGTCGGGTCGGGTCGGGTTTTTCAATTTATTTTTAGTCACGTGGGGTTTTTATTTTCGTTTCGGGTCTAGTCGGGTTTGAAGACTTCAACTAACAAAATCTGATCTACCCGAAAAAATAAATTCAAATTATTTTCTCAAAATTCAATTTAAAAAAAATTTCAAATGAGAAAAAAAAGGTTCAGGTTCGGGTCAGGGCTTCAGGTTTGGTTCGGGTATGGTTTGAATTTTTTTTATTTCAGATCGGGTTCGGTTCGGGTGACGTTTAATTTTTTATTCTGATTCGGGATCTGTTCGGGTTGGGTTTGATCTTTTATTTTGATGCGGGTTCAATTCGTTTCGTGTTTAAATTTTTATTTTGGTTCGGGTTCGGTTCGAGTCCCATTTGGAAAAAAAGGTCGACCCGGACACCTCTAATTCCAACTGTCAAAATGACATTTTAAACGTCAAACATTTAGATAAATACATTTCGTTCTTTCGTCTTTCGTCTTATCTACATCGACTACATTAACATTAACGACACAAATATTTTGGATATTTTCCCTGTCTGCTCGTTCGCCTCGTTTGTAGATTGATATGACTTCAAAACGGAGGCAAACAGCGAAATTTTTTTCTTCAAAACGGTAAACTTTTTTTTCAAAACCTTCAAAACCGACGAGTGCGAGTCACGTACAAAAATCAGAGCCATCTATGCCTGAACTCAGAAAAAACTGTTTCGAAAAGAGCCAATCATCTGTTCGAACGCTTGACAACAGCTGCTTAGTTGACATTTATGATTTTTCTTTGTGTATTTTCGGTAACCAAATATCAATGGAATTTTTCCATTAGCAGAGTAAAATGTAATTTATTTCGTTGAAAAAGTGTTATTGCCTCCATTTACTTTAAACAAATTGAATTGATTTGCTTTTCAAGACAGCTACACATGTAAATTGTAAATTTCATATTCTAACCTTTACGAAGATCGGACGAAAAAAAAACTATGAGTAGACAGGACCACATCATAAATTTCAAAAAATTTAAACAATTTCTGGGAATATCAGGAAACCGACCGGGTTTGTAAATGTATTTCTTTAGCTTTTCGCCTGAATTAATCGTTTGACAAATTCAAAGGTGGAAGTCAACGGTCTGATTTCGCTGTCGATGCAGAACTCGAACGTAATCTGCAACCGGAGACACCAGTTGCCCAGCGATGCAAAACTCTTAGGGAATTGGGAGAGGCGGTGAAGGCTAACAAACTGGAAGACGTAAATTGCAATTGTCACTTGTGTGTACAGCGTTGTCATAAATTCATTTTTGTTTAGGCTTCGATCAAGAAACTGTGGGATCTCACCAAAGATCTAATTGTTCCCAATAAACCAGCTGAACAAAGACAGACGGCTTTAGTGTTTTATCAGAAACTGATACAGGGACAGTTCGAAAGCTTAGGACTGATGCGTGGACATTTCTTCCGCGTCATTCAGGAGCATGATGTCGCTGAAGACACATTGTATCGACTGGAAATTCTGAAAACATTAACAGATAATGGGAAGAATATCAAAGATTTTGAGGATAGCATCGGAGCGTTTATGGTTCAATGGATGCAAGCGATTGCCTATGAAGGTTTGACGGAGTCGTATTTGGAAATACTTGTAAATATGATCAAATTCAACGTGGCCCTTTTGGAGAGCAACGATTTGGTCGGCATTGTTCAGTAACTAAGTGTGTGCTTTAGATAGCGAACAAAAACCAAATTGTCTCTTGTTTCAGAAATGCTTGTTGTCTAAGCTATCGAATTGACGACACGCGAACAGTTTTACAATGTCTTCAAGTACTCGACACTGCACTGTGTTGCATAGGTATTCCAATTGAGACGTTGCCATTGTGCATCGTTGCATTATGTCACACTGTTAACCGCGAGAACTATTGCCAAACGTCATGGAAAATAATGAAGAATTTACTTGGGACTAATTTGGGACATGCTGCCTTGTTCACAATGTGCAAAATTTTGAACGATGAACAAATGTACTCGGATGAAGCGTTGCTGAGAGGAGCTGTGTTTCACATCAACATGGGGTTGTGGGGATCGGCAGTTCCCAAATTACGTTGCTCGCCTTCGACTGTGTTGACGAGTTTCTTACATGTAAATTTCCAATGGAACCCGTCCATAAAAGACGTCCGTTACGTTGTCATAAATCGAGTAGTTTTGACTGTGGAAACATTGCTCTACGTCTTCGCAAGTAGATGAAATGGTGTGACTTTCTTGTGACCGTTTAAAAGCCATTAACAATTCCTTGAAAGATTTTTGTTGGGTCCTTTCAATGTTTGCTTCAAGGATAATGAGTTTTCGCCTTTTCGCTGAAAGTTGCTTAGTCCAAATACATGAAAATGTGAATGTAAAACGAGAAAGTCGTGTGTCGGCTGCCATAGGAAAGTCACATTTTATATGGAGGAAAGTCACAGACGACCTAGCGTTAGATTGAGAACTAAAATTATTCCAAATGAAAATTAATTCTTTTATATTCTGCGTCGAAGATTCGATTTATGATTGGCATTAGGACATCATTTATTGACAGTCATATAATTGAAGAGGATAAGCGAATTTCATCCTATTTTAGGCTCTTGGAAGTAAGCGAATTATTGTGACGTACGAGGTGATTCTTAGCATTCAACGATTGATCAAAATGAACGGAAGCAAACTGAGCGAACCGTCATGGGATGTGATCTGTGATATTTTATTTGCAATATCGGAAAATATTTCGTTTTATGGTAAGAAAATCTGTGACATTTTCATGGTTTTCCTGCATAAACATTCATCTTCTTCCCACAGAGGAAACGAGCTCCTTGTCAAAAGATCACATTGTCCAGACATCATTTCACGAAACGATAAATATCATCGAGGGAATGTTACAAAAAAATGAAATCGCTGCAAATCCAGACCGAATTTACAAATTGATTGAAGTTGTGTGCGAGGATCGACCGGAGATATCTTGCATGCATTTGATAAATTACGCTTCGTCGAAAATAAATGCAACGAAACCGGAATGGCTGCAGGCTCTGTACAATTTCATTGACCGATTTTATGGCATGAAAAACGTCAATATTCGTATCAAAGCTCTTCAATCGTTGATTCAAATCATGGACATAAACCGTGCTGCATATGAAGAGGAAATACTGGAGAGGGTTGTCATTCCTCACTTCAGCAATGTGCACATGGAAACTGACATCAACATCAGAAGTGCCGTTGGTAAACTGTTGATTGATTTTACATGGCACTGTGATTCGAAACGGTGCTTGGAATTGTTGGATATCTTAGAAAAGGTTTGAATGATTTTCATAGCCGAAGTATTTCAACTCCTCGTAATACATTTTTTAAATTTTTTGCAGCTTTTAAATCGTCCTTTTGATTTGTATGAACAAAATAAAACAACTCTTCGAACTGACGTCGACATCCAGGATGTCGTTACTATAGTTGATGGCTTAATCGATGTAAGTCCCTCATTTTGTGTTTGAAACATTTTTTCCAGATCAATTTGTACTTGTATTTGTGGAAGAACATACTCTGTTCGTGTTCGTATATCCACTTGATGAGCCCTTTGCATATCTTCTTTTAAAGTTATCAGTTTGGGCTGGTCCATTGCTGGACCATGAAACACTGATCTTGTGATCCTTTGTTTCGTCACCCGTTCACCATGTAAATCTTTCAAACCTCCCAGTCCCAAGGAAGAACCTATCCAGTACGGCAGGTCCTATGCTACGCACTGTTTTGATGTGAACCACATGACTTCCTAGAGTCCCGAGCCTCAGTAAGGAAAACTTCGGACACTCACATGTTATATGAACACTCGTTTCCTCACCGAATCCATAGGTGCAGTTGGGATCGTTTGAGAGTCCCATTTTAGCCAGCTGCTTGCTTAGTCCACAGTTTCCGGTGATTGCACCCACCACCCGTTTGATGCGACACCTACTCATGCCTAGCCCACCTTCCATTGGGTACCGGGAAAAAATCCTTCGTTTGCTTTTCTCCCTCATATGTGCTCCAATGGTTTGCGAATTTCGACCACACCCGGTCCTTCATCGCTTTCACGCATGCTGAGTGTGGCATGGGTATTATGGGCTCTGGAAAGCCCGTCCGCCCTCTCATTTCCAGAGTGTCTGAAACCCAAACCAGCGTAACCTGATTTCTCAGTCCCATCCGGTTCAGGATTTCCTTCAGCTCCTTTACTAGCTTGGATGTTACGACAGGCGACGTGAGCGCCTTGATCATCGCTTGACTGTCAGAACACACTATGACATTCTCTCTACATGCTTCTGCTGGGATCACCTCTTGCGCTCCTATCAGTGCCGCGAATGTCTCAGCCTGAAAGACGTGATCAAACCTTCCTACGTAATATCATCTATCCGCCCGCGGTTCCAGAGAATATACTCCAGCACCCGTGTCCTCTGAAGATTTTGAACCGTCCGTGAAGTTCACTACTCCTTAACCTTGACCTTAATGGCTTTTGAATTTTGTCTCCAGTTTCATTCGGTCCCTAGGCATCTCAAAGATCCCATTGGTGATGATCTTCTTGATGTTCCCATGGGTCGATAGGAAATTCGGAGTCCAAAGACCGTTTAGCGGTAGCCTGTCTGCCGCGGCAAAAGCTTTCGCCTTCAATCCCACGTAGACCGGTGGCAGATTAATCAGCGTTTCGATAGCCGCCGCAGCAGTCGCTTTCATAGCCCTTGTAACACAAATGCATAAAAGCCTCTGAATCTCGTTCAGCCCCAGTCCTCCTCAGATGGCGAGTGTGGTACTGGTTCCCTGACTTCCCTTTTCTCTCTACTGCAGCCCGGGAAGTGGGCCTCTAGAAGATGTGTGGCAGTTTCCTTACCGCAGCTCGTGAATTCTCCACCTGGCCTCAGTAATGAGCCTGGCATGAGCCTCAATTTCTTCGCGAGGATTTTGGGAATTCTGGCATAGTCTTCCTTTCTCGCAGAAATTCCTCCATACCTCCCTCACATTCCACCGGACTGCCTTTCTTAACATCTTCTGTGACATTCTGTGGGTATTCCAATCCGCATTCTGTTAGGTTCTCCAGCTTTTTCGAACTGTTCTCCGCCGCTCTCCGATCGCTCGGCTCCACAACCTATCTTTCCTTCTTCCACTGGACTTAAGTTCTTCCAGATCTCGGAATAATAGCTTCTCCTCAACATGTTCTTTCAGGAAATTCCTATATTGTTACCAGTTCGTCCGCCTTGGACTCCTGTACTTGATCATCTTCGGTCTTCGGCATTAGCCTCTAAGACTGAAGTGTATACACCTGTGGTCCGAGAAGCTAGGTGTTAATCATACCTTCCATGAATTTGGTCTTTTGCATATTACTCAAAACGTCTTTCACCCCGCCATGGGTTTCGAAAAAAAATTGTAGAAAGATTCATCCTTTCGTTGCAGATTTTCATTGTGAAACTTTATCGATTGCCGTCATTCCATGCAATCAAAATCTACCATTTACTGATCGGACATCTGGAGAAATATTATCAAACTCCTGCCCTCCTCGACTTCTCCAGTACTATTCGCTGTAAGATATTCAGTTGGATGTTACGAGCGCGCGCTAACGCTACCTTTCACATCGGTTATCCCGATGCAAATAACGTCACCCAAATTCGGTTCAGTCACTACCTGGGCATCGATCAGCATCATCAACACCATGCAATGAGCTTCCAACATACCCAAGCGCAACAGACACAGCCAACCCAATCATCTGGACCAACACAGCCGGATATACCAACGTCTACATTTTCAACGATATCCATTCGTCGCGGCTGTAAGCGCATTGTGGAATGTTTGAAAAAGGAGAGAGATTGGAACATTATGCAATTGGTGCTGAAGGAGTTGCCGAATATTCTACAAAACAAAGCCATTCTGCAAGGCAATGACATGGACACTTTGGCGACCACTTTGGTGGCAATGGTAAATGTGGACAGTGAATTCATTTATCGAACGTTTTACATTTCAATGTGTTTTCAGTATATGAACAAAACATCAATGGACATTCTAGCTCCGTCGACAAATCGACCTCATTTTGCTGAACTTCATGCTCTGATCTTGCCAAACATTGCGAGTCTAGTCCCATATCACCAAGTCATCGTTCAGCACACGCAAAAGAAAATGCTTGAGGCTTTAACGTCTGGACTGTTCTCGCGCAATCCACAAGTTTGCATTCATGCGTTAACCGTCATGTTGTTGGAAATGCCGGAAATGATGTTACGCCATTTGCCGGATGTTTTACTCGAAATGAGCAAAATGTCAACGACGGTTAATGTGGCTGTGCCGGCTCTGGAATTTCTGTCCAGTAAGGAAATCTGTCCGATTATTCGTGAATAAATATTCTTATAATTCAAATACAATTTCAGCGTTAATTCGTTTGCCTAGTCGGCGCTTTGCTAATTTCGTCAATGTTCAGTACATGTACGTCTTCGCTATATCGGTTCCATACACCAATCCATACAAATACGATCACTACACCGTATCTTTGGCACACCACGTAATAGCTGGTTGGTTTCTCAAGTGTAAAGTTCCGTTAAGACGCAATTTTGTTAATTACATCATCAAGGTACTCGAAGTTTGACGAGGAAAGACCGACACTAACCTTTTACGTTGTTTTCCACAGAACTTTGAAACAAATATTCAAGTTTCATTCCACGAGATCAAGAAAATGGACTTCTCACAAATCAACAACGAAGACTCGTCGAATCGTAAGCGCAGTTCAAGTTTGACGGAGCAAAGCTCTAGACATCGAGACCGCACGCTACAAAAAATTACGACACGACCCAAGCAAGACGACGCTTTGTACAACTTTCACATGGAATTAGCTGAGACTTGTATCGACTTTCTGGCAAGACACACATTCTCTCCATGTTCGCCATTGCCAAAAAGGTTAGATATTTAGGAATTTTGATTAAAAATATCTCACGCATTCAAAAGAAGCGCAACGGTGGCGGCTGTAAGCGCAAATTTTTTTTACCTAATCGGCGCTGAAACGATAAGGCAAGGAAAAATCGCCCGGAACGATAACATCGTCCCCGTCATGGTAACATCGTTCCCGTGACGATATCACCACCCGTTGGTATAATATTTTCATTTCTGAAACGACATTATCGCCCGGCGTCACTATATTATCATTCCCCGTGAAGAATTGCCGCCCAGTGGTATGATAATATCGTTTTTCGAAAGATATTATCGCCCGCTGATATGATAAAATCATTTTTAGAATGATAATATCGCCCGCTGGGGTGATAATATCGTACTGGAATGAAGATACAGTGGGCGATTTTGCCCTTTCCCGAAGCGTTGCATTGCATACCCACGCGTTTAGTGCGACGTCGGTAAAGTATACGAAATATCATGACGAAGTCCATTTTCCTTTGCTTCACATATTATGAACTGAGTCATCAAATCTCGTACACTTTGACTTAAGCCGATGTCGTCACATATTTTTCGTAATTTTAACATTTTTCAAATATTTTTAACGGCTTCCTCACACCTTCATCCCATTTAACAAAGTAAACATTTTTCTTTATAGACTTCCAACGGTTAGTTCCTTGCTTGCCGGCGGTCAATCACAAAGTTGGTTGGTTGGTCATAACATTATAACAATAACGACTAGTGGTTGCACATCAAATCAACTACGAAATGGACTGTGCGACCGCTGTTCATTACTCTGTAAGGCACCTTTACCTCAACGAAGCAGTGGTAACTCGTCAATGGGTCCCACTTCTCCGGAAACGGTGTCAACGCGAACAGATTCCTCTTCGGTGAACAAACGATACACAAAGGCCAGTCTTCAGCACACCAGGTACATTTTTCTCGTGCATTTTCATTTCGCTTCGTCTAAATGTAACTTTTATATCAGCGGCCAAGAATCGTCTAGCACAGCATCGTCGATATCATCATCGACCGCTCCAACGCCATACCATCAAAGTACCGACAGCGGTAACCGATTCTTTCGACAAACATCGAATGACGCACGCTTCAGCAGTACGTCCGGATCTCTGGAATTTCTCTCCCGGCGCGGTAGTAATCCTGACACACCCGACAACACGGACTCGTTTATCAATTCGGCACGTTCCAACCAATCAATTTCATCCAATTTACAAACATCGCCGCAGCAAATACCAGAGCGCTCGAGGCAAACGTGTTCGTGTTCGTGCACCGGTTGGGCTGAGATTTGTGTGCGACGTCCGACCGGAAACATATCGTGGGTCATGCGAATTCAAAATCAAATCTCAGTCGATACACTGAATGAGGTTCCACTTCAAGATTTGGTCACATTGTTTATGCCTTCAATGGGAGGTGTGTTCGGCTCGGATTTCCTCTCTGACAATTCATTTCTGAATTCCAGTACTCTCAGTCCAGAATCAATGATTGACCATCAGCGAAAGATTACGATGCTGTCCAGTGAGCTGTCGGATATTAAGACTCGAGACGAAAGTAAAAATGAAGCGGAAACTGAAATGCCAGTGAAACAGAAATCAATATCGCCGCCGAGCGAAACAGCAACTTCACCCATTGATATACCGAAGCAATCTCAACCGAAAAAGGAAGTAGCTGGTAGTTTTAGTGATGTTGAACCGGAAAAAGATGAAGAAAGTACAGACGTAGCCTTTGAAGACGATGAGTCAAGATTGAGAAATCCAGTGAGGCGAGTAAATTCTAGTCCTGAAATGAGTTCGAGCTGGAAGAATCCGTTTTTGGGACAAAAGGGTCCATTAGGAAGTGGTTCTTCAGCTGCTGGAAATAACGGACAGGAGGAAGAATGTCCAAATGTCGAAGGTGAGCAACAACAAAAGAAGAAAAGCTTTGGCAAAGATATGAGAGTGAGTTGCGAAGCTATCCCTGAAGAAATAGCTGGATCAACTCCACCTAGTCATCCGGATTCGGTCAAAGAGGTAGACACGAGTCTTCATCCGAAAGTTCTTATTGCCAGTGCCACGGCTGTAACGGCCAAACCTGCTACTCTTGTTCCGTCTTCTTCGTTCCCAACCGAAACAACACCTGATGCCAAGCAGTCTCTGCAAACTCACAGTCAAAGCCCACCGAAAAAACAACTTTCCGCTGACGATGCTTTATTGCCGTCAAAATCTGATCCTTCGATCAATGATCAGTCTGCGACATCGAAACTTAAACTTCCCATGGACACTAAAGTGACAACGAAGCCGCCACATTCGCCTGCTCCGTTATCACCTAGACTTTTAGCTAAAAATGCAGCTAATAAAATTGCATCCATCCAATTCGCTCCTTCCGTTGGCTCCGGATCAAATAACTCCAACGATATGTACCACCGCGGTCGTTCGAAGACTATTTCAGTAGTGCGAGAACATTCATTGCGAGAGCGTTCAGTGGTGCGAGAACATGACAATCGGGACAATGCGAAATGGACATTCCGAGGAAGTAAGTTCCAATGGCGTTCCATTGCCAGCGCCAAACTTAACACTTCTGTCTCTAAAATCTCTAAAATTTCAGCACGTTCGGGCATTACTCCCAGTTCGGTGTTCCTTCAATTGTTCAACACTGGCCCAAATTCATCAATTGAACAGCCCATCCATATCGGAGCAAACAACGCAAAAGCAATCGGCCTGCTGGACTTGATCCCACCATTTGAAACTCATAAAATCGGTGTGCTGTATGTAGGACCCGGGCAATGCGCCAACGAAACTGAAATACTGAAAAATCGTTACGGAAGCTTTCGCTATACTCAATTTTTAAAAAATTTAGGAACGTTAGTATCGCTGAAGGACGCCAAGGAGCATAATTTGTTTGTTAACATGGACTCGACGGGCAAAGACGGCAATTTCACGTACATATGGAAAGACGATATCGTGCAGGTGACATTCCACGTGGCAACACTAATGCCGAATAAGGAACAAGATCCGTTATGTCACGAGAAAAAGAAGCACATTGGAAACGACTACGTAACGATTGTGTACAAGGAAAGCAGTGAGGAGTACAACTTGAACACAATCAAAGTAACTAAATGCAATTGTTGTCACGAATTCAGTTGTTGTGACCTTCCCGTTTGATTCTAGGGTCAATTTAATTACGCGTGTGTCATTGTTGAACCAATGGAGCTAAATAGCAATCGGATTTTCGTTCGTGCTAAAGAGGACATCTCCAAATACGTAGGCTACTCGGAACCAAAAATTGTGTCCGATAGCAGCGCTCCATTATTAGCCAGACAATTAGCTCTACATGCGAATGTGAGTCTCTTAGTTTTTCCTCTCCAAAAAATCGATTAATTCCATGGATTGTTTATTACAGCTGGCCTCACTGGTGTCACAGTCACTGAAAACGAAAAACCAAAGTCCATACGCATCGAATTGGTTGGAGCGATTGCGGAAAATTAAACACCTTCGGGCTAAGGTAAGAAAACAAAATTCGTTCGAATTTCACTTTTCATCATTGACTTCCAATCAACAGCTTCTTAAGGACAATATTTCATCAACGTCCGATCACTCAGGGAGTAGTACTACATCCAGCGGAATTGAATCGCCTTGGCTGAAAGAGGATTTCACAACATATACACAGTGATGTATAAATGTACAAGATGTAAACAAATTCGCAAATAAATTGATTTTCAGCTATCAAAAATTGTGATGAGGTGATTTTCGTGACAAAAATTACATAAATCAACTCCTCGTTCCGTTCTTCCCAAATTACGAATACAACACCTACGTGACCATTCTTTTACTGCGTCAACGGATTATGTCAAAGTATTGAACATCTCATCATGGACATCACTATACATCGGCACACTAAAGGCGTGGATTCGCTGTACTGTTCTCCTTTTTTGCCAAAACTTTTCAATCAGCTTTTATGAACTTATGCATTGGGTGCGTTCTATAGGAACGAATATTGTTTATCCACGCAATTAGTAGATGAGTGCGTCTGTTTTCCAATATCTCCCCCCTCAGGTAGTAAGGTGGATTTGAAGTATGCTCAAAATCAGAAACGTTGAATTGTTGAAGCCAATTTATGTGGTTTTAGATTTATCAGCTTGGGACGATTGTTTTACCAATCTTGAAACACAGATGTGACGATCCTTTGTTCCTTTCCCGTTCATCATTTAAATCAGCTTCCCCACTCAAGTTAGTTAAACCTCCTGGTCGCCTCCAAGAACTTGCTCAAAGTAACTGGTTCTAGGTTAGCAACTTCGGACGGTCTCACAACATATCCTCCCAGCAGCCTGCGCCTCAGTTGAAAGAAACTGGGACATTCACATAATACATGAAATCCCGTTTCTTCCTCTAAGCCGCACGCACACATAGTGGTCGCCGAGAGCCTAAGCTTTTTCATGTGCCCATTCAGCCCGCAATGTTCAGTGATCGCACCTACCACTCTCCTGATGCGATTCCTGTCCATCCCTAGCAGAGATTTGGCCCATTTCACATAGTTGCATAGTATCCTTCCCAGCGCTCAACATGCCTCCTCATCACTAAGCTCCCCAGCGCTTTTACACGCGCTGGTCGAGTAATCGGCAAAAACGGCTCAGGGCCGTGACCAACACCCGGCACCCGTCTTGGCTAGCTCATCAGCTTTTTCATTCGCCTCCACGTCAGAGTGCCCAGGTACCCAAACTAAAGTGATCTGATTCCTAAGACCCATTTCGTTGAGGTAATCTCTGCACTCTTTCACTAGCTTGGAGGTCACTCTAGGAGACATCAGCGCCTTAATCATTTCCTTACTGTCCGAACAGATAGGCACCCTCTTGCCATGCGTTCCAACAGGCAGGGTCTCACGAGCTGCTGACAGCACCGTGAAAATCTCCGCTTGGAGCAAACTAGCAAGAGCCCCCTGATAGAAGCAATTTCCGTCTCCAGAGTCCATGCCATATACACCAGCACCTACTCCTTCACGAGATTTCGATCCACGTAGTTCCCGGGAAGACTCGCAGGCCATCCACTAAGCCATTCTTGCCTACTGGGAACTTTCGCTTCAAAATTCCTGTCGAAACAGGTTACCAGGTTACAGGTTCGACTCTCGGCATTTCAAACACCGGGATCGATATTATCGTTGCAATGTGGTTACAAAACCAGACTCTGGGTAGCAAGGGGATGTCTCCAAAGGGGGAATTCTTTCGCCAATAATATGGAGTTTGGTGATAGATCCTCTCATTAAGAACCTGAACCGGAAAGGCATCTTTCCGTTAGGCTACTCAGATGATCTGACCACGCTGATTAGAGGAAGGTTTGAGAGTACGCTAGGGATAGGGAACCGAATTAAGGACTCAGTGAAGATTGATTGGTGCCGGAAGAACGGCCTTTTTGCAAATCCTAAAAAGACCGCGCTAGTGTTGGTTAGTAAAAGATTCACAGGCTCAAATCTTGAAAGCGAAATAAGGCTCTTCCGAAAAGACATTGGGCTAAGCTCTCAAGGCAAATACCTTGTCGTTGTATTTGACAGCAAGCTCAATTGTTACGAACGTGAACTCGTACAAATTGGGTTTCGGACTCCGAATTTTCGATCTGGCCATGGATTGATTGATAATTTGGTACCAAAACATAGGCATGCCGAGGGATCGGATGTAACACCGTATCGACTTTCAGACTGAGTTTACGGAGAAAGAAGCCTGGTCATGCGGCTGGCCGTCAGACCTACCTGGAAGAAATTTGACCAGATTTACTGTAAGGATCGGTGTGGGTCGACCCATACCTGACCCACAATTTTAGCGGGTCGACATACACCTGACCCACAATTTTATAACGCACAGAAAAACGATTTCTGTGACTTCTGCAACTATGGGTCAGATGTGGGTCGACCCGCTAAAATTGTGGGTCTGGTGTGGGTCGACCCACTCCGATCCTTAATTTACTGATGGATCGAAGTCAGCTGTAGGCTCGGGAGATGGGGCTTTTAACCCACAAACCGAAACGGCAGCTGACATGGTCTGGGCAGTCATACTTGTTTTTAGGTGGAAACCTTCGCTACACTCCTTAGGGTGAGTGAAGCACTACCAGAAGACGCTCAAAGGCAGCATTAGATCTGCTCGGATAGCGAATCGATGATTAAGTTCTAAGTTGTGCGAGAGTGTGAAGGGTCAAATGAACCAGATCACTCTCGTTTGGGAACCGGGTCACTCTGGAGTTCATGGGGAGGTCGACGAACTGGCCACAGTCTTCAACGCGAACTTGTGGATCAGACCCGAAAATCCTTTAAACTCAATCACTTTGCTATTAAGAGTGACTTTGCGAATTCTTCGACCAAATGAAATTCAAGTGGTCTCCGATTCTTGAGATTGATGGCTCATTTGATTCCTTGGACCTATAGGAGAAATTCGTAGAAGAACATTTTTTCCGAAAAACTCAGATCTGAGTTGTGGAATATTTGAGGAAATGCTCTGCATGGAAGAGCCCAAAATCCTTTTTCTTCAAAAACTTCAAGACGGTTGAGCGGATTTTCCTCAAACTTCTCAGGTGTGTACTACTCGAAAAGACGAAGAGTTTGAGCCCCCGGAACCCACAAGTACGTCCAAATGAAAAACAACATGGACGAGGCATTCTTATATTATGTAAATAGGGAAGAAGGATATAGTGTTCTGCAAGAAGGATCACTAAATACGTTAGAACAGCACAACAACGTTGAAGCGAATAAGTTCCAAAGTTCCATTCCGACCCTAACGACGCATGCTGTACCACTTTTGAAAGCTTACAGTAGCATTTTTCATAAAATGAAAGGAAGACTACGTTTGCGCAAGTAACATAAGGTCAAAACCTTGGAAAAGCTTCGCGTTGATGAAAAGTTTCACTTTGCGAATTTTTTACCCGAGCTCAAAACTCTTTAAAAATTCCGAAACGAGAGTTAGGGACATTCTAGTGCCTCAATTGTTTTTTCTGGCTGGTTTGTAACACTATTTAGTTCACTGGAGGCATCGAAAATCGAAGAAGTTATCGAATATGGCCATTTTTCACATTTTCCTCAGCCAAATCTTGTACCGGCACTTGTCACGTGAACTGTTATTAATTTTAGAAACTAGAAAACATGAGCTTTCCAATGATATACTTGGTTCCGCGGAAATGCGCTGGTACACGTGGTGAGACGCTTTTTAAAAAGGCAGTTTTTTCACCTAAAAATGGCTCTAGCTTCCCACCTACCCATAGTTTCCGGGCAAGGGGGGGCTCAAACTCTTCGTCTTTTCGAGTACACACCTGAGAAGTTTGAGGAAAATCCGCTCAACCGTCTTGAAGTTTTTGACGAAAAACGATTTTGGGCTCTTCCATGCGGAGCATTTCCTCAAATATTCCACAACTCAGATCTGAGTTTTTCGGAAAAAATGTTCTTCTACGAATTTCTCCTATAGGTCCAAGGAATCAAATGAGCCATCAATCTCAAGAATCGGAGACAACTTGAATTTCACTTTCATACAACCTGGTCGACGAATTCGCAAATTCACTCTTAAGCGTTGAAGTACTGGATTAAGGCACAGCACGCAGAGCGCTGAAATGCGTTTGATGGAGGACAGCATACCAAATGCTTCCTCTCAAAGCCTAATATAGGATGAACCAATGAACTGATCAGCACGCAAAGGAATCGCATCAACAAACAATTGATGGGCTTACATCTTTAAAAATTGCGTAGCTGATGACAAAGAAGTAAAATACAGTTTTAAAAAGCAAAATTTTAATTTGAAATTTAATCGAAAAATGATAAATATTTATATGAATAAGTAGTTTTGATAACCTACTTTTTAACATTTAAAAGACACTCACAATTCTTAATCCTACTTCCAATTGTTTATCAAAAATCGAAAAACCAAAAGTGCTGATTTCGTCGTTTACGACTCAAAAAATAACCGAATCAAACTCACGATTCTTTTACTTC
>CM055403.1:72848557-72868947 GCA_029228625.1 Pseudolycoriella hygida
ATCTAAAAAAATCCCAAAAATCCCAGAAATCTCAAAAAATCACAAAAATCTCAGAATCACAACAAAACCGAACAAAGCCACACAAATAAAACAAAATACAAAAAATTCAAAAAAGTGGTCGATTCGTTTGAGTATAAAAATTGTTCTTGTAGTTTTACAAACAATTTAAAAAGTTTGCGCAAAAATTGTATTTGTATTACGACGGCAATTAACGGATTAGACAATGGTTCTGCGTTGAAGCTTTAGAAGCATTCTATTCTAAATATATGTTATTTACAATTACGTGGCAAGTAAACATACAATATTATGTTCTCAATGAGTAAACGTTTAATGACAATAATAAATCACAACAAAAACTAGAGATGAGCGATTTGCCCGAAACTTCGAAAAACCCGACCCGAACCTGAACCCGAATTGCTTTTTTCCGGTTCATGGGTTTCGGGTTTCGAAAATTTTAATCGGGTCGTTTTAGGTCCGGGCCGGGTTCGGATACAGTTCGGGTTTCGGGTTTTGAAAAATTTTATCGGGTCGGGTTCGGTCCGTGTCGGGTGGTTGTATCATTTTCTTCGGGTCCCGATCCTTTATTGACTTTTTATATTTTACAAAACTCGTCTAAATTTTATCATCTTACATTACACGAATTTTGTTTCAGTCTAAGGTCCGTGAAGAATGCAGACGTCGGGCCTTGAAATAATTTTTGTTTCGAAGTAATTTGGGTTGTGAGTTTCGAAAAACTTGAGTGTCTGGTTCGGTCCGGGTCGAGTTTTGAAACAGTTCGGGTTTCGGGTTTCGAAAATTTTAATCGGGTTCGGTCCGGGTCGGGTTTTGAAACAGTTCGGGTTTCGGGTTTCGAAAAATTTTATCGGGTCGGGTTCGGTCCGGGTCGGGTTTCGAAAAATGGTCGACCCGCTCATCTCTAACAAAAACCCTTTTTAAAAGGGAAACATTACGCAAGTCGCTTTGTTTCTTCTTCCAAAACGACTGATATCAATTGGAGTGGCGCTTAAAGATTCGATACGCAAAAGTCTTTTGAGAAACTTTTACATTTGATTGGAAAAAGCGTCACAAATGCTGGACTCACCAACGTAATAGTTTTTCTACGCTTTCAGTTTTCATACTAAAAAATTTGGCTTCAGGTGTTAAATTATTACATACATACAGTAAAGCCAAATTTTTGGGAGTTAAATCTGAAAGAAAGAAAAAATATGACATTGGGGGGTCCAGCATTTGTGACGCTTTTTCCAATCAAATGTAAAAGTTTTTCAAAAGATTTTTTGCGTATCGAATCTTTAAGCGTCACCCCAATTGATATCAGTCGTTCTGGAAGAAGAAACGAAGAGGCTTGCGTCACGTTTCCCATTAAAAAGGGTTTTTGTTGTGATATCAGTACTTTTGGAAGTAGAGTCACTTCCTCTACAACCCTCATTCCTAAAAATTTTTTGGCGCCGCGGCACCTCACGCGAAATGTCTACCTAAATTAGGAAAGCTAAAATCAGGAATCAAGAAATCAGGAACCAAAAATCAGGAAATGAAAATCAGGAAACGAAAATCAGGAACCTAAAATTAGGAAAAACAAAAATCAGGAAATACAAAAATAAGGATATACCAAATTTAGGAAAAACCAAAATTAGTTTTTCGTACAAATGGCCCTGGAAGTTTTGTCAAATTTTCTCAAATTTATTTAAAATTTCTAAAAAATTTTCTGAAAATTGATTCAAATTTTGAAGCATTATTGATGTTTTTTACTCGAAAAATTGTTCAAACGACCTATTATAGGTGTTTTCGGGCATCCTAGAATTATTAACATAAGTACTAAGGGCTGAATTTTCAGCCATCCGTTTCTTGTGGTTTTTTTCATCTGCACGACACCTCTAATATGGTTCAGAATACACCTTACGTCGATTCTTATTAATACTACATTCATTTTAACTTGTTTGAACGTATTTTTCATTAAAATAAAATTCGAGAAAATTTAAGAAAATTTGAAAAAAAAAATCTCAGAAAAAGGCCCTGTTCCGAAGTCTACGGAAAAAATTTGTCTGAATTTTTTATTCGCATGGGGACTTGCGGCACGGGCGTATCGCTAGGCTTATTTTGTTGTTCACATCATTATGGGTGACGAATCTAAATTCTGCGAGTTTATAGAAACAAAAATGTACTGCTGCGTCCCAAAATACCTTCAAAATTTGTTACGAATGCGTGGGTTCGGAAACGCTGTGAGCATTAAAAATTTACCCCCGGAAGATATCGCATTCGCATTCCACAAAAGGTACAACTCTCTTGCCAGAGCTATTGCCTATTGCAGATGGTTTAGGCGATCAAGCAGTGGCTGAAACATTTTTATCAAATGAAAGGCACTTTTTGTTACATATACATATCCAAAATCACATTCCTTTCAATTCCCAATGAATCCAAAAAATCCGTAATAATCTCAAAAAATCTCAAAAAATCTTAAAAAATCCCAAAAAATCTAAAAAAATCCCAAAAATCTCTAAAAATCAAGAAAATCACAAAAAATCCCAAAAAATCTCAAAAAATCCCAAAAATCTCTTAGAAAAAAATAGTCGGTTACCCCTCGATATGGCATGCATGCAATCGTAGGATCTGGATTGTATAAAAGTCGAGTTGCCATAGTCTGAGTATCATTCTGTGGCCATCGTTGCTGATATACATATGGTCTTAAGACAAGGTCGTAAACGACGAAATCAGCACTTTTAGTTTTTCCATTTTTGTTAAACAATTGGAAGTAAGATTAAGAATTGTGAGTGGCTTTTAAATGTTGATTCAAGCGGGTGGACTTTAAATCTGCTGAAGGTACGGCAGCCATTGTAAAATATTACTTCTATGGGTGTACTACTACTTTTTAACACAACACTTGAGTAATTTAATAAAAACACCCAAAGTCATGACCATTCAGAAATAGTTCGGAATTCAGCAGTTTTTCAGATGGTCAATTCTTACAAAGCAAGCTCCTAATATGTGAAAATACAGTTTTACCACATGTATTTGCAGGTAGTTGCCCGAACACGCCATTTTGTTCTAAAGAAAAAACTAAAGAAAACAGAAAAATGAAAAAAAAAACCAAAGAAAACTATGTGAAAAAAAAACAGGTTCGATCGAAGTTAACGTTTATCCACCCCTCGTTATCAAAGTACACGAACTAGCTTCCTTTCAAAGTCTTTAATAGAGAAAGTTGATTATCATCACATAAAGCAAATACAAGGAGCCCGTATACATCAGAATAGATGTTGCAAAAGACTCGAACGTATCTCAATAAATATTGCCTTGATTTTAAATTTAATGTGGACGCTATTTCATATCAGAAATTACGTCCGAATTAAATTGGATTGGAAATTGCCGAAATGGCAAAAGTGAAGAAACCGTCCGAAGCAACGACGCAAAAAATCTCTAATCTTTTAAAAAATCTTACATCATTTTAAAAAAAGTTTGAAAAAAAAATCACTCAAAATTTATTTGTACTAGGGAAGAGTCCTCTGACCCATACTTCCATTGACACAAAAGTTCGCCTCTTTTTTCTCTACAACACTGCACAAAAAAACTCATCACTCACGAATGCCCAATAGCAATTCCGTAATCATTTTTTCAATTATCTTTATGAGATAGGATTTGCCCGATTTATAAATCAAACTTAATTGATGTTCTTTGTGGAATCGGACAACGCTCAATATTGGCCTCATTGATGCTTTTGGTATTTTTCAACGACTCTGATGGATGCATGGTATAACAAGAGATATAAATCTAGCGGATGATAAGAAAATAGTTCATAACAATATTTCGGCATAAACACAAGAAATGCACGAATCTATAAATCATTTTGTAAACTAGTACTTTGACAATGACTTAGAATTAAATACTAACAAATGCAAAGTGATCACATTATTCTGGAAGCACCTCTATTATAGTAGCAGATTACCATATGAACGGAAAAATAATAAATTTTCATTTAACCCTTTGAATGCGGCAATGGAGTGATATTTTTCTTCAATTCAAGGAAAAATAAATATTTGTATCCGCTACTTGTGAACGCCGTGAAGATTCATCGATAGCAGTTACTGCCACGCGCCACTCAATTTTTTTCTAAACTGAGAGCAGGCGTGAGCAAAAACGTTCTGCCGGCGGACGTATATATACGTGAGGCGTATTCAAAAGTTGACCACTTGTAACTTGTAACTCTCAAAATAGCTAAAAGATGCGTTATTCGGCTGTGGTTTTACACCATCTAGAATTCTCAAGTAAAATATGAGCACCATATCAATCAGTTGATATCCAATCAATAAAAAGTGTTCAAAGGCAGTTCGTTTTGTTACGCAAACCGAGTTCGACATATCAAAGGAAAGAGTGACATCTACCGAATTCGTCCTAACGTTGATAGGTATGATGAGCTTCACCTCAAATCGTTATTGCGATGCAGAACCAATGCAACAATATTTTTCATCAATGATGTCTTGACTGGAAAGGCTGTTGTAACCTGTTTCGACAGGAATTTTGAAGCGAAAGTTCCCAGTAGGTAAGAATGGCTTAGTGGATGGCCAGCGAGTCTTCCCGAGAACTGCGTGGTTAGATTTACAGATGGATCGAAATCTCGTGAAGGAGCACCTAGTATACGTCATGGACTCTGGAGACGGAAATTGCTTCTATCTGGGGGTTCTTGCTAGTGTGCTCCAAGCGGAGATCTTCGCGGTGCTGTCAGCACGGCAAGAGGGTGCTTATCTGTTCGGACAGCAAGTACATGATCAAGGCGCTGATGTCGCCTAGAGTGACCTCCAAGCTAGTGAAAGAGTGCAGAGATTACCTGAACGAAATGGGTCTGAGGAATCAGATCACTTTAGTTTGGGTACCTGGGCACTCTGACGTGGAGGGGAATGAAAAAGCTGATGAGCTAGCCAAGGCGGGTGCCGAAGATCTTGGTCACGGCCCTGAGCCGTTTTTGCCGATTACTCGACCTGCGCGCGTAGAAGCACTGGGTAGATGGGTGATGAGGAGGCATGTGGAGTGCTGGGAAGGATACTATGGTGGTATCTACACTAAGCGCTTTTTCCCGAGACCTAATTAGAAATGGGCCAAATCTCTGCTAGGGATGGACAGGAATCGCATCAGGAGAGTGGTAGGTGCGATCACTGGACATTGCGGGCTGAATGGGCACATGAAAAAGCTTAGGCTCTCGGCGACCTCTATGTGTGCGTGCGGCTTAGAGGAAGAAACGGGATTTCATGTATTATGTGAATGTCCTAGTTTCTTTCAACTGAGGCGCAGGCTGCTGGGAGGGTATGTTGTGAGACCGTCCGAAGTTGCTAACCTAGAATCAGCTACTTTGAGCAAGTTCTTGGAGGCGACCGGGAGGTTTAACTAACTTGAGTAGTAGTAGTAGTAGTTTATTGACTCAATATGTGTAAGGTCAGGGACCTTTTAAATTACATATGGTTCCGATCAAAACAACGCGTTTACATAAAAGATTATTCGATACCGTTGCATTGAAGTAACGAGAAAAAAAAGAGAACGAGGAGGGTTGAGAATTTTTTTTTTTTTTTTCAAGAAAACAAAGTAAAAATATAAATTCAAAAAAAAAAAAATATATATACTTGAAGTAACCAAACGATAAACCCGTAGTCCGCGATAGCTAAATCACCCAACAGACCGTATCAATCCAGTGCAGTCGATGAATACGCCTGGTTTCTGTCATGAGGTGATTCTGAAATATGTAAGATGTATGGTGTGATGAAGAATGAATTGCATGACAGATGAAACAAAATAGTACAACAAAATAAAGGCAGGGAGCTAGTGGTTAATCAAGCCAAGATGTTCCTTGCAAGCACGTTTAAATCCAGTTAACGAATTTATCCCCTTCACGGCAGCGGGAAGCGCATTGTATTTCGAGACACACCGCACGTAAAAAGAGTCATTGATAATACACTTATCATTGCGAGGCAATATCAGATTCATCAGCCTTGCAGACGACCCGAAATTAAGATTCTCAAAGACATAATCAGGTTCCCTCGTACCAATTACCTTATGTAGGAACGATGAGTTGAGGTAGTCATGGTAAGCGAAGAGATCATTTCCGAGAAGCTTGCAAGCATGAGACGAGACAGAGTCGAAGCGATTGATTCCGTAAACAAAACGAATACACGCATTAAAAGATTTCTCAAAAGTGGTGAAGTTGGGAAGCTGATTTAAATGATGAACGGGAAAGGAAAAAAGGATCGTTAGATCTGTGTTTCAAGATTGGTGAAACGATCGTCCCAATCTAAAAAATGACTGGAAAGGTTAACTCTCAATTCATTCGTAACAAAATCGGACTAAATGACAGAGCGAGAGTATAGCAGAAAACTTCATTAATCATTATTACTGGGTACGTCTCACAATTACAATTCTCACCTTTCAACTTCGCATGTAGGCTATTCTATTCAACCTTGCTGTGAACCGCGTAGACTCGACTGCTCGACTCTTCCATCACTTGAATTCACTGTATTGCATTTTTTTGCATTTATTTATTTTGTTCTTTAATTTACGCATTTTATTTTAAGCGACACGGAATACAGCACTATAACAATATTTAAAATTATGTGTGAGTCAAATCAAACGCTTTTGTTTTAAACTGTACCAAATCGATCGTTCCAGTTCTGTCTCGTAGCTTGAAGATTTCTTTCTATGCATTCATCAGTTTGGATTTGAGGACTTTCATATGTTGCAGTTCACTTAAATGGTATTCTGGGCCAGTTGAACGTTATATTTCCTTAGATCTGTTTTCATTGCCTTATTGATGGTCTTTGTCAAGCTTCTGTACTGTACTCTACTACTTTTCCCATATCTTCTTCGTGTCACCCGGGTTGAAATCAAATCATGCGTTTCCTTTCTCAGTTTGGTTCTTTTACCCGGAGAGATTTACATTTGGATTCCATAAAGTTCATTATTGCTTCGACGATCTTGCTGTTCAATATATCAAAGGTATCAATTTGCTTGACTTCAATCAATGTGGAAAAAAAGTTAAAAAGAGCCCCATACATGGGTATTGCAGAGCGTAATCCACATCGTAGGTGTGTAGAATTTAAGTACTCAGTTGCTTGCATGTTTTCATGCACAGAGCAAACAAACATAGTTGGAAAATCGAGGAAGCCAATTTGGGGAGCTAGAGTGGGGAAGCCAAGTTAGTAAGTGAAAAAAGTTCTAAAGTTCTTGAAAGTTTTGGAAAGCTTAGTAAAGTTCTGAAAATATTTGGAAATTTCGCTTAAAAATTTTTGAAATTTCTTGACACATCTAGAGAGTTCTGGAAAGTTACAAAACTTCTCAGAACTTCGTAGAAATTTCTAGTAATAGTCAAATAGCTAGAATGACGCAAGTTTTAGCTTTCTAGGTGGTATAGGAGCCGAGATATGCGTAATACATACTACCTCTCTCCGGCTCCTCCCCCTTTCGTCATTTCTGCAAATCTAGGCAAAGAGCTATCGAAAGTTTGAACTCTCTAGGTGGTCTAGGAACCAAGATATGAGTGATATGGACAGGCGACAAACGCAAAAAACACGTTTAAAACCAGTAGAGACTCAGTTTTATGGCCCTCGCTGAGTACTAGGTGTTGCAAATGGAAATTTTTCTTCACTAGTTTTGATAGCAAATCCATGAAAACGAACTTTCAGACAATTTCATTTATTGAACAAAGATGAAATAAGCTTCAAAATCTAAAATTAAGATAAATACAAACGTTAGCAGTTAATTCATTATTAAATTTAACATTTCTCATACTTCTAGTGCGCTTAACGTAAAATATCCATCACAACTATTGATCAACTATTCGGTTGCATTTAGAATCCTGAATATAAACAACAAAAAATAAAAAAAGCGAATGTATGGAAATGGGTGGAATGAACAATACATTCTAACCCCAAAATAAAATATTTTCTAGAAAACAAATTTTGCTTACTCGTCATATAAACAATCCAAAACGATATGTACGTTACGTACAAATAGAAAATGACTAAATTCACATTGAGTTCTGCAAAAAATTTAAGAATTCAAATAAGAAAATAATAATTCCCATTCTCATAACTTCATCTTACTTCACAGCAAAATTTTATATCAAATTACAAAATCACACCGAATAGAGCAACCTTTATCTGAACTATTTAATTCTTTAACACGATATCGACTAAAAATGAACGATTAATTCGACATTTACGAATTCAAAAAACAAAAGTCCATATCGATCGTCAGATAAACTTATAAAATGTAAAGAGAAATAAAACCTTCCGGTAGTCCTAAAATCGGGTAATCAAAACTTGGTATTGAATCTGGCAACTAAATCATTGTTGCCCAACATTCTCCTTCCCGTTAACTGAGTTTCTCAGCTTAACCTTAAGCTTATCCTGATGGGTTAAATGGTCTCGAACGTCCAAAACAGCAAGTTTTGAAGCGGGCCTTCGTAAAATCGTTCCCAAATCGGTTCGAACCTCAGCACTTCTTACCGTTCCGTGTTTATCCTTGTAGATCTGAACGATGATACCTTTGGGCCATGTATTTCGTTTAAAATTCTCGTCAACGATCAATACAACATCGTCGATGCTCAACGATTTCGTTGGTTTAAACCATTTTGCCCGTTTTGTGATCGTAGGCAAATATTCCAATACAAATGCGTTCCAAAATTTGTCTGCCATTGCTTGTGCAGTTCGCCACGTATTTCTCAATAAATCAGAACTTGTGAATTCGCCAGGTGGTTTATGACCATTAGATGAGCCGATGAGAAAGTGATTTGGGGTTAAAACTTCATCGTGTGGAGAATCTAACGAAACATAACTTAATGGCCTTGAATTAACAATATTCTCGGCTTCAATGAATAAATTGTTTAAGACTTCGTCAGTTGGATGCCTTGATGTCATCGATGCCTCTAAACATTTTTTAACCACTTGAACCATTCTCTCCCAGCTTCCTCCCATATGTGGAGCTGCTGGCGGATTAAATGTCCAAGAAAACTCCGATGAAGTGAATTCTTCCTGAATGTGACCTTTATCCAATTTTTTAAATTCTTCTTTGAGGACATTATCAGCTCCATGAAAGTTTGTTCCGTTGTCGGAATAAAATTTTTTTGGTTGCCCCCTCCGTGCTATAAAATTATGGATTGCCATGATGCACGAGTCCGTGTTCAAAGAATGAGCGATTTCTAGATGAATTGCACGGGTCGTAAGACAAGTTATCAAAACTCCCCATCTCTTAATCGTGCTTCTACCAAAAACAACATGAATCGGACCAAAGTAATCAATTCCAACAAACGTAAATGGTTTCGTATGAATTGCTAATCGAGATTGAGGTAAAGGAGCCATTTCAGGATTATTAGGAACAGCTGCTGTATTTTTACACTTCTGGCAATTATTGCGAATTATACCCAATACGACACGTAATTTCGGAACCCAAAATTTTTGCCTAATTTCGTTTAGCACCGTCTGATGATGCAAATGCTTGTATTTTTTATGATAATAGTTAACGATCAAATAAGTCACATAGTGGTGCCGATCCAGAATTATCGGTCGTCTAGCTATTTCAGAAATTGCAGCCGCATCAATTCGGCCTTTCACTCTCATCACCCCATTTTCGTCCAAGTAGGGCGAACAAGTTCGAATGAAACTATTCTTCGGAAATTCTTTTTGCTGGTCGGCCGGTGCAGTTTCATTATATCGAATTATGACGAGCTCCTCTTGAAAACTATCAAACTGCATCTTTCTATACAAGAGCGATTCAGCCATAAGTAACTCATGGGATGAAAATAAATCAAAATCTCGCTGAGCAAATCCGGATTTTGAGTTATGAACGAATCTCAATATATAAGCGACCGTACGAACTAACCGTTGCCAATTGGGAAATCTTTTAAAATCAATAAATTCACTTACGGGTACTTCCAAGTGTGCCAACAAATATAACGGTCGAATTTCTTCACTTGTTACAAATTCTGGATCGTTCAATTCAAATTTATTTTGGGGTTAGAATGTATTGTTCATTCCACCCATTTCCATACATTCGCTTTTTTTATTTTTTGTTGTTTATATTCAGGATTCTAAATGCAACCGAATAGTTGATCAATAGTTGTGATGGATATTTTACGTTAAGCGCACTAGAAGTATGAGAAATGTTAAATTTAATAATGAATTAACTGCTAACGTTTGTATTTATCTTAATTTTAGATTTTGAAGCTTATTTCATCTTTGTTCAATAAATGAAATTGTCTGAAAGTTCGTTTTCATGGATTTGCTATCAAAACTAGTGAAGAAAAATTTCCATTTGCAACATTCTTCAAAATTTCTATGGTGAAATCATTCCTGTCGAAACAAATTTTTGTGCAACGTGAACATTACGATTGTCGTCAAAGAAAATTTGTAAATATTCGGCGATTTTATCGGAAATGGCAACCAAAAAGAAAGGTGTCAGTCGCCAGAAGAAGCTGGTGTACAAGACGTACAGTTGCCAACTATGTGAGAATATTGACGTTCCTGAGATGGTTCAATGTGATACGTGTAGTCTGTGGTTTCACTTTGATTGTGTGAATGTTACGAGCGATGTGGCTTACATGGAATGGTCGTGTGCAAATTGTGTTGCTGAAGTTCAAAATCAAATGGAAGAGAAAGAGAATGCAGCTAAACCGAGTTCCAATAAATCTTCAAGAGTTTCGTTGACAGTACGACAAAAAACTGCAGCTTTACAAAAACTTGAAGAGGAACTTGCAATTCGATTGAATATTTTGAAACGAAAATATCAAATTATCGATTCCGTCGAAGATGAAACATGTCTGGATAGAGCGGTGTCATTGGATGACACGTTTCATAAGGCCAACGACATTCAAAAAGTCTCCGAAAAATTTGCCGGAATAACGATGGTTGATGACGTCTCCATTTCATTAAGTGATCGTGAAAGAGAAATTGTAAATAAACAGTCAAGTGACGAGCTCAAAGGACATTTAGTACCAGCAGAAATCAACACTCTTCCTCATGATTATTTGTTTTCAAAATCTGCTTTCAAATGTCGTCAACCGAGTCGTTTGGGTTCATTTTCTGATCGTTCGGAGTCGGAAATTGAGTCAGAAGTTCAGTGTAGTTCACGCAGAATGCATTTTAGTGATACTGGAAACCGAGGCGAATCAAGGCAAGAAGTAAAGGCAACGTTTCGTCGAGACGACTCAACTGATGTGCGTGGTCAAAGTTTTCGAGTAAATTTCAACAGAAACAGTGATCCGGTACAATATCCTAGAGTCAGTTTTCATTCAGAAAATGTTAAAAATGTTCGTCAAACTTCCACGAATTCTCAGCCCGAATTCAGTAACGCTCACGATGACAATATTTCCAAATATGGTCATAGTTTCAACTGGAGTAATTCTAGTAATCGTCAACTTCTAAACAATATCGATTTCCGAAGACGACAAAATCAAGAACCAATGAGGGATTTCAATTTACGGCCATCCCTGTTATCACAACCGAATGTCGGTAATCAATTTCAACAACCTAGTGTTGTTTCTAATCGTAAATCTGGATACGTTTCAAATACATCGTCAACATTGACAAAAACGCAAATTGCTGCACGTCACGTATTCAAAGATCTGCCGGAATTCAATGGAAGGGTAGAAGATTGGCCAATATTTCTTAGTGCTTTGAAAAATTCTACAGAAGCTTGCGGGTTTACCGACAGTGAAAACTTAGGGCGGTTACAAAAAAGTCTGAAAGATGATGCGTAAGATTTGGTACACAGTCGACTGATACATGCCAGTGCAGTACCTGGTGTAATAGAGACGTTACATTTGATGTTTGGAAGACCAAATTTGATAATACACAAACTTTTGGACAAAATCAACAAAATGCCGTCACCGAAAAATGACGATTTGAGTTCATTAATTAAATTTGCAATATCTGTTCAAAATTTGTGTGGCACCATTGAATCATCTGGACAACTAGAATATCTGCAAAATCCGATTTTAATGCAAAATTTGACTGACAAGTTGCCAACACAAATTCAGTTAAATTGGGCTTATTTCAAGTTTGGTGCTGAAAATGTGAGTTTGTCAATGATGGGTCAATGGCTGTACGAATTGGCACGGGTAGCTACGGATGTAGTTAATCCCTCAGCTTTGAAGTTCTATGATAAAAAGGATCGAAAAGAAAGACAGAAAGAACCGCAATCGCTACATTCAAACGCTCAGTCCGAAAATGGTACCATAAAGAAACATGTGTCTAAATTTGAAGGGAAATCGACATGCCGCGGATGCAATTCTAATTTCAATCACAAACTGGACAACTGCAAAAAGTTCAAAGAAATGTCGGTAGAGGATAGATGGACTTTAGTAAAAAGGTCAAAAATTTGTGGTCGTTGCTTCGAAAATCATCACTACTTCAAGTGTCCGTCAAAGAAAAAATGTGGCCACGAAGGTTGTAATGCAAATCATCATATTTTGTTACACAATTCAACCAGTTATCAAGCTGAAACAACGAGAAGTTCAACACTTGGAGATCAAGAAAAACCACAAACATTAAATTCTCATCGATCCGTGACAGAAAACGCAAAGTTTCCAGACATTTTTCGAATAGTACCAGTTATTTTGTCAAGTCATAAAAAGTCTATTCGAATATTTGCATATTTGGACGACGGATCCAATTTAACCTCATTAGAGGAAGAAGTCGCATGTAAAATTGATCTGGTTGGTACAAGGAAACCCTTGTGTGTCTTATGGTCGCTTGGAAATTCACATCAAGTTGAAGGTCAATCGAGACAAGTATCAGTGAAAATTCGTGGTGTCTTTGAAAATGCCGAGGAATATGTTTTGAATCATGTGCGGACAGTTAAAACGTTGAAACTACCTACTCAATCAATAAGCAAAAACTGGCTTCAGCAATATTCGCATCTTGAAAATATTCCAATAGCAACTTATGAAAATGCCACGCCACAAATGATAATTGGACTTCAATATTCCAAACTAATGGTTTCATTAAAAACTATTGAAGCTGGTTGGACACAGCCGATTGTATGCAAAACACGTCTGGGATGGGTCGTGCAAGGGCCTAACGACCACAAAAAGTTAGAAGTATTCCCGAAATATGGCCTCAATATGTGCGAGTGTCCTTCAAATAACAACGAATTGCATCAAATCGTAAGAGAGTTTTTTTCAATTGAAAATTTTGGCGTGAAGGCATCCAATGTTCTGGTGGAATCTCAAGAATTATCTCGAGCTAAATTTCTTTTAGAGACAACGATTACGAAACTAAAAAATCGTTACGTGTCATCCTTGTTGTGGTGTAAAGACAATATTGAACTACCAAATAGTTTCGGGATGGCCATGAAACGACTTTTATGTGTTGAATCTCGATTAAAAAAAGATCCGATCTTGGCTGACAAAATGCAACTTTATATCGCAGATTTCGTCAATAAAGGTTATATCCGGAAGTTGTCATCGCTTGAACAACATAACGTTGGCCCAAGAACTTGGTATTTGCCAATATTCCCTGTGTTTAATATAAAAAAGCCAGACAAGTTGAGAATAGTATGGGATGGTGCAGCCAAAGTCAACGGTCAATCGTTGAATTCCAACTTACTGGTCGGACCAGATTTATTAGTACCTCTTCCCGACATACTACGTCGCTTCAGATTGAGGAAAATTGGTATCACTGGCGACATCAAGGAAATGTTCCATCAAATTTTGGTACAAGAATCTGATCAAGACTCACAACGTTTTTTGTGGCGAGATGGGGATACTACGAGAAATCCAGATGTCTATGTTCTAAAAGTTTTGACATTTGGTTCTTCCTGTTCGCCTTCAATTGCACAATTTGTGAAAAATAAAAATGCAATGGAATTTCAAGAAAAATATCCTAGAGCAGTTGAAGCTATTATAAAAGGTCATTACGTTGATGATATGATCGAGAGTACGCATTCTGTTGCAGAGGCAGTTCAATTAGTCCAAGAGGTGCAGTATATTCATCAACATGCCGGTTTTGTGCTGACAAGTTTTACTTCAAATTCTTCAGATGTTCTCAAAGCCCTTGATAGTAATCATGAAAGTACCACGAAGATTTTGGATGACAAGAACCACTTTACAACCGAACGAGTTTTGGGATTGTATTGGAACACAGAGTTGGATATATTTACATATTGTCTCAAATATGTGAAAATTGAATTTCAATCGAATAACTACACTCCAACTAAACGAGAAATTTTGAGTGCAGTTATGTCAATCTTCGATCCTTTGGGATTTCTCGCACACTTCGTAATATTCGCTAAAGTATTATTACAAGATATTTGGCGCCTTAAAGTTGAATGGGACGAAGTCCTCCCGGACTCGTTGAAGCATAAGTGGAAATTATGGCTGGATCATTTACCTGCAGTGGAAAAAATTCATATTCCACGACTTTATTCTACAAGGTTGTCACCTTTATTGCCGAAGTCGGTACAACTTCACATATTTGTTGACGCAGGTTTGGAAGCGTATGCTGCTGTAGCATATTTTCGTATTGAGAATGACACTGGTGTTGATATTTGCCTCGTCGAAGCAAAAACCCGAGTTGCACCAATTAAGCCTATTTCTGTACCACGATTGGAGCTTCAAGGAGGAGTACTGGGTACTCGACTCGCTGATAGCATCGTTAATAGTCACAATAGCCTTTGTATCAATAAAATAATTATTTGGTGCGATTCCAGAACTGTATTGTCTTGGATATATTCGGACCTACGAAGGTATAATCAGTTTGTTGCATTTCGTGTTGCGGAAATTTTGGACTCTCCTCATGTTATCGAATGGCGTTGGATACCGTCAAATGAGAACGTCGCAGATGAAGCAACAAAGTGCAAGAAAATAATGGCTTTGAACATGTCATCACGATGGTTCATGGGACCAGAATTTTTGCGAAAAGAAGATTCTAATTGGACTTTTGAATTGAACGATCCAGAATTTGTAACTAGTGAAGAAAAATTTCCATTTGCAACACTAGGGCTCAAAAGCGAAAAATTAAAACCAAAAATATTTGTGAAAATCGGATGAGATATAGTCAAGTTATATGTACAAAAAAGCCAAAAGCACTTAGGTGGCCCCAGCTCTGTGACCCTTCGTCAAAAAAGGGAAATCTGCGCAAACCACTGCCTTTCAGGGGAAATTTTTTTTGAAAATGTTAACATTTACTCGAGTTATCGTCTTTACAGACGAACGGCCGGAAAATTTTTTTTGCAGATTCAGCATGTAGGGTCCATGATCGATCCTTCCCCCTCTCAAATCGACTAGCTACAAACGTAGTGGTAAACGCATAGGACTCGTACTTCGTACGCGTCCAACAATGATATTTCAATAGACACATCATGCGGGCTAAAAATGCAATAACCAAAATCGTGAAGATCGATACGTTACTAGTAGAGTGCATGTCAATCCATCACAAATCGTCAAGTGAAACATGAGTAGACTGTTGAGTGTTGTTGAAAAGATAACAAAAACAAATCTGTTAAAAACAAATCAAAGGTGCGACAGGGTCAAAGGGGTAACAACCTCAAGGCATTCGTCTAAGCGAAAGAACCCCATCCACCACTTAAGGTATTATGTCTGTAGAAGTTCAAGCGTCTCCTTCGTCGAAAACTGACCAGCTCAAGTGTTCGGTAACAAGCCTTGACCCCCACATGTCACTTCTCACTATTCGGAATTCTTCTTTTATACTGTACCAGCGCATGTAAATCATCAAGTGCATCACCTACGTTTAATTCAAGGGCACGAACGATTGACTGATTGCTCATGCTGAAAATTGCATCATCAACTTGACTTAATGAGTTGATATGATGTTTGAAGCGCATTTGAAGCGTGAAGTCAGACGTACGAAACCTATGTAACGAATAGAATAGTTCTTTGCTTCAGGAAAATGGTAATGCGATCTAATATAATGAGGATTTACGTTGCCACACGAAAAATACAACGTACGTAGAAAAACTGAACATGTTCTCAACATGACACATTTTCATAAAACTTGAAATTCTTCACTTGAAGTCAACGTGGGTGAAACAAAGTACATGCTCGCTCCACAATCACCTGAATTATCGTTAGTACAAGCGTTACAACCTGTGAGAAAGAGACTGCGAAGCAAATAAAAGTCGCACGTCGATAGTGAAAACAAGGCTAAGCGGCTAGTAGAGAATGACTTGGCAACAATACGTGCCTTCAAAATAACTTCAACTTACGTGTAAACTTTATAAATCGCTGGTAAGAACCTGTGGTAATGTACGGTTCGGAGCCAATAGCGTCTGAATGATCGATATATGATGGTGTCAGAGCAGACGACCGACAAGTATCGTGTCTAATTTCGAGTGGTTCGGTAGTGTGCAAAAGATGGATGAAGAACGAGTGTCGTTCAAAATACTCAGTGGAGATCTATGTGTAACCAGACGAGCGGATAGGTCGAAAGGGAGGTGGAAAGATGCAGTAGAACAAGATCTGAAAATTTTAGGAGTTAGCAACTGAAGCACATGGAGAAGAACCCTCGAGGAGGCCAAAAGATTCATTAGTGCAACGTGTCTGTATACTAATTTCTCCCTAACAGTTCAGTTTATTTCACTACGAATTCCTAGAAGCGCTGGCGTTATCATTTCTGTGAAAGTTGTTAGTGTACGGAAATGAAATTTATTGTGAAACGTAAATTGTTATTTGGTTGATGTTGTATTGTTGTTTGTATGTACTCATCACTTTTGAAGCCACTTCAAAATTTGATGCTAATTAACTGATATTCGTTCGGTTATCTTACATACTTGTGCCTGGGAAGTTATTCACGATTGATGAATGATGGAATGTCTGTCTATAGTACTGAGGAATTCTAGTTAATGTCATCAGAATGATAATTAATTTAAGGATTGATTTGAGTGGTAATCTTATCAATTAGATTACAGTTATATATAAAGGCTTAGCAGAGGTCTGATTCGCAGATCTATCGTAAACATCGTAAACATCTTTCACTAAATCAGAAAAACAAAAACAAGAAAAAAATGAAAAAGCTCAACAAGTTTTGTCTCGTGATTTTGTACTTGGTTTACATTTCGAATACCGCAACCGCGAACTGCAACCACGGAGATCTGTATCCACATCCTTTCTATTGTCATTTATTTTATCAGTGTTCGCATAATGTTCTGCACGAACTCAGCTGCCTTGAAGGATTATATTTCAATCCGGAAATAAGTGTTTGTGATTACAAGGAAAATGTGGATTGCAAAGTTACTACCACTACCGTTCCACCAACTACGCCATCAACAACAAAAGCTCCAGATTGCGTTCACGAACAATTTTATCCACATCCAGTCAATTGTGAAATATTTTACCAATGTTCTCATGGCACTTTGTATCAGTTCACTTGTCCGGATGGACTTCATTTCAATATGGATTTAAGTGTTTGTGATTATCCTTCACACGCTAACTGCAGAGTTACTACGATTTCAACGCCAACATGGACGACTCCAAATAACACAATACCCACGTTGACAACGCCAAATTTTACTACTCCAACATGGACGACGCCCAATTTTACTATTCCGACATGGACAACGCCCAACTGGACAATACCAACGTTTACAACACCGAATTGGATAATACCAACGTTTACAACACCGGATTCGACAACACCGAATTCCACAACACCGAATTCCACAACACAGAATTCGACAACACCGAATTCGACAACACCGACGTGGACAACGTTTACAACACCAAATTGGACAACACCAACGTTTACAACACCCAACTGGACAACACCGACGTGGACAACGTTTACAACGCCAAATATGACAGCACCAACGTTTACAACACCGACGTGGACAACGTTTACAACACCAAATTGGACAACACCAACGTTTACAACACCGAATTGGACAACGCCAACGTTTACAACACCCAACTGGACAACACCAACGTTACCTTCCTGGCCAACAACAATACACACTACACCGACTTCGAATTGGACACTTCCAGGTAATTTAACTCTGCCACCAAACTGGACGCTTCCGCCAAGTTGGACTACACAAAGAACTACTTCTGAAGCAACTACTACTACCAAAAAACCGAGACCAACGAGATCAACAATTAAATGGACTTTGCCGGAACATTGGACGCTTCCAGGTAATTGGACATTGCCACCAAAATGGACGCTTCCAGGTAATTGGACATTGCCACCAAACTGGACGCTTCCTCCAAGTTGGACTACGCAAAGAACTACAACTGAAGCAACTACCACTACCAAAAAACCACGACCAACGAGGTCAACGATTAAATGGACTTTGCCAGAACATTGGACACTTCCAGGTAATTGGACCTTGCCACCAAAGTGGACGATTCCACCAAGTTGGACTAAGAATTGGACAACACCGAATTGGACAACACCAACGTTGACAACACCGAGGTGGCCAACGTTTACAACACCGAATTGGACTACGCCAACTTTTACAACACCGAATTGGACTACGCCAACGTTTACAACACCAAATTGGACAACACCAACGTTACCTTCCTGGCCAACAACAATACACACTACACCGACTTTGAATTGGACAATACCAGGTAATTTAACTCTGCCACCAAGCTGGACGATACCGCCAAGTTGGACTACGCAAAGAACTACTACGGAGGCAACTACCACTACCAAAGAAACGCAACCAACGAGGTCAACAATCAAATGGACTTTGCCAGAACATTGGACGCTTCCAGGTAATTGGACCTTGCCGCCAAAGTGGACGCTTCCACCAAGTTGGACTACGCAAAGAACTACAACTGAAGCAACTACTACTACAACAGAAGCAACTACCACTACAACAGAAGCAACTACCACTACTGAAGAAACGCGACCAACAAGATCAACAATTGGATGGACTTCGCCGGATCATTGGACACTTCCAGGCAATTGGACTTTACCTCCCACTTGGAGTAAAATCAAATTTGTCAACAAGCAAAAAATAGTTATAAAATTATAATTTCATGGGATACAGAATTGTTGAAATCAGCGGTAAGTGTTTTTTTTATCGGCAATAAAAGACGAGTCAGTCCAAATTTGTGTGTTTTATGAGTAATAGAGTGAGAGGGTAGAAGAACTGCGCTGCTTCTCTTCAGACCCTAGATCCTAAGTCAATCTTGAACAGAAATGTTTCGTTTGCTGCATGGCCTCTTGAAAAGCAATTTTCGTACTTGTTTCTTGGTTCTTCTTAGAATTACACGAATCTCTACCCAAATATGAGAAACGAATTTCAGCAGATACGGAACTCAACTCGCAATTCAGTAAAATTTGTTTTGTACATCGTTGTGGCTTTAACAGACATAGAATGTTTTGCTTATACTTCGACGCCGCCAGTGGGTGGTATGATATCATAAGTTCTGACCGCAGTCGAGAAGTTATTATTAAAGTTATGTCCGTGACAAGGGGCGAAAATGAGAAATTGCAAACGATAAAAGTTTGCACCGACCACAGTGGAATGAGCCGCAATTCAATTGACTTACAATTTTTTCTTCGAGTTATGAAAAACGTTTTATATCAATCTGATTCACTTAATCGAAAAAGTGGTTCGAAAGTTGCAAGTAATGGACGGATATACTCGTAGTGTTAGCCTCTACAGGTGATGATAACAGTAATTTTCCGTGCAACGTGATATAAGACAAAAATACGATTTTTCGCGAGGAAAGTTGGATCAACTATAAAGTAAGGAAATGTTTATCTCGTTGATTCTACAACTTTTAGCATAAACAAATTATTTCCCTTCCACTCTGGCGCCTTAACGATTACAAAAAATTAGATAAACAACAACAACTGAAATTCCAACGTAAACATTTGTCGCATGCATTGAGAATAACATTGAGAAACATAATTAAATCTTCACAAACTTTCATCGACAACGATATCCTTCACTATGATGTTTCAATACCGTTTTTGAAAGCCTGCAAGCAACAAAAAGTACAAACTCAAAATTAGATCATTGGATTTATTCGATTGAATTTCTTTTTGCTGTTTCTTCGCAGATTTCTTTTGTTTGCATATCTCCATCAACCACATTTTTTCAATAATTATTTTCAGTTATGGTAAAACAAAGGGAAAGTTATGTATTTATTTAGCAAAGTGTTCAATTTTATAATCTAAATTTTTCTAATTTAAGGCGTCCGTCGTTCGTTCCTTGTTCGTCCATTTATAGAGTTCGAACTTCCAATAGCCGCCGTTGTAGTTTTGTAGAAGTTCTTTAAAGCCTATGACAAATTATTTGAGTTTTATCATGCTCGGAGCCGTAGCGGAGAGCGTGACGCAGTCCCCACACCTCAAAAAAAAAAAAAACGTCCACAAACCCAAAAAACTCCATACAAAAACCTTTGGGACAAGACACGATGTATAGGCGAACTTTTGAGTTTTTTCCCTTCGTCC
>CM055403.1:72881074-72891658 GCA_029228625.1 Pseudolycoriella hygida
GGGGCTGACGACATGCACCTGTCACGGTGTCCTTTCCAGACCATCTCATTTCTTGCACTGCTGTAATGCCAATGTTTGATGCTCTTAGCGCACTTGTGAGAAATCTCAATCCTCCTGTCCGCAACAAAGATCTTACATTCCATATTCCTTATTTAAGTCGCTGTCGTTTTTCTGTGGCAGTTTATCCTGTCCGAGCCGAGGCTGTGTGGGGAAAAAGTCACCAGGTGTTAAAACACCGCGCTTGCTATTGCGGATTGGTGAGTGATGATAGTCCATCTGACTTGGACTGTGTATGCTGCCTTTGTTTAATGCTGTTGAGATCATCCCATCTCTCAGAAAAGTCGCCATCCCATCTTGATAGCGCGTCGGTGTATGCTTTTCAGCTTGTCATTAAATATCATATTCATTCAAATAAGTCGACGTGGCACTAAACGCGTACACATGCCTAAAATTTTCAACACACACGTTTTTAGCTCTTTTTCGATCGTATTATGCGCTGTAAATGCTTTTACTCTTATAAATAAATATTTGGATAATTAACGCTTTCCTCAAGTAATTCTGTCACATGTCACATGCTTGTGCTACTCCTACGTTTTTCAATGGTTCATTTTATATCATCAATAAGGGTTTTATATTTGATGTAAACCATAACTTTCAGGGTAACACCTTTATTTAATAACATTCGGTGTTTTCAACTTACAATCTCATTATGTGATTACGTAGTCGTTTTTATACAAGTTGATGATGCCCTCAACGATTTTTCAACTAAAACCACAGTGAATTTTAATTGAATTACTTAACATTCATTATTGTAACGAATTCGTCCTGGTTTTTGTTTACATCTGTAGAATGTATCAGGAATTCCACGTCTCATATTTTATGACTTGTGAGTTGTTCACATATGACGTCACTCTACGGCAGAGGAAGAGCAAGATTTCATAAAACAATTTAGTTACCTTTTGCTCGAGTTTTTGTCGTTTTTAGTGATCGGGTGGGTTTAAGACTTCGAAAATGTAAACTGCTATTTCTGAATCTTTTCAAAATACAATTAAAACTCTGTTTTTTTTTCCTCATACGCCTTGACAAAATAACTCTCGCACTCAAATTATGTGAAGCATTTTTTACCCAGAAAATTTCAGGCAAAAATCGAGTTTGTGTATTTCTTCAATTAGGTGGGAGCACTGAAGAAAAAAACATAAAATATTATTAGCCATATCTTTGCGCTGCAACAATGAAATATATTTTAATCGTTAAATTAAAAGCTTTTAGAGGCTTTTAGATACATTTGTGGAAGATTTTATCTCTACCTCTATCCTTTGTGTGACTGTAATTTCTGGACGACTTACACCGACCGTTAAAACAAAAGTTAAATTTGCAATTTTCATGAAAATACATTCAGTGTCATCCTCTAACGCTACTTCAAGCAGTTGTCAAGATTTGAGATAAGATACAAATATTAGAATATCCAAAATAGCAATTTGTGAACGCTCTTTGTTTCATTTAAATGTGATTATGAACTCGTTATGTGGCTTTATAAACCAATACTTCAATTGATTCACTTTTAAACAAATTAAAAATTAATTTATTCGATCTGCAGAACACGGCATAATTACGAGGGGTAAACGACTAGAGAAAATCGTGGCCATCGTGGCACAAGCTAAAAAAATCTTTTAAAAATCTTAAGAAAATCGCTAAGATTTTTTTGAAAAACATCTTGAAGTAAAGATTTATTATAGAATTTAAAATAACAAGGAATATTTTGAAGAAATACAATCATCTAAAGGTAGAAAATTTCACTTAAATTCTTAGAAGGCGGAATAGTTCCCAAAATAGAGGCTGCATTGCCTTTTTGAATGGCTATGCTGATGCGTTGAATTAAATATGATGTTGATCGCTTTTCATTTGTAACCTCTTTGATTTTGCTCCCAATTTTTTTAACCAAATTCAGACCGAGTTCTCCAAAAATACAAGAAGTTTCTGAAGCAATTGGTACAAAAATGAATTGATCTGCAAGCTCAGAGTAATGGTCGATTTTGTGATTTTCTGCTTTCTTTGCTGCGTATCCTGGATGTTTGCTTGTTGAGTTCAAATAGGAAGGTGCATATGTATCTCTACAGGTATAGTCCCATAGAAGAGACTTTCCATTTGCCCATGGTGTTAAAGTCAATCCATCTGGTTGTTTTCCGTCAGGCCTGGAACATCCTGGTGGCTCTAGGGTAGCGGGAATCTCGGCTGTTCTTAATGCTCTTTGAATAATATTGTTCACTGCCGCATGTCTAGGTCTCGTACCTTGCGACTTTGAGCAAGATAAACCATGTCTACCAAATATGTTGACTTTTTCTCCGCACACACATAGATGGGGCCTTACAATGTTTGTACCAAGGCGCAACGATATGGCAATTCTAAATTCATCGTTTGATAAGTGCGTACCCAATTGAGGTGATGGTAAAACTTGAAGCCAAGCACCTGTTTCTTTAAAGGAATTTGCGAGAAATCTGGCTTTATCTTCTTTCGTAATGAACAATGATGTCAAACAACTTAATTTTCTCTGTATTGCATTAGATTCCCAGAACTTTTGGATTCCTCGTAACGCTTCTTCTGGAAGATCACCAAATTCTTCACACCAAAGTTCTTCTGCTTCAGATTTAGGAGGATCGAACTGTCGGTATTCTTCAGATAACAGACTATCCACCAAACTAGAAACTTCATAAATTGATGAGAGGAAGCATGGTAAAGCTACTTCCGTTGCGTGTCTAATCCCGATTCCTCCATCTTTGATAGGCAAGGCGGATTCCGACCAGGCTTCAGATGTTAATTTAACATTCAAGAGGCATTCCAATGATTCTTTCAAGACTTGATCGTAACGTTCTAAGCCAGCAAGGTTTCGCCACATCGGAGCCCCGCGAAGGAAGAAAATCAGACGTGGTGTTGTGATGGAAGTTCGTAATAGGAAGTATGCGCTGTGTGCGCTAATATTCTTTAATTTCTCTGAAAGCCGTTGCAAGTCAATGATTTTTTTATTAAGACAAACAACTGATGCCTTGTCTGTGAGTGGGCAGCCTAAAAGAAATTCTTCGCCCTCTTGTATTACTTTAATGCCAGGAGATATTATCTGGGACATTTTCATATATCCTTCACATTCGTCCTTTGAATTCTCACCCAGAAACGAAATTTCACATTTTTTGTGATTCAGAACTAGGCCAACTTCATGTGCTTTGTTAATTATCATTTTCAACGCAAGTACGACATCGTCTGGATGGCCTGCAATTGTACCATCGTCGAGGAACCACAAATTCAGATCTAAATTTATTGATTGAAGTGACGAAATTATTTTCTGGATCGTTAAGCAAAACAAGGCAGGTCCTAGAGGATCACCCTGTTGAACCCCTCGTTGTGAAAGTATCATGTGTTCTCCGTAATAAACATTCGAAGGGTTTCTATAACATTGTTCTACAAATTTGAAGATCTCTGGGATAGTTTTCTTAACTTCATGTAAGAGTTCGTCTCGCCGAATTTCATTAAATGCATTTTGAATGTCTATTTTCAGAAAAGCTCGAATGGATTTATGCTTATAATTGAAATAAATACGTGCAGCATGTGAGCCAGCCTCAGCTCCATTTTTGATGCCAACACCGATTTGATTTGGTTTAAATACATTTGACAAGGTCGATGACACTCTGCGGCATGCTACTTTAGCAGTAATCCGCCTCCATGTACTGCCAACAGCAATCGGTCTAATGCCTCCACAGATTTTTTGCAAGGCGGTCAACATTGCGCCATATAGATAAGGCTATACAGATGGTGGTACTTCCCCTTGTAGAATGATTCCTGTAAGGTCAGTGATAGCTGATAATAATTGTTGCGATGCTTCTCCGTTCTTCAAATTTAGTATATCTTTCAAAATTTGTGGACGAAGACTATCTAGTCCCCCAGCACTACCATTTTTGAACGTCATAATTGATCGTCGAACTTCTTCCTCTGTTGGAATAATTTGCTCAAATTCGATTACTGAATCTGGAAAATTTGAAGGATGCGGATGTTCTGAAAAAAAATTCTAATTTCGCAAAGTTTTCAAAGAAAATTGCAATTATTAGTCAAATAAGCTAAATTTGACGTAAACTTTGAGGAAAATCAGAAAAGAGCACAAAAAATCACACAAAATCTTTGTTATAAAAAAGTCCTGGCACACGACTTTTGGAAGTCGTTTACCCCTCGCATTATTATCGAAGCCTTCATGGCAAAAAATTTCTTCGAGAAGAAGATGGATGAGATCGAGAAACACGCACATTGAGAGACAGAACAATAACCGCTCTCCTTTCCTAATCAGTGACAATGTTTTGACCTTGGACGTTTATGGAAAACCCTCTAACACCCAAAGACTCATCACTTCGGATTCCCATCATGACATGAAACACACTCACTTTATGGTTAATTCCACCGAGGAAAAACTGCAGAAAGTCGGGAGAGTGAATGGATTCAATAAGAATGCTATCATTAACATCATCACGAAGCACGAAAAGAAAGAACTTCTAAATTTCTCCACTTTCTATAAACCAAGTCCATCCATTCCATCCACCGCAACGAGATGAGTTTGCACATTACCCACTCATTAACTGAAAAAAGTGTATCGTGAACATAACATCCAACTGGTTCATAGGAATAACAACACACAAAAAAGCTCCTTGGGCTCCATTCCCCCTGACGTCATGCAGTCGGGAATTTATAGAATACAATAAACGATTTGTGGAAAATATTATTTTGGCATGAAAGTTAGACAGTTATTGGACCGCTTTAATGAACATGCGAAGTCCAAAAATTGCAAAAGGAAAACGCCTATTCGAAAATGACCATTCGTTAGACATCACAACTCTAAAGTTGATCCAAGAAATCCGACGCCCATGGAATATTCAATTTGTCAAACACGCGCATTTAAACCTCATGAACGCTAACACCAATACTGATCTTTACAATGTCAATTTTCAAACGCCAGTTTATGGCTTAGTATTTTCAACTCCGTAACCTAAATTTAAAATCAATTGGAATGGACAAAAACAATCGCATCTACGCATGAGACAATTTAATAAAATTAAATTTCGATATTCAACAAAGAGCAGTGAAATTGAAAAAAGAACCATAAATGGTGGTTGTAATTGGATTTAAATTGATTCTATTCTATTGTTACTGAACATCTTGTTAATTTCTTAGTTTTCTTCATTTTTTTTGCAAACGATTTTCGAATCAAATTTACTTCGCTTCATTTTCTTTAATTAAGTACTTTCATGTTTAATTCAAATTTAGATAAGATTGAAACGTAATTGTTGCCTGTTTTTCGATCTTTAAAACCCAATAAACCCAATGTTAATGTAACTTCTTGACTTCTAAAGCTATTCTGTGTGAAAAGAAAAGTTTACAAGAATGTTATTTTTATTGACGACGACATTGACATGGTCAATGAAACATTAAATGACGAAGAATTTTTTGATTGTGAATAATAGTCTCACTTAAGGAAAAGTGACGAGAATTCGACGACACATTGTGAATTACCACCCCCACAATGTTAGTAAAATCACCTGTGTTCGTGAAGGGATGTATGTTTTGTAATGTTTTTTTAATTTTGACCAAGCTTTGAAGATGAGAACTTAGTTCTCGAAAGCGGTCGCTGAAACTAGAGATGAGCGGGTCGACCATTTTTCGAAACCCGACCGGGACCGAACCCGACCCGATAAAATTTTTCTAAGCCCGAAACCCGAACTGTTTCAAAACCCGACCCAGACCGAACCAGACACTCAAGTTTTTCGAAACTCACAACCCAAAACTTAGACGAGTTTTGTAAAATATAAAAAGTCAGTAAAGGATCGTGACCCGAATAAAATGATACAACAACCCGACCCGATAAAATTTCTCGAAACCCGAAACCCGAACTGTTTCCAAACCCGGCCCGGACCGAACCCTACCCGATTAAAATTTTCGAAAAAAACAATTCGGGTTCGGGTCGGGTTTTTCGAAGTTTCGGGCAACCCGCTAGCTGAAACAAAATAAATAGTAAAATTCAAATGGATATTGTTTAAACTCATTTCCTCTTCGTTGAAATGTTCAGTACTTCAAATCAGTCCTCTCTTCGTTTTAGATACATCGCGTATAGACACAACTATACTTTTCTTTCACTGAATTGCAGAGTTTTTTTAACTTTAAAAAATGATTAAAATTTTTAATTGCAATTTATAGTTACAGAACCTATATAACTACACCACAAAGATAATTCGGTGCAGCGAGCAAAATTTCTTGAGACTTTCATGAATAGTTTCACATACTATAATGCAACTTATATAAAAACTCTTGATTCTTCACATTTTCTTTCATGTTTGAGCAACAGACAACAATTTACACAAATCGTGTAACGTCTATGCATATTACTTCCTTTACAACGCAACGTCGGCGGTGCGGCGGTCGTCTAGAGTAATTTGAGAATCGTTCAACTTTTCGGCAATAATTTCTCATTTCAATTTTGTGATGAACTCGTTTAGATAAAAAACTCCATTGCAATATGATTGAAGTAACAAAGGTAAAATTTACATAATGTTTTTCGACTATGAAGGTAATTTTCTGTTGATGATGCTTTGGGGTGGATATGTTCAACATAAACTTGTCAGAAGATTTACGGTGATGGATGTAATTGATTGATTATAAAATTTGTGTCTAACTTCATACTGTAGAAATCAAGCCACAATTAATAATCTTAAATTCTACACGATCTTAAATTACCAAACCACAACATTGTTGAATTATGTTAACAGATTGAACAGCGGAAACAAACTTGGACAGCAAACTCTCAATTCTTTGAAAATTCAAAATTTCTTTTCATTTCATTTCATATATTTCTCATGAAAAAAATTACTTGAAACATCATTCATGTCCCATTATGAACATTATGAGTCAAAAACAGTTAAAAAATCATAACATTGCTACATTCACAGAAAAGAAAAATAAAATAAAAGTAAGCGAACAATGAAATGTAAAATGCCACCCATCCCGAATTCGAATTGGTCTTGATCCAAGGCATTTAGATCCAGACCAACCCGAACCCGGGGGAGAGACCGTTAAATGAAGTCATGAGGTTGTAGTATGCAAGAAGTGAATTTCACAAAATCAACCCTTGTACAATAAATGTAGCTTCAAGGAATGACAAAATTGTTTAAGTGAGTTAAATAATTTTGCTCCTACGACACTGACTCTTCGCGCACCAACACATGTTCTAGATTATGGAACAAACAATAATCCAGAACTCCTTGTGTGATAGCGGTGAGTCGGCCTTCGGAAACTAACCGTATGGTGACATTGGCATCTAATTGATGCAGATACGAATTTACATACCGCACTCTCAAACATGCCTCTTACATTCAACAGTTTAGGAAAATGAGTCGAGAAAAGCGCATTGGTACCTGCGAGGTAATCTATGAACGACCTTCAGGGCGATATTCTCAATAAAACGTTTACTTGCACATCCCCATGCCCCGATACAATAAGATAAACGAGAACGAATCAACGAATAGTACAAGGACTCCAAAATTTTTACAGGCAGGACGTTACGCAATTTCCTCAGACTCCCAATCTTTCCAGATATCTTCGAACAAATCTCAGTAATAACTAAGGTTTCAAAGAGCTGTCAATCGTAGTTCTAGGGGATCTAAAATGAACAACATTACTTTTATTCAGAGTTAGTCTATTGACATTGAAAAATTTTAACAATAACTTCAAGTCTTCATTAATCGCCATAATGTTATTCACAAAAGAGATTGACGAAGAGAAGAGACTGGAATCATCAGCAAAGAGATATGGTTGAGATTTCAATGGCAGAAGGTGTAAGTCGTTAATAAAAATCAAAAATAGAAGAGGTCGTAAGACACTGCCTTGAGGCACTCCCAGGGAAATACTCACCCAAGGACTTTTATGTCCATTGACTACAACTCGTTGATATCTATTTTGCAAGCAACTGGTAAGAAGATCAAGTTCCAGACCCCTTATACCAGCAACTGACAGTTTATCTAAGAAGAGCCCATGATTGACGGTGTCGAAGGCCTTAGACAAGTCCAAAAAAAGACCAGTCCGTGTGAAAAGAAATGTAGTCAATCAATTCGTACAGAGCAATATGCGTTCCACTCGAAGATCTAAATCCATATTGCTTACAATAGAAAAAGTCCTTAGAATTAAGGAAATTCACAATATTTGAAAAAACCGACTTTCCGAAGATTTTATTAGCTACCGGTAGAACCGATATTGGTCTATAATTAGAGATATTTGATTGAGATCCTGATTTAAAAACTGGCGTAACAATGGCCTTTTTCAAGGAGTCAGGTATTTTCCAGTCAACAAACACTAATTATAGATTTCAGCTAATACCGGAGAAATTTCTTTGGCCCGGACAGTTTGCATTATTGTTCGGGATTAAAATGTATCCCCAAAGCTAATGACAACCTTCATTTTTCTATCTCTACAAGTAACAAAAATTTGTTCGAAAACACAATAGCAAACTAATTTGGCTTCAGATTTCTTTCTTTATTTGATTCCAATTAGATTTTAAATTATTCGCATTCAATGCCTGCGTTTCTAGTTTCCACCTCGCACGCGTAAATAGTAAAATAGTATGAAAGCCCACCAAAGCTCAACGAAGTTCAGTAAAGCTTTCAATAAATATAAAAAAACATTAAACATAAACATTGCATTTTAATTTCCGTTTATTGTATTTTTAAGATTAAAATGTTTCTTTTGGAAAGTCGAAATTGAAAAATAATTCACAATTTGTTGCTACGCCACTCATCAGTAAGATTTACAGACCTTACGGGAGTGAGTGATGTTGATGAACCACCCTCCTCCACACCACCCTATCCACCAAGGACATGGTTTCCTTGTCTAGTGAAAATACCTCAGCCTCTAAATCCGATGTAAAGGAATCTTCAAACCTTCTCTTCGATCCAGTCCTAGGTCGAACACCTATGTAATCACTGGCAATGTCTTCAACAACCAAATTCCAATTGAAGAATTGGTTACTGGTTCGGCTCTGTATGTGGTTGCGAATTTTTTCTTTTCTTCAAGTTTTTCTTTTTAACTCTCATCAAACTGAGTAGTGATTTTTAGATTTATTCGATTATTTTAGAGTGCGATGATGAGAGTTCCAAACAATAAAGTCTAAAATATGACACCGCCAATTACCAGTAAGTAATAAACGATTGAGCTGACAAATTAGATTTATTCATAATTCCGTCAAAGTTCTTTCAAAGTTTTTTCAGTCGACAGGTTTAGAAGTTACAAATAAGTTTCGAAATTTAGAAAACTTACATACGTGGACTCGCACGCCATGGACTAAACTGTTCCCCTCAAAGTATGGAAAATGACTGTTTACCTCCTTTACAAATTTCTGAACATACATACAGCCCTGCCGTGAACTCCACTAATTACAACTATGAAAAACCACTGAACCAATAATAGATATGTTTCCTGTCACGATACTGAAAATTCTTGGATTTTCATGTTATTTTTAGTGATATGTTGCGTATATTAGTTGCAAGTTGTATAATATACCAACATGCAGCATTCGAAATGCTGCATGTGGGTATATTATACAACTGGCAACTAATATGTACAGCATATCACTATATATATGCAACATACAAATAACGTGCAAATCCAAGAATTTTCAGTGAAGGGCGAAACAAACCTCTAAATAGTGAACACAAATTTAGGAGAATATACTTATAATTATTGCCAATCAAATCCTTACGTGCATGAGGCTATTCACTAGGCATGTCTGAAAAAATAAAGTCTTCTGAATTCGATTCCGTAACCAAAAAAAATAAATTGTTTGGCCTCAAAAACGCCAATAGTAGTTTTTGATACAAGTTACGTATGCAGGTAGTTTATCGCTGTAGATGTGAGATTGCCAATACGAGTCGAAGGCGATTCCACAACACATCGTGTGCGTTAAACTACCAGCATACGTTACGTGTATCAGACAATGTTTTTAGCAATTCACCGACAAAAAACGGGCTTTTCCCTGTGTGTTTCCACTTACGAAAATTTGTTGAAATTTCAATTTTTTAACACTAGTGCGTAAAAACAGCTCTTGCGCACTAGTGCGATAAAGTTTTATCACACTAGTGCGTTAAAAAAATTTTGTCACACTAGTGCGAAAAGTGACCTCATGAAACACGGAAATGATTCACGAAAAAGCTTTTTTGTCGGTGAATTGCATTTTTTTTTTAATTTTTTGTCAGTAGTAAAAATAAAAACTTAATTTTTTTATCAATTTTTGTACTTTAAAGTGCCGTCAGCGTCACATATTTTACCCAATGTTTCCAAATTTATTTTTCCCGTAAAGACTGGTCTATTACTTTTCGAACGATACCCGACACGAAGAATGTGATGGAGAAATGATTTTCTTTCGATTTATTTTCCATGGGGGTCATGCACAAATTACGTACGCAGTTTTTTTGATGTTTTTGACCCCCTCCCCCCTCCTCCCCCATCGTACGCTTCCGTACTAATTTTGAGACCCCCCTGTCGTGTACGTACGATTTTCCATACCCCCCC
>CM055403.1:72898548-72935105 GCA_029228625.1 Pseudolycoriella hygida
AACAACTGGTACAGTTCCTTATGTCAAAGGACCTACTAGTGGTTAACTCTGACAGAAAGCCAACTTTTGTAAACTCCCTAAGAAAAGAATGCCTTGATGTAACAATAGCATCCTGCGAACTATCCAAACAAATTCACTCATGGAGAGTGACGGACGAGGAGACGTTCTCAGATCATAAGTTAATCAAGTTCCGTCTTAGAGGCACGTTCCGTAAAAAAGAACCCTACAGAAATGGTAGAAAAACGAACTGGAACTTATACAGAGAGTGGCTTAAATCAAAACTAGCAAAAGTAAACCACCAGGACAAATATTTGTCAATAGAAGATTTGGAAAAGGCCAACAGAGAAGTAACGTCTGCTATTGTAGAAGCTTACAAGATCTCTTGTCCTCTAACAAATCCCAAACCTCTAGGCAAAAGCCCAGTGTGGAGTGATTACCTTGATAGAAAGAAGAAAATACTGCGTAAAGCCTGGAATAAAGCAGGGAAAAAAGGTAAAGATCAGGTTAAAAATAGAGAAACATATAGAACTCTCCTGAAGGAATACAATAAAGCCCAAGCTGAACTAAGGGAAAAATGCAAAAAGAAATTCTTCGAAGAAGCTAACTCGGTTCCCGCATTTGCTCGGATCCATAAGATTTTGGCAAAAGATCCAACCGTTCAAGTTGGCTCTCTTCAAAAACTAAGTGGAAGCTACACAGTAAATAGCAAGGAAACAGTCGAGCATCTCTTAGAAACTCATTTTCCAGGCTGTAGAAAACCAAAAGAAGGACCTCCAGGACAACCTACAAACACACCAAATCGTAAAGATTGGAAGTTTGCAGATAAAATTGTCAAGAGGGAAAAGTAAAATTTGCTATTCACAAGTTTTACTCATTTAAATCAGCGGGCCTCGATGAAATATTCCCAGCTCTGTTGAAAGAGGGTATGGAACTCTTGGTCGAAAGACTAAGTAGCATTTTCAAGAGCTCCATTGCGCTGAGCCACATTCCCAGCCTTTGGGAAAGAGTTAAAGTAGTTTTTATACCTAAGCCTGGAAGAACAGTCCACAGCGTTGCAAAAGATTTCAGGCCTATTAGTCTCACGTCCTTTCTACTCAAGACGGTTGAAAGACTACTGGACTTCTACGTAAGAGGCGAGGTTCTTAAGAATTTTCCACTGCACGCAAACCAACATGCCTATCAGCTAGGAAAATCCACTGATACCGCATTGCATCAGTTGACTCATAAGATAGAAAGCACGCTTAAAAATGGTGAAGTGGCCCTGGGCTGTTTCATGGACATTGAAGGTGCTTTCGATAACACAGAATTTGAAGTCATTACTAATGCTATCAGAGAAAGGAAAATGGATAATGCGGCGGTAAAATGGATTATGAAAATGCTTAGTGGAAGAACAGTTGAGGCAGGAGTCTGCGGCACAAAGATGAGGGTTGTAGTCACTAGGGGCTGTCCTCAAGGGGGAATCTTATCCCCAATCTTGTGGTGTATAGTCATAGACTCACTCTTAGCGAAATTGAACGATATGGGCTTCTTTACTCAAGGTTATTCTGATGACGTCTCTACGATAATAGGCGGTTTCTCAGTGAACACCATTGGTGACCTCATGAGAACAGCGCTCAAAATCGTGGAAAGATGGTGTCAAGAAAGAAACCTAAAAGTAAACCCGGAAAAAACCAAAATGGTTCTGTTTAGAAGATCAAAAGCTGTAGAATCTGAATTAGGGGAATTTGTGCTGTTCGGCACAATCCTCACGATGAGAGCTACAGTGAAATATCTGGGAGTCCTTTTTGACAACAGAATGACTTGGATAGTACACATAGAAGAGAAGCTGAACAAAGCCATAGGAATCTTCTGGATGTGCAGAAATGCTTTTGGCAGAACTTGGGGCCTGTCTCCTAATGCTATATGGTGGATATATACGGCTGTAGTTAGACCGATTCTTTGCCATGGGTGTATTGTATGGTGGCCCAGAATTGAAGTTGGAACAGCCAAAAAGAGGCTGGACAAACTTCAAAGACTGGCTGGCCTATGCATCACGGGAGCGAAAAATACCACCGCCACTGGATCTCTATATAAAAACAATGGCTTTCAAATCAGCCTGCAATGTGAGATGTAACGGCTGTTGGTCTGCTAAATCAGAGTTAGGCCACGCCGCTATATGTAAACTTATCAAAGATGAAATCCTTCAAATGCCGAGCGATCAATGTCGGCCGGAACTCTGGTTAGACGATATGTTCAATTGCATCATTCCGGAAAAAAGAGAATGGCTGGGGGAAAATAGGATTGTATTGCAATAGGTTTGCTACACGGATGGCTCTAAGCGGGACGGTTTTACTGGGGCAAGTTTCTTCTGTGAATTTCCTCTCCTAGAGGCTAGTATTTTCACAGGCTGTTATGCCTCTGTTCACCAGACCGAATTATTTGCTATCTCGGAACTTTGCAAATCAGAAGAAATACAAAGGGTCTCGGGTAAAGACATCTACATCTGTACGGACAGTCAATCGTCCATCGAGGCTCTCAGCTCCCCGATAGTATGCTCCAAGACCGTAAGAGAATGTAAAACAATTCTCAATGAAATCAGTGACTCAAACAGAATCACTATCCTTTGGGTACCTGGCCACGTAGGCATTCCTGGAAATGAGAAAGCTGACACTCTAGCAGGAGAGGGTACTACAAAGAGTTTCATTGGACCGGAGCCACACTTCGGCATATCCAAAACTACAAGAAAGAGTATTATAAACCAGTGGCTGATAAAGCAGCATGAAAACTCCTGGCGGAACTATGACGGAGCAAAACACACAAAAATATTCTGTCCAATCCCGTCCAAAGTCAGAGACTTCTAAACCTTGACAGACCAAATATCAAAAGAACAGTTGAAGTAATCACAAACCATTGTGGACTCAACAAGTATCTTTATGACATAGGTATCAAGGACAGCCCGAAGTGTCTGTGTGGTCATGGGGATGAAACGGGTGCGCACATCATTTTCGACTGCATTACATACCGACACATTAGATTCACTCTTCTGGGTAAACCGGAACTGACACCGTCTGATATGAAAGTAAATGAACTGGATCTAGAGAAATTCACCACTTTTCTTAAACGCACAAATCGATTTGAATAACAATAAAACCTCAATCATTGATTCAGTGATTAATTCACCCAAGTCAATCAAAGAAAAATGGGAATCAGTATCAAAGTCGAAATTAATTAATTAGTCATAATTCAGTAATTTTAGAAAATCTTTAATGTTTTGTAATGATTTAAAATGTATGTGTTTGTAGTTTTGAAAAATTATTAAATAAACAAGGAATAAGGGGGTCTGGAACAAAGGATTATTATCCAGGTTCCTGCCAAACTCTAGAGTTTGGCCCCACTTATCACCCTTCTTATCTATCTAAAGGGTCACGAATTGTTAGACTGCGTAGCTCCAGCATGTGTACAATTCTAAGGAGCCAAGGAGCCTACTACTGACCAAACCAGGCTCTGCCTGTTAAGCCTCGCAATGGCGAAAATTATCTTCTTGACACCCTTTATATTGATGCGCGGCGTCAACTTTCTATTCTACATCATGCCACCACATTTTCCGTGCTTTCTAGGTTCGTCTGTTGCATTGTTTCAAACAGTCCTCTGCTCTTCTACTCCTCCGATGGTTACAAACCTTAAACGCATAAGTCATGTATACTTCGTACGGGCCTCAAAAGCCCAACAATAGCTGAATAGAATGATTTACATGTATTTTTAATATCCAATTTTTTTGCCGTTTTCTTTTATTGTTAGGAAATAGAGGTTAAATGCAAGATTGTTGTCAGTTACAAGGTATGTGACATTAAATTGTAATTGTTAGTTATTCATTCAATGTATTTGCAAAGCGTTTTCCTTCATACAAAAAACTGTTTACCTAAAAAGCGTTATGATTGGAATGTGTGTAATGAAAACGCAGAATCGAAATAAATTCTTCCCCTTTTCACTGTCATATGTTTATTTTTCTCCGTAAGCTATCATCGTGTATAATAACGTTTGTGTGTATCCTTTCGAGAAAACAAGAAAAATCACCAAAATATCCTCCAGAGTTACAACAACCATTCATTGAAGTTTTCCTTGCACATTCAGTTTCGTTTAGTCCTTTAAACGGAAAGCACGTTACTGAGCGGGAGTAATCACATTCAGATTTCTGTTATTACTTTCGACGAAAAAAAAGTTACAATCATTCTTATCGCATCGGTGTAGGAGAGACCCAACAAAATCGTTGCGTGTTTGGCAAAAATAGCTTCATACAACTGCGGGTTCGTTTAGTAAACATTGTTTTCTTTAACAAATTTATTAAGTGTTACATATATTTTTATTGGGCAATATTACTTGACATTTTACTTTGAAGCAAAATTTATAAAACAAACAAATCAAACGGAGGTGTTTATTGATGTAAACTGTAAATTAATTTGGTGTGCGGTTTATTTTTAGTTTTCAATTAAATTAAATGATTTGAACAATTACTAAAAAGTCAGTTAAATTATTCATATTTATGAAATGTGTGGTGAACTGATGCTTACGATGTGGTGAAACGGGTGTTAAACAGTTGGATATTCTCTTTTAACTTTTTCAGTGAATCATTAATTTGATATCAAGAATTTTAGTGAAAATATATAGTGCAAAAACAAATCGCTGACAAAGTGCTACACTTGTTACATTCCTCACACAACGACCAAGAAAACTGTAAGTAAATAAGACGTTTTGCATTTTTTTAATTGAGTAACAAAAATCCTACGTCGTTAACGAATAACATTTTGAACGTTTTTTTGTCACGCTTAACAGCAACTTATTTAACATAGAAATAGCTTGGAATTAATTTGGTGGCGGAGCTAAATAACAACATTCTGTTGTATTTGTATATACGGGAAATGATAATGTCTTTTTGGAGTTTTTTATATCAGAAATCTTGACCTAAGCTCTGGGAAAATTTGTCTGTCCGTTCGTTGGTGCGTGGGGTTACATTACCCGTACGTAGTAAGCAGAGTAAAATTTTTGTTTCCGGAGCAGCTTATATTCGCTGGAGACAAATAACCAAAGACAAAAAAAATCAACAAAATTTTCCTCCAAAAATTCTGTTACCTTCGTTGACGTATCGAATAAGAAAAGCGAAGTGACTATTCGCCTTTAAGGGCGAATAGTATGTCTATATGCTATTCGGCCTTAAGGGCGATTAGTCCACCTATAGACTATCCGCCCCTAAGGGCACATAAGGCAATAAGTCAAGGTTAGTTTATTCGACTCAACCAATTTCGTCGCCTCGAATTATTTTTCCTTATGCAATGGTACCAAAACGCAATTTTGTCGACTCCGCTAATTTTTCTTTACACAAAATGCTACGAAATAGTTTTTTACGTAACTAGAAAAAGTATAATGTTTTTGACGAGTGTGAGGTTTGCAGTCCGCGGCTAGTTTCGTACAATATTTTTCATTCCGAGGCTTGAGAAAACTGCTTTTCTGTTTTAAAATAGGACGGAAAACAGCAGTTTTCCGTCCTAGGAATGAAAACTCAGTTTCGTCGCCTCGGATGATTTTTCCTTCTACAAAATGCTGCGAAATTGCAGTTCTATTCGTCTGATTTTTTCTTCTACGAAATACTACGAAAACGCAATTTTGTCGCTTCGGATGATTTCTCCTTCTACAAAATGCTGTGAAAAAAAAACACATTTTCGTCGACTCGACTAGTTTTTACTTCTTAGAAAACGCAATTTCGTCTCCTCGAATGATTATTCCTTCTACAAAATGCTGCGAAAAAAAAATTCGCCGACTCGACTGGTTTTTCCTTTTACGAAATGCTACGAAAACGCAATTTCGTCGCTTCGAATGATTTTTCCATTTACAAAACGCTACGAAAACGCAATTTCGTCGCCTCGACTGATTTCTCCTTCTACAAAATGCTGCGAAAATGCAATTTCGTCTACTCGTCTGATTTTTTCTTCTACGAAACGGTACGAAAACGCAATTTCGTCGCTTCGAATGATTTTTCCTTCTATAACATGCTACGAAAACGCAATTTCGTCGACTCGACTGATTTCTCCTTCTACAAAATGCTGCGAAAATACAATTTCGTCGACTCGACTGATTTTTCATTCCACGAAAAGCTACGAAAACGCAATTTCGTCTCCTCGAAAGATTTTTCCTTCTACGAAATGCTGCGAAAAAGGAATTTCGCCGACTCGACTCGTTTTTCCTTCTACGAAATATTACGAAAACGCAATTCCGTCGCTACGAATGATTTTTCCATTTACAAAATGCTACGAAAGCGCGCTTTCGTCGCCTCTAATGATTTTTCCTTCTAAAAAATGCGGCGAAAATGCAATTTCGTCGCCCCTGATGATTTTTCCTTCTACAAAAAGCTGCGAAAATTCAATTTCGTCTACTCGTCTGATTTTTCCTTCTACAAAATGCTGGGAAAATGCAATTTCGTGTACTCGTCTGATTTTTCCTTCTACGAAATGCTACGAAAACGCAATTTCGTCGCTTCGAATGATTTTTCCTTCTACAATGGGCCATTCCACGAAATCTTCGTTCCAACGCTCGAAATGCTCAGTTGTTACAAAATTATATTTATGTAAAAGCGTGTATCATAAAGATTGATCCTTCAACTTGAGGTTAGTTACTTTCCTATTAATATTATCTTGCGACTACTGAAAATTTTGTGAGTGGGAACGATGATGTCCGTGGAATTGCCCAATATGCTACGAAAACGCAATTTCGTCGACTCGACTGATTTCTCCTTCTACAAAATGCTGCGAAAATACAATTTCGTCGACTCGACTGATTTTTCATTCCACGAAAAGCTAATAAGCATCCAGTTTAGAAAAATTTACATTAGAGTCGCACAGAAAAAACTTGATGGTGCCCATGCAACGATTCGAAAAAACAATGAACTTTGTAGAAGAAAGAAAGTTTGAGTTTGCCTCAATTTTCGAGAAATCTCTGTTGCCTTCATTACACTTCATCCTACTTGTAATGGAATCTCCCATTTGTTTAAAAAGTAGAGAGAAAATTGTCACGTTTTTTAAATAAAACCACTGACCCACTGACTTATAAGAATTCCAAGAGAACTAAAGAAACTGTGACCTTTTCGCAACTAGAGTAAACTAAATTGCGGTGTAGTGACCCACTCAAAATTACTAGTTTTCTCTATTTCACTTTTGTAGATAGCAAATATACCAGTAAAGGTAAAAAGGGTAAACACAGCCTTTAGTTTTCAAATTTATGTAAAAATTGCAGGCAAAATTAACCAAAGGTACAACTTGTGCAACGAAGTGCTATAGCGTTCCATATTTTCACTGTTTCGTTACCTGAATCACCAGCAGTGTTAAACCACCAACAATGAATCCGTGACACAAATGCTGAACAAATTGAAAGAAAAATATTTACAATGGAGTTATTTAATTATAAGTTAGAAAAATGAGGGAAATTATGCTTTTTACAGTTTCCCGTGTTTTCATCGGAAACCTACACAATTAATGTATATTGTTAAATTTCAAATTTTGTCAAGCCATAATAATGTAGCATGTAGCTACGCATTTTTGTAACATAATTACACTTGATGCAGTTCATTGTTGGAACAAACTTCACTAATGAATTTGAAATGAATTTAAAATTAGAAAAATTAATTTTACGGGCGAATGATTTAAATGTAATTTGCCTATCGTTCGTCCCTTAGAAATGCGATGACTAAAAAAATCTCAATTGAAGTCAAGAAAAACCTTTTTTTTTACTAAAAATTCGTAAATTTTAGCGATTTATTACATTTGTGAAAGAATTCATAGCTTCCCAGTCGTTTTACAGTGATATATCAATGAGAAAATAATTTATTCATAATAGGCAAATGACCCAAAGAGGGAAACTCGTGACCTAATTTAATTTTGCTTTTTTAAAAATGTGTAACTCGAAAATGCGTCACTTTTTAACTTTTGTATTGTAGCAACGAAATTAATTTATTTCATGCACGTTTTCACTCATTCATTTAACGCGCTCATCAAAAATTGTCTTAGACATCTAATTTAACGTTGTAGGAATATTAGCATCAATTCCATACCTTGTATGTTATCTTTAGCGATATTTAAAATGTTTTTGCAGTGGGGCAAATAAATTTAAACTTGACAATCCAATTTTTCAATGTAACATCGTAATAAATGGTAAAAACATATGCGGGGGACTCGTACGCGTCAGAATAGATGTGCCAAACAGAATAGATGTTGCGAAAAGATTCGAACGTATTTAAGTAAATGTCGCCTTAACTCTGCAGTGTTATATTGAAAAACCCGTCCGAAGAAAAGGCGCAAAAAACATCTCCAACACTTTAAATATCTCTTGAAATTAAAAAAAATGGAAAAAGTTGCACTAGGCCCGATCTTAGACCCGACCTAGACCACTGTGGTCCTCTGATCCATACTCCCACGAACAAAAAATTTCACCCCTTTTTTCTCTGCAACACTGCACAAAAAACCTCTTCATTAAAGAAATATTCACAAAAAACCACCAAATATCGTGTAGGATCGCGTAGCGTGAGTTGGGCCCACACTGAGGACTCTACAGTCCGAACCACTCAACAGATTTTGACTAATTTAACTTTCGTAATTTTCTGATGTCCATATCTTTTATTTTAAATCTTCAAGAGTGATTTTCGTTGCAGAGATATAAGTGAAAAAGTTACACCAACCCTCGAAAAACCACGTTTTTTGCCCCTTTTTTGACCATAACTTCGAAAGTTTTCGACCCATTCCGCCTAAATTCATTCTTGTAATCAATTTTTCGATTATACTTCAGGAAAAAAAACGTTTTTGAAAATCGGATAAGATTTACTTGATTTATGTATAAAAAAAAACACGTTGGGCCCTAGTAGAGATTCAGTTTTAGGGCCCTGGCTGAGCCCAAAAGCTCAAAATTAAAAAACTTTCTTCCATAAAATGTCAGGCACGCCCAGGTCTTTCAAACGGTGGCAGGACATTTCTCCGCCGCAAATAACGCCCGGGGCGTTAATAACACCCGGGGCGTTATTAACGCCCGCACTCCGGGCGCTTATAACACCCCGGGCGTTATTAACGCCCGCACTCCGGGCGCTTATAACACCCGGGCGTTATTAACGCCCGCACTCCGGGCGCTTATAACGCCCGGGGTCTTATTATCGCCCGCACTCCGGGCGCTAATAACGCCCAGCTGAATAATAATTGGATAAACGCTACAAAATGGCACTTTAATAAATAACTTTACTTATAAAGCATGTAACTTGAAGAAGTTGACTCAGGGGAAAATTTTCCTTATACAGAATGTAACTAGAAGGAGTTGACTACAGGAAAATCTTCCTTATACAGAATGTCACTAGAAGGAGTTGAGTAAGAGGAACATTTTCCTTATACAGAATGTCACTAGAAGGAGTTGACTAGAGGAAAATCTTCCTAACACAGAATGCCACTAGAAGGAGTTTAGTTAGAGGAACATTTTCCTTATACAGAATGTCACTAGAAAGAGTTGACTAAGGGGAAAGTACAGAACGTCACTGGAAGGGATTGATCATAGGGAGAATCATACAGAATGCCACTAGATGGAAGAATTTTTTTCTCTGCTCTTTTATTTTTAAAAAAGTTGTCAATAAGAAATCAAAAAATTACATGAAAACTTTATTAAAGTCATTGAGCACTACGATTTTGAAATTTAAAAATTTGAGTAAAAGGGATGAATAAAAACAACACAAAAAGAGATGTGTACATTGAAATGTCCTAATCTTCTGAATTTAAATAACTTCCAATTTATTCTTGAAGCTCAATAGTGACAGTGTACCGAATTATATAGCTGGGTGTTATTAACGCCCGCACTCCGGGCGTTAATAACACCCACGGGCGTTATTAGCGCCCGGAGTGCGGGCGTTATTTGCGGCGGAGAAATGTCACGTCACCTTTCAAACAAAAGAAAACTTTTGAAAATCGGAAAAGATTTACTCGAGTTATGTACAAAAGACGGACATTTTTTTTATTGTTGATTCGTCTAAGGACCATGGTCGAAGCTCTCCCTACTCGCGGGTCGAAATTGGGGTGGTTACAAACGTCGTGGTAAACGTTCTTCATACGGGTCTAAACATAAGCTAGGCAGACCCGTGCGATTCTCTAGAAAGCCAAAACATACGTCGCCATACGTAAGCCTTTTTTTTCGCTTTCAATTTCAAATTCAAAAATGGTTTGTAAAGCAATATTTTCCCTTCAGCCACTCAACCTCAACCCAACCAACACATTAACCCATTCATGAAATTCATAACATTCACGAAAAATCGTATACGGTCGAGTGGCAAGAGTTAGTATGCACACTACTTTCCTGCTATTTAACCGATTTCCACCTAGAGCCTATAGCAGCGCTGGTAATTTCGACTGGCTGTCTTCAGAGTCTTCTGCAAGCTACAGTTTACTTTCTACTCAGTACAATTTTCTGCATTCCCTGCAAATTTCCTTCATACATAAGACAGGTGAAACGGATTTTTTAGTAGATTTCACTTGTTTAGACGTCAAAATGAAGAAAGCACCAACTTCAAGGGTCTAAGTGACAAACGTCGTTATAAGCTCCTTATACATCCCTACAAGTCTTAAAATCGTTTTTGCATAAAAAAGTACTTAATAAACTCGATTGACAACATGAAAAATACATGAAGTTATTTTCAAGAAACTTTCTCTGAAGGATAAATTCATTTACCGATCTGTCAATTAACGCTTTATTCACGTTAAGTAGTCACTTTTTTGAACAAGATTCTTGTTGAGACAGGCAACAGACTGAATGAATTTTGAATGACGTCTTTCCCGGCAATTATTTATGAATAAAAACATAAATTTTAGTTATTTCTGCGGTCTATGATGTAAAAACAATAATTTAAATCTATCCATGAATCGTACGATTCAACTGCAATTTTCAAAACCACCAACACGTTTTGCGTTCGTTTGATTTTAGAAGGTTAGATTCGTAACCGCAGTATGAAGAGCTCCCACGCATTGAATGTCCTCGTAAATAAATAACTCATAAATAGAACAGTTGGTGATAATGGTAGATAATCTTCGTATCAGGGGAGCTGTCGAGACTTCCCCTCATTATGAAGATATCCTTCCTTATACGTTGAGTAGCTGCGAGACAAATAAAAATTTCCCCAGAAAGGAGATGTGCCATTTCCTATGGAATAATATATCGTAAAACAGGTGTGAAATACACACTTCGAATAGATTTGGAAGATATAGCGATATTCTTATCTCTAGGAGTTTTTTACACATACAAACATTATTTACGGGGACTCGTACGATTCCCTACAGTTACTAACGGAATTTATTGAAATTGTGTAAAATAATTGTTGAAAAGGACAGAAAACTTTAAAAACAAAATATAAATAAGAAAATTTGTCCGTTTTCACTGGAAGAGGGGGCTAGACAAAAGTTTGCGCCACATACAAACGGAAAACCGAAAAACCCCGGTTTGTAAATTTGACTGGTTAAACACCTCATGGTAAACGTGTAAGCCTCGTTCACTTCGCATGGGTCTCAAAATGAATGGAATGTGCAATCTTCTTATAAATTATAGACGAGTGGGCGGTTTTGAAATATATTCGCGTCATAACAGTCCACCTTGGAGGTGGTTCACCGTGTTTACCTTCGAAAATCAAAATATGGTGGGTTTATGAAAGCGGGTGCAAAAAAATCTACAATCAGCAACTTCAATTTCTCTTGAAATTTAATGAAACAACGAATATCTTTGATTTACACTTCTACTGCAATTTATACATCATTTTTCGAACGTGTGGGATGTCGCCACTGAACGTCATGTTGTTTCTTTGCAAACTGTCCCACACATTGTAAGTGATTTTGAAACAAATCACCAACAACGTCAACTTATTTACGTTGGTCCAACAATACCTAATTGTGACAAACATTAATTGATTCTTGTTGTTGTTGCCACATCTCATGTTTCGAGTATTGAGTTCTTCCTGGGATATGGGACTGTATTTTTAATTTCCCAGTCAGCTAACGTCCCTTCTAAATCAAATATTATTGCAACTTCACTTCACAATTTCTTCGTAAATAATTTACATATTTACACCGAACTGTTAACGTTGAATTTATTCAATTTGTCAGTTATTTCCATTCCACGTTTCGTACGTATCTCCGTTGACCTTATTCAGTTTTCTCTAAATTTATATCCGCTTTTTGTTTCTGATTGCTTTTTGAAAATGACTTCTCGCATTTCTGTAAATCCTTCATTTTTCTTTTGGAGCAAATAAAGTGAAGATTAAGGCAAATTACTGGAGAAGTTTTTTGATTCAGTTAGTGGCGACAGCATAGTAATCAAGTAGGACATACAGTTGCATGGTAAGTGATTTACTGTTCACAAATTGGTTGCAATTTCTTGGAAAACTAAATAGTAGATAGATAGATAATATTATGACATTCTAACCCCCTGTCACCCTTATAGCAAATAAAATTCGTCAAACTTTTCAACAACTTCTAATTGCGATATTTCATGCTTTCGTTTTATTTTTGTCTATCAAAGTATACTAAGCTTTGAAGGTTACGTATCAATTACCAATATAATTAAAGTAATGTACACACAAATCTTCGACATGACACATACATTATTAAGCTCTTAAGGAATTTTTGGAAAGATTATTAATATTAAATAACGCGAATTTACCTCGAGCGGCAAAGAGAATTCCTGCACACAGAAATTCGGTGAATTATAGGCTTTTAGTTAAATTGGTTTCGGATTGACTCAAAACTCAAAGACTTTTTGCAATGAAAATTTAAGCATTGACTCCGACTGGTACGAACATTTAAATGTTTTGTAGGAATAGTTTTTATGACTTTTTTATTGAAATTTGAATAATTTGACTAACTGAATTAATTGAATGATCAGAGTTTGTAAAGACTTTTTCTTCATTACGAACAACTTTTTTTATTGCCGAATTAAAGGAACTCTTTGTCTACCAAAGTTGCTGTAGTTGTTGGATACCTTTCCTGTCACATTCTTTTATTAGAATTTATAAAGAATCATTAGCAAGAGCAATTGAATGGCAAACATTTTCATCATCAACTGGCTCAAAAGAATTACTTACGCTAATGCAAACATATGCTTTCAATTAAATTTACACTTTTTACATAAATGGTGCGTGTGAACCTACAAGGCAAAAAACATCTACGCGTTTATTGAGACGTCTACTTATGTCAAAGCACACGAATATTATTGATTCCGTCGGTAGCGTCACCTAGGTAACGAATTTCATCTCTTTCACTCTTTCAATGTGATTTATATTACCATGAGACAAAACACATTCGTTCCCCAGGTGATATGGTAGCGACAATGTATGACATACCGATGGAATTAGCCATTCATAACGAAGTGTACTGGATGATATTCTTACATCAGACATTTGGAGAAGCTTGTCAGAATATACAGCAGTTCTTTTAAACGAAAAATATGAAAAATGCTGTGATTGTGAGCAGCTTCTACACTTCATTATGAAATTTCGTATACTTTGACATAAGTCGACGTCGCACTAAACGAATAGATTGATGTACTGTGTGGTTTTCTCAGTATTTGGTCCATCGACCCTAAGTAACGTTGTTGGTATTAAGCTTTTTTTTTAAGCTTTGTGCTGTAATAAATCTCGAGGGGTCTTAATATTTTCAAATGCTTTTAAATTCTGACATTATTACCTCGTCATATATGAACCGTACGTACATACAAAGTTTAGATAATCTAATCCTCCAATTGAGAAAATGGAAAGTGTGTGTCAATTCATTTTCTATGACAAAAAAGTATGAAAAATATACAAACCTTTACAATTTTATACCTTTTGTATGGTAAAATTGAAGTATAAAAATGATTTAATATTACATTTGTGTATGATTCATTGAACAGATGCCATTATGGTTTCATTTTACTTCCGATGTTATACTAAAGCCTACTATAGCTACGTATAATTGCAATTCAGCAAATACGTAAGCCTCCTTCGTCTTCATGTGAAACCCACTCAATTATTCTTGAGGTGAAGAAAGTCTATCCATATTTTCTCCGTGTCTCGCATGAAAAAAAAACAACAAACAAATGAAAATACATTCCACTTTGACGAAAAAACAACTTATTTGTTTCGACTTAAAGTGTTTTATGGTAATTTTGTTGATAAAGTAAACATTTTTTCTGTATTTACTACAAACACTCATTTGCAGCAATGATTTGAGTATTGTAAATATCGTTTAACCGGCTTAAGGTGGCAGAAAAATTAATTAAGACTGATATCGCGAAAACTTCGAACAACTCGTATAGAACGCATTTTTTATTTTGACAAATGATGGCTCATTCGATTCGTCATTCAATTCTAGGGGAGACGTATTTTTTCTTTTTTTTTTATTTTCAAAAATATCGGGTTTTTTGAGCTCAGCGCCTGAAACAGTTTTTCTGATGTAAGTCGATGAAGAAGTGAGCGGAAATATTGGTTTTTGGTAGGATTGTAGTACCAAGTGAGACAGTCATTTTGAATACCTTAAACCCTCACTACCCCTCCTATGTGTGGAGTAATCCGTCAAAAATGACGCAAACTTTTAATGGCTTAAGCTCAATGCAACAGCCCTGTTCCGAAAAATGCTGCAGTGGAATGATACCATTCCCTGCAAATACTTCCTTGGATATATTTTTTTTTGCAGGAAGAGAGAATTGCAAACACACTCCAATTTCGCGCTAACTTTGCATTGAAATGGACGAATGACCTTTCTCAATCAATAAATTATCATTAAGGTAATGTCCGATATATCAGAAAGGGAGTAAATCATACTATTGCGGGAAAATCTCTAGCACTTTTTAACTTTCGGCAGTTTCGTCAACTAGAATTTGAAGAGGTCTAACAATGTTCCTATATTTTGGGATCTCAGGAGATGTCTCTAGCACTTTTTAATTTCCGGCGTTTTTAGGCCCGTACGAATACGAAGAACGAAGTTCTTCGGACGAGGTTATTATGCGTTTACCACTACGTTTGTAACCAGTCGGAGTAGGGAGGGAGCATCGATCATGGTCCTTAGATGACGAATCAGCAATAAAAAAAATGTTCGTCCGTCTGCTACCGCGATAACTTGGTTAATCAAACTATCGGCCCAAAGGTCAATGAGCTAGGGCCGTTGAAGTGGTTTTTAGTCGTTAGTCTTTTAGTCTTAACTTAAGCAAATCTTTACCGATTTTCAAAAATTTTATTTTGTTCGAAAGGTTCAGGCATGCCTGACAATTCATGGAAGATACTCTTCTAATTTTGAGCGTTTGACCTCTGTCAGGTCCTTAAAACTGGGTCTCTGCTAGGACCTAACCTGTTTTTTCTACATTAATCGGTTAAATCTTATCCGATTTTCAAAATGAATTTTTTCCCTGAGAAAAAGTTGAATAGATGATAACAAATTTCAATTTGGGCAAAATCGGTTAGGAACTTTCGAAGTTATGGTCGAAAAACTGGTCAAAAACGTCGTTTTTTGAAGGTTGAAGGAAATTAAATTAGTGAATATCTTTGGAGTGGTTCGGGGGGTAGAGTCCTTAGTGTGGATCCAGCTCGCGAAGTAGTGAACATTTTTGCTCATGGAAGTATGGGTCAGAGACCCTTCCTTTTGTTGGTTAGTTTGAGTGGGCGGAGCGAAGCTCCAGCACCTAAAAGCCTCTGGTGGGCCTGTTGTGCGTACCCACATTGAGTTACCTAAATTCTTTCAGTTTGATTCAAGTAACTCAATACAATCCTGGGCGATATGCTCCAGATAATTTTGTGTGGCAGAATGTAGGCGCCTAAGCATTTGGCTCTAGCTGTGATATACGCTGGACATTTGCACAAAAAGTGTTCAGCTGTTTCCATGTCCCCGCACTTCGTGCATTGGTCGCTATTTGCAATGCCGATGGTTTGTAGATGCTTGTTGAGAAGGTAGTGACCAGTGAGGACTGAAGTCAGTCTTCTGATGTTCCTTCTGCTAAGGGAGAGGAAACATTTGGAGTTTTTGCCGTTGATGATAATACAGTTCTTCGATTGTCTCGCATGGTCAATGGAATGCCAGTGCTTTTTGAATTTTGAGTTTTTCCACTTATTTGAAATGGGAATGTGGTACTTTGAGATACGGTTCGGGACCCGTGAAGGATTTCTCCACGCCTGATTTTGCTAGACTGTCCGCGGTTTCGTTGCCCTGAATTTCGCTATGGCCGGGAACCCACATTAGAGTAACAGAGTTACCTTGTTCAAGTCTTTGCACTACATTTCTGCACTGCAACACTGCTATCTGAGCTATCTGAGCAAATTACGATCGTTTGGTTCAGGAGATTGTTCGCTAGTGTTTGTTTGCTGCATTGGGTAATTCCAAATGTTTCTGCCTGAAAGATGTTTGTATAAAGGCCGAGCGAAAATGATTTAGCAGTTTGGGTTCGGTGGCAGTAAATGCCAGAACCGGAACGGTTGTTAAATCTGGAACCGTCTGAGTGCCAGATGAGGGCATTGCCGTTCGTAATCGCTTTGTTTTCTTTCCAGTCAGCTCTTGATGAAAATTCTGTAAAGTGCGAAAAAAAATTTTTTTTTCAAACTTTGGGCTTTTTGATGCTTGGCCCTTTCGGCAATTTCCAATCCCATTTGTGGATGTAATTTCATGCACTTAAGAGAATTAAGGCAATTATTACTTACATACGTTCGAGCCTTCTTGCAACATCTATTCTGTTTGCCATATCTATTCCGATCATTCTGACGCTTACGGAACTCTTGGACATGTTTTTTCAAACATATAAAAACTGAAAGTGTGACATACTTGACGCGACTACTAGCCACTAGGCTACTAGCCTAGCCACGCGACTACTGGGTAGGTAACACTTTGTTACATTTTCAAGTAACCTTTTCGACATCACTCACAAATAGAAAAAAGTGTTTTAAAAAACTTCCGATTCGGTGGTCAATCCATCCTCCACTGGTTTAAGCAATACACATGCTTTTTTACAATCATGAAATGATAATGGCTTTGTTGGCGAGAGGTATTACGTAGTTTTAGTCACCACTTGATAAAAAAGTTACTCCAGCCGGTTGCTTTTTTCCAACTTTCTCAACACGCTCTTAAAAAACTTATGGTGGAGTAATGGGAGTGGAAGACAGTAACAAAAAACGAGTAAGATTAAACAGCGCAAGGTCTAAGAAAGTCTTACCGAACATCACATTTTATTTTCTGCGGACATCACTCTGAGTTGAGATATCACAAAAATTCGCATATTGACAAAAAAGTGCGATACACTGTTAGTTCAAAGAATATTTAAAGAATGGGCTTAAAATTATGTATGCTTTTTTCGTACAAAATTGTACTGACTTCAAATCAGCAGTTTGCAAGACAGTGCACCACCAAATAATTGCAAATGGCAACCATGAACGTTAAACAATTTTTATAGATTTTCCTCTTACTGAAAAACTTATATTAATTTAGACGTTGAGTTCATCGATCGATTAGACAGACGAATCAATCATTTCAATAAATATTACAAAATATTTTGTAGTATTGTTGTCGACAGTTCGCACTTAACTGATTCCGTTTGTCGACAGTCCGCACTTAACTAGGAGGAAAACTGTTTCACTGTAAAAACATTAGAGCGTTAGAGTTTTGGTTTAAATACATAACTAATGAAGCTGTCTGCACTAAAAATAAAATTTATTTCACCAATCATTTCGCTCTCTCAGTTTGGTGCGTTCAATTTAATTATATTTGGTTGAGCAGTTTTCGAGTAGCCTGTAAAATGGGTCCGTTAAACATTATATCTAAATTAAAACCCATTTCCGAATCCCGCTTCAAATACACAATATTCTTGTTAATTATATAGAACGTTAATTATACATCAGAGCGAACAAATATTAAAATCAACTCTCCGTCTCGACATAATTCTAAAATTTGAACACCAAAACAGAGGATTAAATGCTAAATATTATTTGATGTGAATGATGATCCATATGCATTAACTCTCCATTTGTATTGTATCCTTGTACATGTTAAGATTGTATAATTCAAATGGCGTTGATATGGTATCTGGTATCACCATAAATAACATATGTTGCCTTTGGTTTATTACCGCAGTTTATATAACAAAAGATTTTATTATCTGAGAATACATACTTTGACACTAGTCAGATTTTGCCATATTTTTATTACATTTTATTATTTTTACATTCACGTACGTTGCATGGGATTCAATAGGATGGAACAGTGCGAACTTGTTGTTCATTTTGGATTCATGGCACTTTAATAAGAATGTTCTTGATATTTTTATATGAAAATTTACAGTACGAATCTCACAATTTATGTAATAAAAATAACATAAAAACTATCGTACATATGACTTCACAAGCGTAACGTGCGAACGGGGGTAAACTGAAGCTCATGTTGTATTCAGATTAAAGAAAAGTTTCACAAGTTGTGACGTTCGCCAATTGTTTTGGACATATGTATTTCCAGGGCAGAAGCTTTAGTGAAAATTTCTTCATCACCGTGAAATAAAACATAAGGAAGTGGCTCGCAGCACATTGTGCAAATAGTCTTTTACATATGTATACTTTGGCTATTTGCACATTGCGTGAATAAAATAGTCTCTTAAATTTACTTTGGCTATACCATGTGCAATGACTATATGCTATAGACTATACAATGTGAAAATAGCGAAAGTATATGAAAAAGAATTTTTACACTATGTGATGTTCACACTTACCAGAAATTACGAGTGAAAAAAAGAATTTTTAATTATTATTACATATTATTACATATTACATATTAATAATAATTAGTGTAGGGGGGAAGGGGCGTTCGGCTTGTCGCTCGGCACTGGCATAATAAAAATATCTCGGTGATTATTATCTCGTGTTTTATTCGGTAGGTCGAAGAATACCCTCCTGGAAGAAAATATTTTGAGTTTACGCGGCGGGGGGCAAAATCACCCAATCGATTATAGTCCAAGACGATGATATCGTCCACTGAGACGATAATACCGTCCACTGATACAATAATATCGTCCATGAGACAATAATATCGTCCATGAGACAATAATATCGTCCATGAGACAATAATATCATCTGTGATACAATATTATCGTCTCATGGACAATAATACCCTGGGGGACTTTGCACGTTCCCGTTTGTGCCCTCAGACCTAAAAGTGATCTTCGTCTAGGTCCCAACGTGTTTTCTCTATAGATATATATATTCTATGCAAATCGCGACGCCTGTAATGTAAGGAACAGAAATACTGCCTTAACCGTAGGAAATAACGAAATCATACGTTCGGCAGAAAATTAGATATTACAGTTGTGAACAATTTTTTCATAGAACACTAAAATTGGACCCTTGGGTGACTCAGGAGAAATTTTCGTTCCTTACATTACACACATGTGGAATCGCCCATATATAGATATAAACCTGGTAATTCTATTTTCTTGAATTTTTTTATACCTCTCCTCAGCGCCCTAGGACCTTAAAAAATTGGTTGCTATGTTGTATAGAAATTTTAGAAGATTTAGTAGGAGGTAATAATAACGTAATCACAATTTTAAAAAATTTCCTCGGTATTCCTTGTGATGGGGCGTCGCACCACGTAGTTTTACTCTTTATAGGGAATCGTGCGGGCCTACGTGTCCTTATGTTTAATTATATTCTATAGCTTCACTCCATAGGGAAACTGAAGGAAAACTGCTTAACATGCTTGATTGGTGTATTTATAACTAACTGAACAGCAAAATTAAGAGAAAATAGAATACAGACTTAATTTGAGTCAATCAAATTAGTTAACTCTCCTTGACATAGTTCCACTAAGTGAATGTTTGTTGTAAGAACTGAATAAATTATTGAGAGTTGAACATAAAAGAAGCTTTATTGAATTTTTTGGGCAACTCTAAATCTTGACTACAATTTCACATTTGTTTCATTATCATCAAAACAAAGAAGGGTTGAGCGAGCAGTGCTTACTCATATTTACTGATAGCGGAATTGGCAATAAATAGGAAGTGAGTTAGGCACGGTGTATACAACACGTTTATAGAAACCACCCACCGAAAGTATAATAATTAATTTCTAGCACTTTATATTATCGATTGCTACCTACCTACGTAGAATGGCTTTGAGTTGTTTAAGTTTAAGTATGAAAGATGAATTGATGAATTTACTTTTCTTATAATTATTCTCACCTGTTGTTGAAGTAAAATATACTTTCTCAATGACGTGTTGCTCGTGCAAATATTGAAATTATTAAATTAAATTATTTATTGTAAAAAAAAATAAAAAAATAGTTTTCGTAGACTGAAGTTTTTTCAATTTAAATTAAAAGTCAATTTGAATACTGGGAAGCATTGAAGTTTATTGTAATAGTGAGACAAAACTTCGTCCAAAAATTATGGTTTGATATCACAACTCCCACAGCGACCGACGACAGCCGCGATGTCTATAATTCACGCGCGTTGCTCTCGAACATTTAAGAGTTTTAACGTAACATTTCTCAACAACCAAATAATGCATCCAACTATTTCAGCCTTTAATAAATGTATTTAGGGTGAAATAGTTGGATGCATTAAACAAATTCATTAAAGGCTGAAATAGTTGAAATATTTGGTTGTTGAGAGAATGCTGTTCTTTAATTTTAGAATGTCTTTCAGTACATGTGGAGACATCCTTTACAAACTGGAATTGACAAAATACTCTTGCACTAGTTTTTTGAAGGTTTTTGTTTATTAATCGAATATCGGAGTGACTTTCTGCATCAAGTAAGACGCTTAATAGTTTTAGAGACAAAAAATTTTTTCTTTTTTTGAATTGTGAAAAGAGAGTTAAGGAAAAGTTTTGGGTGTGATTTTTTAACCGCAGATTTTAACCAGAATATTTTTAGACCCATGCGTTACTATGGCAGCTTTGACCTGTCGAATTCGCACGTCTGAACCGATTTTTTTCCATATTGCCTTTCTTGCAATTTCCAATGGAATTAAGTGAGGGCGTGATCACAATTTAATAAAATTAGTGAATTATCATCGTCAATTATCATCGGCAAGCCTCGATGTTTCCCGTTATAAGATGATACGCTATTTAATCGCATGAGCGACAATAAGAGGGGAATGAAAAATTAGTCTGACGTACGAGAATTATGTTTTTCATGCTTCATATGCGGTGCGAAAGTAAAAATTTCATCCCATGGGACGAAAATTTTATTTTCGTCCCTCGGACTAAAGCACACGGGCCGAAAATAAAATTTTACCGTATATGAAGCATGAAAAATGTAATACACCACTCGGAGATATAATATAAATATATATAAATATATATAATATATAATATAATATAATATAATATATATATAATATATATATATAAATATAATATAATATATAATATATATAATATAATATAATATATATAATATATATAAATATAAATAAATATATAAATATATATATAAATATAATAAAATAACTATTAAATATCCGTCTAGAGCGATAATTTTCAGGGGAAATCACCATTCGAATACGATAATCGTATTTTATTGACATTTGAGGGGAACATCGAGGCTTGCCAAGATTTTCCCTTAAATGTTAATACGATGCTTTATTGCATAAGCGAAAACAAGAAAACAGATGTGGGGGAATAACAAGTTCGCCTGTGAGATTCAAATAATTTCTAAATTATATATTCTAAAACCACAATTTCAAGGGGAAATCATGGGGCGTATGCAATAATAAACCCAGATAACAATTTATCCCATGAAATGTGCGTTTGATGCCATCGAAAAGTGTGTTGGAGCACATTAAATGTATATCAAAAGCACATAGACCGTTACATCTTTTCTTTTGTGAATATTGTTCATTTAATGTACAAGAAATGTACACTTAATGGGGTGAATGGCAAAAAGTGTACACTAAATGTACACCTAATATTGTGAACATCTAGTGAAAAATTAAAAAATTCTTGTTGCACAAAAAATGTGCATTTTATGTACATCAGCAAAAACGTAGAATCGACAAAAAAGTTGTGAATCGTTACACTAGATTAGGTGTACATTTAGTGTACAATAAACGATGTAACGGTCTATGTGCTTTTCGATACACATTAATTGTACAACATCACATCGAAAAATCTGATATGTGTTATCCGGGATATGTAACACACTTGTCACGAAGCAGTCGACGTTCACCGAGACTCTTCGTGACAAGTGTGTATTCTTTTTTATCACATAAGTCCCTGTTAATGTTACCACATTATCCCTAGTCGATGTAATTTGACATCCGAACGACGCGCGTATGTGATAAATCATTATTTAATTGCATACACGCAGTGGTCTCCCGGCAAGCCTCGATTGTTCCCCTTAAATGGCAATAAAATACTATTATTGTCCCGATCAAGACACCCTTTCTGGAGGTCTTATCAACTTGGCCGATTTACAAAACAGATGGAATGAATGGTGGCAACAGGCGACAGTGGCCACCAAACAATTGATTGAAAGTCCGACTAAAGAGGTTAAAGATCTAGATCTACCAAGACACATATGGCTCAGAATGAACAGATTTAGTACTGGCCAAGGCTGCTGCGTTTTCTTGCACAGATGGGAGTTTGTCGAGTCTCCACTATGTGAATGTGGTGCAATATAAACCATGGACCACTTACTGACTCAGTGCCCCATTTATCGATTTTCCGGAAGCTTGACCGACATTCATGAAGCGACTGTCGAGGCGTTAGCATGGTTGAATGGACTTGGTGTGAACGTGTGAATGAATTACGACATGTGGTAAATTGTAAATAGAAATGAGATTGTAAACTATAAAATTTCTTAAAGTCATTTGAATAAATAAATAAATTGTTCCTATAATTCTTTTGCAACCTTACGGGTCCGCATAGCGTTTGTTTTACTGTACTGTCTTTACTCAATTCTACTCGAGAAAAAAGCTGATATCAATCTTTATAAAAGGGTAAATACGAAGCAAATCTGTATACTTCCAAGAAAACTTATTGCGACGTTTCCTTAAACTTAAACCAGAGCATATACTTCACATATGAGGGGATAGATCCATTCAATCTTATGGGTCGTCCTGAACTTGTAATAAACTACTATTAACTAATAGTTCTTCCTGAATTTGAACATCAATTCAAAGCGAAGAGAGTAAGCGCCAGCTTTACAACTTCATTCACTTAGAGAGTAATAGACAAATATTAAGCGAGGATCGGAAATTACGAAATTGGTAATGTATGAGGGAGAAAACGTCATATAACCTCTTATCACAAAAGTTTCTGAACATTAAATTAGCTACCATTACCGTGACGACAGCATCAATTCATACATCTCTTTGTTAGTGACACAAATGTCCTGCAAATTGTAATGGAAAAATATTAAGATAAAATATCCTGAGTTCAATGATTATATAATCCATCTATTCTTTGCTTAAAAGGGTTGCTTCTCATTAAATATTTTGCAAAATATCAATATAAAACATTTCCAATAGGTGAGTGATACTTCGAAGAGTATATAGACAGAAATGAACATACAATCGCAACCAGGGAACAATCTGATTGGATGTCAAACTCTCTTATAAATAATGATTTATTTGTTAAAAGGAAAATAAGAACAAATGTTTAAAATCGATAGACAATATTGAGGTATATAGTGTTTATTACATAGTCATCGTTTCTGCAAGTATTTTTTTTACAATTCTACATAAATATTAAACAAAACTACTTCTGAAGTAAATGCACAATGAGTGTTATTTTCTTAGATCCTTATTTAATTATTTTCTTATATTCAAAACAGAAACATAAGCTACGCAGATCCGTACATTCACCATAAAGCCTATTGTAATGAAATTCTATTTAATTGCGGATTTCGGCCTTATTCGATTGCAACGGAATTCGCCCAAAAAGCATTCACCGTTGGTGTAAGATTCTATATAGCAATCACAATTCACAAAAATAAAAAAAGTAAAGAAAATTCAAAAATACGGAAAAAATCACAGCCTGATAGAATTAAAGTGTTTTCTTTCCAATTTGACTCCTTGTTTGGTAAACATAATCATACCCAATCTACACCATAATTCGTCATCAGAGAGACTTTTCTTGACTCGGGAAAAGGAGCAGAATTGTAATCAGAAATTACAATGAAAGGAATACTTTGATTGATTTTAATTAAATGAGATCACAACGTTCAAGTGTTAATTAATGTTTAATAGAAACAAAGAAAAGTCGATTGTAACTGAAACAACTTGCAGATAAATTTAAAATTAAGACAAAAACATATGCAAGGGACCCGTACGCATCAGAACAGATATGGCAAACAGAATAGATGTAAGTAAATGCTGCCTTCTTACTTTTGAGTGTAAGAAATTACATCCACAAATTGCCGAAAGCGCAATATGGAAAAACCCTTCCGAAGCAACGGCGGAAAACCTCTCCATATCTATAAAAAACCCAAAGATTGGATAAAAAATATTTTTCACACAAAAAAATTTTTTTTTGTACTCGGGCCGCTCTTCGAATCGACCTAGACCACTTAGGAGAGGCCTCTGACCCATACTTCCATTTACAGAAATGTTCGCTTCCTTTTTCTCTACAACACTGAAAACCTCATCGTTAAAAAAATATTTACGAAAACCACAAAATATCGTTTAGGGTCGAGAAGCGTGAGTTGGACTCAACTAAGGACTCTACAGGCAGAACCACTCTACAAAATCAAATCAATTTTCTTAACCGATTTTGCCCAAATTCAAATTCGTTATCATTTATTCAATTATCTTTCAGGAAAAAAAGTATTTTGAAAATCAGATAATGTTTACACGATTTATGTAGAAAAAACACTGCCCTAGCAGAGACTCAGTTTTAGGGACCTGACCTGAGTCCATAAGCCCGAAATCGATAAAAGTTTCTTCTATAAATTGCACAAACCTTTCAAACAAAAAAACATTTATGAAAATCGCATAAGATTTGCGCGAGTTATATAGACCACTTAGGCGGCGCTAACTCTGCGGCCCTTCGTCCAAAAATGCCCATCTGCAGACCAAACCCATTTTAGGTACTACCTTTCAGGAGAACGGACAAATTTTTTTGCTAATTTGGCATCTAAGGACCATGATCGATGCTCCCCCACTTTACCCTCTCGAATCGACTGGTTACAAACGTAGTGGTAACCGCATGGGACTCGTACTTCGTACGGGTCCAATTATTATGTAATCGCCGCCAATGTCACAGATGATTCATACACTCTCATCAACAGACATACCCATACAGTGAGCCATACAGATCCCCTAAAGGCTTTCGTGCTTTTTCATTTGGTGTAAACTTAATTGAAAAGACTGAACGCTTCGCTTCAATTCACATACAACGAATGCCTTGTGCCTGTAATTATAAGGGTATGTTTGTTTTGATGAATTAACTTTTGATTCAAACGTTTTATCGAAAATGAAAATATCTTATACAAATTTGCTTTTTGATTTATGGGATTCAGGGGTAAAGCTATGGAAAAGGCTGTTACAGGATTTTAAATTCACAAACATTGGACAATCAAACCATCTCTTTTGCAGGCAATCAGGCTGAGATGAGGGGGTTCAGATGGAGGATTGTGAGAGGGATTATGTAAGGTTTCAGCGAAGAAATAAGTGTAAAGTTGAATATTAGCTGAATGGGCAGATTTTATTATTACGGAACTTTTTATTTCGTTAGACCTTCACCTTAGGCCATTTATAGTGCCACGGCACAAAATTAAGGGGGAGATCATTCCATCAAAAGTGAATACATCCAACATTTCCAGCACAAGCTTCGAGGGCAGACGCCATGACTTTTTGGTTGATATAATATAAATACTATAATATAAAATATAATATAAATCTGCAAATCGTCTTTTAAGGGCAATAGCCTCATTGGTGGACATTATTAAGTTTGGTAATGTTCAAAAAAATGTCTCTAAAATATTTTTTGGAGCTTCATTGACTGCTCTTATGAAAGGTGAGGATGATGTTAGGCCGATAGCAGTAGGTATTGTTTGGAGACGCTTAACAGGTAAAATTGCTTGTTACAATGTTAGGGATAGCTTAGTCGAGAAGTTAAAACCCGTTCAGTTAGGATTTGCTGTTCAAGGAGGGGCAGAAGCTTTGGTTCATGCTGTACGTAGATTCTGTACAGCTGACCATGATGGGCCAATGGCTTTAGTTAAGTTTGACTTTAGCAATGCCTTTAATATGTTATTTAGAAAGTTTATGTTAGGCGAAGTTAAGGAGATATGTCCAGAATTATTTCCTTTGCTTCAACAAGCTTTCCTCCAATCTTTACTTTCTTGATGAGCCTTTGCTTTCAAAGAGAGGGTTTCAGCAGGGTGACCCACTAGGTCCTCCAGGTTTTTGTATTGGTATTATGAGAATGACACATTCTCTTTCATCTAGGTTAAATGGTTGGTATTTAGATGATGGTACTGTTGCTGATAGGCTTTCAGTAGTATTAGATGATATTAGGAAAGTGTTAGATTTTTGTGAATTATCAGGCTTGTCATTAAACAAAAAAAAATGCGAAGTTTTTTTGTTGATGCAACTGATGAAGATAAGGCCCACATGTATTCTGAGATATCAGCGTTATTGCCAGGGATTAAGAAAGTTGATGAGTCTTCTCTTGAGATATTAGGCTCACCAATCTTTGAGTCAGGTTTAGAAAGGATGTTTTCATCCAAAATTGCAAAGATCAAATTAATGTGTGATCGTTTAAAATTAATGGATGTTCACCCCGCATTGTGTATTTTTAGGAAGTCTTTAGGTAGTTGTAGGTTCAATTATTTGCTGCGTTCTTCTAGGGCATTTCTATTACGTGATCATTTAAAAAATGTTGACGAGATTTTTCGTTCAACTATTGAAGCGATTACGAATGTTAAGATGTCAGAATTTTCTTGGGATCAGGCTACTCTTCCTTTAGCTTTTGGGGGTTTAGGCATTCGGAAGGTTGAAGATTTGGCATTGCCAGCCTATTTATCATCTGTGTATTCTTCATCTGATCTGTCAAATAAGTTGTTAGAAAAATTTAATTTGCAAATGATCGATAATTACATTTTAGAGTTAGTTGAGGAAATTCCTCAAGATTTTATTCCAGGTTATGAGAAGAGAATTGAGCAGAAAAATTGGGATCTTCCGAGGATCAACAGCAAGTTTTCTAGGATGTTTGATTCTAGTGAGCCTGTTGCTCGAGCCAGACTACTTGCGTCATCTACTAATGAATCTTCAAAGTGGCTGCAGGTGGTCCCATCGAGTAATACGGGTTTACTATTAGATAACAATTCCGCGAGACTTGCTGTTGGTCTTCGTTTAGGTTCTCAATTATGTGAAGAACATAAATGCATCTGTGGTGCTATGGTTAAAAAGGACGGCCTACATGGTTTGTCTTGCAAGAAGAAATCAGGGATAATTTCTAGGCACGATGAAGTTAATAAAATTATTTCTCACGCATTGTCTTCCGCAGGATTTCCAAATATAATACAACCACCAGGAATTTCTAGGGATGATGGTAAACGACCTGATGGCATGACTCTAATTCCGTGGAGTCATGGAAAGTCTCTTCTCTGGGACGTGACTGTTCGAGACACGTTGGCTCCTTCTTATGTCAATGAATCTTCCAAGAAAGCGCGTGAAAGATTTAAGCATAATCATTATATTCGTTTAAAAGAGAATTATTTATTAACTCCTGTTGCTTTCGAAACTCTAGGTTGTATGGGCCCAGAAACGAAGAAATTTATAGGCAAATTAGGGTCATTGATAAGGACAGCTTCTGGGGAATCACGCTCGAAAGATGTCCTATTACAGAAGATTTCAGTTGCAATTCAAAGAGGCAATGCGGCATGCATCCTGGCAACATTAGGGAAAAGTAGAGTAGATGAAATTTATTTATTGTAATTTGTTGTTGAAAAGATCGTTTTTTTACTGGCTGCGCCATTGTGAGCAGTCTTTTTTTTCGCTTAAATAAAAACATTACTACAAAAAAAAAAAAAAAAAATACTGATCGCATAGAAGCATATGGGAGATTTTAGTTTTAACTTCGCTAGCAACTGGCTTCTAACACCATTTCTTGCTGTCTCTAGTTATAATTCAAGTGACAAGGTTCACTTTGTAACGCAATCTGTGTATTATTTGTATTTACGTAAGAAAGGGACTCTGTTCTCAACCAATGTGTAATCAAGAGAGAATAAAAAAGATTTGTTCAAGCGTTAACCTAATGACTTTTTACACATTGTTTTTGGAATAGAAAAAAGTGGAAGTGTAACAAAATAAAAACGTTCGTCTGTATAATTGCTATAAGACTTTATAAATTAGGGACGAGTAAATCCATCTCTTAATAACTCATCCCTTATTTTTAAATTAATTTATTTTTTAAAATTGTCGACTAAATATTGCCGATGTAAATTTAGAAATCTGAGTAACATAAGACATTTATTGGTAGACTCGAGTATTATGGATTTATTCCGTGAAGTCTTACGTGTCTATACGTTACGTACAAAAATCCAAAGAACTATTGAACTTTACACCAAAGCTGGATTTCAGGAAAGGGATTGGGTGGTAGGTTGGGAGGAGAAAATATTCGGGGGATTGGAAAGGAAATAATAAACCATTAAAATGGTATAAGGAAGTAGCGGTAGAGTAATTTTCTTGACAAAACAATTGTCAGAGTGTCACTTTGACAACTGTCACTTTGACAGCTGCCACTTGGACAGCTGTCACTTTGACAGTTGTCAGAAAACGTGCACAGACAGATAGACAGACAGTCAGCGCATTCCCATAAAGTACCTATCGCTACTTAATTAGGTGTGCAGTCGAGATGAGGATTTTTTACACGGTTGCGTTGCTTCGGATAGGTTTTTTTGGGAATTTGGAATCCATTCAACAAACATTTAAAAAACAGACACGTACGTATCAGAAGAGCTGTGACAAACAAAATAGATGTTGCAAAAAGACTCGAATGTATCTAAATGTAGAAATGAGTAAAAAGTCCAATGTTTTGTGCTCTTTTATAATTATAAGAATTTCAAAACAAGCCAAAATCTATGTTTTTTTGCTAAACGCAGATTTTATTAAAAAATTTGGGTATTTTTAAGAATTCAAACTGATTTAAGACTTAAGACACTCCAATTAACGTTTGGATCATTCAGTGATCTAACTAAACATTTTGTAAAGAAAATTGGGACGATTTTTAATTCAAAAACCGGAAGCCTATATTGTATCAGCGCGTCATTTTTTGTACAAAAAATAAGTTTGGCGATACAACGTGGAAGTGTGGCCGGAATTTTTGGAACCATCACAGCGAATGAGAGTAAACATCGAAATATTGAAGTATTTGCTTGTGGTGGATTTTTTTCTTCACTCAGTACTATAAATACATACTTACTAGTTTTATTATTACAAGACATTTTATTGATTTTCCGAAAACTTTCAAGAATTTATTTTTATCTGCCTAGAACGATAATCTCGCATTTTTCTCGCTAGGGCAAAATTGTTTTTCTCGATATATCTTTTCTCGGCAGATAAAATAGCATATGCACCGCTGTCCAGGATGGTTTATTTTGACGATTTGGATTATTTCCCACGCCTTCGGCTCGGTGCATAATATTTCTAAAAAACTAATATTTCTTCGTACATTGTGGCAGAATCCCGGTGCTCTGCCTCTACCAAAATTCTTTGTGCGCTATATTTGAATGCGTTATCCACATCCAAAATTTCACCATATACGGCCAGCTGTTTCAAACGGATTCGAGTTTGTGAAACGAAGATTTATTAAAACATACCTTTAATGATAATGGATATCACAAAAACTAGTGCATGCCTCATGATATACTTAGACTTGTACGAAGTCAAAGGACTTGAAAGTCTACACCTAGTTTCCATCTATTATTGTCCAATAAAAGTCAGAACATTTCACAGTCGAATTTAACTAAAAATTCAATTACATGTTGAAGTGAGAGGGTTATTAGAAAAAAGATTTCATTTCCTATGGAAACGTACGGGTTTTTGTACATATTTCAACTATAGACAGTTTCACTAAGAGGAATATAGCATCACTGACATGATCAATTAGGCGATTTTCACTTTTCAGTTATTGATATATCTCTTGCACATATGACTTAATTATAGTGATTGATGAGAAAGCTCTAGCGAAATGTGGATATTTTTCCGTCCGAATATTTTTCAAATAACTCGCAGAATATCTGTAGGCGATATTATTACTGCTTTCGGTTGGTATTTTCATGTAGCATCGTATGTTATTAAAATAAATTTATTAGTTTTGCTCCAAAATTGAGTTTTTTCTTTTAGCCAAACGAGTCATTTATCAATCACTGGAAGATAAATAATTATACCATAAGTCACAATGAACTACATAACTTTGTTATGGAAATATGTTTAAAAGTCCATTTATCCAAAAGTAACATAGACAACAAGAAAAAGACCGGTCCACGACTCCAATCAAATGAAAACATAGACTTTTTGTTCCCAATAAATGAAAAAGGGACAAAATAAATACGATTGATGAATAGATATGGAATTGTTTACATCCATTTCCATTAAAAAAAAATACATTCTCATATCCATCTACTCTCTAATAAATGAAACGTAATTTTTTCTACCATCTAATTTTCAAAAGATTTTGTACCAACTTTATGAAGAGGGGTCACCGCTCTGTTCGTAGGTGGATATAACCAAATTTTTAAAAAGCCAACACCGTCATAAATATAACATACCAACTGCGAATTTTGAATGTCTGACTTATAAGAAAAACATAAAATGTTCTTTGAAATTGGTCACCTTTAGTGTGGATTACAAGCATGACACACTTGCTGCCTGTTTCTTTTATTAAGTAGCTAAGCTACCTTATGTTTTTACCCTTCACCTGACAATCACCGATGTTTCACTGGGAAATCACCGTTGATTCACTGGGGAATCACCGTGGATTCACTGGGGAATCACCGTTGATTCACTGGGGAATCACCGTTGATTCACTGGGGAATCACCGTTGAGTCACTGGGGAATAACCGTTGAGTCACTGGGGAATCACCGTTGATTCACCGGGGAATCACTGTTGATCCACCGGGGAATCACCGATGATCAACCAAGGACTCACAGATGATTTAAAGGGGAGTCACAGATGATTCAAAGGGGAGTCACAGATGGTTTAGGTCTGTACCTTTTTCACCTGACAATAATCGATGATTCACCGGGGAATCAATCGATGATTCATCGGGGAATCAACATTCACTGGCGAGTCACCGTTGATTCACCGGGGAATCATCATTGATTTTGACAGGTGTGGCTGCGTCGCTCGAACATTCTTGTTAATTTCAGATTACCCGTGCTTTTGGCACCTTTGAAAGTTACAACAACATCCAACAGAAAATAGAGTCTAGTGCAACCGAAGCTATGTTACATTGAAAAAATACGGTACGATTTTGGAGAGATGTGAGATTTTCCTTAATTCCTTAATTAGATGTCACCTCCCGGAATTCCTTAATCTTTATGAATACATTCATTAGAATTTCATTTATCTGCATTTGCTACACCTGCTGCTCCGCTCCATTTGGTATACAATAAACAAGCATATTGCGTTAACTTTAATGATATCATTTATACATACTGGATTTACGTTCAAGCAAAAGAGAGTTCTCAGTGTGAAATACCTAAATCATTTTTTGCCTATCAATCCAGTCTTTCGTTTTAATATCAAAATATGTCATCTGAATGATGTGATTAAATTTTTACAAAGTTCCTATGTCTGTACAAAGTCTATGTGTTTGTCATTACGTTTATCGTTTTGATGTTTAAATAAGCGAAATAAGGCAAAACCCCTGGCAAAAGCCTCAAACGAATAAAGTCAATTGGTTCTACAGAGACGAAAAAAGGGGTCAAAAGGCTGTACGGTCTCACATATTTCTCAGCTGTGTAGCACAGAAAATGGTGTTTTCGTGTGTTCTAAGGAAACATACCCCAAAGATTAGTTCATTTTTTCTTTATTTTTGGAAAAATCTAAAATATCGCAAAATTGTAAGCATTCGTGCTTCCAACGTATGTGTTCAACAAGAAGGGATTAAGTAGCGGCACAAAGTTAGCTATTCGCAGATCAATCTCCAGGCCAACGATTTTATACGGTAGTGAAAGTTGAGTGGACTGCGGATACCTTGTGCATGGTCTGGAGGTTTCTTATATAAGAGTTCTTAGGAGCATGGCAAAGGTGAATTGGAGGGAACAATACGGCAATCATATTAGGGACGACGACGACGTCAGGAAAAATTTGAGGATTACGTTAGTGGAAGAGGCGATAGGGGTTAGTCGTCTGCGATGGTACGGGCACGTTCAGAGGATGGGTAAGGCTGCCAAAGAGGATATTGAATGCACAGGTCCCGGGTGTGCGCCCTAGGAGTAGGTCTGAAGCTTGAAATGTTGTGTACGCTCGAAAACTTTTTGGTGGCATGACAATGAGTGCTCGAGCACTCCATGGAATTTTCTTTATATCAAAGAACAAGAATTCAAGTATATCTATAAACTTTCTTCGACCTACAATTTATAAAAGAAACTCTCAAAATTTCTGAACAAAGTTGTCAACGAAGGTGTACACCCTTTATTTTATGTCCCTCGCCTGCTTACACCTTAATGTGACAACATTAAAAAACGTTTCTACAAAAGAGTGGGAAACTTCACCTTATGGACAATTTCATATAACTGTTTGTTTTATTAGTGAATGTAAATGCCGATATTTAGACCACAATCTCTGACGCCAAAATTTGAGGTCGATGAAAGAGAGTAATAATGCCATTGATTTCTTGTTTTATATGGTGAAAATTGTTTTCTCATGTTTTTTGCAAAAAATCACGGTTTATAGTCTATAACATAACGAAGTACGGTATAATAAAGGTGAGTTTAACAGTCGACTGTAAACTCCTTTTTATTACCGTAATGTAGCAATACATTTTACATTATTGAGATCGAAAATCGGTTTTTGTGCCTGAATTGCAATAAATATTTTATATTTACAGTTTTAATCACATTTAGTATGCTAATAAGTTTTGATATTTTTTTCCGATATTTTTTTCTCTTGGCCTAGCAACAAGTATGAAACAATGTACTCATAAGGTGGATCGATATTATTAATTGGATGTAGTACTGTGAAACAAGAACTTTGAAATACTAATTTAAAGATAAGATTAGAGTCCTGCCTTACACCTTGTCATTTGTATATTTTGGGTGACCTATATCGATAAATCCCCGCACATCAATATTGTCCAATAAAACACGACCATTACAAAATAATTCATTTAAATGCCTGAAAGCAAACTATTATACATTTGTACATGAATTCGAATGATAATGTTACATGACAAGCTGACATAAAACTAATTAAATTTTAGTTTTTCATTTAATTTTACAATGAAAGCCAATTTCCTTTCAATAGACAGTTAAAGTCATGCTTGATGTGCGTTGTAAAAAAACGATGATAAGATTTACTAGTCTCTCAAATTAGAAATGTCTTGTGAAGTATCAAGGACTTAAACAGCTACTCTCGTTAGACTCATACGAAGTACTGAGTTATGCGTTTATCACGTTTATGGGCAGTCGAATTTCAACCCGGAAGTTGTCAGGTTTTTCGTTTTGTGATGTAAATAAGAGAAACCTACACAAAATCATATGCAAGGGACCCGTACGCATCAGAATAGATGTGGCAAACAGAATAGATGTTGCAACTCGGATGGAAAGGAATGAATTTCCTAGTGGTTTTGAAGCGAATTGTTGTTCAGCGCTCTGAGACTCAAAGACAGTCAGTATCAAAATCAAAGAATCAACCAAGAAATTCATCTTTTTTTCGTCGGACTAGGCTCGTTTCGACTTATTATAATATACTTAAATGTTTACAACTGATTTCGACAAGTTTCTGACGAAAATATGGAAAATATATTTTTTTGAGGCTATGTATGGGGAGAAATCGAACCTGTCACTTTGTCTAACAACCTTACGACTATTAATCTGCGGCCTACATGCACAAATATTTTTCCCGACATTTTCAATTACGTTTTAAGAATTCTTACATTTAAATTGTGAATATTTCACGAGATATAGATTTTTGAACATGAATATAACGGATTAGCCTACTGTGGCCACACCTAAACCAACAACTTACTTTGCCTTTGACACCGATCTTCTATCTATAATAGTTTTCAAAATATTTGAATTTTTGGACCCGTACGAAGTACAAAGGTCCTATACGTTGACTACAAACAGTTTTATTGTAACATGGGGTAGATCGAGGTGGGAGGAGGGGGGATGCATCTATTATCGTCTAGAGATGACGAATCAACAATAAAAAAAATGTCTGTCCGTCTGTCCGTCTCCTTTTTTCCCAAACGGCCCAACCGATCAGCCTAAACTTTTTTCCCTGAAAGGTACATGCCTCACATGATTCAAGTTCGAAGATGAGCAAAATCGATCAAGTAGTTCCGGAGATATGGTTGAGGAAGTGACCAAAAACATGGTTTTTCGAGGGTCGGTGAAGCTTTTTCGCAAATATCTCAGCAAGTATAGCACGAAAATTTCTCATTTTGATGTCACAAAACTAGGAAAAGTTTTTTGTGGGAATCGGGTCAGGGGTCTGGGCACTGGAACCAATGAAATGGACGAAATTGAGATTCTTGTCTTCGCCATATACGAAAACAGCTTTTCGTGTATATTTCCTTAACTATGCAATATGGAGATTTACTGTCAAAGCCAAAGTTGTAGAGAATTAAATTTAAGCGAACACCTGTTTCAGGGTTTTGGTGAAATATGGCCCAATACTGGTATATGGCCACTTCCATAATTGTGTAGGATGACCCAGATCTTCAGAACTATGAGAGTTAGAAAGTTGGTTCCAAAGGCGAAGTTTTAGGGAAATTAATTTATATAATATGGCCGAATTCTGGCATATGGCCACTTCCATAATTGGGAAGGATGACCCGAATCTCCAGAGAGGTAGAAAGTTGCTTCCAAGGACAAAGTTATAGAGAATAAAATTTTAGAGACACGTGTTTCAGGGTTTTAGGGAAAATCGACTTAGTCCTGGGATATAAGCTTTTCTAGATTTGAATGGTCTGAGACGTAATTTGGTAGGTCCTTTGACATTACCTTGGGTAATTTCTATGGATCTTTGGAATTCTTACAGATAAAAAAGAACAGAAAACGTTGGATTGTTTGCTTATTTGTATATTTACATACGTTCGAATCTCTTTGCCACATCTGTTCTGTTTGCCACATCTATTCTGATACGTACGAATCTTTGGTTATGTTTCCCAAATAAATTGCCTAGATCGATCCATCCTAACATTAGCGGCCATCTTAGGCTCGGCCCAGGCCCCCATTTTTTCTTGGATGCTCTATGGCTTTGATTACCTATCGAATTGAAAAAGAATCACGAAAATCGATTTATGTATAAAAAACAAGTAGGCCCCTAGTCGGTCCGCCTCTTTAGGGCTTTAGCTAGGTCCAGCGACCCAAAGTAAAAAAAAATTATTCCATTAATTGTTAGGCATTCTTAGACCTTTCGATTGAATTTTTTTTTGAAAATCGGTAAAGATTTACTCGAGTTATGTACAAAAAACACGTTTGGCCCTTGCAGAGACTCGTTTTTAGTGATCTAGCTAAGTCCAAGGGCTCAAGATCAAAAAGTTTCTTCCATAAATTGTCGGCCATGCCCAGACCTTTCAAAGAAAAAAAAAGTTTTTGAAAATCGGAAAAGATTTACTCGAGTTATGTACAAAAGACCAAAAACCACTTAACCGGCCCTAGCTCGGACGATAGTGCGCAAAAAATAATGGAGGGTTTGAAATGTTTTTTATAACGTTGCTTCGGACGAGTTTTTCAACATTGTCTTTAGAGCAATGAAATCATCGATTTAGCAAAAGTTCGTTGGAAATCCTCGTGACGACGCGACGTACGGACGTAAATTTACAAAATTATATTTTTGATGTAAGAGTAATTAATATCAAATTAATGTAAAAGTTATGTAGATCATGTGAAAAAGATGAACAACGATGAACTTTGCTACATTATTTTACCATCATTCTTACATTCCAAATTAGAAAAGCATTTACATAAATTTTACAATATTTTTACATTAATGGAAAATTTATGCATAAATAATATACAATTTATATAAATCGCGTTAAAGTGATGTACAAAAGATGGATGATTAATGTAACAGTTATGGCTTTTGTTATTTTGTTTTGTTTTTATTCGACTATTATTTTTTTACATTCTAAATTAAATAGTACATTAGGTCTGTGCTTCCAAATTTTTATTTTGACGAGTGGGAATACAGCCCTCCCCTTCGGGTCGGGCCGTAACCTTCCCACTCGTCAAAATAAAAATTTGGAAGCACAGACGTTTTTTTTTTATAAGGGTGAGGAAATCTTCATAGACACCCGGTCTTTCTGACCCAAGGTAGTGTTGGATTCCATTCTTCAATGACCTACCAACTAAAACCTCCTTCCTTAGTCTTCGTGCTCTCTTCTCCCCGGAACCGCCTC
>CM055403.1:72943502-72954605 GCA_029228625.1 Pseudolycoriella hygida
TTGCTGATTCGTCATATTTAGACGATAATAGATGCATCCCCCCACTCCCACCTCGATCTACCCCATGTTACAATAAAATTGTTTGTAGTAAACGTATAGGACCTTTGTACTTCGTACGGGTCCAATAAATTGCCATCATTGCGCGTGAAGTTAGCGACGATTTTACTTTTCAAACTGATATTTTTCAGTAATGAGCTGTCTCCCTGGTGACTCTCTGGTTATAGGAGTTCTTCATGCAGAGAGTCGGAGCACATCATTTTCAATTGTTTCGCTCACGTATGACAAATACTATTATCTGATTGGCTTAGAGCAATTTTTACCGCTCACGTATGACATTGTTCAATCAGCTGTTATGCTGTTTTGGCTCTCTGAAAAGTTCCTAAATGAGATTTGTCATTCACTCACTAGGCATAAAGGATACTTTAACAGCGTACTCCCTCTTCGTTACAATATTGCAGAGTTCTGTATTCGAACAGTTTTCGATAGAGAATTCAACAAGCACACCGTCAGATGCTGCAATAAAATATAATCCTCTGTCCCATCATAAAACATTAAAAAGTAATAAACAGTTCACATACCACATTCGACATTGGACAATCTGTTCGGTGGAAAGATGTTGTAAAGATTGGAAATATGAAGTTGTGGTGAGAAATGATGAGGTTCTATTGTAAGTTTTGATGCATGAGTTGAACTAATAAAAGTAACAATAACAATTACAACAACTTTAATCATTATTTGGAATCTAACTGCCCGTACAGACTGTGTGCAAAATATTTAATAGAAATATTATGAGTGCTGAGGATAGAAACTTGTTGGCGTAATCACAGCAAACATTTCGGTTAATCTTATTTTTTAACGATGTGATAAGTTTATCGAATTCAGATTTCAGTAATAGAGAAATAGACGAAAAACATTTTGAATGAAATATTCATACAGTGGAATTCAAAATAATTGATTTTGCTTCAGTTGGGCGTTATAATGTAGTTTTATAGCGAGCGAGCGAGCGAGCGACCAGGAAGCAGCGGGAAAGGATTTTCTATAGTCACAAAAGGGCCATAAAACGAATTCTACATTTCAGTGGTCGTCTTAAGTAAAATTTTTTGTAGAAATAAAGTTTGTTCAACACTTTCAGAAAAAATATAATTTCAAAATGATTGACAATATGGTCACGTTCGTCCATTCGACGTAAGCAACCGTAAATTCAAAAAGAAGAAACTATAGTTTTTGAACAGAGAAATGATAAGTTGGCACACATGTGCCGAGGTAAAACGCTTATGTGAAAGACAGCTTAACTGTATGGGAGAGAACCAGCCCAATTTTGTACGTAATTCTCTCCCATGGAACCCAGCTGTCACTCACATAAGCGTTCTACCTCGGCACAGGTGTACCAACTTATCATTTCTCTGTTTTTGAATGTTTTGAAATCGATGGTTATGGCTTTCAGTTTTTCACGCTTTTATAAATGTTTCTATAGAACATAAAAATTTAGTGCCACGCCACACCACATGAACGACATTCAACTTTTGGAAAACCCAACAGATGTTTATTTATTTTCTTCATGTAATTAAACTCCATTGGTCTGTGTACATTGTGACATACAAATATTCAAATTGTATGTGTAACATACACTACTTCAAAAAAGTGTATCTAAACAGTCGCTAAAACGATTGTCTAAGCATTTTGTGAGACACACACCACTTTAGAAATGTATCTAAAACAGCCGTTGAAACAGTCGCTATCGACGGTCGTTGACGACCGTCTCCAAAGAGTCGTCTATGTTTCCGTTAAATTTTCATAAAAAGTAGCAAAGTTAAAAGTATTTCATAGGTTATTATTTCAACATAAGAATGGTATTAATTGAGTTTCCCCTGAAAACCGATGGGACCAAAGTAAAAATATCAACTGATGGTTTATGCGAAACAGTCGATCCCGTGCACATCTTCGCGGGAACGATTCTTCTCTCACAGTTACCAAAGTATTTTTTTTCTTCATACCCATCCGGTCAGCGAAGATGAAGGATGGGTACAAGCAGACACTTAGATATTTTTTCGGTTCTTACCTAGGATCAAGAATGGTAGGTTATACCGAATATCGATAGGTAGAACATTAGGCCACGTGCCTGAATGCTTGCTCAAAGAGGAGCTGTTAATAAAACTCTGTCAGGTATGCAAGATTAATATGGATACTATGGACATCAATCATAGTAATGTTCCTCGAATATCTTATAGAATGCACTGAACACCTTGCCAAGTGCAGTCATTTAAATATAATTGTTTAGAATGACAAAATTCAAATTTTATGAAAAAAAGTTATACGTAGAATGACAAAACACTATGTGATATTTTGCAGCATCGACATGAATAATGTACATTAAAATATTCCAAATTGAAATTGCAAAAATGATAAAACTTCGTCTTTGATGAAGAATGTCCCTTCCGTAAAACGAGTGGATAAAAAGTGTTAAATCATGCGCGAGCGGTAGAGATGCGTCCGTGACGCAAGTCCCCATACGAACAAAAAATTCAGAAAATTTTTTTTCGTAGACTTCGTAACCATATATACATCATGGGCGCGCTGTAGCGAAAATCGTCTTTTTCCATACTAAATATGCTACTTCTTAGAAGCCAAAGTTAACGGAAACATCCTACGTTAGTACGGGTCGATAACTTTTCCTGATATTTTGCAAGGACCTTCGGGTGGGCATTCTACGCCATATGAGATTTTAAAAAAGGGGGAGAAGGCGCCATATAAAGCCCGCCCATATAAAAGAACGTTTTGTATGTGTGTGAGTGTATTCAAAGTATGGGTCAAATATGAGCAAATTTTTTGGACTGTGTTTGGATGGAGATAAATATTTGGTGTCAAAGGAAAAGTTATTGGGTTGAGTGTGTAATGTGTGTTGTGTCAGGGTGACCAACAAAAAGACCGACGGTGTTATGGGATGGATTTAGGGGGAAAATTGATTTTTTTAAATTTTTTTTTTGTTGACATCTCGTGTCAAAGGAAATTTTTTTTCGCCGGAAAATCTTTTCGCCGGAGATTTTTTTTCGCCGAAAGTTTGTTCGCTGAAAACTTTTTTTTTTCGCCAAAATTTTTTTTTCGACTGAAATTTTTTTCGCCGGATTTTTTTTTTGTTGAAAAACAAAATTTTTTTCGTCGGAAATTTTTTTCGCCGAAATATTTTTTTGTTGAAATTTTTTCTCCAAAATTTGTTTTCTCTTTTCTTCCAAAACTACTGACAACACAACAAAAACCCTTTTTAAAAGGGAAACGTGACGCAAGTCCTCGTCTCTCTTCCAATACAAATGATATCAGTCGGGGTGATGCTTACAGCTTTGAAAACGAAAATTTTTTTTTTGGAATGTTTCCATTTTTGATTAAAAATATGCGTCACAAATGCCGGACCTCCAGTGTTATAGTTTCTCTGTTCTTTCAGCTTTCACAACGCAAAAATTTGACATTGAAGGATGTATGGAGTATTTTTGTACAGAAATCAAATTTTTGCTTATGAAAGCTGAAAGCGTAGAAAAACTATTACCGGGGTCCGGCATTTGTGACGCATTTTTTTAATAAAAAATGAAAACATTCCAAAAAATTTTTTTTGCGTTTCAAAGCTGTAAGCGTCACTCCAATTGATATCAGTTGTTTTGGAAGAAGGGACGAGGACTTGCGTGACGTTTGCCTTTTAAAAAGGGTTTTTGTTGTTGTGATCATATTAACATCGCTATCATTTTGTGTATTTGGCACATGCAGCATTTTGTAGAAAAATTAAATTTATATTTTTATAACATCTTTAATCCATTGAGCACTCTTTCGAAGAAGTAAAATCCGAAAAGCCTTCTTGAACTTAAAACCTGTGCCATACTTGGCATCTACTGATGAGGCTTTTCCTTAACCGTTACGTAATCACAGTCTTCACGAGCGTAAACGCAGAGGCGAATAATAGATCATGTTTGGCTCTCAGATTCGGTAATACTGTTATTGCGATTGTTCAGTCCAATGACATACTATAAACATATGTAGACTGGCAGTCTTTTACAAAAAATTAGCACAAATTGAAGCAAGTGGGAAATGCAAAATGTTTACTAGTGTTGGTAAATTACGAAAAATGTAAAAAAAACGCGTAAAAGTTCGTAAGTCAAATTTGTTCGAAACGTGAAGTGTAAATGAATAATTTTTTGTTCTCATTCGATAAGATAATGTTAATAAGAGGTAGTAATTAAATAGTTTTCACAAAAACGTTGAACAATTTTCAACTTACGAACAAATGGTGTAAAATTTTCGCGTGAGCTTTTGGTTTACCCCTATTATGTCATTGATTCAGTTCGTAAATTCATCGCAAGCAGAGTTGCGCTCGCTAACGATACTTTTTAGCGTCTCAAAAAATATTAGCGTCACTAATGTCATTCGCTAATCGAAAGAAAAGTTAGCGTGCTAATAGCGGCCGCTAGTAGCGGTCGCTAATGCTCGCTAAAAAGAACGAAAAATCAATTAACTGATTAAATATTCTCTTGTCGATGTGAAATTTTTTCGTTCACTTTTACCTTCTCAATCGGTACTAAATACAACAATAACTAACGAAATCTGAAATAATACCCCTCTTTTTGTACCCTCTATTGACAGTTCTAAAAGATATTTTCCACACTACACTTGGAGCGTACTGTATGAGCCCCCATTCTATCGATGATTTTATTGTCCTAAAAAATCACATCATTTCGCGCAAACACACAAAAACTGCAATTGAGTTTTGCGTCTTCCTTGAGACAAAAATGTGTAAAGGGAATTACTTGCCTCGCCATAGTTCGAACAAAACTTCAAAAAAATATTCTTCAATCCACTTCCATCTATTATTGCATCGATAACCCTGTCATCGAGCAAATATGAAAGGGTTTTTTTTAAAGGAATTTTGTACGAAAGTTTTTATTTTCTTTTCATACCATAAAATTTCATTCCGATGCTGCGAAATCGAAAATCATTTGCTTAAATTTTATCTTCTTTATCTTTTTTAGATATTTTTTATTTGTTAATGAAATTCAATGAGATCAAAGTAAATGCTTTCGACATTTCAGCTGTTGTCTTCAATGGTTTTCTAAGTGAAAAAGTTTTGCACGAAATTACTTTTTTCAATTGTTGAAAGTTGTATCGAGTAAAGGTCTCATTCCACGTTTGTAATTTACATTTGAAAGTATTAAATTTCGGTGGAAACTTAATTTGTTTAAGTCACTTTGGTTGGAAAAATCCCTTGAAATTGTTGGAAATAAAATATTCAGTTATTAACCGATGTCCACTGGTTTTCACGCAACATTCTTTCCTCAAGTACGTGACGGCTCGACGCATGTATGATAATATTTTTCTGACTTCGTAAAATATTTTTCATGCCTTGTTTACACCCACTGAATCATTACGTTGAAGGTAAGAAGCATGGTGTATGTCATAAATGAACGTTTCATAACATCAGAAGTTTCAATTCAATAACTGAAAAAAGGTCCTTACAGTTTTACATCCAACAACGAAAGACATAAAATAAAAAGTGTTTTTACATCAACGTCCCAACTGTATACGTGCTTCAGTCCTCTAACTGAAGCTATAGACACAACAAACATATTCTCTAGTTAATAGCTTTTATCCTTAAATTTTATGCCACAAATTTGGCAAGTTATCGATTGTTTTGAACTTGACTTATAGTCAACATTGATTTGCTAACGACGACGTCAATTTTCCCCTATATTCCACAAAGTATACAAGAGAAATGTTCTCTTTCAATTACAAAAAATGTGTTCCTCCACCAAGAGATATAGCAATGTGAATGTACATGGCCAATATTTACCACAAATTAAAGTGGCGAGTGCTGATCAGCAAACAGAAAAAAGTCAAATGACTCCCATCTGTATAAGGAGAAATAATAATAAAACATAGACTGATGAATCTTTTGAAACTTTTCTTGGGTGAGTTGACTTGACAGTGAACATGTTTCGTTGCGAATCCCATGGTAATGATTATTCAATGTTAATGCGACTGTGAGGAGATGGATGTTTGTTTGAATATGCTTGGGCTGCTGATGCTGTGGGTAAATTACTCACTGTTGAGACGTGAACTGGCACACGATTTGTCAGGGTTCTATTAGCGTTAAAATTTTGTTGTTTTTTATTATTTTAATTCCTTATGGCGTAATAGTACATTACATCACAAGGAGCTAAAACGGTGTATTTAGACCCAGGTGGTGAAAAGGTCGAATCCGAGGGCGGAGCGCAGCGGAGCCCGAGGAAAGACCTTTTCAACACCGTGGTCTAAATCAGTACCGTTTTAGCTCCGAGTGATGTATACTATCTTTCGCGCAGACGGACAAAAAGTCAGATTCCGAACAAAACACTCAACAAGCTTTAATACAGAATTTGCATTTTCATCATAGGACACTGCGACAGTTTGTTCCTTATTCTTCATCCTATTTTTCATAACAGTTGTTTTCGATGTGAAAAATAATTGATACAATGACCGAAATTGTATCAAAAGTGAAGTGAATTCGGAAATAATTATGTGAGAACTTAGGTTCAGGCATTATTATTGCAATTGATGTGATGTTTTCATTCAGTTACGATATTTGATTGAAGTCAGTAAATTCAACTGGGCAAAAAAGACTTTTCGGTCCTGGGTCGAAAACGACAGGTGGCAAAAAAAGTTATTGTTCAAAAGTGTACCGAACAAGCCTACTTTACGGTCTCAATATTGTGAGGAAATCTGACGTTTTTTGTCCGTCTGCGCGAAAAATCATTTTTCGTTCGACTTCACAAGTTTTGAGACTAGCTAGATCTTTTATTTTAATCTCAGTTTTTGGGCTACGGATGAAAAGCTGATAAGGGGCTTGGTGTAGAACAGTGTAAATCGCACATCATCCAACCTCTCGGCGGTAGTGGATTTTTTTGTACATTTTTCGGCTGCGTTTGCATCAGCACAGAAATTTATTCATAAAAATGATTTAAAATCTTATTAAAGATCTAAACGGAGAATCGTCGGCGGCCCGCAGATGAGCGGCTAGGTTTCTCTACTGACCCACAGAAGTGGCTCAATTTTACAATCTTATCTGACATGGGACTGCACTTAAAAATCTCATCATCCTTATCATCAAAATTGACAGACCGTTTATACCTTCCGGAGTCCATAATCACGGACCACCCTTCTGTCCTGTGCCAAGGAGATGGTTTGTTGGCCCAGAGAAAGTCTCTAACTTCTAAATCTGATTTAGTTGAGTCTATCAACCTTCCACTTGGCCTACCCGTAGATCGCACCGCAAACTCGGGACCTGAGCATTCAATACCCTCTTTGGCAGCCTGTTACTACCCATCCTCAGAACTTTAGGTCGTACCGTTTTATTGACACGAAATATGATTCGAAACATGCCAGCATGGTCTTCTGTCACTTTTTTTAGGTAAATTCGAATAACTTCGACGGAGAATTTTTTTGGAATTTTTAACATTAACATGGTTTACCAAACATACTAAATGAACCATTAGGGCTCTGTAGTATAGTAAAAAAATTATTTGTTGAAGTGAAAAGTACGTGCCTTTTACGATAATATTAAAACTCGGTTGGCGCTTTTATACATTTATTAACATGTCTTAACAGGACGAGCGTTGGTGATAGAATGAATTTGGTGGATGATAATGATGAAAGTGAATGTGTAAGTTGTCGCATAGGGTGACTGAGGCGGTCGCCGGATGTAGAGTGAGTGCCACGGTTACGGGTCACTACAGAAGAAAGCAAAATTCATTTCGAATCAAAACCGCACCAAATGATTTTCGTCCAGTTACAAAAGTTCAGAGGTGGGTGACGCATTAATATTCGATACGCAAAACAAAATTTAAAGCGAAGTTACGTTGTGTTTTTAAAAAATTGCGTCACAAATACCAGACCCAACAGCGTAACAACTTTTCAACGCTTTCAGTTTTCACACATAAAAATTTAAACTTGCACAGTACAATCTTCGCGAAATGAAGTAAAGCTTAAATTTTTGCAGTTGCTATGAGTATATGAAAAACGAAATTGTGAATCTGACCAGCAGAAATTCTTCTTAAAACACCAGCTCTGAAGCAGCACCAACCAAGAAGAAGTCAAGTTGTCAACTTTCTTCTGTTGTAAACAGTAGAAGTAGATTGAAACGCTTTTTTCCCAGTGTAATTTTAGTTTATGGTCGCGTTGTGTGCCGAAGTCTAAATAAGAGGAAAGGACACACATCAAGCAGTTGAAATCCAGTTTCATCGCTATGCGGATTATCGACGAATCACCACCGTTATAGCGGATCGAAAAGCTACATCAACTACAACAAAAACAAAGCTTTTGACCTGTTGAACTATGCTCAAAGAGGGTGACGACCAATTTTTATGTTTTCTTCACCAAATTGGTCTTTGAGAGATTTAATTTCTACACGTCACCGTTTTCGACGACTGAACATTTTCCGACGAAAATCTCCCAGTCACGAAATAAAAGATTATTTTTGAACAAAACTTACAACGAAACAAAGAAACACACCGGAAAGCGGCAGTACACAACAATGAATTCAACGCTCCGGTCAACGAACGGAAACAACACTACGATTTATTTCGACAACAGCACGGTCACCCACCCAAATATTGGAGGCTTTCTACGTATCTATCTGATCAATGTCGAAGGTTTGTCCATAAATAAACGCCCTGGAAATAGTGTGCGTCGAAAATACTGTCGATGTCCTTCTTCTTCAGGAGACACACGTCGCCCAACACGGAGCATGGTTGCAGATCAGAGGATACACGCTCGTTGCGGCCCAATTCCACAATAAATTCGGACTGGCTACGTATGTGAAAGATAACTTACTACCTCTTGTTCAAGTGTTGACATCAGAAAATGATTTCTACACGGCAATAAAAGTTGACGAAAAAACAGTCGTGAATGTGTACAAACCGCCGTCGCAGAATTTCGAAATGAAGTGCTGCCATAGTTCGACAAACCAACATACATCGGTGGCAACTTCAACAGCCACAGTCTGTTATGGGGATACGATGATGCCTGTCAGGATGGTCTGAGAGTCGTAGACTGGATGCTGAGACAGGAATTAACGCTCCTGTACGATTCAACCGATCCCGGCACTTTCCGGTCGGCCAGATGGAATCGCTCGTTCGCACCTGATTTGTGCTTCGTGTGCTACGAACGTTTTGTCGGTCTCATCATATCATCTGCGAAGCAACCCATTCCGCGGTCGCACGACAGCAAAGATCTGTTCGACGAGTTCTAGAGAACCGGTGATATCGACACCGGAAAACAACTGCTGCGGAAGCTGGATGAAAATCGCAAAAACGAATGGGAAAACAGGATGGACTCAATAGATTTCGCAAAATCCAGTAAAAAAGCATGGAACTTACTGAATCGGCTCAGCGTCAAGTCCTCACAAAACAAAAGCTTGTATCCAATTACTCCCGACCAGATTGCAGCCCGGCTCATCAAAAACTCGAAGGGCACTGTCACCACAGCACAACAAAGAAAAGTGAAGCAGGAATACAAATCGAATTTCCGAAATAGCCCACGGGCATCGTCATTTGCTGCACCGTTTACAAGCGACAAATTTGCGAAGCACTGGCATCTATAGAATGCAGGAAAGTGTCAGGTAAAGACATCATATTCCCTGAACTTCTCAAACACTTTGGACCGAATGCTATCAAATGGTTGAGCAAATTGTTCACAAATGTTTTCGGAAGCGGCAGCGAAGGTGATTGCATTCTTGAAGCCGAACAAACCACCGAGTGACCCAGCCAATTATCGACCAATGTCCTTGCTCAGCTGTTGCTTCCAGCTTTTCGAACGAGCGCTGCTGACAAGATTGGGTGACACAATCGACTCAACAATACCGATCGAGCAGGCGAGTTTTCGGAAAAACCGGAATTGCTGCGACCAAGTGCTGTCGCTAACAAATTACATCGAGCTAGGCTTCGAGAAAAAACTGAAAACTGGAGTTGTTTTCTTGGACCTATCGGCGGCTTATCACTCGGTATGGAAAAAGGGCCTTCTGTTAAAGCTCAGTTGAGTTATCCAGTGCCAGAGAACACTATCACTGTTCATGAGCATGCTGAACAACAGGACCTTCAGAGTCGAAATTAACGACAAACTTAGCCGCAAAAGCTGCCTAAATGACGGACTACCGCAAAGTCAACCAAATTCTTCCTTTTGCCTTCCTATTGCTTTCCTTTCCTTCTATCTCTTTCCCTCTTATGTATGTCTGACATTTGAAAAAGCAAGAAAACATATGACTTTTCCGAATTTTTAAAAAGGAAGAATTTGGTTAACTGGAAGGATCTGTTATTTCCAGTTTGCTGTACTGCCTGTACACCAGCGACCTTCCAGAAGCTCTTCGATCTAGACGATTCGTTTACGCTGACGACATCGCTTTGGCAGCCCAAACAGATCTTCGAACGTTGGAAAGGCAGTCTCATGCCTTTTTCATCTGGACAACCGGCAAGCGAATCGAAAAATGAACGGGAAACGAATAACACACGACAAATACCCGAAGTACCTTGGGATCATTCTGGACAGGAGTTTAACGTATCGACAGAGCTCGGAATGTATCCAAAAGAAACTGAAATCGCGGATGAGCATCATCCAGAAGCTGACAGGAACGACGTGGGGCTGCTCAGCGAAAACGCTCAGAATCACAGCACAGGCCATGATCATGCCAGTTGCCGAGTACTGCTCAGCTGTATGGATGACCAGCTGCCATGTAAAGAAAATCGACACTCAAATCAACACGGCCCTCAGACTTATTTGTGAAGTCCTACTGTTGTGAATGGCCCTGTTTTTGACAACAAAATTGAGAATCACCCTGTTGTCGATGACAAAATGCAGGACATGTCAAATATTGAATTGCCAGATGGATCTCACGTTCTAGATTCCGGATATTAGAGGTTACAAAAGCGTTTCTTAATTGTTTATTAGAGCGATCAAGTCATATTACGTTATTTAATCCAAAATCATTTAGTTAATAGTTTATTATTGCCAAAACCTTAGTTCAATTGCTCAGTTGAAGTGTGTGTATGCAACTATAGTGAAATTAATTAGAAAGAAATTAGCAAGGAGGCCAAAGTT
>CM055403.1:72955105-72966244 GCA_029228625.1 Pseudolycoriella hygida
GTGTTCAGTCTGTGAAATCGTCTCTACGTCCAATACTGATACCATCCGTGAAGCTCGACAACCATTTTCGTAATCCACTGCATGCTCCATGCTGAATATTTCTTGAGAATGTAACCTAACCCATGTTCCTTCAAACAACGTCAATTATGTGAACAAACATCTTTGAAAGTAAGAAATGAACAAATTTTTTTGATTGATTTGAAACGGCGAAAAGCACTGTCGGCGAATTAATCGGTGACGAAATAAATGTCGGCTGTATGATCGTTCGGCGAAAAGTTACAGCGTCCGTCGAGTTAACTCGCGGCGATATGTTCGACGATATACACGTCTGCGGAGAGAGTGACGGTCACGCCACTAAACATTTCAAAACGAATAAAATTTACCGGGTTTTACCGGTAATTTTTGTTCAATTTACCGCCTTTACCGTTTACCGGTAAATGAAAAACGTCGGTAGAATTTTCCGTAGAATCCAGGAAAAATATTTTCTTGGGGGGTACGTCGCAAGGGGGTTGCGAAGTCTACGAAAAAAAAATTCTGAAATTTTGTTCGTATGGGGACTTGCGTCACGGGTGCATCGCTACCGCGCGCCCATGATAGTTGAGATATACGGTGTTTTTTTCTTTATTCCTAATTCGTTCCTTAATTTTCACTTAAAGTTATTTATTTCTACTAGGCAACAAGTGTTTTTCTTCTGGCTGCTGTCCCGGATATTTCTATTTTAAGTTCATTACAAAAATTTATTAGTTAAATTGAATTAAAAAAAATTATCAGAAAGTTACTTCAAGTATTTTAAATTTCGATACTATAGGAAGGATGCCTGTGACGAATTCATGTGTTTAGTGAAACATCGGTTACCGTTAAAGTTGCGAATTTCATGATGAAATACATAAACCGTATGGCGGTTAATATATTTTACTGACATGAAGTTAATGTATCTCACAATCTACGCCATTAGTGCGTCAACGGCTTATATCAAAGTATATAGATTTTCATGACGCGATGGTTAAGCTGTCTCAGTGCGTGTTTCACTTTTAGAATGGAACTTCTCTTATTGACAAAAAAAAAGCTTTCAAGTAATATCATTTGTTTGACAGCTTTTGAATCGTATCACAAAGTCACTATACTTTTACATTTTACATAAATCTTGACGCACTAAAGGCGTGCATGATACACTACTCTTTGAAAGAAGCCGCTGTAGGAAGTGTGTAAAGTTGATTCAAAATTTTTTAGATAAATTGAAATCTGATGTACATAAAAACGTGTATCTGAGTTCTTTGATGAATTCAGCTGAATCAAACTTTTACATAAATTTCAATGAAAAATTCAACACGCTTACATTTTTTCTGGCTTCTACCGAGGGGGGTGACGCATTTCTGGAATTAAATGGATCATTACATTGATATAGTAAATCCATTAAAACTCAGAATTCCACTGATTTTCTATGACTTTAATTTCCATCAGGGTATTATTAACTTAATAGCGCGAGGAAAATGTAGAAATTACATTTTTCAGTTCTTCTGAAAAAACAACAAACGTATTTATTCAACGGACCTGTACTACACAAAAAAGATGAAAGGTGCCAGATCATAACATTTATTTTTGGATATTCGAAGCTATTAATAACAGAGGAAAACGATGAAAAATTGATGTTATAAGGTACAAAATACTTTTTGATCTTTTTAAATTGAAAAGCAAATAACGTTCAGTTGGTATTTATTTGAAGTGCAATCTTTTGTTGCTTTAATGACCAATTACGCTTTAACGTTTGCTGTAAATGCTTCAATAATCACAAATTGTAAGTGACTATAAGGTGAACTTGCAGGTAATTAATGATTCATTGTAGTTGTCTGCAATATAGTACTCACTTATTTATCGGGCTAAATACTTCAGCAATAGCCGGGAAGTTACGTTTAGATGATATTGAAAATAAAATTTACGAGGAATTCGCGTACTTCACGCACATAATTTCGGAGATCAACTTTTTCTTTACACGATCATTGCCCACATTTATCTTTCGTTTTTATGACCGACCTTGAAACATTCAAAACACAATCAAAATTTTATAGGAAATTGTTGATGATGTTCAGTAGACAGCAAATATTTATTGAAAAATCGGCAAAAAAATGTTACTTTTTCCTTGTTGTTGGGTGCTTTTGCTATACTTTGCTTATAATTATTAAAATTTATTATGTTGTGCCTAAGCAGATTGTGAACATAAAGCGATGTGCTCTAATTACGAAAATATATGAAGGGAACATTATTTGCATTATGGCAATTTACCATCGAACGTAGAAAATTTACTCATAAATTTAGTGTAAACTTATACGTAATAACTACATTTAATTAACTATTTGCTTGTGAACTGTCTTAAAACAGTATTACAAATCTGACATAAGTTATTAACTAATTGAAGTATTCATCGAAGCAGAGATTCCAGTTACACAATTTTGAACTGTCTAGAGACTTGTGATTCAAAACTATACAGCAAAGCAATGTCGTATATTTGAATAAGTTGAGGTAATTACAGAAATATTCGAAAACGATTTTTGTTCTGAAGCGGATGTAAAGAGTTGCTGTTCTCTAAAATATATTTCATCTCATTGCTAGAGTTCCTACATCTGGAAATACTTAGAAGGATTACAGTATAAAGTAACAACTGTGCTCGACAGTACAAGAGCTAAATTTTAACTGTTATAAACTGTCCTAATTGTTGATTTTTTTAGAACTTAACAGTTAAGATCATGTTTTCACCTCAACTTTCATGTGCCCATCACTATTTTAAAATGGGCTGATGCTATTGGCACGCGAGTGCCATTAGCCATTCCTCAGTGCTATTGGCACGCTAGTGGTATGAGCTATTCCTCACCGGAGCATGCTATGGGCACTCGCGCGCCATTGGTCAGGTCTCAGCAAAGCATGCTATTGCTGCCGTACAACGCATAAAAAACCTAGCGACAAGAATTTGTGAGAGAAAACATATGAAAATCTCTCATCTGATAACGTCTCTTGGTTTTTTATGCGCTGTAGGGTAGATTGGCACTCGCATGCCATTCCCGCAATTAATACAATTCTTCCGATGTCGGAAAAGCTTTAAAGAGCTTCTTTTGTTCTTTTGTCAAAGCTTTACCGATAGAATTCCGATTTTGAAATGGGAAGAATTGTGTTAATTGGGATCCAGTGAGGACTGACTAATGGCATGCAAAAAGGGGCTACCCAACTACAGTATACAGTGTTGTCCCTACGTTTGTAGCAATGAGAATTGCGAATTTTTCCATTTTAGGTCTGAATATGCGAAAATTTGTTCGGTTTAGTAGTTTCATTTTGAAAGTCCAAAGTGTAGGCCTAAGTCCTGATACACGACTCCATAATATAGATGATGATTGTGAATATTTGATGAATTATAATATTATAGAGAATGAATTGTGAAGGCAAAGTAGTAGAGGCATTTGAAAAAAGTATTTTTGTTCATGATACCAGCTCAGAGCTCAGGTTGAGCCTGCAGGCGCGAAGTGACGCACTCTTTGGACTAAATCGTATGGCACTTATTGAACTAAAATGGACTAAAAAAATTAAGTGCGCGTGACCCATCGATTGTTGTACGGTCCTAAGTTTGATCAAAGACCTATAAAATTCCTTTTTGTATATTGAAGAAGACATCCAAAGGATCGTTCGAACTAGGGCCCCAGGTTTGAATTTAGACATCCAAAAATTCAGCACTTCGTATGTCATGTGCGCGCGGTAGCAATGCGCCCGTGACGCAAGTCCACATTCGTACAAAAAATTAGGATTTTTTTTTTTCGTAGACGGCGGAACCACATATATAGATAAGTTTTGACTTTTTTCCTTTGCGTCGTACCCCGACCTAGTTTTTCGGATTCTTTACTCATTAAAATCGGTCCAGTGGAAAATTTTTTTTCGTCGGAATTTTTTTTTGCCGGAAATTTTTTTCACCGGAAATTTGTTTCGCCGGAAATTTTTTTTCGCAAGAAATTTTTTTCGCCAGAAATTTTTTTCGCCGGAAATTTTTTTCGCCGTTTGTTTTTTTCCTCTTTTCTTCCAAGAATACTGATATCACAACAAAAACCATTTTTAAAAAGAAAATATGACGCAGGTCCTCGTCCCTTCTTCCAAAGAACTGATATCAATTTGGGTGACGCTTACAGCTTCGCAAAACGCAAATAATTCTTTTGAAATATTTTCACTTTTGATTAAAAAATGCGTCACAAATTATGTGTTTAAAGTGCAACTGCACCAAATGTTTGCCCTTTGGAATTTCATCGAAATTCTTGTTTTTATTTTGATCAACTTTGCGCCCTAATTTATATAAAATTCTTTTGTAAAGTTTCTAGTTTCATTGTCGTTCATTAAAATCCAAATTTAAAAGTTATTTCCTGAAGGCTGTCAAACTACGCGTAACAATAGGATTGAAACTACGGTTTCATCGTTTGAATGTTGCCTTACGTTGACGCAAGCTTAAGTAAAAATTGAAAATAAACTACGAACTTTCTGTTATTAACAAACAACACTTTGACAAGATGTATGTTAGAGTGACAATGAAAAACTTTTTCAAGTTTTTAAACTATGTATACAAAAAGAATGAGCACGAGAATATGAATGAGTCATCTCCGTAAATTTTCATTGAATTTCTTTACTTTCATAAACGTAACTTCTCGTCATATGGTTATATCTATGTGACACAAAAATATTTGGTTGAAAGTGAGAATGGCAGATGCTTGTTTATTTGTTTCAGCTTAGCTTTAACTTTTCTGGATAATGTTGGATATTATCTGAAGGAATATGTGAAAAGGGTGTAAATAAATGGTAATACAAACCTTTATTGGCTTCAAAATTCAAAAACTTCGCTCCGACATTTTCGTACAGATGAACGCAACATATATTAGTGTTGTTGTAACTCAAAACAAGCAAACCCCTTCGTTTATTTAATTTATTCAATATCGTTCCATCACCCAAAAATCTTGAATATCGCTATTAAAGCGGCGAGAAAGTTTTCAATTTCATTGAAAAAAAAATCTAATTCCTATCCTCTGGAAAATAATGCCCAAAACTCTTTGTACCACTGTTTGTCAGCCAGGTTTGTTAACAAATTTTAATAAAGACTGAGTAAAAAAAGAAGCTTAGGAATCAAGCCCGGAATTATTCTCAATGAAATATAAATCTTATTGACTTAATTGTAAGTTACTTTCATTAGGGACGGTAAATCAGTTCTCGGGCGACTAACATTTTGCCGGTATCACAAATATTTACACACAACAAATCTGAAATAAGATTTGTCATTTAATTACCTAATTTAATTACCTAATTTACTAATTGTCTGTGTCGTTCCGTTATTCTCATAGGATTTAACAGCAATACGTTGAACAAGAAAGTTTTACAAATATCTGAACTAGACCCGTGCACCGATCAATATTTTTCGGCGGCAGCTGTGCAGTTTTATTGCATCGGCGGCGGCGGCTCCAAAATTCGGCATCGGCGTAAGTCAAATTACTTTTCGGTGGCGGTGGCTTAAATCGGCGCGTGGTACCAATTTTTGTATTAAACCAAATTGCATTCACCGAGGGGCAGATAAACGTAGAAAATCCTTTTGCACTCAAAAGAAAAACAAATTTTTAAGAAAATCCTAAAATTAATTGAAAATCCTCGGAAAAATCCTTTGAAGTGTCAAAAAAGTCAAAAGAAAATCCCTAAAAATCGTGTAAAAATGCTTGAAAATCCTCAGAAAGCGACAAAGAAAATCCTTGAAAATCAAAGAAAACGATAGAAAATCATTGGAAATCGACAAAAATCCTTTTCATGCAGCCTACCCGTGACGAAATCCCTCGGGATTATATTTTTCATGTTCCGTCCCTAGTAGGCAACATAAAATAGTTATTTGTTTGTCTGTTTTGGACGATTGATCTTAGGCAATTTCGCGAGCAAAGAGAGGTTGCCACATGCTAAAATGCCTAAGATTACAGGATTATCTGCCTCTCGGCATTCACAGACTTTTTGAAGATTTTTGTGTAAGATTGTTAGGCAGCAAGGTCCAGAAAAGACCACTGTGACAAGATCCGCCCTGAATGATTTTTTTTTAAATGGTTCCAGTGATCATTTTTTTTTAGATTTTGTCAGTAAGGGCTAACCATTTCTGATCGATGCACACAGGTCTCGAACGGACCCTTTGTGCTACCCAGTCATCATTAAAATCTTTCAAGAAGCCCTCTTCAGGACTTCCTCTCCATCTAAACCCGGCTGGGCAGTTGTACAGTGTACACCTGGCATGTGATCCGGGCTCCTACCTTCCATTCATACACGGTCAGGTGCCATCCAGCTACCCAGCCCCCGCCAATCAGGTCTAGTCTTATTCTACAAATTGTATGACTTTCCTGTTTGAGTCTCGACTTTTACGAAACCGAGCCATGTACCATCCACATTGCAAACCCTGCTCAATAGTCGGCAATCGGGCATTGAATCCAATCAAGATGTAGTACTACGAACTTATAAAACACTTCGACTTTTCTGTTTGGGTCTCCACCAAGGCAGAGCCGCGCCACGTGTCGACCTCTGCCTCCCTGTAGCGCCAAAAGCTTTCGCTCATTGAAATAGTCCCAATGTAACCATCGAGCCACATTCAAGGCAAAATCATCTGGTCGACAAACCGAATTGAAAGGTAAGCCGGCGGGTTACACGAGGCAACAGAGTATCAGAGCTTTGACACAACAGCTGAGTAGTACGCCAGCTAGGCAATGCAATGCTTCAGTATTGCGACTGTCTTTACGAATTCCGAAATCAGTACAAATTCGCCCGTATCACCACGTACAAACATAGTTAAGAGCAACTTTGACTGATTTACCTCGGAACATCATGGACAGTTCATAACACTACTGCCATTGTATACATGCATAACAATTGATTGAGTTCAATCGCTATTCATACACAAAAAGCAGTGTGTTTTCGCTAAAATAATTTCAAGACAAATCATGAGTCTTTTTGAAATTATTTCAGCGTGATAAACATACCAGATGAATTCAAATTTGAAACTGGTAGTTTGATTCCTGAAGTCGAATTTCAGAAGCAAAAAGCGAAAGTTCCACTATATACATTCACGAAACACAATGATAACACATTTGCCATGTACGTATCAATATGTTGCAAAACATTTCACTTGAATAGGGCAGATAAATAGCACAAAAGTAAAATTTGGTCAATCGCACTCAACTAAAACTTAGGCAAAAAATCAAAATTAAACATTTCGGCCACCTTCCGCCTTTATCAGTGGAACAGCTTAGTTTCCAACACTTCGATGCTCACTCGACCGCGATCAAAACTAAACTCCCAGTGATCATAGAACTCATGAAGGACGGCGGCTGTGTTTTTCTATGAATTTTCCGGCGACGATCGGCGTGGCTGACGCCGGCACACGGGTCTAATCTGAACAACAAACAACTCTCAATGTTTGCCTTCGGGTTTTTTTTAAACAAGTGAGACTCCTTCGGTCCTCAAAATCAAAGTATAGTGACTTTCATTACAGGATGCAATATCTTTATTCATTCTCCGCTTGATGGCTACGCTTATTGCAGTTATCGATTTTTTAGTCTGTTCAACAAGTGCAATATGTCGTTGTTTTTGCAGGCTGAACTTGATCCAGGTTACAGCAAAATCATCTTAAGATCATCTTGTCATGTTTTAAAGTATTTCATACTCTCGTTGTCGTATTTAAATTTACCATTAAGCCATGTTTTCCCTTTTATGTTACAAATACAACTGTTCAACCATTTGCTATTGTGAGTCCCCGTTTCCTTCTCGAATTTAACTCATTCTCTAAATACAAATATTTGCATTCTCGACTATTATACAGTGATTATGAAAATTGATGCTAATCTCATTTTCATACGAACTGTGACCTATATTTCCATAGATCCTGTGTAAATGTTCCCCCAAAAAAACTCCTTTTATATCACATCGTTTAGAATAAACTAAACATATTTCACAATTTGCGATAACCGGTGTTAAACATCAATATTCATAACATTGGTGGCTTTTAGTAATAATTATTCCATTGTTAGTAAATTTGCGCTTACATCGAAACAAAATTAAATGTTGTCAAGAAAAAGGTAGCAAAAAGGTTTTATTTGGGTTGCAAAAAATAGCCCCATTGCCATTTGACACAAGAAAGTTCCACTACCAGCTTCATGCAATGTACATAATGTTAAATAGCATAATATTTCACATGGTATATCATCGTTTAATTCTATTAACTTTAATTCGCTTGTTTGCTTAATTTTAGTTGTGACTCGTGAGTCACTTGCTTCATGAATTTGTGTATTTTAAAAGTTTTAATGATATTTTGCTTAAATGGGATCTACAGATATCTGAAATTTGAGGATAAACGTTAAAGAGGATTTGTTTTATCATTTAACATCTGCAAGTAAATTTATGGGCGTTTTGAGTTCAGAAAGGAGGTGTACAGTACATGGTGCGACCAGATTTCGTTTTATTGACGTGTACCAATTCGTGAGTAATTTCCAAATCAATAACGATCCGGTTTCATGTTTTTATAATTGATTTTTGCTTTTGTATTTTTTATATAATTTCTGTTCCACTCGTTCTGCACAAAGAATTTAACAATTAACGAGCCATATTGTATATTGTCCTCTAATGAATTAGAATTATTATAGGATATTCACACGCTTCTGCGTAACAATTAAAGTAACAACGATTTTTTTGTTATTTCAGTGTTTCTAACCATGGGGCAAACTTTATCAGATGACAACATGAATTCCACCTTACTGGAGGACGATGATGAAGCCGGATATACTCCATACAACAAACGACCTGAAACATTCATCGTACCGGTGCTATTTGCTATTATATTCATTGTCGGTGTTTTAGGAAATGGAACGTTAGTCGTTATTTTCCTACGTCATCGATCTATGAGAAACATACCTAACACGTAAGTCCAAATGTATTCAATACAAAACTTGAGAAAGAACTCGGAAGTCGAGTAAAAAGTCCTATAAACTTGAATTCAAACTTGAAACATTAGGGGTCATCCATAAAGTACGTACGATTCTTAGACTTCCTCCCCATTCGTACGCAAAAATGTATGTGAAAAAATGTTGAAATGTATCGAATGTACGCTTTCGTCGAAACTCCATCCCCCCTAAGGAAGTACGTACTTTATGGATGGCGAATTTTTGTCCGACGTTGGGAATAGCTTTAACTGACGAACTAATACATTTGAGGCCTAATCGTTTCTATGATTTCATGCAATGACGATGTCAACGTGATGACTGACAGAGACGGGGGATAGGAGGGGCAGCAAACCGTGAATACATAGGATGCATGGCAGCACGCTTTTTTCTAATTCATAAAAAAGCTTTAACGCCACAGCACCTTGAGTGGCTACCATAGCGCGCGGTGGCAGCCGCCACTTATATATGGGTAGTTCCATTGGGAAAGATAACGTAAGAAGCTCTCGGATCTCATAAAGTGCACACCGCGATTTTAATCACTTTAACATTTTTCCCCACTAAATCACGTTTTTATTTTGTTACACAATTACAAGATTTTAGTTTATTGTGGATCCACAATTTTGACAGTAGAACCATAGACTTTTTTTGACCAGACGGGAATGTTAGCATGGCGCCAAATTTGAAATGAGAAATGCAGAAGAATAATAATTTGCCGTAGTTTGTGTTCTTCTAACATTCCTCAAATTTAATAATTTTAGTTTCTCAGCCAAATTTTTGAAAGTTCTGAAATTTCTAAATTTTTGTGAAATTTATTAAATTTTCAAAAAATTTCAAACAAATTCATGGAGATCGGAATTTTGAAAAATAATGAAAATTATCAAATTTGGAAGAATTTTCATACAATAAAGAATTTCTATGAGTTTCAGATTTAACATTTTCTCAGAAATTTTGAGTTTTGTAACTTCTCTACACTTTTTAAACATTTTAGAAATTTATGAAAATTCTTGAAATTTTAAAATTACTAAAATTTCAAATTTGAAAATATTTCATGATTTGCTATTAGTCATTTTGAAATTTCAAGATTTTTCATCAATTTCTAAAATGTTTAAAAAGTGTTGAAGTTACAAAAGTCCAAATTTTTGAGAAAATGCCAAATCTGAAATTCATAGAAATTCCCCATTCCATGTATGATTATGAGAGAATGAGGACTGCAGGCTAAACGAAGCTTTTTCTAAATTTTCGTTCAATAACTAAAGCTAAACAGTGGAATTTTCTCGGAAAAACTTTTTGACAAAATCATGATTTTGATAAAGTCGGAAGCCCGAAATCGCCGGTCTTTGCTTTCAAGGAACTTTATAACCGCTGGTCGCGGATCGAAATGTGCTGTTCCAACACCATTTAGCGAAATAGTCAATCTTTTCCTAATTGTTTCCTCGGATATTGACTGTCGATGAATTGATTTGATTTTGTTGAAATCACTGATTACACGTTCCGTTCCCATATTGTGTGGGGAGGTCACCAAAAATACTCCCAGTAACCATTGCAAAATACCTTTGCTTCTGCGAAACATTTCTCGTAATCTGATAGAGTATTTGCAACCGAAATCAGAAGTGTCAATTTGTGGAATGTCACTTATAACTGGCCATTGTTCACTTCGTTCGTCGTTCATTTTTAATGCTAGAATCATCTTGCAAGACACTACCAGCCACAGTCGAAAAGAGTTCGGTAGGACTATTGTCGTCGTCATTTTCTATGACACCTGATTGATAAATAGAAACCAAAATTATTGATCGATCTATCCTATCTCGTAACGCAAGAATCAACCTTTTATCGAATTCACGCAATCTATCACTCCCGTGTCATCACTTTGGATTGACGAATTCTTTTCACAATTCGATTCAATCGATTTCATAAACAAATTAGAAACTTTCAACTGACCCGGTTATAACGCAATTTTCTTCACCATACGATCGCGATTTACTCTTCTTTTTTGAGCACCACTTTTTTTCAAAGATTTCGACATTTTTATTTACGAGCACTGATAATACTTTTTTACAGCCAAGCTTTTTGATGCACAGCAAATGAATGCGTTTTATGTACCTTAAGGTGAACAGGGTAGGCTTTTCGATATCGAATCGGAACCGAGGGTAGGGGGGGAATTTGGGGG
>CM055403.1:72966744-72978567 GCA_029228625.1 Pseudolycoriella hygida
GGGGGGATTTAAAAAAACGGGGGGGATTTGGGGGATTTAAAAAAACCGGGAGGGATTAGGGGGGGCCGGGGGATTTTTCCCCCAAGCTTATATGTTACTTTAGGCACTGGCGGCGACCCCCACTAACATATGCAGAAATATACACAGTCAGCTCTTCTACAACCCTAGTTCATAAAACAAATTTGGCGCCACGGCACTTCACGCGGGTGCCATAGCTGGCGGTGGCGGCCTCCACTTACCACCGCCACGATTCTATCTTAATTCCGCCTCCGGCCAAAATCTAAAAATTTTGCTCACATTTGTGCCATATGCATTCAGCACACGCACACCGCACACACACATACAAAACATGCTTTAATATGGGCCTTCTAAGCGCCCTGGCACCAAAACGAGGCCGGTAACCTGTTTTTTAAATCTCATATGGCGTAGAATGCCCAGCCGAATGTCCCTGCAAAATTTCAAGAAAAGATAACGAGCCGTTTTCGTGGCCGAGTCAAAAAAGTCGTTTTTCATAAAAGTGCCAATGGAAACTAGTAATTCACTAAGTAACGCAGGTTGTTTTCATTAGCTTTGGATTCTATGAAAATGCGCTTTTATATTGAAAACTATCATTTTCTAAAGGTCATGTCTCCGAATCCACTGAACCGATTTTAATGAGTGAAAAGTCACTTCACCTTAGAATTTTCCGTAGAATCTGGAAAACATATTTTCCGGGGTGTGCGTCACAAGGGGAGAAGTCTAAACTTAGCTGCATATATAGTTCCGCAATCTATGAAAAAAAATTGTTCGCATGTGGATTTGCGTCACGGGCGCATCACTACCGCGCGCCAGGGCCTATTTAATTGCATTTTTCGGTGAATTTTTACGAATTTGTTGAATTCGGTGAATTCGGTGAATTTTTATGAATTTCCGTGAATTTTGGTGAATTTCGGTGAATTTTTTTTTCCTTTTTTTACATTTTTTTGTGTAATAGGAAGGGCTGGATGAGTGGTTAAAAGGATGTGGAAGAGTGACTGAAGAGCTTAGATTGCCATGAAAATATATTGAGCGATTTAGGGAGCCCACATTAAGCGAAGAAGGTCCTTTAAAAAGCCTACATTAAGCAAATTGCGCCCTTTAAGTAGAAATTTTATCGATAATGTAAGCATTCGCTGAGTGGACATCAATTTTGTGTGCACTCACCCAGAATAAGCCGCGTGGAGGCTGCTTACTTGTAACCCATTGGGCTTGAAAAGGGCATTTTCTTCGTAATGAGATGGGGACCCCTCGTCTCGTCACTACCGAAGTATTTACCGACTCTTAGCCCCTCTCTGTACCATTATGTCGAAGCAAGTACGTTTGCTATTCATACTTTTGGTTTCATGCGTCCATCTAGATGGGTGACAGCCTTTTCTTCGTTGTGCCGTAAGAGTATGCACGACTTCGTCTATCTGCACTATGCATGGGATGATTGAAATATAGATATCTGTATGCGACATTTGGTCGACGAGCTGGCGTGCTTACAATTGTCTGGCCGACGAAGGTTTCCAATATCTCACAGTTAGTCATTCTATTAACTTCAACGATCCCGAAACAGGCGCACACACCAACAGCATAGAAGGATCTTGGCGTCACGCTAAATAATTAGTTGGTACGCATAACCGCCAAAGCGATCTTCTACTTAGCAGATATTTGTTTTCGCGAGCTTGTAGAGCAAAGAATCAGCCTCCGTTTACTGAATTCTGTAAGTTGGTTGGTTCACTTTACGATGGCAGCGGAAAAGTCGTTACGAGCGACAACAAAAACAAATCCTGGACATTGAAGGAAGAGTTGGAAAAGATCTGTGACAAATAAGCAACAAATTATGCTTGCTTAGATACAATGGTACTGAGTGGGGTTTGGAGTCGGCAAATACTTCGGTAGTGACGAGCCAAGGGGTCCCCATCTCAGTACGAAGAAAATGCCCTTTTCAGGGCCAATGGGTTAAACAAAATTGATGTCCACTTAGCGAATGCTTACTTTGCTTTTTTGCTTACATTATCGATAAAATTTCTACTAAAAGCGCTCAATTTGCTTAACGTGGGCTTTTTAAAGCGCCTACTTTCCTTAAGGTGGGCTCTTTAAAGCGCCCAATATATCTTCATATATCTCCGCTCTTCCGTCACTCTTCCACCACCTTTTAACCACTCATCCAGTCCTTCCCAGCACTTCCTAGTAAAAAAAGGAAAAAACAATTTTTTAGTTTTGACCTCCCACTCCCTTCAGGGAGTTGAGCCAAATAGCTAGTATTTAAAAGCCACTCACAATTCTCCATCCTACTTCCAATTGTTTAACAAAAATCAAAAAACTAAAAGTGCTGATTTCGTCGTTTACGACTCGTCAGTACACCTTGTTTTAGGACCATGTGTATATCAGCAACGATGGCCACAGAATGATACTCAGACTATGTCAACTCGCCTTTTATACAATCCAGATCCTACGATTGGATGCATGTCATTTCGTTTGAACAATTTGGAAGTAAAAGAATTGTGAGTTTGTTTCGGTTATTTTTTAATTTGGATTATTCTGCTAAGCAGATTACCACAATTCAACGACTATCGAAGATAGTATTTACGTTGAATATTTCGGCTCCAAGGGGCTAACCATACCCTCTGTGTAAAGAAGTACACAAACTTGCAATCAAGGTAAAAATTGAGAGAATTCTCGTTTTGGTACAATTGCACCCATAGAAGTAATATTTTACTATGGCTGCTGTACCTTCGGCAGAATAAAGCCCACCCGCTTGAATCAACATTTAAAAGCCACTCACAATTCTCCATCCTACTTCCAATTGTTTAACAAAAATCAAAAAATAAAAATGTCGTGTGGCATCACCGCCACGTCTATGCTAAATCCGTCACCATAATTTGTATATATCAACGACCACATTGTCGCTTGGCTTCACCGCCATGTTCATACCAAAGTCTCCTTCTAAAAACCTATTTCATCTGTAGCCAGCTCTTCCACCATACCAGAGGTTCAATCAATTGCAGCGAGTGTTATTGAAACCCCTTCTAGCAAACTAGCGCTACAAATTGAGCAATCTGGGCCCATAACCTGTTGGCAGAGCTGAAGTCCTCGCTCCCATTCACCGATGGCCAGAGCCCTAACCCTAACTACCGATCAAGTGAACCGATTTCCAAAATCTTTTTTTTTTCGTGAAAGGTATGATAAATACCTTTCATTTGCTACCTTATTCAATATCATCCGTGCTATGGTTACGAAGATTAACTCAATGTTGTGATTAACTCGGATGTGTTTTACTCGAGTTATAGTGATGACGGACGAACATACCATTTTTTTACATTTCTGCAATCTCCTGGATCTAAGCAACAACTTTGCCCAAGAAACTATAGGTCGATCTTCAAAATTACATACCTCACAGTAAAGACATCCCATGTGTAAACACTTTTTGGTAAAAGTTGGTTCAAGCCCACCATGCAAATCGATGTGGAATTCTATCGAATTCCGTGGGATCATGAGGGTCGTTGCGGTGGAAATTTTGGTACCATGTGACGGTGACGGTCACTAGACGCGAAGAACGTTGAGAAACTGTCATTTCTGACTAGTTCAGGTCGACCAGTTTTTGATCTCAGATATTGCAAAAAATGGCATTTCATTCTCTGAATTCACACCATCGTTTTGGTTTCATGAAATTCGAACCATTTCAATGATTTTTACTCAAAAACCATATTTTACTTCCTTTAGGAAGTGTCTGCCTTTCTTTTCTATTTGACTCTTACATTGCAACCCAGAGAATTCACAAATATCTGAGAGACGCTTCGAACACTTGGTGTTTCACACTTCCAAAATGCAGTAAATTATGGATTCGGACCCATGAAATTTGAGCGAATTCCACATCGGTTTGGTGGAGATATCTACGGAAAACTGTTTTCGGACCTCCCTAATGGGTCTAGAACCAAGACGATGCCACCAGGAGAAATATTTTGGACGAATCAGGCTAAGATAACGCTTTGAACGAGCTATAATAATTAAATATTCCGACTCGTTTGGGTGTTAATTCAATGTTTTTCAAATGGCTTGACTTCTGATAACCGAGAAATTGCTCAAAACGTGTCGGTTTACATAAAATTTCATTTCGCAACAACTATTATTTCGTTAGGAAAAAAAATTGAATTTTGGTGAATTTCGGTGAATTTTTATGAATTCGGTGAATTTTTGCGAATTCGGTGAATTTTAAAGAATTTGTAGAATTTTTACGAATTCGGTGAATTAATTCAACTAAATAGGCCCTGCCGCGCGCCCATGATCTCTTTTTTCAATGTATTTTTTCTATGGCAGACCTTGAAAACAGCTAAAACTTGATAATAAGTAAATTTATCCGCACACCACCGTACAATCCACGAAAACCGCGATTATTCATCACGATTCGCGAGAAATCCTCTCAAAATGAGGCCTGCTATACCCACTATGCTATGCTATGCCCACTTGCAGATCAGGTCGTCCAACGAGGAACGATAAGTAATCCCCAGGAAATATCGGACAAAAGGAGGGGTCTGAAAAAATGAAAATTGAAAATTCGACGTGAAGTCGCGTCGTGACGAGGTCAATGTTATAAAGCTATAAGCCCCGTAGCATCGTACGGTTCTAAAAAATTTCTCGCATAAGAAAACTTTCAATACTTTTAATTGAATTAACATTAAGTGTTGGTTTTTAGTCAATACACGAGACTCCCCTCTGTAAAAATATTTTAATTAAATTATTTAACTTTACTTGACTTTTCCATTCTATCCTATTTTTTAAAATTGAAACTTTGCTCACAACGTATTTCTCAAATTATTGAATACAAGTGAATTGTTTTGGTATAAAAAGCACAAGAATGACAATATATATTTAACACTGAGGATACACATCACCATCACCAGCGTTAGTCTGGCAAAGTTTTTCATGAAATTCTATTTTCATTAGGGGAAGATAATGCCGTGTTGTGATGCTAAAGTATACATTAGCGTATTTTATCGTAAAGAAAAGCGTGAGAAAATAATGTTCAGTGGACCTCATTATATCCATCAAAAAATTTCAATTTTACAATGGCAATCATACCAAAAATTCTGATTTTCATTATATATTTGTATAAATATTTTTATGTTTTTAATTTACTCAAGGCTGACTTTACATCCCTTTACAAGCAAATAATGAAATTGATTCATTGAAGCATGGCTTGAAGGCATAAAATGAAACGATGAGTTTATTAGACGGTAGATATCAAATTCAAATTTTTGTTTTTGATCGTCAGAGGGTTTTGTGCTCTGAATTCGATACAAATCAAAATAAACATACGAAAGATTAGTTGTTTATTTCACTTCCTGAAACATTCTATATACTCATTTTTCATTCTAACGAGCTAATAACTCTGTAATGCACATGAAATACTTACGGTTTTAATTAATTTTTATTCGCTTTTGCTACACAATTTACCATCATCTTGGTTTCATTATAACCACTACCGTTGTGGTTTCGTCTTCTATATGCAAACAGAATGCTCCCATAAAGTCGTCTTGTGTATGCTACCACACAGAGTAGATTAGTTGATTCGGAGTGTGATTTTAAGTACAGAGCTTTTGACACTGTTTTCGTCTAACGTACTGTTAATAAGCTTCGGCAAAACCTTGTGTCTTAATAACAGACGAATGATTTCGCGAGCATTACAACCCTCTTAGTCAACCAAACAAATTATATTGTATGTAGATTGTGTTTAGCTCGGTTACCAGGTACTGTCATGGTATATTTTAGTGCGAGCTCTTTAACTGTTTCGACGCCGTACTCACAGAGAAGTGAATTATGCTCTTCACCGATTGTCGGTGACCACGAAGGATCAATATATTACTTCCATAAATACTGGTTTTGTCATTTTGTTACAATTGACATTTCCCACATCTCTATGAAAACATTGTACGAAATTCGCTTTTTCATTAAACGAACGTCTCATAACAAACGAATTCTAGAATGCAAAATTTGTATGAAATGGTAAAATGTGGTAACGCTTACAAATTCTGTTGTTGTGTGTGCGGTGTGCGACGCCTTTCTCTGATTTGTATCGCCACAAATCTTAGCGAATAAATGAATTTTCCGTATTTTCAAACCATTTCCATAGCAGTTAAGACGAAATTATTCATGCGAATATTTGTGATAAGCATAATTACAGTCGCGGTCTTACCATTTCCTCTCTGTTTGGAACTCCGTGTCTGTTCAGTTGAAATGTACAAAAAGATCGTTTGTACACGAATAGAAATTCTTATCGGTGAGATACAAGTCGTAGAAGTATACTATCGATTTTCCTCGCTGTATGGAAATTATTTGAAAAGTACGTTCAGATTAGGTGGATTACTGACAATTGTTATGCTTCCATAAATTCTACTACGGATAGGACCTATTACAAAGAACGTAAGTAATCGAGCCTTGTGATAATCACATCTGATTTTGCGAGTTGTTTCAAAGAGTTAAGGGATAAGGTGAGTTATTACTAACTAAAAATAGAGTGTTTAGACCCGTACGGAGTATTCAAAGCTCAAGCGTTTACCTCGAACGTCAGTGTCGGCCCCAAATGAAAAATTTCATAGGCCGCTTTTCCGGGAAAGTTCTAGAAAAGCCGTGGCATGTGGAAAAGTGATCAATTTTGAGGGTTTTTTATCGAATGTTAAAAAAATGGCTGCCAGCAGTCAAACTGGCGCCATCTTGAATTTTCCCAAGCAATAAATTAGGTTTTTTTTTGGTTTTTGAATTTTAGCTTCGGAATGACAATACTTATAGAGAGTTGGTTTCTTCTCGAAAGTTATAAAGATTGGTGAGGAGACTTTTTTGGGATCCTATGAAAATGGCTGCCAGCTGTTAAAGTGACGCCATCTTGGATTTTTTGCTATCTTCTGAATTGGAATAGTTACACGGTTTATTTCTTCGGGAAAGTTATAGGCATTGGTGAGAAAAATTTTTAGCCTGAAGCCTGAAAAAATTTTTTCGTCGAAAATTTTTTTCTCCGGAATTTTTTTTTTTCTCCAAAATTTGTTTCCTTTTTCCCCAAAATGGGATCACACTAATTGATTTTATGTTATCACGAAAGGGGGGCCGCCGCCGCTAGCCACGGCAGCTGTGGAAAGTGCCGTAGCTCCAAATTTCGTCCCTACCTCCAAAACTACTGATATCACAACAAATACCTCTTAAAAGGTAAAATGTGACGCAGTCCCTAATGTCCCCTTCCAAATTAATGATATCGTTTCAGGTGACGTTATTGCTGATAATACGCAGAAATTTGTTTGTTTGTGGTCAAAGTTCTATTCTTTGAAAAAATTGCTTCACTTTTTTAAAACATAAATGCGTTGTGTTCAATAAATTGCGTCACAAATGCCTTCATAAGGTATGGCACGGGTCTGTGTAGGTTATGTTTATATTCAGATTATTTAAATGTTCGTTCCCAAAGGATAAGGAAATTTGACGTTTTTGCTGTTTGATCGTAAACCTTAAGGTTTGAACATACGGCTTTTCGGCTGAAACACACACTGAATAAGGTTGGTCTTGCAACGAAAGCGATTTCGATTTTATTGATAATAACTTCCCTTCTTGGTATATCGAATACATCAAAGGAATTAATTGCAGTTTTAGATTAGCTTAGTTCAACATTAAAATCACAAAAAATCATTGTCCAACAGTAGCGTCTAGTAACCTTAAAAATCCCTTTGGAATTATGTATGTATGACAACATTTTAATGACATTTGCTTCGAGATTATATTATGTGGTAGACATCAACATTCACAAATAAATCAGTGTGAGCCGAATTTGTTGTAAATTCTTTTGTTAACTTTCATCATTTGCGTATTGTGTCATTGAGAAGTTGGAAATTGATTTTTGGACATTTGAAATTTTTTGATATTATTCAATTCCTCACCTGTCTTCTGAATATATTTTTGGCAATGAACGACTCTATGGATTTTGTGAATTTTTAACCAGAGCACTTAAACTCAAGAGACGAGAGTCAATCGACGCATCTACACTCACGGAAATATAGTTTTGCATTAATAGAATTTTGTACTTCTGCGCAGCTTTTTAACACTGCAAAAACCTGCGCAGAAGTACAAAATTCTATTTGATGCAAAAATATATTTCTGCAAGTGTAGTACGACCGACGACAGCGGCTTCTGTCAAAGCATCTTTTTTCTTGCGTTGCGTAGATGAGAATTTTAGGGGATTACAGGAAAAGACCGCGCACCTGACGGTCCAAAAATTATGGTATTAGGGGATCATTCACATATGATGTCACACTCAAGGGGGAAAGGAGGATTTATTAGAAACGTGGTGAAAGCGACGGGAGGATGTATCAATCGAACGTGACGTCACGTTTTTGGTCCGATATAAAACAAAATTTTTTAACTGAAATATCAAAAATTTTCATTTTAAAAATTTACAGCAACGGAGAAGTGTCGGTTTCTGATTTATCATGCTCGATATGTGACGTAATATTAAGGGGGAAAAGCTTAGTGTGACAAGGAGGAAGGGGGGGGGGGGGGGGGTATCGAAAAATCCTATATTTAGCGTGACGTCATATGTGCACGACCCCTTATTACTTTATATGTGGAATCCACGCTTTCGGTGCGGCGCGCGCTTATGTCAAAGTGTACACAATTTTATGACAAAATTCATAACATGTCATGCGACAAAAATTAGTGTGCTGTCCCTTACCATGTACATTTCATCACGAAATTGCACAGACTTTTCGAATAGGTCGACGTCCGACGTACTAAACGCGTGGATTTGTTATTAAACAAACTGAGTTGTGATGCTTAGAAGACAATCTTAATTTTTTAAATAAAGGACATTGCCCTTGCACTGAAATCATTTTTATCGCAAATATTTTTCTCCATTAAATTAATAATTCTTGTTAATCGAATCATTTCATCTTTTGTAAATGTTTCAGCTACATTTTCTCGTTAGCATTAGCTGATTTGCTCGTAATATTAGTATGCGTTCCAACAAACGGTGTTATTTACACATTTGAGGAATGGATATGGGGCGAAACAATGTGTAGAATAACTGAATTTGGAAAAGACGTTTTTTATGGTGTCTCAGTGTTCACCCTAACAGCTCTAGCTGCAGATCGGTATTGTGCCATCGTGAATCCATTAAGGAAACTACAGGTGAGCGGATTTTGCGTTAAGATATTGTAAATTTAGCACAAATTCAAATGCTAATTGTAAACACAAATATTTGGATATTTTTAACACTGTGAGATGCCATATTTAATTAAAGAAAACCATATTTGCATACAGACGAAACCACTGACAGTAATCACGGCAATATTAATATGGGTTTTAGCTGTTATTTGCGCTACACCGGCCGCAATCGTTTCGAATTTAGTAGATTTGCCAGTGAAAAATAGAACATTGAATTGGACAATAGTAACGTGTCAACCATATGGAGATCCTTCAGAGAAATTTACTCCTATTTATGCAAAGTACGTACCCCTAGACATAAAGTATTTTCTGATTTGTTGCTTAATTTTACCAAGAATTTTGCTAAATCTAACAAAATATTTTTAAATAAAAAAATCATTCGTAGCACATTCATAAACAGTTGTGGAAACTTGCTGAATATGACTGAACACAAGTATTATGTACGCCGTGCGTGGATCATTTCGCGCGTTTACGGCTTACATCAAAATACAGTGATTTTGATGACGCGATCAAGATCAAGAAATTTCCTCCAATCAGCAGTCTGTCTATAAGGTCATAAAGACAATGACGCAAAAATGCGCGGATGAGCTATGATGATACGTGTAAAGTCGTGCACGTCAAATATTGGACTTGCTTTTAGATTTATCAGTTTGAGACGACCTAATGATGGCCTTGAAACACATTTCCTAGAATCCTTTGTTCTTTTTTCTGTCCACCATATATGAATATACATTAGGTCGTCTCAAACTGATAAATCTAAAAGCAAGTGCAATATTTGACGCGCACGAATTTACACGCCGAGGAAGAATGCGTATCATCATAGACATCATAGCGTCATTGTCTTTATGACCTTATAGACAGACTGTTGATTGGAGGAAATTTCTTGGTCTTGATCACGTCATAAAAATCACTGTATTTTGACGTAAGCCGTAAACGCGCGTAATGATCCGCAAGTTCATTATGTGAGCCTTCCTGTTGCTTCCAAGAACCGGTCCATATTTTATAGCTTCAGATGGTCTCACAGTAAAATTCCCAAGAATACTGCGTCTCATTTGTAGGAATTTAGGCAATCACATATCACGTGTCGTCTCAGCCCACAGTGCCCAGTGGTCGTTCCTACTACCCTTCTCATACGATCCCGGTCCATTTTGAAAAGGTTTTTGGCCCATTTCGCGTCAGGTTTCGGGAATAAGCGCTTCGTGTGCGCGCCCCCTTCATACACTTCCCAGCGTTCTGCATGTTGCACCCAGTCGTTCAATACATCATCGCATAATGCCTGGGGTATTGGTAGACGTGGTTCCACTCCGCTTGTTGTGGTAGCAAAGCCTACCCTAGCAAGTTCGTCTGACCTTTCGTTTCCCTCTACGCCAGTGTCCAGGGTGTCCAGGTACCCAAACCAAGGTGATCTGATTACACAGTCCCAGTTTAGATAATCAACTCTTTTATCAGCCTGGAGGTCGATGTGAGTAACATGAGCGCCCTAATCATCTCTTTACTGTCCGAACAGATAAAGATCTGTCTTCCCTGCGTCCCCACCGACGCTACAGTGATTCTTGATCTCCTTGAGCTCCCATGAGAGCTGCGTAGACCATTGGATTGTATACTCCAGCCCCTGCTCTTTCCACGGCCTTAGATCCATCGGTAAAAAACACTTTCGCATTTCTATGCGAACAATTTGGCCACCCATCTAGCCATTCTTGCCTGCTCGGATATATCGCTTCAAATCGCCTAATTCTGTCATGCCCTATACGGAAGTACGGGGCCTCTCTCCGCAGTTGCGAAAGCTCTTGCCTTAATTACTAAGTCCAGAGGCGGTATCGTTAGCAGCGTCTTCAAGGCCGCGGTGGCCGTCAACTTGCTTAAGAGCACGTTGCAAAAATGTGAACTGTCAAATTTGTGAAGTTTAAAACAGATCCTGTGTAAATAACAAATTATTCAAAATTATAGCTCATGTACTGTGAGAGGATGACTCTTACACAAATCAAAATTCAGAAAGTTTGAGTATGAAGGTTTCGACCTTCAGTTGCTCTGAAAAATCATCTAATTCCAAGTTCGCTTGCGATGTTATTTCAGAACAAATTTGTACCTTCATTTCAGTATGAATTCTGATTCATCCATTACTTGGGTAAAAGTTCTCCTCTCATACTACATGAGTTATAATTTTTCTTGCTTGCTATCAGGGACGAAAAGACAAATGTAATCCCACGGGGCGAAAGCTGGCATAATTAGTTATTTATAAATACATACCTCTTTGTGAAAAGCACATTGTGAGCTTTATATGTTGGATAATTTTTCTTCGCCTACGACGTCGACGTCTGCCGCACGGGTCTTTTTCTGCAAAACAGGACATCATGCCACTTTCCAATGATGCATTTTGTTATAATACTCTGTTGTTGCAGGGTAAAATAAAGATGCTTCACATCTTAAGAACATTCATTATAAATGAACTTCGTCTTTTTGTATTGAAAATAGTCTCGTCTTTAGACCCGTACGAAGTACGTAGGTCTGATGCGTTTACTACCACGTTTGTTACATTGCGAATTCGAACCCGGGAGTAAGGGGGAACCTTTTTTTGTTGCCTCCAGATGACAAATCAGCGAAAAAAACAATGTCCGTCTGTCG
>CM055403.1:72978587-73006862 GCA_029228625.1 Pseudolycoriella hygida
GTCTGTCCGTCAACACGATAACTTGAGTAAATCTTGACCGATTTTCAAAAACTTTTTTTTTCTGAAAGGTAGTCGAAAAATATTTTATGGTATTGAATCTGGGCACTGTCGGCCCAAGGGCCGCCGAGCTAGGGCCGTTTAAGTGGTTTTTGGTCTTTTGCACATAACTCGAGTACATCTTTTCTGATTTTCATAAATTTTTTTTGTTTGAAAGACCTGGGCATGGCCGACAATTTATGGAAGAAACTTTTTTGAATTTGAGTCCTTGGACATAGCTAGGGCACTAAAAACGAGTCTCTGCTAGGGCTCTATGTGTTTTTCAAAAAAATTTTTTTGTTTGAAAGATCTGTACATGACCGACAATTTGTGGAAGAAACATTTTTCGATTTGAGTCTTTGGACTTAGCTAGGGCACTAAAAAAGAGTCTTTGTTAGGGCCCTACGTGCTTTTTGTACATAACTCGAGTAAATCTCTTCCGATTTTCAAAAACTTTTTTTTGTTTGAAATATCTCGGCACGGTCGACAATTATAGAAGAATTTTTGCCTGTGCTTAGGGCTCAAGTGGGCCTCATGTCGGTCCTAAGATCGGCCCTAACATAAAAAAATGTTTTTTGCTATGTTGCAGAGCAAATTGAGGGAAACATTTTTGTCTATGGAAGTATGTATCCGTGGCCTCTATTTAAGGCCCTAGGTCAGTACTAAGGTCGGCCCTAGCCCAAAAAATAGTTCTTTTTTCTATGTTGTAGACAAAATTGAGGAGAACATTTTTCTCTATTTGGAGGTCAATTTTGTGCGTTCGGAGAATTTTTTTACACCGTTACTTCGTACGGGTTTTTCAAAATTGCCCTACGGGCAATTTCCAATACAGTCTAATGTGAACGCAACATTTACTTAAATACGTTCCAGTCTTTTCGTAACATCAACTCTGTTTGCCGCATCTATTCTGATACGTACGAGTCCCTTCTATGTTTTTTAATTTATTTCCGGTCCAGTCCATCAAAGCTATTTTAAGATAATGTCAAAACTTGAAGGAATTTCCCCATTATTGCTGACCTACTATAACATCCTACTAGCATTATTTAGCGTCTGCAAAGTTAATAAAATGAATACATCAATCTTAAAGTGTAACCATCTTACGTTTTATAAAATATTGATACTCCACGGCATATCCCCTTTTTTATACAAAGGCATGCACGTCGTTCGTACTAATATGAATGGCCGCCAAATCGTTTATGAATAATAAAAAAATGGGGGAGTGGATATATCTGTGATGTATTTGCGAATGCTACGGACAAGTTAAGCTTTCTCATATCCTCAGAAATGTGAGCACTAAAATATATATATAACGATTTATATGCGCTACTTATGTGCTCGTTATCCAAGACATATTGCTTTCTTTAAAATACTTTTGTGTAACATTCCAGTTCAGTCGAATAGAAATATGACATTTCCATTGAAGTAAAATAAATATTTGTAGACTGTATGGTTGGCGTGACACAAAACATATAATGCACGTAATACAAATAAGCTTAAGGTTTCATGTCTTTTTTTGTTAATTTCTTCTACTTGAGCACAATGAACAATAGTCTGTGAAGGAGGACTCTTAAGCGCAAAAAATGCAATTTCAATTTCGAAAGTTAATTTAGCAAGAAGCAAAAGTGTCGACTAGACAGGGGGGTGAAGAAAGAGAAAGCCAACGTAAACTGTTAACCCTATGGTCGAAGAAGTGTGACCAAAAACCTGATTTTTCGAGGGCTGGGAAAAAGTTTTGGTGGAAATCGGTTGAGTGGTTTAAGTAGTGGAACCCATGGAATGGACGAAATCCAGTTTCTCGGCCTAATTAATACGATAGGAGATGGGTTTTCGTCAACATTTGGTTAAGTATAAAAGATAGTGATTTACTTCGAAAGACAATCCGGGGATATAACCACTTCTAGAATTGCGAGGGATGACCCATATTTCTAGAACTGTGAGAGAAAGTTGAAAGAGATGACACATATCTATAAAACCATTGCATTTTAGAGAAAATAGTTTCAGGATTTATTGAAGAAACCTCGTCTTTTCGAGACGGTGCAGGGAAGAACATTTAGGCCATCGAAGTCAATGGTCTCAGACGAACTTCCGTAGGGTCTTTGACATTACCTTGGGTAATCTCTATGGATCTTTGAAATTCTTATAGTTATAAAATAGCACAAAACATTGGATTGTTTGCTCATTTCTATATGGCAGATGCTATTCGCCCTTAAGGACGAACAGTCACTATATATGCTATTCGCCCTTAATAATTATCATTCTGATGTTAATATTTTCACATTTTTCCTCTGTATCTTACCGCTCGACAGTATCTAGCAGTGACAATATAGGGGTGAGCTTCGGCGGACTGTTGGGTGACATGAACCAAGTTTAGGAGAGTAGGCACAATGCCAGAAGCTTCGATGAACGTTGACCATAAAAGCACCCAAAGAACGTAATTTACGGTGGTGATCAAGAGAAGCCATTCGGTTAGTTCAATTCTTGTCACCTATTAGCCCGTAGCAGGTTCTTACGGAGAAAAGAAAAGTCTTGCATCTATGAAGAAAAGCCAACATTTTCGCCGAATTCTTTGTCACTTCCATTATAACTGATAAAACAATAAAATAATAAGAGTTTTGTTGTAAGAAAGGACATTTTTAATCAAACATATCTCAGCCTTCTTTTCGAAAAACAAAACTCACACTTTTCAGTAACTTACAAAGTTGAAGGGTATTTTTACATTACACACTGATGTATTGCATTGCCAACAAGAGCTTTTTTCCTTTTCTTTCCAAAAAAATCAAGAAAATGAAGAACAATTTCTCTAAATCTTGCAAAATCTTGCATGATATGAGATGGTCAACTACTGGAACACAGGTGGTCAGACATAGGAACACTCATTTTTTTCTGGTCAGCTACTGGATCAAAAACAGTGCTTTTTTAAATCCCATTTTATACAGTAAAAATAATATAATTAACAATATTTCCGATGTTCTACTCAATCAGAATAGCCCAAATTAAAATATAAAGATATTAAAACCTAGCATTTTCATTAATATAATATAAATATTGAAGATCAAAGTCAAAAAATTCCTTAAAGGGTCAGCTACTGGAGCACTTACGATAAGTCGAAAAATATGAATTTTGTCGCATTCACCAATTTTCGTTATTTTCTCTTTTATCGTGCGTTTCTTTTGTTGTCTATGTGCGTTTTTTGTATCTGTTTTAAATTTTTTAGTGAGCACAAGATAACAACACATTTCGTAAAAGGAACAATCACTCTCTTTTATGGCATTTTGTAAAAGGAACAATCAGTCTCTTTCGTGGCATTTCGTAAAAGGAACAATCAGTCTCTTTCGTGGCATTTCACATCACTCTCTTTTGTGGCATTTTGTAAAAGGAACAATCAGTCTCTTTCTTGGCATTTCGTAAAAGGAACAATCACTCTCTTTCGTGGCATTTCACAAAAGGAACAATCACTCTCTTTTGAATCATTTCGTAAAAGGAACAATCACTCTCTTTTGTAGAATTTTGTAAAAGGAACAATCACTCTCTTTCGTGGCATTTCGTAAAAAGAAAAATCACTCTCTTTTGTGGCATTTTGTACCTATAGATAAATTCTGAGAATGAAGCGTGGATGACAGATCATCCGAATGAGTAATATAAGGAAAAAAGAGACAAGTCGAAGTGTTAAGGGCGAATAGCATATATAGAGGCATAGTGAGGGGGGTCACTTCGTTTCAATATTTAGATACGTTCGAGTCTTTTTGTAATATCTATTCTGTTTGCCACATCTATTCTGTTGGTCACATCTATTCTAATACGTACGGGTCTTTGGTTATGTTTTTTTCTAATGTTCATATCTTTGAATATATTGACATGGATGGCACCATAGGTTGGTAGTAGGTAGGTGGTTTTAGCATTTTGACTTGTGCTGCAGCATCTGATTTCGACAGATGTGACTCCTCTTTTCTACAGAGTTGAATGAAAATTCAAACGGAAGGAACATATATGCCAACATCACATTTTCGGTGTAAGTCCATGGCACGAACAAGAACAATCCAGGAGAAGCAATAAACCTTAGCAAGGTTGTGCTCGCTAGTCATTTTTTTTAGCGACCATAACGCTAACGCTAGTTTCAAAAAATACTAGCGTCGCTAACTGATTCGCTAGTCTAAAAAAAAACTAGCGCGCTAGTAGCGGCCACTAATCCAAAATCTGGAATAGAAAAAACACCAAAAATTTTTGAAAAACTGGCATTCGGTCGAAAATAGACTGATGACTTGTGATGAACAGCTCCATATTTTAGCGAATCCATTAGCGATTAGCGAAAAATATTCGCTAATCGGATTTTAGCGAGCGCTAATTGCTACTAGCGAGTAGTCTTGAATTTTAGCGTCGCTAGCAGCGACGCTAGTAGCAACGCTAGTGCTTAGCGACGCTAACCCAACTATGAACCTTAGAGTTCAGACTGATACTGTTCCATACATTGTCAGACCACAAGAAAACTCATTAAATTCAATAAACTGGTTTAAGAAGAACGTTTCAGGTGATACCGAGATTTTTAGATGACCAAAACGTTGTTTTTTTAGAATAGATGACGGAAAACCGCTCCTAGGAGGTTTTGCTGGGAAGATAGAATTTTATGCAATTCAGGAAGTATGTAGAGAATGAGTCACAAACCCAAAAAACAAAGTTTCCTCCTAAAAATTCAATTTCACAAGTTATTTGATATTATTTACAGAAAAAAAATCAATTTTTAGAAAAGTTGGAAAAACAGCCCGAAAAATGGAAAATTTGGAAATGAAAAATTTTCTAAAAAAGCTTCTTCTTTCGATTGAGTCCTGTATCACTTCGGTCGGTTCGGAAGATGCGTTTTAATAATTCCTCAAAGTTACCTCTACATCGCAAACTGTAAAGGGGGCATGTGGCGGAAGGGAGGGGATTTTTTTGGGCTACCGAAAGCTTTCGACTCTGGAACTCAATCTTTATCGATGGTAAAATTTGTCTGCTTTAATGGAAAAATGTATCTAGTATGAACTTGCTTAGCCTTCGAAATACGGCTCTAAGTTGATGTTGTATTTCGTTGCGAATGCAAACTACTTTGTAAACTAACTTTACACCCGATGAAACTCGACGCCTCTGAGAGAAAAAAAAGTGGAAAACGTTCTATTTGTTTACAAAGCTTTATCTAAAGACATGCCAAGGAAAAGGATTTCATTACATCAACCACCTCAATGGAATTTAGTTCCAGATAAGAAATCTCGCATGTTCAAAAATAATTTTCAATTTTGATTTTAACAATGTTAAATCACTCGGAATAGATATTACCTTTCGCGGTACATGACTTTAATGTGTGTGGTAAATTACTAAGTAAATTGTATTTGAATACTCGTTGGTATACACAAAGACGTTAGCAATGAAATACTTCAATTTAATGAAATTTATTTCCATATTTCCACAGAAAAGGTATTTGGTGTCTAAATTTGACTCCAATTCAATTTGAGCTTTTCCGAAATCCATACGATAAATTGTAATCTCGCAAGTTTTATTAATGACATTATTTTTGATCATTTGCATTTGCGTCAGCGTTAATTATATGTCAGAGATGACATCGTGTAGTTATTTTCAGGCCCGAAGCTGAATAAAAGACGCCAGCCATGGTCGATTGAAAATATTTTCATTCTCATATAGCAAGCTTATTGCTTGCAAATCTTTTGTAAATGAAAAATTTCATAAGCCGCTTTTCCGGGAAAATTCTGTAAAAGCCGTGGCATGTGGAATTGACCTCTTTTCCACATGCCACGGCTTTTCCAGAATTTTCCCGGAAAAGCGGTTGACGGTTTTTCAAGTAATGCTGGGAGTTTTCTAATTTTAGCTCCGGAGTGACAATAATTAGAGAGTTGGTTTCTTCGGGAAAGTTATAAAGTTTGATCAGGAGAATTTTTTGGCATCTTAAGAAAATGTCTGCCAGCTGTCAAAGCGGCGCCATCTTGGATTTGGTGAATACTCAGAAATGCTATCTTCTGAATTAGAATACCTAGACAGTTCTTCGGGAAAGTTGTTGAAATTGGCGAGTAGAATTTTTTGTGACCCTAAGAAAATAGCGGCTATCTTTTGAATTAGAATAGCTAAACAGTTGGTTTCTTCGAGAAAGTTATAGAGATTTGTGAGAAAAAATGATTTTAGAGATTTTTTTTTCGGAGAAAACTTCTCCAAAAAAATTTTTCTCTGAAAAAAACTTTTTTTCTACAAAAAAAATTTTCTGCAAAAAAATTTTTTCTCAAAAAACATTTCTCTTAGAAAAAAAAATTTTTATTCGATAAAACTTTTCTCCAAAAAAAATTTCTCTTCGGAGAAAAATTTTCGAAGAAAATTTTTTTGTAAAATTTTTTTTGTCGCGAGAAAATTTTTTGAATGAAACACTTTTTTAAGAGAAAAAATTTTTTCTGAAAATTTTTTCTCTGAAAAATTTGTTTCTCGGAGGAAAATTTTTTTTGAGAAAAATATGTTCGGAGCAAAAAAATTTTTTTTGGAGAAAAAATGTTTTTTGGAGAAAAATTTTTTGGAGAAAAGTTTTTTTTCAGAGAAAAGTTTGTTGAACGATAAAATTTGTTGCTGAAAATTATTAGAAAAACTTTTTGAGGAGAAAATTTTTTGTGTAAAAGTTTTTTTGCGGAGAAATTTTTTTGGAGAATTAGGTTTGTGTGTCTGAAAAGTTTTTTTCTGAAATTTGGGTCTGAGATAAATTTTGTGGAGAAAATTGGGTAAGGAGAAAAATCTTGGTTGCAAATTGGCCCGAAAAACATGTTTCTCCAAAAAAAGTCTCGCCAAAAAAAAGTGGAGAAACAAAGGGGTCCGCCAAAAAAAATGTGGCTCCAAAAAAAAGTGTCGCGAAAAAGATTTGGCCTCCAAAAAAAACTTTTCTCCGCAAAAAAGTTTTCTTCAAAAAATTTTTCTACAAAAAAATTTTCTACAAAAAAATTTTTCTACAAAAAAATTTATCGCCAAAAAAAAAAAAAAAACATCTATGCAATACGATCTATGCAATAGGAATCAAATTTTTTCAGCGCAAAAACTGAACGTACAGAACGTACGCAATTTTTTTAACACAACGTAATTTTGTCCACCTAACACGAAAATTACTGCTTGTAAACAGCAAAGTCTTGTCCAGTTCGGATCTGACTGCCTTAAACTCAATTTCATCGAAAACTTTAAATATTTACTTCAAAAAATGATACGCTGTTATGTTTGAGTTATTTTCCTTCTACAAGAAAGATTTCGCCTGTTTACACTTGATTCGTCGACCAAAAAAATTATAAATTCAATTTATGTGCCAATATTGTATTGTGTACAGTACACATGCAAAAATAGAGTTTCTATTATGCTTTTTTTCGGTAAACATTGTGTAATGTTTCCATGAGCTTTAGATTAAGTTTTATCTTTTTCAACCTTCTGTAAAATGTATGAATTTGTTGCTGTGATTTTTATTCGATTTTACACAAGAAAAGTTTTAAACGTATGGCAATTTTAAAAAAGAAGCTTCTCGAGATCCCACATTTCCGTTATTCCGCTCCCGTTCATACAATATCTTTGAAATAGAGCATCAGTTTACATAGAGAGAAAAAATAGAAAAATAGGAAAAAAAAGTTGTTTTTATTGACTCGATGTGATATACAAAACTTCAGGTATTCGATTGTTGAGGAGCACTGAAAAAAAAGAAGTAAAAAATAAATGTATTCTAAAGAAATTTTATTAAAATATAATGTTAGAGTTTGTGTTTCCGCTCTTTTTTCTAGGTATAATGTAATTTTGAAAGCAATTATTTACTACATTCTACCCTTATCCATTATTGGCGTACTGTACGTATTAATGGCAAGGCGATTACATGTGAGTGCTCGAGACATGCCTGGTGAAAAAGCTGGACCACAAAGAGCCCAGGCACGAGCGCGTCGGCACGTAGCAAGAATGGTTGTAACTTTTGTTATAGGTAACGAAATTCATGCTCCATTTCCTCACTTAATTTATACACAAGAAAAATTAGGCAAATAAGCGAAACATTTTTTTTTTTTCATTTAGTTTTCGTTGTTTGCTTCCTACCGCAACACATATTCAATCTGTGGTTTCATTGTAATCCCAACAGTAGAGACGAATACGATCACTTTTGGCACATTTTACGGATAGTTGGATTTAGTTTGAGGTAAAAACTCCTAATTACAAGATTAAACTAACTCTAACTTGTCCTATTTTATTACCGAATAGCTTTCTAAATTCGTGCGTGAATCCAATCGCATTGTATTGTGTATCTGGCGTGTTTCGTCAACATTTCCATCGTTATTTATGCTGTAAGCCCATAGTGACAACAAAACGTTTAGGTATGTCGACTGCCCTCAGTGGTGCTGATACATGTCAACAATACATGTCAACTATACGGCGAACAAATAATCAGAGCAACAATAATACCGTTCAGCCACATAATGGGGCATCTCCCACTCACAGTATTGTTATAACAGAGAATAGATGAGACAACATTCACACTACCATTGTGTAGAGAATGATGGTTTTAGCAGCGAGATATTTTATTATTCATTTTCATTTTTGTACACGAATTATTATCATTCTCAAGGAGTTTTAATGAATTTCTTCATCATCATTTCCACGAAATCATCATCATCGACATTACCACACACAATCAACTATCATTTGTTAAACGGTTTGCGGTGTCAGTTGTAAATCACACCGAACACGAAATGTTTCTTTTCTTCTGTCCAAAATTATTTACGATTTATTTGTGAAATTCATCTTCAGTCCCGTCCATCCGTAAGAACATCCAAAGTAAACGACCGAAAGTCGGGATACCAGGGACTATTTTTGGAAATACGATTTCCATTCAAGGTTCCATTCAAACAAACTTCTGCGTATTATCAGCGATAGCGTCACCTCAAGCGATATCATTAATTTTGGAAGTAGACTTACGGACTGCGTCACACTCTACCTTTAAAGAGGTTTTTTTTGTGATCAAGTCTATTTGAGGTTTTAACGAATTTGAAAAAAATTATCATTTATTCCAATCTTTATTCCATTTATTCCCATTTATTCCATAAAGCGCAGAAGTGCGTCACCCCTCGTTGCTGAATGTATCGGAGATTTTCAGTGAAACTGTAAGAGAGTACGCTATCAACTTGTGGAACACCCCCTTTTGAGGTGCCAAATCAATTTGATTTTGATTTGATGGTCAAGTACCTACCAAATTTTGATGATCACAATTGAATTTTTTAAAAATTTGGGAATTTAAAAATTAGAAAATAAAAAAAAATAATTTAAATGTTTGAACCAATTTTGGATTTTCGAAAAAAATAAAATCGGAAAGTTTTACACTTTGAAGAAAACAAATTCTTCATAGGAAATTGCCCATTCCCTGCTAGACTTTTTAAATTACCTCGTTTTGTACATATACACTAGATCTGGTCATGTTATGAAGCTCTACATGGTACTTCATTTAACATACGAATATTTTACGAGCTCACGTGACAAGTAAAGTTAAAAGTTTATTGCTACGAGTACTACAACAATATTCAAGGGAATATTCCATTTACACGCAACATACAGAAAATTGCTTTATTTTACCCCATCTCTACAACACGGTCTCACCGAAAATTCATTTTCACTAATGATTAAGTCGTCTGTTAGCTTTTTTCGATCTTAATTTTTCTCAAACAAATAATATGAACGTAAAAAAATAGCAAAAAATTAAAGGACATTGACATTTTTCAAATTTACGAAGACGTAAATTAACGGTATACGTCTAGAAAGTGTGAAGAACCAGTTGTTTTTTTGATTTATGTTTTTGCCTAATGCAATACAAAAAAACAGGTGTATTTTGTGTACGAAACTGAAAAGTTTAATCTTTTAATGAAAATTTATGAAAGTTTTGACTAAATTGCCATTGAAACGATTAAATTATAAGCATAAAATCATTATATTGTACCTAATTGATGGACTCAACATGTGAAAATATTGTAAGCAACTATACGTATTCGATGTAATTTGACGATAAATATTGTTAAAGATGTGATACCTGTAGTCGAGAAGAAACTGTAACATCTGTAACAACCGAACACATTGCAGATTATTTAGCAGAAACAAGGATATTACGATAAGCTGCCCAATGAAATGAAACCCAGAATGGATATGCCTTGGGGTTGGGATATGCGTAAATGGAGACATTAACATAAATTATGCGAAGTCGAGTAAGTCGTCTGATTTAATGGATACAAATTTGAAGTATAAATAGCAGTAGAGAGACCATAAAGCCAGTTCCACAACGACCAGACTGGTGAAAAAATTGTTTTCGTTGGATTTGTCTTATTTGTACAAAGTTTGAAAAATCCCATGTGCTCGAATGCATGAAATATTTCGTAAACAAACGTAAGCACCACACAATTTGCCGATTTTTTTTTTCGTATATATTAGCTTTGTGTATTGAATCAAAATGTGTACGCCAGGTTTATATCTCTCCCACATCCGTTCATAAAATATGAAAAACTCTACTTACCTCTCAGAACTTCATCATGAAAATGTAGAAAAGTTGAAGGTTTCGAGACTCTGTCGTGTACATTGTAAGACATATTTGTTCAGATTTGTATTGTCAACAATAAGTTGATCAAATTGTTATCGCTGTAAGCTTAACTTAGTAAAACAATATTGGAGAATATTTTAGTTCAGTGTTCAGTCGGAGAAAAAGTCAAAGTATGGATTTGTTATTAAATAAATTGACAATTTGAATGAAGCAAACATGCTACACGTTGGTTGGTGATAAGTTTCGGAATTTTGAATGCTTATGTATTGTTCAAATGAAGATATTTTTTGGATTAGATGTGGCATTTCAAACTAAGGAAGCGCTTCCATTTAGGGAAACAAGAAGAGCTATGAAGAGTTAAAAGGAACTAGTAAGAGTTATAAAGAGTTACGAAGACTTATAAAGAGTTACGAAAAGTTATAGCGAATCATGAAAGGTCATGGCAAGTTATCTAAGAGTTGAAAGGAGTAATATGGAGTTATAGAAAGTTACGAAGATTTAAAAGGAATTGTGAAGAGTTACAAAGAATCATTGCGTGGTATAAAATGTTTAGAGTTATGGAAGAGTTACATAGAGTTATGAAAGGGAGCAATAAAAAGTTATAGATAGTCATGAAGAGCTATAGAGCGTCACGAAGAGTTATAGATCATGCTCGGAGCGGTAGTGGAGAGCGTGACGCAGTCCCCACACTCCAAAAAAAATGTCCACAAACCCAAAAAACTCCAAACAAAAACCTTTGGGACAAGACACGATGTATAGGCAAACTTTTGAAATTTTTCCCCTCGCCCCCCTCCCCCTCCAAAATATTAAAAAAAAACCACGTCGCAGCAGCTTTCAAACGAGCCCTCACTCATCAAAATCGGTTGAAAAGGAGCCGATATATCGCCAATCAAAGATGATCAATTTCGTTATATTAATGGTAAAATTATCTTTGAAAGTAATCACAATTTCATTCCTGTGTTGTGTGTCAACGATGTATGTCTCTATGGATGTAAGTATGTATCTATCTCCTTTTTTTCTCGAGAACCGCCCGAGCGATTTCCTTAAAATTTTCAGGGAACGTCAGTCTCGGCCTCAAATGAAAAATTTCATATGCCGCTTTTCCGGGAAAATTCAGGAAAAGCCGTGGCATGTGGAAAAGTGGTCAATTTTGAGGGTTTTTTAGGTAATGCTCGGAGTTTTCGAATTTTAGCTCCGAAGTGACAATAGCTACAGAGTTGGTTTCTTCGGGAAAGTTATAGAGTTTCATCAGGAAAATTTTTGGGATCATAAGAAAATGGCTGCCAGCTGTCATAGCGGCGCCATCTTGGATTTTCGTTTATGTTTTTTCGGTTTTCGAATTTTAGCTTCGGAATGACACTACTTAGAGAGATGGTTTCTTCTAGAAAGATATAGAGATTCATCAGGAGAATTTTTTGGAATCATAAGAAAATGGCTGCCAGTTGTCATAGCGGCGCCATCTTGGATTTTCGTTCATACTTTTACTGTTTTCGAATTTTAGCTCCGGAATGACACTACTTAGAAAGATGGTTTCTTCTAGAGAGTTATAGAGTTTGGTCAGGAGAATTTTTTTGTATCTTAAGAAAATGGCTGCCAACTGTCAAAGTGACACCATCTTGGATTTTTTGCTAAATTCTGAATAAGAATACCTAGATAGTTGGTTTCTTCAGGAAAGTTATATAAATCACGAAGTGTTCAGAAGGTAGCCGAAGGTGACACGAAGTGTTCCGAAGGTGACACGAAGTGTTCCGAAGGTGACACGAAGTGTTCAGAAGGTAGCCGAAGGTGACACAAAGTGTTCCGAAGGTGACACGAAGTGTTCCGAAGGTGACACGAAGTGTTCCAAAGGGGACACGAAGTGTTCCGAAGGTAGCCGAAGGTGACACAAAGTATTGGGAAGATAGCCGAAGGTGATACGAAGTGTTCCGATGGTAGCTGAAGGTGTTGGAGAACAATTTTTTTCGAAGAGAAAATTTTTTCCATAGAAAAATTTTTTTGGAGAAAAATTTTTTGGAGAAAACTTTTTTTGTAGAAACTTTTTTTCCTGAGAAAATTTTTTTTAAGGAAACATTTTTTTTGTAGAAATTTTTTTCAAAGAAAAATTTTTTTTTCGGGGAAAAATTTTTTCCGGAGAAACATTTTTTTAGGAAAATTTTTTTTCGGAGAAATTTTTTTTGCAGAAAATTTTGTTAAGGAAAATTTTTTTCGGAGAAAAACTTTTTGAAGAAATTTTTTTTTTGTGAGAAAATTTTTTCGAAGACAATTTTTTTCGGAGAATTTTTTTTTCTAAGAAAAAATTTTTTTTTGAGAAAATATTTTTTCGGAGAAAATTTTTTTAAAAAAATAGAAATTTTTTCAGCAACTGAAATCTTCCAAAACGACTGATATCACAACAAAAACCTCTTAAAAGGTAGAGTGTGACGCAGTCCGTGAGTCTGCTTCAAAAATTAATGATATCGCTTGAGGTCACGCTATCGCTGATAAAACGCAGAAGTTTGTTTGAATAGAACCTTGTGTTCAAAATTTTAATTTCCTGAAAAATCACAGCGCTGTTTTCAAAACAAAATTACGTTGTGTTAAAAATGTTGCGTCACAAATACTGGACCCACCAGCGGAATAATTTTTCAATACTTTCAATAAAGAGTTACGAAGAGTTATAGCGAATCTTGAAAGGTTATAGCAAGTTATCTAAAAGTTGAAAGGAGTAATATGGAGTTATAGAAAGTTACGAAGATTTAAAAGGAGTTATGAAGAGTTACAAAGAGTCATTGCGTGGTATAAAATGTTTAGAGTTATGGAAGAGTTACATAGAGTTATGAAAGGGAGCAATAGAGAGTCAAATAAAAGTTATAGATAGTCATGAAGAGTTAGAGAGAGTCATGAAGAGTTATAGAGAGTCATGAAGAGTTATAGATAGTCATGAAGAGTTTTATGTTGTCATGAAGAGTCACAGGGAGTAATCCAAGAGTAAAAATGAGCTATGACGAGTAACAGAGAGTTTTGAAGAGATACAGGGACACATTCAAAGGAGTCTCGTAGGGGTAGTCCTGAAGTGTTACAAAAGAGTTTTAGGAAGGTTGAAAAAGGACGATATAGCGCAAAAAATAAATGGAATGAAAAGAAATCAGATTTGTCGGATCATAAAATGTAGAAAATTAATTTAAGTTAGATTAAGAAGTATATTTGATTATCAGCACTCTGTGCAAAGAGCTTCTAATGAACAATATGTAATAAGACGTTGGAACTAATATGAAAGTTACGTGATAGCTGGAAAATTATTTTTTCTTTGTGAAAAAATGTGACAAAAATAATATCAACGGACACACAATGACATCTTGCGAAATAGGACAAATTCTCAAAAGAATATTATGATATTCATAAGGGTGGCTGACATAAATGGTGTTACTGTTACACTTGAATACGTCGAACAGTTTGATACTTTTATATAAAAATTGATTAAGGCACGTTCTGTGTTTGAAAGCTTTGTATGTTTGAAATGACATAAATAAAAAATTGTAAAGCGAGAGTAACATATCATTTGTTGTTACCGATACAAAAAGCATCATTCCTTTTAAATATTTACAAACAAAGATCATTTACCCTCTGTAATAAACTAATATTTAAAACTGTGACAGGGGATGCCGAAATAAAGTTGAGAGTTTATTGTCGATGTTGTTAACTTTCACAAAAAAGAAACAACAACAAAATTTGTTTAAAATTGTTTAAGCTGTGATAAATTGCTGGTAATTTGCAACTTCACTTGCAGAAAATGTTTAGATGAATCGTTAGGGTGATTTAAAATGGAATGAAAAAGTTAAGTTGTGTAAAAGTCTGGCACTCCGATCGAATAACGTTTCGGAAATGAAAAATGCTACTCTGCCGTGTTAAGCCAAAACAACGTATCAAATCTGTTTTTTTAATGCTCTTTGGTGAGCTGTGAGCTTCTTTTGAATTCCACTGGAAAAGTGGAATATTTCACTGGAATACAAAAGAATGAAAAGAAAGCTAATGAAAAACTTTCGAGTCGAGAGCTTTAAGCTTCTTATGCATTGCACCGAAATATTCCAATTTTCCAGTGGAGCTCAAGCTCACCAAAAAGCTTTAAAGCACAGATTTAATGCGATACGTTGTTTTGGCTTAACACGGCAGTACTTGGAATGGGCTTGTTGTTTAGAGTTATGAGACCTACTCACTAGCGTTGACAGCATTTAGTAATAGTCGATTGCGTACTGCCAAGCCAGTACCTACCATATTTCACTCGTGAAAGCAACCGAGTGTCTTCTGAGGAGTGCAGCGATTAAAAACCACTGTATGCAACTCGGGCGAACTGCTAACATTCCATTGCCTCTTGGTGTCTAGCAGAGACATGGACGTAACACTTACTTTACCGCAACTTAATGTTTTTTATTCACCCTAGTGACCATAAATCTATCAGTTAAGAACAAATTTTTGGAATTATGAATAATATAAAAAACCCTAGTGTTAAATTTGCATAAATTTATAAAGCCGGACGTTGGTGTGGTGAACTTTATATTTAACTAAATTATCAAATTAATGATAAATTAAAAAAAATGAATTTGGTGTAAAATGGCAGAAACTGTTACGCTAAACAACTAAATTTTGCCAACATTATTTTTAATTGAATTGCATTTTATTACAGAAGACTAAGTAGCACGTTAGAATTGATTAAGAAGACATTCTTTCATTAACTTACTGTATTAATGTTTACATGTTCTAATAATGATGTCAGTCAATAAAAAAACGGAAAATTTATTGTTTCAAAGAGTTTTTCTTATGAAAATAATGTCATTAAATATCTGGCGTTCGGCTAAATCGCATACGAGGAAATGCAGTAATAAGTTTGGCGAGGATAAAGTGATCACGAGTGCATATGCCATGACCTGTCTTGTGACTTTGAACTAAAATCACAACAAAAACCTATTTTAAAAGGGAAGTGTGACGCAAGTCCTCGTCCTCTCTTCCAAAACGACTGATATCAATTTGAGTGACGCTTGAAGCTTCGCAACGCAAAAAATTCTTTTGAAATATTTTCGATTAAAAAGTGCGTTACAAAGGCCGGACCCTCCCTACGTAATAATTATTATCACATCGGAGGGGATATTCCATACATTAAGTGTTTCCGTATATAAGGGATATGCCGTACCTTATTTTATGTACAATCGTTCCAAATGAAAAATTATTCAAAACTTGCGATTTGTGGGTTCTGCGAGTTCTTTGAGATCTAAAACCCACACCCAGTTTTAGTGTTGTCGCTTTTGGCTTTTGCTAAGTGTATATCGACAATGTAGTTTCATTGAGTTCGTTGATTGACGCATTTTTTTTTTTTTTGTAAAATCCAAACTCTGACTTAAAAATTTTGCACATTTGTTTGATGACTCTGTTGTTAGCAAATTTCGGAATAGATCGATATTTGTTTCTTCGCATTATTTTTTATTTAATGTTGGATTTAGAAATTACTTCAACAATTTGAATTTTCTTGCAAATGTAGTTTTTTGTTTAATTTTGTAAATTTCCTAAAAGCTTAATTTTGCAGAAAGTTCGATTATTTCGGGGATTTGCATATCTTATAAAACTCCAATTTTCTTAGAGAGTCTAATTCTTTTGAAATTTTTAATTTTTTTGATAATTTGAAATTTTTCTAGAAATTTATATTTTCCTGTAATTTTGGGATTTCCTTGAAATATTTATTTTCACAAAAATTTATATTTGGAGAAAGAATTGGGATTTTTCAAAAATTTGAGTTTTCTTGATAATTTTGAATTTTCACAAAAACTTTAAATTTCTTGAAAATTCAATTTATTTTTGAAATAACCGTACGGGTCAACCGTATCTTGATTTTCATCATCTTTATCTACATTATCATCCATTGTTTTGATTGACGGCTTTGACAGTAGCAGTACTTCAGTATATTTTTTAAAATTTTAGATTTTCTAGTGAAGTATCTCACAAATTATTGTTTTACTTCAGTTAAAACAATTTCAATTTTTATTACGTTTTGATCATTTGTTGTGCTCAGTTTAATTGTGTAGTTTTGAATCTTTTTTAATAAATAGATTGGTGTATCCATCAAAAAATCGCTAATTTCTATCGTGTGAAAAGTGTTTTAAAACTTCCAGCTTCTGCAAGCATTATTTCGCTTTCCTCTAGTGGATTTTCGAGAATTTTGTTTTTATTAGAAGCGTTTATCTATTTAGAAAAAGTTGTAAAATTTTGTGAAGTTTCGAATTAATTTTTCTAATAAAAAAATGTAATTTAATTTGTGATCATCACGGGAATCTTCCGATTTGTGTTTTTGTTGACAAATGACATGACATGGCCAATTTGTTTACTTACATTCGTCCAAAAGCGGCAACACCGAATTGGAATTTATTCATTGTGTTTTAAACCCACAAAAATAACTCTCGAAAGACATAATTGTAAACTTTCGAGATTGGAAAGATTGTATTAGGTGCTGCCTAGGGACTTTCATTTTAAAGAAAAAAAACCATGCCCCGACGAGTCTCGAACTTCGGACCCTCGAGTTAATATCAAACTATTCTAACCACTCGACCACCGCATCTTCATAAAAAAACGAAATGTTATTTGTATCGTTACAGCTAACGTGATTGAATTTAAAATGTAGATAAAACGTACGACACAGTATGCCTGTGTTTCGAATTACTACATATACAATGAATTTCGTTGTTATCAAAGACAAAACGTACGATCGTAGTATGCATGCGAATGCCACGTATTTCTTTTTTTCATTATAGAAAAAAATCACAATTTTAAATTAGATCATTCACCGTATGATGTGTGTATGTTACAAAAATCGAAAAAAAATCGAATTACAAGTCTAAAATGTAATTCCTCATTGAAAAAAAAATTTATCCACCAAGATTCGAACATTGGTCACTGAATGTGAAAAAATTTGAAAAAAAAAATCCTACGCTCTAGCCCGCACGGCTACCTAGGCTTCGTGTACGAAATGCTATGGCCGATATAATAAAATATTATATGCTACTGTAGAGATACCCTCACATTACACTCTTGTACATAAGACACATACACGCGTTCGCTTCGCTCACTTGTTCGTGTCTTATGTACTCGAGTGTAATGTTTGGGATATCTCTACAGTAGCATAGTATATATTCTGCCCTTTCAGATTTCACACGCAAAAATTTGGCTACCCGTACTCCATACGGAGTGACTATTCGCCCGCGCGGGCGATTAGCCAGCCCTATGGAGGAGAGACTACTCGCCCGCGAATTATTACCTATTATAAAAGCTCAATGTCTGTCAGTGGGTAACGATTTTACCATCGAAAACCAAAAAAAAAAATAAATGCTTTTTTATATGTTGTTGGTGATGTCTGAAACGTGGAGAAAACTTGGTCCAGTGTGTGATATTGTTCTGAAATAAGGAAGTTTTGGGTCAAAAATGGGTTAAAATTGGAAATGTTCCAAAGTTACTTACGGAGCAGTTGCAGAGTTTTTGTGGGGGAAGAAAAGTCTAAGAGTTTTGGATTGCCAATAACTTTGTAAAAGAAAATTTTTTCATCCGACTTCATCCGAAGGAGCTAGACAGCGAAAACAGCTAACATTTCGGTGGTTCCTCTTTTTTTGTTAGGAAACTTTGACTGTTAGACAAAGTAGACTTGATAGTTAGCGGAGGTCCAGGGCAACAAAACTGGTTAACAATGTTGGTCGAAAAAATTCCATACTCTTAAGGTACTGGGAATTTTTCGACGATTCAGCCCAGAACGGGAGCACTTCATCAGCTAAATATCGGTCAGTAGTGGTCGTAATGGGGGCAGTGAGGTGTCAAATGAAAGGTATTTACCTAACGAAGAAAATGACAACTAGTTTGGGAAAATCGTTTGCGTGGTTCAGCTGCGAGACTCAGTCAAAGTGGTCCAAAAAAGCTACGCTGCCCGAAAAAAAATCAAATACAAGCATTGCTAACACTCCTCTATCCAACCTAATGGCGCTGCCAGCGGTGGGGAGTGCGAAAGGAACTCGCCGAGAGTGCGGTAGACCGCTTGCGGTCGGACCGCACGAAGATTTTCGAAAAAATTTTATCAATTTGGCATTCGTCAGGGCTATAATTCTCCGGGTGATTATTTAGAAAAAGGTGTTTACTCCGGGCGATAATTCCCCGATGGATAACATACGTGGTCGCTCTCAAAAGTCCTTACTGCTAAAAAGAAGGCGTTGCTACCACTCCCCTATCCAATGTATATTAATGGGAATGAACGATTCGAGCTCTTCAAAATCAGTTTGTTAATTATTTAAGTCAGTCCTGTGGGTAGTAGCTATCCGCCCGCCAAAAAGGTTACTTTAGAAGAAGTACATATAATTTTTGCGCCCCCATAGGGCTGGCTAATCGCCTGCGCGGGCGGATAGTTTCTCCCCCATAGGGCTGGCTAATCGCCCGCGCGGGCGGATAGTCTCTCCCCCCCCCCCATAGGGCTGGCTAATCGCATCAGCTCCATACATCACGCAAAGCTAAATTTTTGGGATGTGAAATCTGAAAGCGCAGAAAAATTATTACGTTGGGAGGGTCCTGCATTTGTGACGCATTTTTTTAATCAAATGTGAAAATATTTCAAAAGAATTTGTTGCGTTCCTAAGCTGTAAGCGTCATCCAAATTGATATCAGTTGTTTTGGAAGAAGGGACGAGGACCTGCGTCATATTTCCCTTTCAAAAGAGGTTTTGGTGTGTGATTTATTAATTTGGTGAACAAATAGATCATTTAAATTTCCACAAAGGTTACTCTAAGAAAAAGTCCTATAGATTTCCATCGAGACGAGATTCGTCCTTCACTGGACAAAATGACAAAATACGCCATCAAGTTGAGGCAACTCTTTGTAAAGCATTGAGATTTGGGTAGATTGCAGCAATATTTCTGACATTCAATGCAGAGAAATGAGAAATGAAGTTGCAACTCAAACTTTTAAATTTTCGTCACCACGCTTTTGTTTTACTTTGATTGGAATATTGTTAGATTCACATTCTACACCAACCCATGGATTTTTTTTTATAAAAAGACATCGATAAATAAAACCTGAAAACACACAATGTTTCGATAGTTCGCATTTCCTTTTAATGCTTCACTTGTGTGTCAAATTACTATTATAGTGTAACGACATCTTGATTTTAAAACCAGACAGGTGTTGTAACGCTGTATAAAACTACATAACAGCAAATGTGAGCAAATGTTTAATAAATTAAAGAAGCAAAGAGTGTCTTTCGTATTCTATCCCCTTATGACGACGCAGGTTATATTCGAGGATTAATTTCTTGTAGAAGAAAATAAAATTGTAGCACGAGATAACATATATGAGGAAAACAAGATGAAAGTCAACATCTGTATTTTGTGAGGAGAAAACAACTTCATTTGTATGTTGAAATTTTGAGACCTGTGCAGATGCAGAATCTGTGTTTTGATGTGAGTTAAGTATTTTAGAGCTATTACCCATAGGTGCTAGTAATAGGGAAATCTTTAAACGATTTACGAATTAAAAAGTCTGAGAAAAGAATTCCAGAGAATTTATAAGCTGGGACGATAGAACGCGGAATAAAAACGATGTTTGAGAGAATTTTTGCTCTTTTCCAAACTTTCAATTCACATGCGCATTATACCACGCATAGCCTTTCCAACTTATCACTTCTCTGAAGAATTATTTTTTATCTTTAAAAAAACTGATATTTTGACTGTTGCAATTATATGACCTCGTGTTGCGCTCGAAATGCAAACCATTGACTCCGTCCATCGACAAAGTAACTGTTTTCGTACCTCGAACACGACGTTTATAAGTTCGAGTTTTATCAACTTTTACTTATCAATAGTCTGCACGGTAAGAAGCCGTGTCTGTTAAAAACATCACCTGGCTTCGATTCAGATAAACTTGTACAAAGTTCTCTCTTATAGCCAATGAGTAAACAAATAAAACACAGAAATATTTTTGTCTTACACCATTCTTATTCAATGAAGTACACCGGCTAATTGTAAAAAATGACTAGAAATTGAAACGAAAATTCGTTACAGCTGAGATGACTAGATTCATATTGATTCGAAGATCGATTAATGTGAAATTAATACTTTTCAACCCATAAATTCCTGGCATTTTCCAACTAAACGCTCTCGCAGTGATTTCACCATCGGGCTGTCTTGAGTTAGTCCTTGTGATTCCAGGTACTTGAATGTTTCTCGAGCACAAACCGCGAACCCAATGGCTTCCGCCTCAAACGCCAAAGCATTTTCCTCGAATTTTTCGTAGTCAATATTTTCAACTGAATCTTCATCTTCTGTTCCTTCTTCTATAGCTGCAATTTCACTTTCTAGTTCATGCAATTTTTTGAGTGCCTCCTTTAAGAAATCAAATTTTTCATCCACTTGTTCTTTATCATTCTTTTCCAACGAACTCTCTGAATTTTTAGCCTTTTTCACACCGTTCGCATGCTCTAAACTGGACGATGAACACAAATTCACATCATTTTCCACAACACGTTTGCGTTTATTTGCACGTTTATCATTTCTATTTGACATTATTTTCACTTTGATCGTAGTTTTTCCCAAATATCCAAATCTGAACTGCACTTGCGTTTGTTTCGAAATTGTGAAATGCACTGATCACAAAACGAAGCGAGAAAAAAAATCAGCTTATCGGGACCCACCATTACAGCAAGCAGCAGTTGAATGTGGTTTTATGTACGGCATTCATTTAGTATGAAACGAACGTATAACACATGATATAAACCATTGAGGCACGCTTATGTTGCGAATGGATAGGTACAAAGTAAAAGGTGATGAACAATATAATTTTGGGGTAGACACGTGACAGCTGCTTGCATTTTTCGATTCAGGAAAGACAGATGCATAATCAACAATTTATATATATGAAATCAGTTGTATGTACTCCATTTTATATAAATAAAAAAAATCTATATGCGCGACTGTTTAATCAATGTGTATATTACAATACAACTCGCAAGTTAGAAATTATGTTTGTATCGTGCGTTGCCTTCAAAAGACTGGCAAATAATTTGTCTGAGGTTAAGTGTTCTTTTCAGACTAGAGAGCCGAAACCAGAACGACGACGGCGTTCAGCTTTTAAATAGTCGATGAATTTCTCTAATTTCTCATTCCCATTTCTGAGAATTGTTATGTTTGGACCTGTATGAAGTACAAAGGTCCTGTGCGTTTACTACGAAACATTTTCTGTAAAATGAGGGAGATCGAGGCGGGAGTGAGGGGGATGCATTGAATATTGTCTAGAGATGTCGAATCAGCGAAAAAAAATGTCCGTCCCGTCATTTTTTTTTCTAAATAACCCCTACACCCCTGATCGTCTCTGAAAGGTACATATGTCTCATGATTATATCTCAGCAAGTGTAGGAAATGGGAACTATTTATTCGTACAAGTTAAAAATTAGTTCTTGTCAAGTTTTTTTTGTCAAGTTCTTTTGTTACTTTGTCAAGTTGGACATTTTTCTTATACAAAATATGTTTTTATCCCTTATTTCTTGTTATCCCGCTTTAAAAAGTCTACCAAAAAATATTTTCCTTGTACAAAGTTCTCTCAGGTGCTCTCTCGGGACCTAATAGAAATTCTGCAACTTGTCAAGTTATGACTTGACATTTTTAACTTGACAAATTTTTTTTTCAATTTGACATTTAAACAGCACCCCACAGAAATTGTTCATTTTGTTTTAAATGAAAGCATCTCATCTCACAAAACTGGGAAAAACTTTTTTGTGGAAATTGGTTCAGTGGTCTGGGCACAGGGCTAATGAAATCGACAAAATTGAGTTTCTTGGCCATAAACGAAAGCAGATGGTTTCTAGTCTATATTTGCTTAACTATGCAATGATTTACTGTCAAAGGCAAAGTTGTAGAGAATAAAATTTTAGAGAAAACGTGTTTCAGGATTTTACGGAAAAATTACCCAATCCTGGAATGTGACCACTTCTAGAATTGGGCGGGATGACCCATATCTGTAAAACTGTGGAAATTAGAAAATTGCTTCCAGAGGTGAAGTTGTAGAGAATAAAATTTTAGAGAACACGTGTTTCAGGGAAAAATAGCCTAATACCGGGATTTAGTCACTTCTAGAATAGTGAGGGATGACACATATAAATAAAACTACGGCAATTAGAAATTTGCTTCCTAAGGCATAGTTGGTGAGAATTACATTTTAAAGAAAATAGTTTCATGATTTCTTTAAGAAACTATTTAGGTCGTCTTTTCGATATGGTGCAGGGGAGAACATTTAGGCCATCAAAATCAACGCTCTCAGATGTACTTCGATAGGGCCTTTGACATTATCTTGGGTAATTTTTATCGATCTTTGAGAGCACAGAACATTGGATTTTTTGCTCATTTCTATATTTAAATACGTTCAAATCTTTTTGGACCCGTACGAAGTACGAAGGTCCTATACGTTTACTACAAATTCAGTTCTCCCACACATCCAATATTTAAAAAATTGCTCGTCTCCCCTTTTTTTCGAAACGGCTGCACCGATCACCCTGAACTTCTTTTTCCCTGAAAGGTACATATGTCCCATGGTTCAAGTTCAAAGATGAGCAAACTCGATCGGGTAGTTTCGGAAATATGGTCGAAAAGGTGTCCAAAAACATGGTTTTTTGGGGGTAGGTGAGACTTTTTCTCAGATATCTCTAGAATTAAGGCAGTAAGAAAGCTACTTTCTGGGACAAAGCTGTAGAGAACTAAATTTAGCTACTTCTAGAATTGAAAGAGATGATTCATATATCAAGAACTATGATAGATAGAAAGTTGCTTTCAAAGGCAAAGTTGTAAAGAATCAAATTTGAGCGAACACGTGTTTCAGGGTTTTCCCCAGAAACTTCCCAATCCCGAGATTTAGCCATTTCTAGAATTGGTAGGGATGAGTCATATCTCAAGAACTATGACAGATGGAAAGTTGCTTTCAATGGCAAAGTTGTAGATAATTAAATTTTATCGAACACATGTTTTAGGGTTTTCCCGAAAAATGTCCCAATCCAGAGATTCAGCCACTTTTAGAGGGTAGAGGGATAAGAACCTTAGACTACGCGTGATTGGTGTCAGAGTTCAGAAAATGTACTTCGGGAGGGCTTTCGACATTACTTTGGGTAATTTCTGAGAGTCGTTTAAATTCTGATAGTTCTAAAAGAACTTGACTATGCATTCTGATCATTCTGATGCGCATTATATGTATGATGATAGTAAGAGTTTGGTACATCGAGGCTTTTCGCACGTGAAGGCTTTACGTACGGGTCTTTGCATATGTTTGCAACATCTATTCTGTTTGCCGCATCTATTCTGATACGCACGCGTCTTGTTTATGTTTCTTCATAACTTTGACGTTGGTCATACATTTAGGTAAAAATGAATAGAAACTTTGTACTTCTGTGCAGGGTTTTGCGGTGTTAAAAACCTTCGTGGAAGTGCAAAGTTTCTATTCATTTTGACCTGAATGTATAAATAGTTTCTTTTGAGTTGTTGGAAAATACAGAAAGCAAAAGTATATTGAAGTGGCAAATATACCAAAAGCGAACAGAAAATGATTGAAAGTTCAGAAATGATCCAAAAAAACAAAAAACCATTAAAATTCATAACTTCTGGTGAAGTTTTACTACGAAATCTCTCTACGAATATTTTCATACTTGAACTCAGACTTTGTTTAGCGTATCATATTATCAGTGCCGTAGCTAGAAGATATTACTGACATACACGGATACCAATTCATGTTTTTAGAGCGGCGCGGCGCTTACAACATATCTTCACCAGCGTTAGAACTTCTTTTCGGGGGTCTTCGCGGGTAAAATAAATACGATTTCGTCCGTCAAGGATATCCGAATTCTATTTCTGTGAGGGAAAATTCTGTATAAGAAAGTACACCTAAGCTTCGAAGGTGTGTGTAGTATATTTTTTTATTAATTTATAAAAGATGTAAGTAGTCAGGAGGCTTTGGCCGTTGATGAAGAAATTAATATCACGACGAATCGTTCATAACGAATTACAGCTAAGAGAAAATGTAAAACTACACTTTGACGTTTTCGTTCGTTTCGTGTGGAACCCATATTTTCAATGTAAAAAATCATACAAAAAAATACTCCACACGAAACCCACAAAATACAGGAGAGTGTAGTGGTTTATATTCTCTCAGCTGTATGACGTCATCAATATTTCATGCACTTGTGTACGAAACAAATCTGCTCCAAATCCAACTGCTAAACAAAGATAAAATTCCATTCGCGATAGAAATAGATGGCAGCACATTTTATACATTTGACATTTGAAGCAGACTAACTTTATTTGACAATTTTGACATTTGAAGCTGATTATCTTTAGTTCATAATATCGACGCTGCGAGAACAATGTCGCACTTTTCGTTGAGAATCGCGACCGGTAAGACTGCGATCCGAATCGGATTGATGAGCTTTCAGGTGTTGCCAGATGTACTAACGCGCGAAAAAGTCGCAAAAAAGAGGCAATTCTATAGGTAAAAACATGGAAACGTTGATTTTATTCTCTTTCATTCTTATCAAATAATAAATAAAAATTGACCCAAAACATGTCGTTTTCTGTTAACATCATATTCTACCTTATAAACTTAATAGATTTACTTTCATTTGCATGATATGCAGTGGTAAATTTACCTATAGAATGAGCCATATGCTCCCTAAATTGAAGGCGTCGTTCAGAATACACGAAAAGGATGTGGTCCCTTGTGTGGTTAATCCGCACTAGTTGCCAGTCGAAACAGTATCTTCTAGAGATGAGCGGGTCGACCATTTTTCGAAACTCGGCCCGGACCGAACCCGACCCGATAAAAATTTTCGAAACCCGAAACCCAAACTGTTTCAGAACCCGACCCGGACCGAACCTTACCCGATAAAATTTTTCGAAACCCGAACTGTTTCAAAACCCGACCCGGACCGAACCAGACACTCAAGTTTTTCGAAACTCACAACCCAAATTATTTCGAAACAAAAATTATTTCAAGGCCCGACGTCTGCATTCTTCACGGACCTTAGACTAAAACAAAATTCGTGTAATGTAAAAAGTTAATAAAGGATCGGGACCTGAATAAAATGATGCAACAACCCGACCCGGGCCGAACCCGACCCGATAAAATTTTTCGAAACCCGAAACTCGTACTGTTTCCGAACCCGGCCCGGACCGAACTCGACCCGATTAAAATTTTCGAAACCCAAAACCCATGAACCCGAAAAAACAATTCGGGTTCGGGTCGGGTTTTTCGAAGTTTCGGGCAACCCGCTCATCTCTAGTATCTTCACAAGTGCAGCTCTCAACCAAAATTATGCCATTGAAATCATTATTATTATGCCTCGTCTTCAACTGTGGCTTTGTGCAAATACTCAAAGGGACATAATTTTTTTTTTTTTGAAAATTGTAAAATTATGCTCAAAAGCTACTCACAAAAACTTATTCTTGTAACTTTAAATTTTATCCTTAGTCGAACTACCGTTCAATTATAAAATTGTACCAATTTGAATTTAATTTTCAAAACAAAGCAAAAAAAATCTTTTATTGAAGGTATTTTGTGAGCTAATGGCTTATGGTTTTTTTTCTGTTGTCGTTCTGTCACGTTTATCCAAAAGTTGTGGAAAAGTTTTGATCGCGTTTTAAGAAAGAATTTAATGTACGCGAATTTCGTCCCTGTAAAAATAAACAAAAATTCTTGCATTTGAAAACAAATTAAATGAAACAGGGAAGATATACGTAATAAACTACACATGTATAAGCGAAAGCAGTCGTTTAAGTCAATCTACAAAAGTAGAAAACTTTCAAGTATGTATTGCTTCCAAACATAAAATTTAATTTGTCTGTTTTGAGTGTCGAGTGTTATTCGAAGGTATATTACATTATGTTACATGATTTCGGAATTTTTCCAAGACAAAATTGAACTTGAGACACTGTTGCAAAAGGGGAACACAGAGAGCTTTGTTGCCTCAATTTAAATCCACAAGTTGTAATGGAATTATTTTGTAGATGGGAACAAGTGGTTGGAAAAATGTTCCTGTTATTTAAATACCATCGAATATTTTCTTGATTCACTTTGTTTGACTTACTTAGGGTGAAAAGAAATAAAATATTTTCTAATTAATTGTTAAGGGGCGCCCGCTGGTAAACCTTATTATTTCCGTCGAGTTTTAATAAATTTTCCTCGTCGGATATAATGCGGCCACTTTTCACATTAATCCGTCGAGTGGGAAGGTTTCGATCGAAATAAAATAAATGAAAAATTTCATAAAATAACCAAAACATTTTCCGATGTTCTTTTGCTAGACTTGTGTCAAATTAAATGAATGAACGCTTCTGATATTTATTTAATTATTTCACATTTGAATAATTCGGGAATTTTAATTTGAATTTGAGAAATTTCAATGGTGAAAAGGTAGCGCATTACTTTTCTACCTCTCAATGCATCCAAAAATTACTGGATCGTCATAAACGGCAAATATAAAATTCAAAACAGGCAAAGAAGCAGCCAAAAAGAATTCAAAAGCAAGGTCAAAATTTGAAAAGATGAAACGCTGAATTTCAAAAACGGGGCTGCTGCACTTTTAACCTCTGAACTATTTTGTCACAAAACTGACTGCCGACAATGCGTCCACACTGTAAACCTTGGGACACGGTCTAAGTTTTTTCGGCTCAGTTCAGGAAAGATATTTTCTATACCTAAGAGAGAAAATAAACGATTAATCGGGGACATTTGCAATCTTTCATTTTGAAAAAAAAAGTTTGTACTTGGACCGATCTTAAAATAGACCTAGAGCACTAAGGACCCTTACTCTCATGGACAAAATTTCGGCTCGTTTTTCTCTACAACAATGTACAAAAAATATCATCATTGGAGAAATATTCATGATATACCACCAACTATCGTGCATGATCGCGTAACGTAAGTTTGGGTCACATTAATCACTCAACAGATTTTCACTGATTTTCGTGATTTCCTGAACTTCATATCTTTCGTTCAAAACCTTGAAGATGTTTCGTTTTCCCGATTTATGATGAAAAAACACGTTGGTTTATAGTACAGACCTAGCTTTGGGGCCCTGGCTGAGTAAAAGAGCTAAGAACCAAATATTTTCTTCCATAAACCTGTCGATTAAAAAAAATTGCAAATCAGACTGTACAGAAAACTCGAAACCAAAAAAATTGCGTCACAAATGCCGGACCCACCAGCGAAATAATTTTTCAACACTTTCAGTAAAAATTTAAATTTATCTTAAACAATCTACGCAATAAGAAACAAAAGTCAAGGTTTGCAGCGCAAAAACTGAAAGTACAGAAAAATTATTTCGTCGTTGGGTCCGGCATTTGTGACGCAATTTTTTCAACACAACGCAATTTTGTTTTAAAAAAAGCGCTGTAATTTTTCAGCAAATTAAAACTTTGAACGCAAGGTTCTATTCAAACAAACTTCTGCGTATTATCAGCGATAGCGTCACCTCAAGCGATATCATTAATTTTGGAAGCAGACTCACGGACTGCGTCACACTCTACCTTTTAAGAGGTTTTTGTTGTGATATCAGTCGTTTTGGAAGTTTTCAGTTGTTGAAAAAATTTCTATTTTTTTTAAAAAATTTTTTTCTTAGGAAAAAATACTTTGAAAAAAAATTGTCTTCGAAAAACATTTTC
>CM055403.1:73017719-73060977 GCA_029228625.1 Pseudolycoriella hygida
ACTACTTTCATGGGCGAAAATGATCCCCTCAACTTACTCTACAACATATCAAAAGTTTTTTTTTGAGCCGCCGCCGCCGCCAAACCGAGCCGCGGCGGCTACTACTTCCATGGGCGAAAATAATCACCTCAACTTCCACTACAACATATCAAAAGTTTTTTTTTGAGCCCCCGGCCCATTTTCCGCCATTTTGGCGGTCACCCCTATACACTACACACCCAACCCAACATCTTTCCCTTTGACACCAAACCTGTATCTCGAACACCCAACCATGTCTTATACAAAATATGCTTCCGTACACACACACACAAACAAATACATATGGGCTTTATATGGCGCCTTCTAAGAGCCCTGGCGCCCAAACGAGGCCGGTACCCCCCCTTTTTTAAAATCTCATATGGCGTAGAATGCCCAGCCGAAGGTCCCTGCAAAATTTCAAGAAAAGATATCGAGCCATTTTCGAGAAAACTCCAAAAAAGTGGGTTTTCATACAAATGGCTCTGGAACTAACTAACTAACTAACTAACTAACTAAGTAACTAACTAACGTAGGATGTTTCCATTAACTTTGGTTTCTATGAAAGTGCACATTTTGTATGGGAAATGACGATTTTCTAAAGGTCATATCTCCGGATCCACTGGACCGATTTTAATGAGTGAAAAGACATTTCGCCTTAGAATTTTCCGTAGAATCCAGGAAAAATATTTTCCGGGGGGTACGTCGCAAGGGGGGGGAAGTCAAAACTTAGCTGTATATATGGTTCCGAAGTCTACGAAAAAAATTTTTCTGAATTTTTTGCTCGTGGGGACTTGCGTCACGGGCGCATTGCTACCGCGCGCCCATGATTGAGATGATTTTGTTGATCGTGTTTAGGAGTGTGATACCGCGCCAATTACTGCACATCGCCTCTTTCCGGGTTATGCACAGCCTTCGACCGGACGTTTCAAAAGAAACGAGGCGCTTCCGTCCCAATGAGTTTTAACGGAATCCATGTTCGCCTTGAATACCAAATTCTCTTCAAGAAGCTGCAGTGCTGTGTAAATTCTGCTGAACTGCTTCATCCGCTTATACTTTGTACAATTACTTCTTCACTTGAGCATTTTGATCCCACCTCCCGGCTGTTAATCTTTGGATGTCGCAAAAAAAACCAAGATCTAAATAGAGTGAGGATTCAGTTGTATGTCGAATCTTATTCAGCTACGAAAAAAATGGATGGCGCCACCGACAGGAGTACTTTAGTTTTATATTAATCCGTATTCAGCTATGAAAATAAGCGAATGACGCCACCGACAGGCGGCTACTATTGCCTGATGAAAAGTGATGCAAACCAATCCCTATTTATTTCGAAAGCGAAACAACACTCTTGGTATAAGGGAGTTTTCGAAGAAGCCAACTAGTCATGATCGTGTAATTAAATTCTAGACAGCTGTTATTTTATACAGTTTCTGAATATATTTTCTTCTTAATCGAAATAGTCACACAGACACGCTTATCTGGTTTTTAAAAGTTTTTCTTAAAAAATTCTCAAAAAATTCTGAAAATTCTTAAAAAATTCCAAAAAAAAATTCTGAATAATAATCCCTGCAGTAACCCGATGTCTGACAAAATTTCTTAATCAAAATAAAAACTAATAATATTCCCATCAAGTCTAATGAATTCATGCAACGTTTTGAAATATTTCTTTTTTGCTTCATTGACATTATAGTTACAGCAGCAAATTAGCGTCAAATACGACCACTTCTGAGTATCTCTTAAAATGAGAAGTTGCATTTCCTTTTAGAAAAAAGAAACGATTTATTTTGGATAGCCTCTCATCTCTTTCGACCTCCTAAAGTTTTGAATCAAAGAAAAAGGTCAACTAAGTAAAGCGTGGGTGCTGCAAATTGTCGTAAAAACTTGTTTATCATTTTGTCGCTATTGACGGTAAAAAAAAGGTACAGAAAACAATGCCAACGTATTAACACTTAATTATCCGTTATTAACTAAAGCCAATTATTTCTTTCAGACACCGCAGCTATATCAGTATTGTTAGTTGCTGAATATTTAGAACAACGTAAACGATTTCCATCAGAATATCAGCTAAAGTTTTTTTAGTGAAGCGAGTACTGACTTGTTGAAAAATCAAGCGGATTTTAGTCTTCACTTGACTGTTACGAAAGTAACATTCCCTCTATGTGGCTGTTACTTTCGATTCAATCAATATCATAATTATAACGAGACATCGTGTATAATGATATTAACGCGCTTATCAAGTTGTTGTTATTCAATAATGTCTCATTTGTTAGTCGTTAAATTTGCAATAATTTAGCAGCATTATACGAACACAATCGAAATTATGAAGTGAGAAAAATATCATTGATACAAAAGTGATGATAACGTTCGCGTAATTTGTGTTTTTGTGATAAAACTTCTGGACGATGACCAAATACTGTTGATACAAGTTGTCAAGTGTGCAGGCCGCTTTCAGTATAAACATTTCCTTAGATTTGTGCTGTTCAATTCAGTTTCTTTTTATGTTATTTTAATTCGCAATCGTCATCATTTTAATTTTAAAATCGCCGATATTTTTTAAACAAAGTTACAACGGAAACGGTAGATATACACGTAACATACTGACGTTGAAGCGAAAAGTCAGGAAAAGATTTTCATTCAATAACTTTTTGTTTGGTAAGTTCATTAAACGTCTCTTTTATTTATGCGAACAAAACAATTTGGCATTCTTAAATTTAGAAATTAAAAATATCACATTCATCAACGCTTAGGCATTGTCAATAGGCATCAGTCACGCAAAAACGTATAAGTAGCTCCTCTCTCCACACGTTTCGTTTGCACATGTTTAATTATACAATAGATTTTTTGGTATTGTAGGTATTCAACATGTGGTACATCAGACTACGTCGTGTTTTTTTGTCTCATAACATTCGGATTAGTTGAAACAATTCAGTTAAAAAGGGAATGAAAAACCACTTCAAACTTCACAATGAATGATGATGTCGTTGTTTGGGGCTTAAAATATAAAAAATCATTCCACCATGTAAAATTTGGCAGACATGTATTTAGTGCATTTTTTGCGATAAATGCATGTTATAGCATTTATCAGACTTTCCAACTCTCTGTATGTGGTTTTAGAGCGACAGCGGCTACTGTCAAAATAATATAGAGCGATAAGGGTGTATTGAGTAAGATAAGAATGCATTCTCGGCGATTGTATAATTTGTCTCTAATTAACTTTTTTCGGCGAAATCTAAGTTTTTTTCCTTATGACAGCAGTATGCAAAATGGATAATGGTAACCACCGGACAGTCGTGAACTATGAGAACCGACGCAAAAATCAATCTTTTAAAACTCGTGGGAAGTTATGAGACAGACTGTTTTGAAAGCTGCGGGTGAGAGTTCCTTAACATGCAGACTTTATCCCCTTTTTATTATTAAAAATGTCTTCTCATGATCACAAAAATTAATTGGCATGATCAGTGGACCAGTCTTTTGACATGTGTGAGCTTGCTGATGAAAAACAATACTCACACATGTCCAGAAACTGGTTCACACATACCCTGAGGTCAATATCTTCTGGCTACATCGTTCATAACATGCCAGCTATTACAACAATCAATGGATTGTTCTTGTGATGAAGAATTTATTTTGATTGTTTTTTGAACAATCTCCGCAAAAGCATGTAATTACCTGTGAATAATATTCTGATCGTAGACCACTTTTAAAATTTTGATTTAAATCAAATCCGTCCATGCGAATTAAAAATAGTTTTTCATGTTTTCTGCATAGTTGGGTAATTATAACCCAGAATATGATAAATGATTACGTAAAAGCGATGTATATCACGAAATTATTTAATCTGCGGATATGGTGTCGAATTTTGATTTGAGATGAATCACGGTAAGTCTAACTATCCATCGCTTGTATTTTCACTATTCACATCCAAAATATTTATTTAACATGAAAAATTGATTAATTGCGAATCAGTTTTAATTAATGTGTAATCCAAGTTAAAATTAAAATTGGAAAAAGTAGTTGGTTGTGTAACATCTGTCGCAAAAGTCTTGAGACTAAATTCAAATGCATGCCATTTCAATAGGTCGATTTGGGAAATTCTCTTTATGGTACTTCACGCTATTCCAAGGCTGTCGGAAAACACATTATAGTCAACTCAATCGACCATTGTCTTCGATTTTTCGCGGTATGCGACAAATTTCCCAAATTTCATTTTCAAAAGTATTTTTTTTTTTCAATTTCTCTTCATCCGATCCATTCATTATAGATAATTAGCCTTTGAGCAATTCTTTTTTACTATGCAATCGAGGCCTGCCCATCGACGAAAATGAGATTTTTCATACTTCGATCAGTAAACAGCAACTTTTTGGTATTTTTTCGAATTCTTTCGCTGTATAATGTATATTCTAGTTAGAGATGAGCGGGTCGACCATTTTTCGAAACCCGACCCGGACCGAACCCGACCCGATAAAATTTTTCGAAACCCGAAACCAAAATTGTTTCAAAACCCGACCCGGACCGAACCCGACCCGGACCGAACCCGACCCGGACCGAACCCGACCCGGACCGAACCCGACCCGATAAAATTTTTTAAAACCCGAAACCCAAAATGTTTCAAAACCCGACCTCACAACCCAAATTATTTCGAAACAAAAATTATTTCAACGCCCGACGTCTGCATTCTTCACGGACCTTAGACTAAACAAAATTCGTGTAATGTAAGATGATAAAATTTAGACGAGTTTTGTAGAATATAAAAAGTCAGTAAAGGATCGAGACCCGAATAAAATGATACAACAACCCGACCCGGACCGAACCCGACCCGACAAAATTTTTCCAAACCCGAAACCCGAACTGTTTCCAAACCCGGCCCGGACCGAACCCGACCCGATTAAAATTTTCGAAACCCGAAACCCATGAACCCGAAAAAAACAATTCGGGTTCGGATTCTCCTGTGGTTCGGGTCGGGTTTTTTGAAGTTTCGGGCAACCCGCTCATCTCTAATTCTAGTGCACGTTGACATTTACGATGGATTATGCTATGTTTTATCAAAATAAACTGGATTTTCGCATTTGTAACATAAATAGGCGCGTTGAGTCAATTTTGTCACCTGACAGCCAATTTATGGTCATTCTGGCACTCAAATTTGTTAGGCGACCACATTTTTTGTATTTCTCAGTTCTTTGCATCACGGCAACCCTTCAAAAAACGACAAACATCTGATATTAATATTGGCTTGATTTTTAACACTTCAAGAATTTCTTCAATTTGTACGCTTTCTATAAGATTTGTCGCAAACAGCGAAAAGTTGAAGACAATGGTCCATTGAGTTGGCTATACACATGTTCTCCGACTGCTATGGAATAGCTTGAAGTACAGCAAAAAGAATTTCCCAAATCGACCTATTGGTTTTAAAGAGGCATGCATATTAATCTCAAGACTTTTGCGACAGATGCTAATATTGGGACAGCTTAATTTTGATTTCGAACGAGTTTGAAACGTAACGGATTGGAATTCATATAAAATATGACGTTTGGTGACTTCGTCGTTGCTTTTCCCTTCAAAACTTTAAGTTTTCTTTGTCCTATTTTAAAACTATTTCGTCCCAATTCGCGATTAAAATTTAGACATCAGAAAATTGCTAAGAAATCGAAATTAAATATTTGATTTGTCATTTGAATGACATTCAAATCAAGTTATAGGCTATAAGCATATCACTCCAAGAAGGTTTTCTTCGACTATGGATCAAGTGCCTAGTTCACTTATTGGCCATAAAATTGCTAAGGGTGCCCAGAGTTTCAACTGTTCCGTCGGTGACAAAACATTAATTTTGTATGGAAGAAAGTTGTTTTTGTGAAGTTATTATAAAGTAGAATTAAATCAACTGATATCGTTACTCATTTGGTTCGCTTAACAAACAGAGAATGAATAAATCGCAAAAAACGATGTTCCTCCTTACAAATTTAATGTTTTGTCACCGACGACGCGACACGGAACAGTTGACAGTTGAAAGTACTCTCTGATAAGACGTGAGGCAAGACTGGATCTATTGGAATTGTGTTAAGCATTTAATTATTGTGAGTGAACCAAGACATGTTTTTATTGAAAATGATAAAAACAATTAATTGAGAGTTGCTAGGCCAGTTTCTAGGTACTGACATGGTAGAATACTCAATGAATCGAGTGAACTTTTTGATGTTTTGTTGGTTTTTCTGTTGTATTGGTTTCAGGTTGGTGTTGTATGGGGCGACTCTTTCGCAAATTTCTACAAATCTGCAGACCATCCATCATGAGTGGTGTTGCTAACAGAATCTTGCCACCGATGCGTGTGTCCTGATGCCTTGATACGGTCTAATTTACCTAAAGTTTGTTATTATTTGGCAACAAAACCGATGAAGTGATGCAACTAAAAACAACAAAACAGCAAACAGCAAGCACTGTTGGAAAGATAAAACAACAATTTTTCCAACAGTGCTTACTGTTTGCTGTTTTATTTTTCCAACAATGTTTGCTGTTTTGCTGCTTTCAGTTGCGTCCCTTCGTCGGTTTTGTTGCCAAATAATACCAAGTTATTGTTAAATCAGACCATATCAAGACATCAGGACACGCGCATCGGTGGCAAGATTCTCATAGCAACACCACTCGTGAAGGATCGTCTGCAGATTTGTAGAAATTTGCGAAAGAGGCGCTCCATACAACATCCACCTAAAACCAAGAAAAAGTTCATTCAATTATCGGGTATTCTGCCATGCCAGTACCTATAATCCGGCCTTCTCATTTGAAGTAAATCTTCCATGAAATATTGGAGTATGCAGTGGTTGATTCCGAATGATATTCAATTCTAACTGATTGACGTCTGTCCAAATTGAAATATTATTTGAAATCAACCAACTGCATACTCCAATAGGCTATGGGTAGGGCCTCCATCACAAGTAGAAAATAATCGGACGGAACCACTCGATCAGAAAGAGTCATTTGTTCAGAAGATACATTTGGCCAGACAGAATCGTCGGTCAGAAAGAAGTTTTTTCATTACACCGAAAATAGGCAGAAAGAATTACTGAACAGACAAACCATTGGCAGAAAGTATCAATTGTCAGATAGAATCGGTGATCAGATGGAACTATTTTCAGTTCCATTCTTTGGATACGGACAGATAGTCAGATATTGTGGATTCAGAGAAATTCGAAAGCAATTCAGAGAAGTTCCCAATTCCTGAATACAGACAGAAATCCAACAATTCAGTAGTAATCACAAACAACGATTTCGTGGTCAGTTAGAATCACAAAGCAATTTGGTGGTCGAGAAGTAAGATGTATGGTCACGTGGTCAGTCAGAACTACGTTGCGTAGGCCGTAGGCGACTAAATTATTTGTTAGTTTGATACGTTTCATCATTCTGAATAAATATCTTGTATCGTGTGAACGTGTTTAAGTCAGTAGAACGTAGTATCGCTCCATCGGAGATATCATTTGGCATCGACTCCTGCTAACTCCAATAGGAAAATTGTCATTTTTTGAAAAATCTAAATTCGACACCCTGTATCAATGAAAGAACCCGTCACTTCAACAATTAAAAAAAGAACAATAATTTATTCACTGCGCGATTTTCCAAATTTCAACACCTTGTTGCTACTAACTCTAATTCATAATCCTGTCTGAAAAACCTTTTCCTTTTATGAAAAAGAATATTATTACAATTCATAAGTAGACATAAGTTTTGCCTTTGTTATTATGCAGCATCGTTTCCTCGATGTAAAACAAATATTTCAAACCAGATACGTAACCTACTTTTCTTTGCGATTCGTAAATGTCAGTCAAGTATACACGTTTTGTCGGACATATCCCATTCGTTTTGTTAATTGCACACAATAATTCAATGACTTTTTTACTAAATAAAAAAATTATGTCACAACACAATATAAAAGTAATAATTTTTTTATCGTAGACTTAATGTTTGCCAAGTGAAAATGTAGTTTGCAATGCGCAATTTGTAAACTTTTATTGACCTTGATAGATAGAGTGTCTGGCGTCAATGCAGAGAACAGTTTTTGTTTGAAGAAATTTTTTACAGAAAGTTCCCATTTTTCGAAACCTTGTGATAGTCGGCTTATGTCAAAGATACAAAATTTCATTGCGAAATTCATCATAATAAAAGTGACGATAAATGATGAGCTTCGTCATGAAATTGTGTATACTTTGACATGAGTCGGACATCGTGTCGCAATCCACAGATTTACGTATTAATTGCGTGGTCGAAATGTGAGAAAATTTTCGTTTTGATATTATTGCACCCATAGAATACAAATTTTCTATGATAATTTTACTATAAGTTGTCGAATCCACCAATCGTACACTTTTTGGGATAAATGGGATCAGAGGCGCCGACTATACCGGGGCGAAGCGGGCATTTGCCCCGGTTAGCCTAATCTAACTAGGGCGCCGCCCCGGATTGAATTTCCAGATACTAAACATGTTAGAGATTAAAAACCACCTTTCTACGATGAGGTCTAACTCTAACTCCAGTACTGTTTTTGAATTATCCTTTGAAACAAAAAAAGAAAGTTTCAAAAAAAGTTTCGCTCACTCCGCTCGCCATTTTTTAGGGTGTTCATTCGCCCCGGTTCGTTTTGATCGATCCAAAATCCTCATCTAACATTTTAAATATCTATAGACCGAAAAAGTGAGAGTGACACCGACTCTCTCGAATCATTAATTTAGAACAATACGCATAAACATGCATCGAGCAGCACAAAATAGCTCTATTTTTGTGATTTTTGCTCAGTTCTCTTAACTCAACACAACCGATCTATTTCTTATCATGCCGTCAATAAAAAATTAACGGAATATTATCTTTACAATACAACAGAAACATTCAGCCACTTCAAAATCTATTCGTTATGAAGTTTCTAAATTGTTAGTGTAATCACTTACTTCAACACCCGAAAAGCCATGTCGTTTGTTCAATAAGTTGTTCATTAATTTATTTGCTGTGTTGTTTATCAGAATTAGATTTTAAAAGATTTGTGAGTTTCAAACAAATTCACATAGTGTATCGACGATATTGACTGAACGCGAAGAGTTGTCCAGCAATTTACGTATACCGTAATTTGCTCTTTGGTCAGAAATAATTATTTACAACTTTACAGGCAGATGAAAAATCGAAAAATGGTAGACTACATTGGATGCGCTGAAAGTAATTCATTACATGAGGGATCAATTTTGTGATACGAGTTGAACTCACGAGTGTGTATTAAAGCAAAGAGCTTTGGAAACTGTTATTTGGACAAGAAAGGCAAAATAAGAGTTTTCAGAACGAGTTGCTTAAAACAAACATGTGAATTTGCGAATCTCATAACATTATTGTCGCTAGAGATGAGCGGGTCGACAATTTTTCGAAACCCGACCCGGACCGAACCCGACCCGATAAAATTTTTCGAAACTCGAAACCCGAAACCCGAATTGTTTCTAAACCCGACCCGGACCGAACCCGACCCGATTAAAATTTTCGAAACCCGAAACTTGAACTGTTTCAATACCCGACCCGGACCGAACCCGACCCGATAAAATTTTTCGAAACCCGAAACCCGAACTGTTCCCAAACCCGACCCGGACCGAACCAGACACTCAAGTTTTTCGAAACTCACAGCCCAAATTACTTCGAAAAAAAAATATTTCAAAGCCCGACGTCTGCATTCTTCACGGACCTTAGACTGAAACCAAATTCGTGTAATGTAAGATGATAAAATTTAGACGAGTTTTGTAAAATATAGAAAGTCAATCAGGATCCGAATAAAATGATACAACAACCCGACCCGTACCGAACCCGACCCAATAAAATTTTTCGAAACCCGAAACCCGAACTGTTTCCAAAGCCGGCCCGGACCGAACCCGACCTGATTGAAATTTTTGAAAACCCGAAACCCATGAACCCGAAAAAAACAATTCGGGTTCGGGTTCGGGTCGGGTTTCTCGAAGTTTCGGGCAACCCACTCATCTCTAATTGTCGCGAATTGCTGAATTACCTCCAATGTATGCGTATGTACTCGCGTCCCCTAGGGAGAGTTGTCATTACATGTAATGTACATATATAATGTTCCATGGGGGCTCGAGCATGCATGTATTGAACAATTTCCACGGAGGATACACATACATGTAATGACAATTTTCCATAGAGGGCAGCGAATAAAAATTGAAAAATTCCCATCATTTACGTACGTAAAAGGGTTTTTTTAATTTACTCTTCTTTCGTCAGTTTAAAGAAGGGATATTTTTTTGTATATATGCGTACACTAAACACCAAAACAATGAACAAAATGCGATTAGATTAAATAAATGATCACTTTCAACTGCTGCTGCTGAATATGAGATAAGGTGGTAGAAAATTGCAATCAATCAATCACAATGTTAATTTGAGGAAGTCACAAATCAGCTCTTTTGATAAACTTAACTTCGAGCTATCGGTTTCGTAACATTGCAAATGGTTGAAAATAGTGTTGACGAAAACTAAGAGCTTGCTATAATGTGCATGGGGGTTCAAAGCTCATACCGCATTCCAATTTTGTTTTAAGATAGAAATAGATAAGGGGCGAGACCCCAAATAGGTTGTGATGTGGGGGAATAGATTAGATTTATCAGGTTGGGGCGGTGATGGGGGATGGGAATGAGATGCGAGTTTCTTCTGCAACTTTCTGAGTTGCGTCGACTATCAGTTAAAGGCGGTTGTGGGTACACTTCACACCCATTTCTATGATGTCAAAATATCCCAAAAAATCTTCTATGTCTTTTTCCTTCGGTGATGAATCTCGTGTTACACTCACATGGCTTCAACTTTTCATAGTTGTATTCGGTGTACAAACAGCCTTGGATTATTGACTGTTTAACCGGATATAAGGGTTATAAGCAGGGTTCAAAAGTCGAAATCAAATGAAATTTGAAAATTGATCACCAAATTTTTATTGAAATCATGATTTTTTAAAATCAAATCACAAGTTTTTGAACGCTGGCTACGAGCCAATAAAACTGACTTTTGACATTGCCTTCTAATGACCAGTTAATTTAAGTTAATTTTTTCTTGTAAACTGGTCAGGTCAAACAGTTAATACAGTAGCTATACGACGGTGTTGCTTCAATTTTTGAATACGGCGCTGAATTCTAATTTCACCTTGTCACAATAACTGATAAAATCTTATTAATTTAACAATAGACAGATTGAGGTATACACAAAACATTCACATTAAGAATGTTTACGCATATCAAACAAAGTGTCTAAGTTATCAAAATGACTCCATACAGCAGCTATAAAGATTATGACAGACACCCACACCTAAACATTAGCTAAAATGATTGAAAGGTTCAATTTATACACGAACGATGATATGTTTGCGGGAATAAAGCTCTCGAACTTTTTCGCCAAAGAGACAAAAGGGGTTTCATATACTTCCATGCTAATTTACTGGTGTTTACGGCGAATAAAGTTGTTGACAAGTTAAATACTAAAACAGATACCTATTTTAATTTTACACTTTCATGGTGATTTTATTAGAACGAAGGTCATTTGCATATTTGAGCGACAACGTCACCGAAAACAATATTTACTTGATACAAAAAACCATTTGAAAATTTCCAACAAAATTTAGAAAATCAGTGAGAATTTCTCTCCTTCAGCATAGTAGAGTTGAACGAAAAGTTTATATAAAACGTTTTGGGGGGTCTTTCGTAAATAAATGACGTTTTCATTCCTAGGACGGGAAACTGCTGTTTTCCGTCCTATTTTAAAACAGAAAAGCAGTTTTCTGAACCCTCGGAATGAAAAATATTCTACGAAACTCGGAAAAATATAATGTTCTTGATGAGTGTGGGGTTTGAGCCCGCGGCGAAATAACGCAAATAACTATTTTAGGTTTCATTCTAGGACTTCAAAAAGTTGATAAAAATTAATGTGAAAAAAGAGCCGGGTGTTTTTGTTCACATTTTAAGTCTAGTTTTTGTTTCTCTCAATGACCCCATGACAGCGGCGGCGCGCTACCTAAGTTTCGGTGACAAGATTGGGAAATCTCATACATTTTGGTAGAACATTTAACGAAAATGTGTTTTTAAAGTGGATTCTTAAGAAACTTTGTCAGTATGTAATTTTGATGAATATTATCCAGTTGAAAATACAACGTTTAATAGTACATTACGTATGTGCTTCCAAATTGGTTGTTTTGACTCGTAGAAAGGTTGCTGCATGAGCCGAAGGCGAATGCTGTAATCCTACGAGTCAAAACAACTATTTGGAAGGACTTACGTACAATATTTTACATGTTGATGCTCGGTAAATGCGTTTTCCGAGTCGCTTGAGACGAGGTAATGACGCATTTACCGAACAGAAACATGTAAAATCAATTTCCACCAAAGTTTCATTTATTAATGAAGTGAAAATCGCAAAAGTTTTTATGGGCGCCAACATATTTTAACCCAAAAATGTGAAACGTTTTTCAGTTGATTGTCCAAAGAGAGTTCAATCTGTTTAACCTCATAGTATTACCTTTTCAGAATTGAACAGCAATGTGTGGAATAGACCGTAGTTTGAAGATCATTACGTTGCTGGCTACTGTTTGGTCAGCTGTTGATTGTGTCTCAGTTTCACGTAATGCGCCATTAGAATTAATTATTTTGCACAACAATGACATGCACGCACGATTTGAACAGACCTCTGCCAATTCCAATACATGCAGCAAAGAAGACGTTACCAACAACAGATGTTACGGAGGTTTCGCCAGAGTTGGTTACGAGTATGGACATCGAGTTTTGAAGGAATAGAATTTTATGAAAAATGAATATATTCCAGATTGAAGAGATTCCGAGAAGAAGCTAAAAATGGAGGTGTGCCAGTGCTCTATTTAAACGCAGGCGACACATATACGGGCACTCCTTGGTATTCCTTGTACAAAGACAAAATCGTAACGTCGTTTTTGAATTTACTGCGGCCAGATGCGATTGTAATTAAGAGAAAATTACGTTCTAACAATCATAAATGTTTAAAGTTTATCCGCAGTCGCTTGGGAACCATGAATTTGACGACGGTGTTAGCGGATTGGTGCCTTTTTTGAATGAAGCCCATTTTCCCGTTCTAGCTGCAAATTTAGATCTATCAAATACTCCAGAAATGGCAAATACAACATCCTTAAAGAAATCAACAGTTTTCGATGTGAATGGAGTGAAAGTAGGTGTAATTGGTTATCTGACACCCGAGACCAAAACGTTAGCTTTTCAAAACACCGTTGATTATTTTGACGAAATCCCATCAATAAAGTAAGTGAACTTGAAAATTCTTTCTCGATTCTATGAACTGCAAGTTTCTCATAGTTCTGAAGCAGAGCGGCTTAAAAATACTGGAGTCAATATAATCATCGCATTGGGGCATTCGGGCTACGACAAAGACATGGAAATCGGTGTCAAGTGTCCGTTAGTCGATGTGGTCATAGGCGGTCACTCGCATTCATTTTTGTACACAGGACAAGCTCCAGGTATTTTTACGATATTTTTTTTCGTTGACTGCAACATCTAATCTTCCGAAATCCAAATCCAGACATAGATGCTGCAATCGGACCGTATCCTACAACTGTAACAAAAGAGAATGGTGTGAAAGTTCCGGTTGTTCAGGCATACGCATACACGAAGTATCTCGGCCACTTGAGACTGAGTGTACGTTCAAATGAAATGATTTCATTTTATTAGCAAGGAGTTTTAAGAACAGGTCATACAAATGTCAGCTGTTGAATTTACAACGTTTTGGCAAGACAACAATTTAACATTTCGGTTCATCTATTGTAGGAGAATGATATAACAGATAAATTTGAGTTCGACGCGGTTGAGTACGAAGATCTTAAGTTGCTCTCAAAGAATATCGCAACAGCTCACATTTTTGTGACCTGCTCTTAATGCTCTAGAAGAAAAACGAATTTCCGACGGGTGTGCAGCGAGTAAAAATATATTAACTTTGCAATCACAGTTTGACGCCAACGGCAACTTGCTTTCTTTTAATGGCACACCAATTTTGCTTAGTGGAGAAGTACCTCGTGATCCAGATGTCTTGGCTTTGCTGGAAACATTCCGTCCAGGACTGGACGCATTATTCGCAGAAATTGTCGGGGAGTCAAAGGTACTACCTGATTTGAAAACTAAATAATGTACTTAGCGAACGACCACTTACAGGTAATCTTAGATGGTGACTGTAGGTTCCGAGAATGTAATTTTGGGAATTTTATAGCCGACGGAATGGTATTCTCTCGTTCTTTGCAATATTCCGGAGCTAATGGATACTGGACTGATGCAGCAATCGCTATGTTAAATAGTGGCGGTATGATAGAAGTTACAATTTTTAAAATACTCCTTTACTACTCCCCGAAGTCTCGTCGCTGTAATTGGGTAAACGTTTACAAAATCTATGCTGATGTTCCATATTCAGACACAGGCTGTAGAGTTTCTGCAAAGATGAATGATGGTAGATGTCGTTGTCATCTCATTTCTCATATAGAATGATCATTTCAAAAAAGCCGGTGCTATTGGCAACCGCGTGCCAATAATCTCTCTTGGGCACTATTGACAACCGCGTGCCAATAGTCTCTCTTGGGCACTATTGGCACAAGCGTACTAATAGTATCTCTTAGGCACTATTGGCCCACGCGTGCCAATGGTCTCTCTTGGGAACTATTAGCACAAGCATACCAATAGTCTCTCTTGGGCACTATTGGCCCACGCGCGCCAATAGTCTCTCTTGGGCACTATTGTCACACGCGTGCCAATAGTCTCTCTTGGGCACTATTGACAACCGCGTGTCAATAGTCTCTCTTGGCAACTTTTGACAACCGCGTGCCAATAGTCTCTCTTGGGCACTATTGGCACAAGCATACCAATAGTCTCTCTTGGCAACTATTGGCCCACGCGGACTAATAGTCTCTCTTGAGCACTATTGTCACACGCGTGCCAATAGTCTCTTTTGGGCACTATTGGCAAACGCGTGCCAATAGTCTTTATTCGGCACTATTGGCCCACTCGTGCCAATAGTCTTTCTTGGGCACTATTGGTTCACGCGTTCCAATAGTCTTTCTTGGGCACTATTGACCCACGCGTGCCAATAGTCTCTCTTGGGTACTATTAGCACAAGCGTACCAATAATCCCTCTTGGGCACTATTTTCCCACGCGCTGTCTTGGGCACTATTCTCACACGCATGCCAATAGTCTCTCTTGGGAACTATTGACAACCGCGTGCCAATAGTTATCTTGGCAACTTTTGACAACCGCGTGCCAATAGTCTCTCTTGGGCACTATTGGTCCACGTGTGCCAATAGTCTCTCATGGGGACTATTTAATCACGCGTGCCAATAGTCTCTCATGGGGACTATTTAATCACGCGTGCCAATAGACTCTCTTGAGCACTATTGGCAATCGCGTGCCAATAGTCTTTTTTGGGCACTATTGTCCCACACGTTCCAATAGTCTTTCTTGGGCACTATTGGCCCACGCGTGCCAAATAATTTAAAAAATTGGAAGTGAGTTTTTCCTCAGTCAATTCTTTCCAATTTTGACACCCACTGTATGTTACGATTTGGTTACGAAGTAAAAGTCGATAGAACGCTACTATACTACAAGGAACTGTAAAGTTTTAACTTTTATTACGATTTTAGGAGTTAGAGCGAATATTGACGCCGGGAATGTGACCCATTTCGAAGTGTTGACCGCGCTGCCATTTGATTCAAGGCTTTTAGTAACTAGCATTACAGGAAAAGATATCATAACTACTTTGGAGAATTCAGTTCGAAGGTATGTGAGGACACAATCGTCACTGATTTTGGTAAAACACACTTTGTCTTTAATTTATCAGATATTCAGACACAATCGGAAGAGGTGAATTTCTTCAATTGTCCGGTCTACAAGTTGTCTACAATTTAACACAGCCTACTGGATCTCGAGTCACTTCCGTCAAAGTCAGATGCGCCGATTGTAACGTTCCTAGATATGACATTTTAGACGAAAATCGAATGTACAACGTAATCATTTCATCATTCTTAAGCGAAGGCGGTGATGGTCATACAGTATTTTTAGTAAGCGTTTCTTGAGTTCTATGGACACTCAATACGAAATTCGAATGTGTAATGTCTTCTAGAATAAGCCTACGATTCCCATGGATATTGTTGACTTGGCATCCGTCATAGACTACATGAAATCGCTTAAAGTTTTCTATCCAGCTGTTGAATGGCGGATAACGTTAAATGGGAAAGTGCAGGAAGACGGCGATGACGGCAAAGGAAGCGACAATGGTACAGGACATGTTAGTGTTTCATTAACACTGTTACTTGTTTTATGTTGTTCTAAAGTATTTTACGATTTGTGAAAAGATTAAACCAAAAACAATCTTTGTAAAATTTTTTGAAGTATTTGTTGGAGATATTTTCTTGGCTCCCTAGTCTTTATTGGAAATCACAACAAAAACCTCTTAAAAGGTAAAGTGTGACGCAGTCCGAAAGTCTGCTTCCAAAATAAATGATATCGCTTGAGGTGACGCTATCGCTGATAATACCCAGAAGTTTGTTTGAATGGAACCTTGTGTTCAAAGTTTCAATTTCCTGTAAAAATAACAGCGCTTTTTTTAAAACAAAATTACGTTGTGTTAAAAAAATTGCGTCACAAATGCCGGACCCAACGAAGAAATAATTTTTCTGCATTTTCAGTTTTTGCGCTGCAAAAATTTGACTTTTGTTTGTTATTGCGTAGATTGCTTAAGATAAATTTAAATTTTTGCGTGTAAAAACTGAAAGTGTTGAAAAATTATTCCGCTGGTGAGTCCGGCAATTGTGACGCAATTTTTTTAACAGAACGTAATTTTGTTTTAAAAAAAGCGCTGTACTTTTTACAGGAAATTAAAACTTTGAACACAAGGTTCCATTCAAGCAAATTTTTGGGTATTATCAGCGATAGCGTCACCTCAAGCGATATAATTAATTTAGGAAGCAGACTCACGGACTGCGTCACACTTTACCTTTTAAGAGGTTTTTGCTGTGATATCAGTTGTTTTGGAAGTTTTCAGTTGTTGAAAAAATTTCTATTTTTTGAAAAAAAATTTCTCAGAAAAGAAAATTTTCTTAGAAAAAATATTTCTCCGAAAAAAAATTGTCTTCGAAAAAATTTTCTCCAAAAAAACCTTTTCTCTCCGAAAAAAATTTTTCTCCAAAAAAAGTTTTTCTCCAAAAAAAGTTTTTCTCCAAAAAAATTTTTCTTCGAAAAAAATTGTTCTCAAACACCTTCGGCTACCATCGGAACACTTCGTGTCACCTTCGGTTACCTTCGGAATACTTTGTGTCACCTTCGCCTTCCTTCGGAACACTTCGTGTAACCTTCGGCTACCTTCGGAACACTTCGTGTCACCAATTCTTCCCACTGATTCATATAACTTTCCTGAAGAAACCAACTGTTTAGGTATTCTTATACAGAATTTAGCAAAAATTCCAAGATGGCGTCACTTTGACAGTTGACAGCCATTTTCTAATGATACCAAAAAATTCTCCTGACCAAACTCTATAACTTTCTAGAAAAAACCGTCTCTCTGACACTATCATTACGGAGCTAAAATTCGAAAACCGAAAAATCATAAACGAAAATCCAAGATGGCGCCGCTATGACAGCTGGCAGCAATTTTCTTAAGATTTCTAGAAGAAACCAACTCTCTAAGTGTTATCATTCCGGAACTAAAATTCGAAAACCCAAAGAAGCCTAATTCCTAACAAAAATCCAAGATGGCGTCACTTTGGCACATTTTTGAAAATCCCAAAAAATTCTCCTGATCAAACTCTACAACTTTCCCGAAGAAACCAACTCTCTAAGTATTGTCATTCCGAAGCTAAGCTAAAATTCGAAAACTCCGAGCATTACCTAAAAAACCCTCAAAATTGACCACTTTTCCAGATGCCATATCTTTTCCAGAGTTTTCCCGGAAAAGCGGCATATTAAATTTTTCATTTTCATTTTCTGACGTTCCCTGAAAATTTCAGGAAGATCGGCTGTCTAGTTCTCGAGATCGAAAATAATTATGAGTTGGAACCTAGATAGAACATAGATAGATAGACAGATAGATAGAAACCGACAGATCAGAAAAAAAAGTTTTCATAATGATGAGAACAATAGAAAAATTTATTCTCCATACAAAAATGTCATTTTCAAACCTCGATATCTCAGCCAATTTTCAACCGATATTGATGAGTTTGGGCTCGTTAGAAAGCTGCTGCAACGTAGGTTTTTTTTAAAATAATTTAAAAGGGAGGAAGCGTGGGGAAAAACTCAAAAGTTCGCCTATATATGACTCCTTGTCCCAAAGGTTTTTGTAGGTAGTTTTTTGGGTTTGTGGACTGCTCTCCGCTACCGCTCCGGGCATGATCGTACGGCCTGCGTAGCTTGTGTTTATTTACATGTTCGTATAACCAAAGCAAAGATGATATTTCATGACTCGTGACTAACTGAAGGCTACTCCTTGAAGGAGGTGCCAGCGTCTCAAAATTCTCGACGCAGAGAATTAAATAAAGAAGACAATAGTTTCTGAAATGAATCTTATTTAATTTTATAGTTTCGACAAATATTGCCATCAAGTAATTAATTAAGAAAAAATGTTCGCATTGAAATGAAAAAAAAAATATTTGAAAATGCAAATATAAAAAAGTCAAAAATATGCTGCAATGAAAACCACACTCCGTTCATATTGTGAGAAAAGAAATATTTTGTCTGAAGAAAACGTACAAAAAAATTGATTTTCCTCTACGTTTTCTGTTTATTATTTGAGAAAGATATTTAACTTGAACAAATCTAATCCTTTGCTCACAGTATCGTTTTGGTGCTGCCTTATTTCTATAAAATTAATTTATTTTTCAATAAAATGTCCCCGATTCGTTTGTGTGTAGTCACCATCTCTAACCTTACGTCCTTCGTCAACAGCAACAATGGAAGAAGTCTCACCAAGAACTCGCATTGTATTCGAATAATCGGAATCAATTTGTGGGATAACTTTTTTGTCTGTTGGTCTAAGCGTTTTGATTAAATCGGACAATGAAAAGAAACTTTGTCGTCCCAGATCGCTGTCATTGTCGCCGGCACTGTACTTTTCAATTTCTTCGGATATTTTCCTTAGTCTTTGTTCGACGGAAGTGGTTTCTTCGAATTTTTCGGATGTTCCCTCATGCTCTTCGTTCAACAATGGCACACCTTCAACTTCCACTTCCTCTGTGATTTGCTCGATAATTTTGTCATTTTTTCCATTGTCTAGTGAATCTAGAGACGTTGATTTTTCCGATTCTTCTTCATTCGATTGCGACTCTTTGAGTTCATTGTCTTTGATATTCGTACGAAGCTTCAAGGCACCGAAAGGCGACATAAGTTTTTCGTTGTCAGTTGATTGCACGGGAGGGGATGATTGAGGCGCAACGGTTGATGCAGCTAGTATTGGAAGAGGTGTTGAAAAATATTGTCGTGTGGTTGGGCTTTCTGTTGTCGTTGTTGTGATAATAATTGGTCGTCTGAGAAAACAAGGAAATTGGAAAGTTAGACTTTGTTGCACATCGAAGTTATTTCTATGAATCGGAAGTTAAGCAAATTAAATAAACTAACCCTATGTCACCAATTAATCAGAAATGTTAGTAAAATTTTAATAAGAAGCAATTTATTTGGTGAAACGTGTCTTTGGGTTATGAAGATGTGTTTGATGTTAATTGGTGTGAGAAAGGGTTAGCTCACCTAACTTATTCAGGAGTTGGAATGCGATGTTGTTTCTCCCTTAATTCTCTTTCTCCCTCTCTCTCTCTCTTTCTCTCGTATTTCACTCCCTCAATGATCTTACCCCTGTGCTGAGGACACTGGAATGCTGCCATAATTGTAGTAGTAGCATCTCGTTTGTTCACAAATAAAGTCCTTCACAGCACTGCAATCTTCTGGAGCCCATCGTAAGCCTGGTGCTTGCAGCATTACGCAGCCTTTTTCTAAGCCACTGCTGCTATAATGTGAAAACAATAATTTCAATTTGTGTACGGCCTTCCATATTCAATTTCTTACCTATCTCGAGCAGTTCGTTGCGGCGATGTGTTGCTGTTATGATCGATGGGATCTAAGAGTCCCGCTTGCACGGCATCGTTCGAATTTTCAAAGTAATCAAACGTTGCGTTGAACGGCAACCCTGTGCTCATCCACAAAAACATACCCGTTCCCAATCGATTTCCCGACGTCCAGAAGTCATATTTACTGTAACCTTTAACAAAGAATTACCAAATCTTTTCGAGCATAACAATGGCATGTGGACTTACCTGCATTCTGCAAGTATTGACTCATTGATTCGACTTTTTCTTTCGTTTCAAAAGAAGCTAATTGAAGCCCTAACGAACGACAATACTGATATGCAAGGAAGTAGTTCAGTTCTGGTGAGTACGGATTCATTCGGCTGACAAAATACTGAACGCCATCCAATTGGATTGTAGTAATACGTTGACCTGTTAATAGAAGAAAAATTCATTTTTTTAAGGATTTATGATTTAGTTTTGATTAAAAAGAAAGGTAAAGTTGAAAACACGCTCAAGATCTACTCGAGTTATCGTGTTGACGGAGAGAATGAAGGAAGGACAGACGGATATTTTTTTGTATATTGGACTTATCTGAGCCATAATCGATGATTCTTTCCACTTCAGTGTCCAATTTTGCCCCATTTATTTCGTGTGTCTCTATAAACGGGACTATAATCTGTGAGACTAAGGGCAATTGGTGTGGAAGAGTTTACATCTATAGGAAAGGTCTTAAAACGATATAAAGAACATTGGTTACGGGTATAGTTGACAAATTCATTACTTTTCTCGAAGGTAAGTATGACCGTGGCGCATGGATTGGGGTAATTTTTATTATGAAAGTATAGTCTCGTCATTTCTAAAATTGCTTCTAGTAGTGTAGTTATATGTTATTGGCTGTGTTCTCCAATTACAAATCATCGATGACAATTCACCGGTGACAAATCACTGATAACAAATCACTGATGACAAATCACCTATGACAATTCACCAATGACAAATCACCGATTACAAATCATCGATGACAAATCACCGATTACAAATCATCGATGACAATTCACCGATGACAAATCACCGATAACAAATCACCGATTACAAATCACCGATGACAATTCACCCTAGACGGACAGATGGACGGACAGACGGACGGACAGACGGACGGACAGACGGACGGACAGACAGGAAGGGTGAAAATATAAAGTAGCTATCGCTTCTTAATAAAGTGACACTCAGATCACAACTTATATCCATTCGTCTGCTTATTGTGGTCAGATGTTTGTTAAATCCGAAGGGTCCAGAAACCACTTCCGTATAAGTTTTCAGTCTTGTTATGTTTACAAGATACTTGGAGTTTCTTCCGCTTATTCTAATACAATTTTTGGCTTGCCGGCAGCCCGATAGGGTCTCCCAATGTTTATTGAATTTACTATTCCTTAATGCTGTGATCGCTCTGTTGTTGTACGAAATAGGGATGCCTACTATTGGTTCTGCTCAGATAGGTATGCTAAGCGCTGCTTTCTTCGCAAGTTCATCTGCCCTTTCATTACCTTCGATGTCCGAGTAGGTCAACCCTATTTATTGTGGCAAGCTCGTCTAGAGTTTCCCAACACTCTAATGTTAGAGCCTAACTCAACTAAATTTTGTTGCTGATAGAGCCTTCAAAGCCGATTCACTATGAATATAATCTCGTTCGATATTTGTCGTTCTGTTATGAGGTGACAAGTTGATTTTATAGCATACAGTTCAGCCAGAAATATTGAGCATTATGGTCTAAGTGGGATAGATACTTCCGCGTTTATTTGTGCGCAAGACCGGCACCAGCTGATCTGTTTATTACTGATCCATCTGTGTAAATGACTGTACCGTGTTCAGGTGGCAGGATGCCATTCGTCCACTCTTCCTTGCTCGGAATGTAAATGTTGAATTGTTTGTCAAATTTTAGAACCGGTGTGACGCAGTCCCCACACCCCAAAAAAACGTCCACAAACCCAAAAAACTCCATACAAAAACCTTTGGGACAAGGAGCCATATATAGGCGAACTTTTTTTCCCCTCGCCCCAATTCCCCTGAACCTTGTGTTCAAAGTTTTAATTTCCTGAAAAATTACGCCGCTTTTTTTAAAACAAAATTACGTTGTGTTAAAAAAATTGCGTCACAAATGCCGCACCCACCAGCGGAATAATTTTTCAACACTTTCATTTTTTACACGCAAAAATTTAAATTAATCTTAAACAGTCTACGCAATAAGAAACAAAAGTCAAATTTTTGCAGCGCAAATACTGAAAGTAAAGAAAAATTATTTCGCCGTTGGGTCCGGCATTTGTGACGCAGATTTTTTTAACACAACGTAATTTTGTTTTGAAAAAAGCGCTGTAACTTTTCAGGAAATTAAAACTATTCTATTCAAACAAACTTCTGCGTATTATCAGCGATAGCGTCACCTAAAGGGATATCATTAATTTTGGAAGCAGACTCACGGACTACGTCACACTCTACCTTTTAAGAGGTTTTTGTTGTGATTAATTTTTCTAATGTTTTTAGTATGAATGAGGTAAGAGTAATTGGTCGATAATTTCTGCTTGTGAGTAATTTGTTTTCCCTGGTTTGGCTATGAATACAACTTTAACTCAATGCCATCCCTTGGGAATGTATTTTAGTATTAAGCCCAGATACAATTGACCCCACGAAATGTACATAAAGTTCCATCGAAATATGTGCTGATCTTATTTAATGTGCTCCAGTTCCAGGACATTTAATGTATATTAAAAAACGCCCTTAAAGTTACATCTTTTCTTTAGAACGAGAAGTGCATTTAATGTACATTAAATGTGAACCCATTTATGTACATTAAATGTACAGTGAAGTGTGATACATGTATGTGCATCTAATGTACATTTAAAACACCTTGAATACACATTTAATGTACATTTTAGTGTAAATTACTAGCACATTTAATGTACATTTAATGTTATACAAGAAAAGAAAGGAAAATTTAATTTTGTTTTCCGACTTTTCCATTTCGGTTTTTCTTATTCTCCATCTACATTTTATTATGCCAAGCTCTCATTTTTTTTTATAAAAATTTCTATAATTTGCGGGGCTTGAACCCAAGACGCTCGGGATTATGAGTCGACTGCTTTACCAATTGTGCCACCGGATACTTATGTGTTGGTGTGTTGCATTTGTATAAAGTGTTAAATTCTAGAATGCACAATTTTGGTACATTAAATGTGATAGGAATAGTGTACACCTTATCACGCACATAAAATGTGCGAAAAATGTACTTGTGGTCTAGTGCAATAATTTCGAGCTTATATGGCACAAAAAATGTGCTTTTTATTTACACCGAAATATGTACCACTGCCTTTTTTGTACATTTTATGTACATATTCTCAACAACATTGGATTTTGCACATTTAATGTACATTCAGTGAGCAACCACATTAAAAAGTGTGATCTGTGTTGTCTGGGAAGCTTGCCTTGAAAAGAGTCTCGAGTATAATATTAATCTGTGGTAGTACTTTTTGTAACATAGCGGGGAGGATTTTATTCATGCCGGGGATTTAAATGGTTTGAACGATTGCACTGTAATGATTTCGTTTATCAGAGTCTGATTTGTGATTAGGTTTGTGTGTGCTAGTAGGTTTGCGGTAAACATCTGTTGTGAATAAACCGTCAACAATTTTCACCATTGTGTTTAAGAACGGAAGTCTATTTTCCGATTGTCTTTCGATTGTGAACCTTACAGAGTCTTTCTCAACTGAGTCCATTTTGTCTTCGAACATTTTCTTTATAACATCAAATTTTCTTAGCGCCTTGAGCATTGGGTAAAAAGACTAGTATACAAGTCAATTCATAGCGAGGTCTCTGTGGAAAACTCTTTAGCAACATGAAAAGTATGAATGTTACTGACAAACTGACAAACGGGACGGGTTAGCTCAGTGGTAACGTACTGGCTTTCCACCAAGAATATCCGGGTTCAATGCTGGTGAGGTCAAATTCTGTATAGGATTTTTCTTCAACGTATATTACGAATGTAACGTTCCTAAGCACACCCAAGCTTCATACATGGGTAGTTGAGATAGTTATATCGCAACGAGTCGTTCACAACGAATTATGACGTCACCCATATTCGAAACAATTGTGTACGAAACATGCAGACTCGAATTCAACTGCTACGTAAAGGTGTGTGTAAAATGTCAAAAAAAAAAGAAGACAAACTTCCATACCGGTAGGGTTGTAATTTGAATCGGTTCGATGCGCGTCTAGGTGTTGCCAGATGTATTAGCGCGCGAAAAAATCGAAATACAAATCCTTCAATTGAAGGCGTGGTTCGGAATACACGTTAAGCATGTGGTCCCTAGTGTGGCTAGTCCGCACTAGCTGGTAGTTACTCTGTGTAACACCCCGGCTGTCGAACCAGTCACTTAACAGTGCTGCTCCCGACTAAACAGTGCCATTGGGATTATTATTACTGACAAACTCTTATCCATAAAGTTGGGATATTGAGTGAAACTCGCACTTGTACCGATGTGACGAAAAAACATCTCTTTCGTGTAACTCTCAACTTCGCCCTGATATGTTTGGATCGAAAGTCGTTTTAACAAGCAGCTTTTGATATTTTTTGATAAAAATAATATTTTCCATTACTTTATAATAAATTCAAGATGATTTAGAAATATATTGAATTCTACAAGAAGTTTTTGTTATGGTTGATCTGGAATTGCTACTTTGCCAAATAATTCATTCAAGCAATCAGGTAAGTTGACAGAAATTTTTTTGCGACTAAAGTAAGAAAATATTTTGTTCAAAAAGAAAAGGCTAGAGATAAGTTAAAGCTCCACGACACTCTTCTTCACATTACATGGCCTTCGAATATTCAAATGGGATGTATCAAGTGGAATGTATCACCGGCTAATGCAAATATTTCAGAACAGGAATTCTCTACCAATTAAAATAGTATGTCGCTACTGCCTCACAGCACTAATTCAACGCTGTTAAATATATACAAATTAAAACAGTTTACGGTCAGTTAAACAATTTATCCCATAATTACAACCATTTACCTAATCGCTAAATAACGTCTTAAATTACCGATCAAATGTAACATCCTTAAATAAATCATTAATTTTCGTGGAAGGAGTTCATCAGTTCATATCTTGTTGTCGGTTCTCAATCAAATCAGAATAATCAATCAAAATCACTTTTCTATTTACCTTGCGTTGAATAACAAACCTGAAAGACTTACACAACCACCCACAACTCCAATATATTTTAGAAGTGCCCGTACCCAATTAATCGATTACTTTGGTTTGCTTCCCTTTTATTGTTGTTTCGTTATAAAGGAAACGCTATGTTTCCGGTCGTATAGCTGTATACAATAAATAAGTAAACTCATAAGAAGCGTATTTTTATGCGAGCAAGCATTTTTTCTTCGTAAAATAGCTGTCACGAATTATTATGCTTATATTTTCATCGTCTTGTACTCGAATACAAGTTAGACGACAAGCCTCTGCTTGGTTCATATATCATGCTAAAGTCATATGTAATAACTTTCATTCGCATTCATAATCTGTGGTTGTGGGGGTAAAGGAGCAGTCACAAAATCGCGATTTTACTACAATGTTGGTGTTTTAAAAGTAAATTCTTACGAAGCGACGGATGTGATAGTTTTATGTATTCAATTCTCTTGATTGTTCGACTAGTTTCCTCTAATCATTTTTGTTTCAGGTGGACCATTGGCTGCACGAGACGTTGGTGCTTCATAGAACGTCGGGCTATTTTCTATTTTCGTCTAATAATTGATTCCTGTTTTATGTATGATAACTTCAACTTAGAATTGTATAATTGTTAATAATGACGATGAGCAGAGGTGGCTACTGACTCCGACGGGTCGACTGGGTCGGCAGCTCACTTACGGTTCTGCTCGTAATTTATGTTTTTTGTCATGCTTATTTGTATTCAGTCAGGGGGCTTCGGCCATTGGTGAAATAAATAAATAAAGAATGATCACATAATATGATATTATGATATTATCATAATCATGCACGCAGCGACGAAATAATTTTTCTGCACCTTCAGTTTTTGCGCTGCAAAAATTTGACTTGTTTGTTATTGCGTAGATTATTTACGGTAAATTTAAATTTTTGCGTGTAAAAACTGAAAGTAATGAAAAATTATTCCCCTGGTGGGTCCGGCATTTGTGACGCAATTTTTGTAACACAACGTAATTTTGTTTTAAAGAAAGCGCTGTAATTTTTACAGTAAATTAATACTTTGAACACAAGATTCCATTCAAACAAACTTCTGCGTATTATCAGCGATAACATCACGTCAAGCGATATCATTAATTTTGGAAGCGGACTTTCGGACTGCGTCACACTTTACCTTTTGAGAGGTTTTTGTTGTGATATCAGTCGGTTTGGAAGTTTTCAGTTGTTGAAAAAATTTCTATTTTTTGAAAAAAAAAATTTCAGAAAAGAAAATTTTCTTAGAAAAGAAATTTCTCTGAAAAAAAAGTTTTCTCCAAAAAAAATTTTTCTTCAAAAAAAATTTTTCTCCGAAAAAAATTGTTCTCCAACACCTTCGGCTACCATCGGAACACTAAGAATCACCTTCGGCTACCTTTATAACTATAACTATAACTTTCCTGAAGAAACCAACTGTCTATGTATTCTTATACAGAATTTAGCAAAAAATCCAAGATGGCGTCACTTTGACAGTTGGCAGTCATTTTCTAATGATACCAAAAAATTCTCCTGATGAAACTCTATAACTTTCTAGAAGAAACCATCTCTCTCAGTAGTGTCACTCCGGAGCACATTATGCTCATTATCGTCATGGAAGATAGCTCATTTGCAGTGACTAAAACTAGTAATGTATTCGTGGATCATAAGTAGTTTCATCTGCTGTAAATGAGCTAGCTTCCATGAGGATAATGAGCACTCAGACTAGGTGGAAATGTCGATATTTCTAGTGGAATTTTAACTTAATCGATTTTGTACCTCTATCTCCTCGAAGATGCGTCGGACATTGCTGATATTGATATCATTTGAAAGGTATTAGAAACGATACCTTATCCGTTTCTGTCCGGCATTTGGTTCCAGGGATATTGGCAAAAACGTGTTTTCATTTAAGACCTCCTACCTCTCGCTAGAGACCTCGTTGGAAAGCCTTTGATGCCCTCTTTCGATTGACATGAAACATGGACTGATTTATTTTCATTATAGGCCTCAGGACATTTTTCCAATTTTCGTAAAAAATTTTCAACTTTGATCATGACCGAGACCTCCAAGTTTTAATCACTTCAGAAGTTTTGTTCGTGATTCTGATAGCCCCATGTATAAGCTATTCAACAAAACTTAAATCACAAATATCGCATCACCCAACCGATTTATTCTGTTAGTGCCGATTTTTCCGCATTTTGGACCACTTTGCATCGCATCGGTTACATCCACTTTTCGAATTGACTCCCATATTGAACAAATGACGTTGTTTCCATTTTCATTTTGTTTTGAGCACAAATGTCCAAACTGCAGCTAACTTCATCGTGAATAGCAATGACGTAAAGTAGCTGCAAATGATGAGTTGTTTAACGAGAAGCTGGCGTCGAATCGTAAAGGGAATTCTGACATTCGAACAATTTTATCCCGAGTCTAAAGGATTAACACTTCAAATTAGCAATTGTGTTGAAAAACTGCCTTTGAAATAAAATTTCCAACGATATTATTTCTTCCGTTGGCCACCGACCAAGCTACGAAGTCGCGTCAATTCACAAGAAATTTAGTGAGGTAACCCATCCGGTAGATGGAGCCTAAACATTTAAATAGATAACGTGTTTCATAAGAACGCGAAAAGGTTGGCACAATCTCAATGTTCATCTAAAAGACGATAGGAGACTATGGTCGAAAAGTCATAGATTTGAAAATATATGGGGCGAAGCCCACCACCCCTTTAGCTACATTATTGCTTGAACTTGGTGTGGAGTTGATGTGACCGTTTTTTAGACTTAGTCTATTTTTCAGGTTGAGGTAACTCGGGTCAGGTTGGTGCGCGTACGCCGAAGGAAAGCACACGAAGCTCTTCTTCCCGGCGCCTGACGAGAAGTGGGCCAGGGAGCTTCTCAGAATGGACCGTAGTGGCATTAGGAGAGTAGTAAGAGTCATTACGGGTCACTGTGGGCTGAACAAACACTTAGCCAAAATGACCATTTTGGCTGATCCAAGATGTGACTGCGGCTTGGACGAGGAAACGGGCATCCACGTAGTATGTGGATGCCCGAAGTTCCGCCTGCTAAGGAGCATGACATTAAGTGGTTATGTGATTCGATCCTCCGATATCTTAGACCTAGGAGCTATCGCTCTAGATAGGTTCTTGGTGAAAACCGGAAGGTTTTACAGGATTTACATGATAAACGGGAAGAAAGCAAAGGATCAATAGTTCTGTGTTTTAGGAGCCAGAAATGGGTCATCCCACCCTCATAAATCTAAAAAAACTCGAGTCAGGTTCGTTCGAGATACATTCTGTTCCCTCGTACCTTACTTGGCACCACTGCCAACTGAACGTTGCAACCAATTCATTGATTTCGCTTAACAGCGTTCAAACACTGTTTCCAAATGCATGCAACAATGTATTTACCTTTAAAAAATAATGTTAAGTTGACTGACCAAACAAAATTATAAAAAGTATACGTGTCGTCGGTGTGTATAATAATCTCTACTTTGTTACTTTTACGAGTAGAATATAATTTTGAATAAATGAAATTTATGTACGGTATACGCTTATCTAGTATTAAAAGAAGAAGACAGTTTGTTTGGTTTTTAAAGATTTCTATCACAATGTGGACACTAGGTAGAATTTGAAAGAAAAATTACACGCTATTATCTCTGAATTGAACAATTTTTCTCACTGAAATTATAGCAAATAAATTATTGTTTAATGCAAGATAATTCCAGTTAATGTATGACATTATAATGAGTAGATGGGGTAGAGGATATGGATGGCGTATTATACACAGTAGAGAGCAAGGCAATGCCTCACATTCTTGTTTGTATGATTTCTTTTGTGATTGCACAGCAGGCAGGAATTTTTATGCACATAATGATAGCATAATAATACGATCAGTTCAAACGAAAATGTCATTCTGTTCTGTAAGTGGAATTCTGCTTGGAAAATTTTTTATGGCTCAATGTCAGACGATTATGTCAAACCTCAATAAAACCTCATAATTAATAGGCCATGTTGTGCCTACCAAATCTTTGCTAACTGGAAAAGTTTCGATTGTAAGCAACAATAACACACAAATCTTAAAACATGAATAACTATACGCCCCTCATCTTTCCATTTTAGGGGGTGTTTTAGGCATTAAATTGTTTCCGGGTTACCGCATAATTTTTATATTAGACTTGGTGACGTAAAAAGAGGGAGTGATAAAGTTCACAACTTAGTTTTATACGATTACTTTTTCGGAACACAAAGACACAATTTTGTTTTGATTCAAGAAAACTGTGAGAATCAATGTGAAAAAGCACGTTTCGCTGAACTGCGGTATTTCATATTTCATGGTTATGGGATGAACATATGCTACTAACGAGCCTCTCTGTCAAAATTTATTTTCAAATAAACTCAGAAGTCTATTTATAGCCAATTTAAACAATACGAAAATTCCCAACTTTTATGAAACTTATCGAATTAAATCTTGAATATTTTAATGGTCTTATTTTGAGGATATAATGTAATCTAATTCACTAAATCACAAAATTTAATGGAATTTATGTCTGAACGAAAACGACTGAATTCTTAGAGGTAAATTATTATTCTCATCTCATACGCAGACAGTCTGAGGAGAACAATTCTTAATATATTTGTTATATCGTTATAGCGTGTATAGTGTGACAACGGCTTCTGTCAACTCCAAGTCCTTCCTGGACAAACACGTTGGCAAAAATACAGTAGAGAGATGATATTGATTTGATGATTTCGATGATGATTTCGTTCCCGACCTAGGATCCGCGATAGTTGGCGCAAGCAAGGCAGAGCTAAAGGCTTTACGCTTAGTACGCTCGCGCTCCCTCGTCCATGGGGGTCGTGCGGTTAAAGCATTGCTAGGTGCGCATGTTAAGCTGCAATATATCTGCGTTGGTATGGAGTTTAAAGTCGGAAATCAGGAGCAGGTATTTTAATTGCGAAAAAATTATTGTAATTTTCAATAAATAAATTTTCTATCTTTACACTTTTTCCCTTCGTCTTCAGCTGGTCGCTTGTTCTGTATGAGTAAATTTAAACGACCAGCTGAAAGAAAATCATGAAAATGTAACGATTATTTTTTCTACTTGATTCATATGAATTATAACTAAATTCGCTATGCTTTGATAGCCACGTCAATCTACGCGTTCTTTAGATTGCTTACATGTGATGAATTTCGTCATGAAATGTTGTTGACTTAAGCTGATGCCGCACTAAAAGCGTGAATGGACTTAAAATAGTAAGTGTGAAGATGTTGAATTACATCTTTCAATTGACGTGAATTTTGTTGTGGGAATATCTTAGGTTCCCGTTTACCGAACCGCTAGTGGAAAAAATTGCTTTTTCTCTGTTTTCATAAATCTACAGTGACCGAATCCTTAGCTTGTGCAACTTTTCATTTTACCAGCTGGTCTACAAATACATTGAAAATGAGCAACGTCATAAGTATAATAAATATTTTCTTAACAAGAAAACGGCGTTAACGTCATCTACGTTCGATTCTTTCCATGAACTCAACTAGCGGGGCTTTTCAAAACGAATAAATACATTTTGCTCGGGTTAGTGTAAGACTTTACATCTTTTCTTCAACAGCAAAATTATTCCTTTTGCAAAAAGAAAAGGGTTTTGCGCTGCAAATTTTACGTACAAAATAAATGATTCGTGTTATGTTTCATAACAAATGTTATTCATTTATTCAAAATTGTATTAACGACAGCAATTGACGGTAGATGACACTGCTCATTTTCAATGCATTTGTAGACCAGCTGGTAAAATAATAAATTGCACAATCTAAGGATTCGGTCCCTGTAGTACTGTTGAAATTATTGTTACATAAGTTCATAAGATAACAATTATCAACACACTCCTAGGCGGCAGCCAATTCTTGTTACTATTCAATAATTTATCGCCAGAAAGTTTGGCCTCCGGGGGCTTAAAGTATCCTACCGCCCAGATATTAACTCGACTAAATCAACCGCGTCTTAAGTAGCCCAATTAAAGTAGAAAATGCGGTGATGGAAACAACTCACCGAAGAATTGAAAGAATAAAATCAAACCTTAACTTGAATTCGTATACAATGAAATGGTATAAGAATATAATTTGTAAAGAATTTTTCTCCTGGTGTACGAAGAGTATATTACCAACGAACGCTGTTGATGATATGGTGCATCGACATCGACACACAAATTAGTGTATAAGATGCATTTTAATAATATTATGCAGTCGCTGCTAACATACAAACTTTTCGTGCATAATGTAAATGGTCTTTTCAGCGAAATATACCTCAAACGGATTATTTGTGAAAACAAATCTGAGAACGAAAGTTAATACACAAAGAATGCGCCTAATTTTTTCGGTATAAGCAGAAAGGCCTTTGAGGAAAATGTCTATACTAAATTAAAAATTATACGATATAGCTGCGATTATGTTTTATGTTTTCTCTTTTTTTACTAATTTAAGAGTCACCAACCACTCAATGGAATGAAAACGAAAGAAGACGAAAAAGGTGTGTCTAGTCAGTTGCTTTAAGAAATTATAATTTATGATCGAGAACCTATGGTAATGCAATTTTCGAATTGAATCGAAACTAATAGCTTGTAGAATGTAAGAAGAGATTTGAACACAACAGTAAAGAAGTAACTTGATGATGCAGTAGTGAAAATGGGTGCCAATTACTATGACTATCCCATATTGTCTACACCAATTTTCACGTGTCATTTCCATTTCCATTATTTTTAATTTTAAAAACTGTTTTTAAGATTCGGCCGCATCGACTAAATTGTGTTCCATGGTTGCGAAAGTGAACGTTAGAATGAATTTCATTTGAAGTGTCACCCGGTTTAGTGTTTGAAGAAATAATGGTTGTTTATGCGTATTATAAAATGACTTAGAACGTTATTTTGATTAATAAAATCATGTCACGTTCACATGACAAAAACGTATCCGGGAATAGAGACACTCAATTGCCACTGTGAATCGCACAGTATGGAGGGGTAAGTTACATGTCTTACCAAAGTTCATGTCATTACGTCAAACTGCCCAATAAGTTAATTTCGGAGAGTACAGTGCGTACTTAGCGATGGAGAGCAACGTGAAAATTACAAGGATTTTACTTATTAGTGTAGGGCAAATTTACGACTATTGGATTTGAGAGAATTCAGTTCCGATACATAAGACGTATTAATGGTTTGTTCAATATATCTGTCACCCTTTGACCTACAGCAATTTAATAAGTGACTTGGAAAAGTATATATTTAGGAAACTCCATGATTTCGCAAATGTTTAAGTTATCCCCAACAAACACCAAAACATCGTTCACCTCATAAGTCTCTTTATGCTACTACGCCGAAAATTCAAAATTGTGTTTAAATACACAAAACTTGCCAACGAGTAACCTGTTATACTTTCCAAGTTGACACCAGATGTTAACTGCCTCTTTTACATCTTTTACATCTGGATCTTAGAAATCCATAGAGTCTTCTACTGCTAAGGCCTGACCTGATCCTGAACCATAAAAAAAACCTGACTTTTTCAAGTAAGGTTCAGATCCAAGCTGAATGTAACCTGAAATTTGATGTCATCTCAGGTTCAGCTTAGGTTAGATTCAGGTTGACCTGAGTTTTTTCATACAAATTGTCAGGTCAACCCGAACCTGACCTGAACTGAACCTGAGATTACACCAAATTTCAGGTTTGATTCAGGTTCATGTTTAACTAAGGTCGAACGTGAAATTGATGAATCACGTTCAGGTCAACTTAGGGACCTGATCCGAGCCTTATTCTACTCACGGTTGCCACAAATCCATTTTTGGTATCAAGCTATTTTCTGTACAGGGCAAAAAACTTCTACAACTTAAAGTATTGAGTCTTAAGGTTCTTGTTACTACCTCCGTTCTGATATATTCGAATCTGTGATTTACGGTGTTCGTAAAGGCAAACCTTTTTTTTACACCAAACGTCAACAAAAGGTTGAGATCAAGTTATCTAGCTGTATCTGTAAATCAGCCTACCATCTGAGGTACTTAGCCGCCTACTTTTTTCCTGAGTTTACAATGGAAAAAAATGGTTACAGAAAATACAATAGAAACCTTGAGAAAAAAAGCGAAGATCGACAGACTCTCTAAAATTCATTGCTACTCGTAGAAGTTCCGCCCAAGTTCTTCAATTAAATAAATGGAAGATTGAGGAGGTATTTTTCACCGAATAGCAGATAGCATTTTTTGTCGCAGTGCAGGCCTTACTGAGTTAAATATTTAGATTATGTGCCCGCCTACTGACAAGTGTTCCTTACTCATAAGAGGACTCACTACGTTTGTTTACGCGCTTGCTCCTACAAGGAAAAATAGTGTTCCGTGATTTATCTCACTTGATTTAACATTTTACGCTAACAAGTTCCTTTGGTTTCACTAATCGATTGAGGTACTTCATACAAATAATTTGAAGTGTAAGTGACTTGTTAGATGTGCAATTCACAAACACAAAGTTTTATACAATTGGCATTTTGGCTTCCTATTTTGGCAAAAAATTTCGAACGCATTCGGAAGGAATTTCAACAATTCGAAAAACAGAGACATAATCTCTTTGTATTTTAAGCAACGAGTTTTTGAAAAAAATTAAAATTAAACAAAAGAGACGAACCTATCACATAAAAGTGAATAAGTCGAAAAATTGCATCATTCCTGGCTCCAGTCAAATTTCAAATACAATACATACCCTATCGCCCATAAGTGCTTATAATTTGGAAAAAATCCATAAAAACTTAAAAAGATCTCTGCAAAATAATGTGTTTCTCTTCTTGTCCTTCATTTGTTTAAAAGGGTAAAGAAATTTTTCAGGCAGCAATTCTCGCGCAGGGTTGAATTTTTGTATTTTCACCCTTGTAATCCAAATAAATATTTTTCGAATGTGCGTAATGGATCTGACTGATTTTCTTTCTCACAAACCCTTACAATCCCAAGTATTTCCCGGCAATCCCCCCGAATAAGTTTCATACTCATAAAGTTTGAAGGCAACAATCAGTGCATGCAAGACCTCAACCCATTGTCTGCTAACTTCAATTCTTCAACGAATTTAAATTTATTTCAAATGTGTAAGGACATAGACAGAACCCGTCTGTAGTTTTTACGAATTCAATATTTATTTGTTAGACTGTCATCCTGTCGGAGTGGTTTTGCCGTCGTTAAATTGCACTACGGACGGGAGGAAATTTCTCAAAACCTTAACGATGAAATATTTATTTTTATACAAATATTTGTACACGACTATTGCAGGAAACTAATGTAACATGCACTTTACCAAAACCACTAAAACCGAAATAAAGTTATATTTGAAAACAGATCGTCGCTTATGCAGCGCATTGATGTCTTTCGTTTACATTGCATCTCTAAATATTTACGTTTGACCTGATACGCAGCATGTGTGTAAATATTAGAATTATAAGATGAATTTTCATGGTTTCACATCAACAGATAAAGTTAAAAAAAAACGTGTTCTCGTTCACTATTCTCAATTTGTTGTTGTTTTTTTTTTTTAAATTAAACTTTATTTCACTCTAAACGATAAATTCGGTAAAAAATTTTCTGTACAAACCTGTAACAATTGCAATTACTGAACACAAACAAATTAATAGAATCTTCATTTTAAAAATGTCGCTTTATTTTCCTTCTTTTATATATCGAAATTCAATTAACTTCAATCACTGTCTTAATGCACCGCGAATTGTAATTTTCTTTTTTCTTATTCTTTTTTTTCACGTGTTTATTCCGCAAGGTGTACGTGTATGGTGTTTCAAAGTCAAGTTCACCAAACGAAATGCCTCTATTTCATTTAGAATTATAGCTTAAAAGGAAATCACCCCACTACTCTTGATTGTTTCAAATGCGTGCTATGCTCAAGAAGTGTTCTGTTCTTTATAGTTTTTTTTGAATATTGGCTTTGTGACTTAGGCATGGTATGTTCTTGTATAAGAAAAAAGAAACGAGAAAGAAAAATGCCGCGAAAACGATGAATATCTTCTTTATGTGAAAGAAGAAAAACGAACCACTCACTGGACGAAGAAGATTCTTTTTCCACAATAAGGTACTCGCGATCTGCTTTAGGTTTATAGTTTTAACATCCGATTAATGGATGCTTTGTTGCTGTGTATACAACATAAGAATAATTTTCTTGCTTCATTGAACTTTGCAGGCGATGTTTATAACTAAAGCGCGATGTCTGAAAGTAATTACCTATTTATATATGTACACCGTTTAATTACAATTCTAAATTATTTTAAGAAGAATAACAAGCGGCAATATATATTCTTTAGTGGACAAATAAATCTTCATTTGAAATCAGCAGAAAAATGGGTGCTCTACAATTAAAAAAAACACAATATTCGTAGACGAAGTAAAATTCTGCAGCTTTTCGTCTATTTTTGCAAGATCGTGTGTGGTTCTCCGATCAATAACATAAAGTTGAACATGAGCAGATATACAATGAACTAAACTTTAAAATAGGAACAAAACACAATACGAGTTGTTTTTACATCGAGTGGAAACTTTAAACCGAAAGTGTTCAAAGGAGTAAAGTAATTTTGCATTATAGCGAAAGTTAAGGGCATTTGCACTGCCATAAAGGAACAGAACCTTCTGATGGCATGTAGAATAAGTTTTTCAAATGTCAGTCGACTTTAATGTCACACTTTTCTGAAAGGGATAAATTGAAAATCACGTCCGTTTAACCCCACGGTAACAACCTCTCACTTAATATTTCTTCCAACCTCCACCTAATCACTTTTCTGTCCCCTCCTCTCTACATACAAAAAAAAATCGAAAAAATGTCAACAAAAATAATAAAAAACAAATGCAAATACCCGTACGTAAAGCCTTCACGTGTGGAAAGCCTTCACATGCGAAAAGCATCGATGTACCAAACTCTTACTATTATCATAAATATAATGCGCATCAGAATGCATAGCCAAGTTCTTTTAGAACTATCAGAATTAAAACGGCTCTCAGAAATTACCCAAAGTAATGTGAAAAGCCCTCCCGAAGTACATTTTATGAACTCTGACACCAATCACGCGTTGTCTAATGTTCTTATCTCACTGAGTTCTAGAAGTGGCTGAATCTCAGGATTGGGACATTTTTTGGGAAAATCCTGACAACACGTTTTCGCTGAAATTTAATTCTCAACAAGTTTGCCTATTGGAAGCAACTTTCCATCTGTCATAGTTCTTGAGATTTGACTCATCCCTACGAATTCTAGAAATGGCTAAATCTCAGGATTGGGAGGTTTCTGGGGAAAACGGAGCAACTTTCTATCTGTCATAGTTCTTGACATATGAATCATCCCTTCCAATTTTAGAAGTGGCTAGACCTGTACTAGACCCGTACGAAGAAGTCTTATACGTTTGCCACGACGTTCGTAACCACCCCAATTTCGACCTGGGAATAAGGGGGGAGATATTGATAATGTTCCTTAGATGACGAATCAGCAATAAAAAAATATGTCCGTCCGACTGTCACCGCGATAACATGAGTAAAACTTGTCACCGCAGTGCTTCCCTAGGGCGTGTTGGTGTCAAACTTTGTTTCGTGGATTTGTTGCTTTTGTGAATAAAATAGCATATGCATCTGCGGAAAAATTTATTTATCTACTAGGGGATTACATCCCTCACCTTCGACTAGAGATGCAAACCTCCCCTCGAAGATAAAAAATTTTCCGCGCAGGTGCATAATCCACTAGGGATTGAATCTGGGCACTGTCGGCCCAAGGCGCCAAGGCTCGCCCATTGGTATTTTGTCTTTTGTACAAAACTCGAGTAAATCATTTAAGATTTTCATAAATTTTTTTGTTTGAAAGATCTGGGCATGCCTGACAATTTATGGAAGCAACTTTTTTGATTTCGACTCAGCCAGGGCCCTAAAACTGACTCTCTACTAGGGTCCAACGTGTTTTTTCTACATAAATCGGGTAAATCTTATCCGATTTTCAAAATCTCTTTTTTCTCTGGTTGAGGTAAAGCGTGTAGGATCAGCGAAGCGAGGAAGTCCGTGGATGAACGGCCATTTGTTATCCGTTGTTAGGGACAACATTGACCTTTACAAGAAGACGAAGAGACCAGAGACGTTGATAGGTGGCAGAGGTACTATGCTGCTAGGTACTATGAAGAAATGTTTGAAAACGCGACTGACCCTAAGAAAATTTGGCGAAGGATCAACGAAGTTCTTGGGTGCTCCAGGAAATCCTGTACTATTGAAGAGATTACCCACGAGGGACAGACGTACCATGATTGTGAACATAAGGCGTCAGCGTTAAATTCATACTTCACTCAAATTGGGGAAAAAATAGCAGATAAATTCAAAACTAGTGACATTAACAAGTATGGAAATATATTAGGTCTTCTTTGAACACAATATTTCTTAAGCCGGTGGATGAGGGTGAAGTTTTTCAGTTGATAGAACAGCTAGACGCCAACAAGAGCCCAGGGGTTGATGGAATCACAGTTCGTACGCTGAAAGAAAGAAGAAAGAAAGAAAAACTTGTCTATATTCAAATCAAAATCCCTGATTGTCTCAAGGTTGCTCTGGTAGTTCCGGTTTACAAGGAAGGTGTCAAGAATGACCCATCCAATTACCGCCCGATCTCGATGCTCCTCGTACTGAATAAGATTTTTGAGCTGTTAATTTACAGAAGAGTGTTGTCGTTCCTCAACAGGAATGGCTTCTTTTATAACAAGCAGTATGGATTTCGGGAGGGATCGGGTACGCACACTGCAGTATACGAAGTTCTGAATCGGATCTACTTGAATTTAGACGACGGCCTAACTGTCAGTGCTTTATTTTTAGACCTTAGGAAGGCCTTTGATTGCGTGGATCACGAGATACTTATGCAGAAACTTCACCATGCTGGGGTAAGGGGCTCTCCACTGGAATTGCTTAAAGACTACTTAACCAATCGTAGACAATGTGTGGTTGTAGGACAGTCGAGGAGAGGCTCTGCGGACGGTTGAAATTGGAATACCTCAGGGAAGTGTGCTCGGCCCATTGATGTTTCTAGTCTACATTAATGATATCTGCCAACTTCCGATGATGGGGAATGCCACACTCTTTGCTGACGACACGGGACTTTTTTACTCGGCCAAGTCCATAAGCGGTAACGTGGCTGACATCAACGCGGACTTCTTGATAGTTAGGGATTTTCTGGATAACAATAAGCTCTCCCTGAATATTAAAAATACTAAAGTGATGCACTTTAGGGATCGGGAGGAACGGAAAACCTATGATGTCATGTTGGATGGAGTGGATATTGACCGGGTAGGTGAATAAAAATATTTGGGTCTGTTGCTTGATGATAGGCTATCGTGTAGAGCTCAGGTTGCCAAGATTTGCAGGAAGTTGCAGGAAGTTGCTGAAATGGGTTCTTCCGAAGTCGGTTTTACTGAAGATATATTTCTCGCTGGCACACTCGTGTCTTACATACTCACCAGCTGCATGGGGAGCAGCATCAAAGGGTGCTCTACGGCATGCCGCGGCAACTGCAAGTAGTGTAGAAGAGGTGCCTCAAGAATGCGAATAAGCTTCCAAAGCGGTGCCCAACGGAGGAGCTTTTCCGAGTCCATTGTCCTAGAATTCTTAATGTGCACAGCATTGTCAGGTAAAGCGCGTGTACGTTTGTGCATGAGGCGCTGAGCGGGCAGTCATACAGCTCCACTGAGTTTAAAAAAATTTGTCCACAGATATGAGACGCGAGGTAAGAAATTGATTGTGCCGGCCTTCGTTAGGACAAAGACTGGGTCTAAAGCGATCTCAGCTCGTGGATGTGCTTTGTACAACTTATTGCCTAAGTCAAATCAAATCCTGATAGATAATCAAAAAGTTTGTTACAAGATTGAATTTGGGCAAAATCAGTCGAAAACTTTCGAAGCTACGGGCGAAAAAGTTGTCAAAAATGTGGATTTTTGAAGTTTCGTGGAACTTTTCGTCTTGTATCTCTGCGAAATTAGAACGAAAATTGTTTTTCAAGGTTTTGAAGGAAACATGTGGACATCAGAAATTCACGAAAATTATGTTCAGTGCTTACTGTCCTTAGTTTGGGTCAAACTCACGCTACGCGACCCTTTACGACATTTGGTGATTTTTCGTGAATATTCCTTTAATGATAAGGGTTTTTTTCAATGTTGTAGAGAAAACCGGGCGAACTTTTTTGTCGATGGAAGTATTTGTCAGAGGCCTCTCCTAGGTGCTCTAGATCCTTTATAAATTCTGACATTATTTTGAGGGCTCAGATATGTTTTTATCGCCGTTTCATCGTACGAGTTTTTCAATATTGCCCTTTCGGTAATTTCCAGTCCAATTTAATGTGGACGTAATTGCATATACGTAAGAGTCAAGGCAATATTTGCTTACATACGTTCGAGTCTTTCTGTAACATCTATTCTGTTTGTCACATCTATTCTGATGCGTACGGATCCCTTGCATATGTTTTTACTGTACATGTTGTACATCGTGTTGAACTTTTAGTGTTAACTGAAAAGAGTAAAGGCCACTTGACTGCTAAGTTAGGCAAGATGCAATTTATAATTCAGGAGGATTCCAAAGTATTCGGGAAACGAAATTTGAATGTTATCTCAATGGTCATTAACCCTAAGACGCCAGCCCAACAAAACAAGAAACTGTACATTAAAATAGAGACTAAAGGCTTACACTAGAAATAATTTCAACCGAAAATACATTTTTTATTTTATAGAAACATATCTCTTTTCTGATAGACCTGGTAATTTAACTGTCCATCAGCGCTGTTTATTTACAGAATTTTAATTAAAAACTCTTGCCTGCAGGCGCTTTTTTGCGAACGTTAAGAAACTCGTACAAAGCGTTTATTCTTTTAGCTTACAATATATGAAAATGTCTTTGGAAAATGTGCGAACTTGAGAGAATGAAAGAGTGTACTGTCACTTAAGCCAGAGACCACTCCCCTCTCTTACACGAAAAATTTAAGAACAGCCACTTAGGGCTTTGCTAACGGACACTCATTACACAACACAAGTTATTGGTTATTAAAAACGATTTTCCTGAAAGTGATTTCAGTGTAACGAAGCCAGCAGCATCTTTGGAACTATTCTACCATCATGAGTAATTTGAGCTTTTTGGTTAACGTTTTGTTACATTCATCATCTTTTAATTTTACTACTTTAGTGATTTCAAACGTTTCGCATGTTTGCGAAAATTTACAAATAAAATCTGTTCTGTAAACAATGAAAGCATTTTTTTTATTAAAAATAGTTGTTCTATCCGTGATAAAACTCGCACGGAGGCCTCTGTGTGGGCCCATTGTGCTCACTATGTTATGTGCTCTACACGTTTATTGTTTTGTCAAATCTACCTGAGCTGATAATGTAGCTCAGTATGTGTTGTGGATGTAGAGATTTGATTAGGCTGTACCTAATTGTGTAACTACCCAGGTGCTTTCTTCTTGCGTTAATGAAAGCAGGACAGTAACATAAGAAATGCTCAGCTGTGTCCATGTGGTCTCCACATAGATCACAGCTTGGATCCGTGCGTTTGCCAATGGTTGTGAGGTATTTGTTGAAATTAAAGTGTCCCGTCAGTACTCCGATGATGGTTTTGAGTCTCGTTCTGCTAACCTTAATCAAGTACTTGGAGTAATTCTTGTTAATTGTGATGCAACTTTTAGCTTGGCGGCAGCCTGTTATGTTGTTCCAGTAAAGTACAAACTCACGTATTGTTTCCGATCGTATTTTCGTTCTTAAGTAATCATGGGGAATACCATTATCCGGCTCTGGGCCTATCCATCCGGTCTGTGCCCCGATCTTTGCTAGTTCATCGGCTCTTTCGTTACCCTCTATACCTGAGTGTCCAGGAACCCATATGAGGTTTACGTGGTTTGATAGAGCGAGTTTGTTCAGCGCTTCCCAGCATTCTAATACTAATGCCGACTTAAAAGTTTGTGCTGATAGTGACTTTATGACTCCTTGGCTGTCCGCGCAGATGGAGATGGTTTCACCTCTTGAGTGCAAGTCTCTAGCAATGAAACATCCTTCTAGTATTGCTCTGACCTCGGTTAGGAAGATAGATGAACAGTTGCCCAAAGATATGGAGTTTTCAATGTTAAGTTCTGCCTGCCCCAGCGGATTCTCCTAACAGTGATCCGTCTGGATATGGTGTTATTCCATGCTCCGGTAGTGGAAGACCCTTAACCCAGTGCTCTTTGTGAGGGATGCTCACCTTAAATTGCCTGCCAAACCTGTGTGAAAGCTTATCAAATAAAGGAATAAAACTAAAAGATGATGAATGGAAGATTAAATAATAGAAGTTAACCTTAGAGACTGATCGATTATTGGCGGTCTATTTAGATTTATCAGCTTGCAGACATATGAAGTGTGCACCCGTTTCCTCTTCAAAAACGAAAGATCATCCAGGAGTCAAGACATAATGTCCTGTTATCATCCCCACTACTCATTAGGGTGGTCCAAAAATGTATGGGATAATTAACTTGTCGAAAAGTTCGGGGCCCCACCCCTAAAAAGTTTCTAAATGTGTCCCTGATAAAAAGTGTATATGGAGCCATCTGAATCCAAAGCCGTCCTGAGGGTTCCCCGAAACAAAATAGTCAAAAAAGCGTGGAAACCGTGTAAAACGTGGGTTTTAGGAAAAGTGCATGAAACTTGTCAAAGATGAGGAGCGGTGTTAGGGCAACTTTGGTTTTTTCCGTTCAAAATAGTCCCGAGAAAATACTTTTTCATGTGGTGGGCGCATCCGAAGTGTTTCGATGTCAAGAGAGTCCGTCAAGTGGCTTTCTTAGTTCACAACTTCTTTGCTCTAGGCCTCGGTGAGTTTCACATTTTTTGGAAAACGGTCTGCTATGAAATTTTGAGTCTAGATAGGACTTCAAAATAACGCCTAAACAGTTTGTCTTGGAAGCATAAAATTCATTAATTCTGAACAAAAATTTATTTTTCGAGAACCTCCGTGAAATTTCATGAACTTCCATGAGCCTGTCTAAGTGGCCGTCCGTGTGTTTCGTCATTATTTGGCTATTTTAGGAAGGACTGAGACTATAAGAGTAGAAAAATGCCAAAAGTCACTTTGAATGACAGGTAAATGCTTGCTGGTGATGCCTAACACGTAGGCATGTCACTCTACTCGAACTTCATATGAATTTTCACAGATGTACGCAAAATTTCAATAAAAGTATTTTTGTAACAATTTTTTGTGTCTACCGCACAATAATAGGCAAAAATCAAGAAATAATTAAAACTCGTTCAAAATTTTAATAATCTCCGTAGGAGTTCGAGTAGAGTGACATACCTACGTGTTAGGCATCACCAGCAAGCATTTACCTGTCATTCAAAGTGACTTTCGGCATTTTTCTACTCTTATAGTCTCAGTCCTTCCTCAAAAAGCCAAATAATGACGAAACACATGGACGGCCACTTAGGCAGGCTCATGGAAGTTCATGAAATTTCACGGAGGTTCTCGAAAAATAAATTTTTGTTCAGACTTAATGAATTTTATGCTTCCAAGACAAACTGTTTAGGCGTTATTTTGAAGTCCTATCTAGACTCAAAATTTCATAGAAGACCGTTTTCCAAAAACTGTGAAACTCACCGAGGCCTAGAGCAAAGAAGTTGTGAACTAAGAAAGCCACTTGACGGACTCTCTTGACATAGAAACACTTCGGATGCGCCCACCACATGAAAAAGTATTTTCTCGGGACTTTTTTGAACGGAATAAACCAAAGTTGCCCTAACACCGCTCCTCATCTTTGACAAGTTTCATGCACTTTTCCTAAAACCCACGTTTTACACGGTTTCCACGCTTTTTTGACTATTTTGCTTCGGGGAACCCTCAGGACGGCTTTGGATTCAAATGGCTCCATATACACTTTTTATCAGGGACACATTTAGAAACTTTTTAGGGGTGGGG
>CM055403.1:73069478-73080481 GCA_029228625.1 Pseudolycoriella hygida
AGAAATATTAGCGAATTATCGCTAGCATTTCGATGTGATTGCATATTGGATCTTTGCATGAAGCGTTAGATGCAATCATCATTGAAGACTAGCAAAGTGGATAAGAAAAAAATGTCTTTGTCATCATTGCACTGTACACTTGATCTTGTAAGGAAATTCGGAGAATAATGCGGAGTTGGTAAAAAAACCAGTTAAATCAAGCATTTCCCGCACCTCCCAGTCGTGGCAAAATAGATATGAACTTTTTACTTCTGCGCAGGTTTTTGCGGGACCGTAAAACATTTTTCGTTCGTCATATGAAGAGCATCTTTGTTGGAGTCGTAGAAAGAAAATTCGGAGGAAAGGGGTCAGACAGAAGAGCACGAGGTGTGATACTGAGTAAAGAGCGAGTGTGACATCGGGAGAAGAACAGGATGGAGGACAGCGGATGAATGAGATCATCTGAAGATCTGCTATATTTAATAACGGATCAGTGTCATTCATCAAAAACAGTGTTTAATAGCGGTTAATGGATTTGCCCCTTCGAAATCCGATGCGGTGAATTGTGAGGAGTGGACGCTCCTAAGAGGGATAAAGTATGAGGTTTTGAAGAGGGTTTAGGAAGGATATTGGAAGGGGTAAGGTGAAGGGCTGGGAGTGATATCAGGACGACGATTGCGATTGTGGTAAAGGTACGGGTGTGCGTGCCTTATATTTTTAATTTTAAATAAAAACATAACCAAACGTATCAGAATAAATGTAGCAAAAAGACTCGAACGTATCTAAATATAGAAATGAGCAAACAATATAAAGTTTTATGTTCTTTCATAACTATAAGAATTTCAAAGATCCACAGAAACTCAAGGTGTGTCTGAGACCATTTATTTTGATGGCCGAAAGGTCTTCCCTGCACCATATCACAAAAAGGACCAACGGGACTAACGTAGTTTCTCCAAGAAATCCTGAAACTATTTTCTTTAAATTGTAATTCTCACGAACTATGCCTTTAGAAGTAGATTTCTGCCATAGATATGGGTCATCCCTCCCAAATCTAGAAGCTGCTTTATCATGGGATTTGGTCATTTTTCCCTAAGACCCTGAGACACGCGTTCTCTAAAATTTTATTCTCTACAACTTTGAATTAGGAAACAACTTTCCAATTTTTGTAGTTCTAGAGATATGAGTCATCCCGTTCAATTCTGGAAGTGGTCATATTCAAGGATTGGGCCAAGAAACTGAATTTTGCTAAACTGGAATAATGGGAGACATGTATCTTTCAGAGGAAAAAGATGATCGGGTGAGCCGTTTAGAAAAAAAAGTGGAAACGGACAGACCATCGAGATTCGTCATCTCTAACTCCCACCTCGATCGGCCCCCTGTTACAACAAAATTGTTTGTACTAAACGTTTAGGACCTTTGTACTTCGTACGAGTCCAGACATCATATCGATTGGACTGGATTATAGAGCCAGTACAGCCACACGTATAAATTAATCAAATAGCATAGCGGATTAAATCCCAGTTAGCAATCTTAAAACTAAGGTGGTTACCAGTTTTAAGACATTAGTCATTAGAAGCTTCTTTGAGAAAATGAAGACTCTTTCAAGACCCCACGTCGATTAACTCATAATGTTGAGAAAATCGAAATGAAGCTATAGAACTGACCATTTATTGTAATAATTTATTTACTCTTCATTTGGATTATAATAAAGAATACGTTTCCCTGCGTCTTCTGCAATGTATCAATGCATTCAACTCGAATCCAAAAGCAATCTATTTCTATCGAATTTCTTTGATTTTGCTATTGAGCCAGACTTCCTCAGTACAAGGCCATAAATCGAACGCAAAAGTATTAAGGATATAAGCTCATTAATTATAACTTCTTCTAGCTCCATATTTATTGCATTTATGTCAAATAAATACTGGCTTTCTGAATTCGATAACTTGATGAATTTTTAATTGATTGAATTAATGAAAATAATGGGATTTTGTATCTACTTGGTATTATCGGATATGTTTTCGCCTTGGTTCAACGCTACGTTCTTCGAATAAATCATTAACTTAAAAAAAAAACAATGTGCTTCTCTATTATTCGGATAACATAAATATTTGTTTCTATTCATCATTCACATTGGTCGACTACTCGCTATATGAGTCATAACAATTAATGTCTATACTATCAGCCATCAGTCGTTTTGTCGTGGTTTCAACTAAAATGTTAAATTGTTGAATTTGTGTGGAATATTAAAAACTTTGGACAAATTTGCACCTGATGCGAATGGATATATCTCCACAGAAAAAACGGTTTTTTGTAAATTCAAAATGTATAAGTGACAGCAACATCCTTCAGTCGAACGAGTGATGGTTTCATACAAGTCTACAAAGCTAAATCCTAAGTTCTTTTAGCGATTAACAAAACTAGCAGAACTGATGAAAAACAACCGTTTCCGCTATCTTGGCGCCTGTTCAGCTAATAATATTACACACTAACAACATCATTATCATTGGGTGCGAATCGGCTAGCACTATCATTGAATCTAAATTAGTTTGCAAAACAGTAGTGAGAAGTGAGGAACTCTCTGGCTCTACGAGCATACGACCCTACAGGCACTGCAATGCTGTTCATCAATTTCATATTTTCGACCTGAACGATACATATGGGGTACCACTACGTTTATGTAAACAGTCTAATTTGGATCATGGTGTTGCAACAAAAATGTGAATCTCTAACGCAGTAATAAAGTAAATTATATCAATCACCATACCCACATATCCAAATGTATTTTACATGCTTCATATCAGAACCGAAAGTAAAAATGTCAATTTTGAGGGGTGAAAGTAAAACCCCTCAAAATTGACATTTTTTTTACTTTCCGTTCTAATATGAAGCATGTAAAACTTAATACGTCACACGGCAAAGTGCTTTCGGTCCTTCTCCTTGTGACGTAAATAACTATTATATCGAGTGGACAACATTTTAATGGCAAAAAAAAAACGTTTCTTTGTATTGTGAGTTTTCTGATAAATTGGATCTTTTGCAATTATTTTCACGAACGAGCAGAAGCTGGTGTCTATTGCAAAAAAATTTTAATAAAAAGGCTTAATTGAGTATATTTGGAAAACTGCAACTAAAATCGTTTTTTTTTATTCAACGACAATAGAGGTTTTACACAAAACAGAAATACAAAATTTCGAATTTCTTATAAAGAATTTAGGGGTCTCTTAGCCAAAACGTAAAAAATTTCGTCCAACTTCTTTGAAAGTAGAATTGTCTCCATTACACAGGAGGCGTTGAAGCGTTATAAGCTAAGTCCGTGCGTGCCCTCGACTGTAACGATTGTGTGACAACGACATGTGTGAGCTTGGCAGATTTTGCAGCCTAGGTGAAGCCCAATATAGATTCTCAACGTGTTTTCATCGAGTAAGGTGCCGATGGATGAGGACAGGAGGGTATTGTGCCATTTACCGGATTCGGGAAGTTGCAGGGCGTGGCAGGAAGCCTTTAGGTAGGGAGAATCAAAGTTTATCGTTCCCAATTCCTTTGCGAATTCAGGTCCGTGGGCAAGTTCGAAAAATTGAGCGACTGCCAAGCGTTTAAAGCTTCGTTCATTTGGAAGATGGATGAAACGTTGCCCGTGGGGTTTGGTAGTCTAGCAACGAGTGATCTTATTTCAAAATAAGAGGTCAACAACGCGGGAAGGCTTATGTCGTCAATGCATCTAATGTTCCTCCACGAATGATTGGTATTGCGGCTTGTAACCCAGTGTTGATCGTTCAATTGAATATTTAAGATTTCCTCTAGACTATGACGAATTTCTGTGTCGAAAAGCCTCCAATTGTTTTCCAGTTGTTTCACCACTAGTCCATCAACGTCAGTGATAAGAATAACTTTATAATGTCTTTGAAAGATATGAACATATGATGTCTTGAATATTTTATATTTAGCTGGTAATATTACATCGGAGATGTTTTAGGTTGTTGAAGATGTTTACTGGCCAGATGTTTACGACCATCGACTGAAAAATTGTTTTGTATATTTCAACTTTATTTGCCCCGAATATTTGATATTTGATAGTTGATAGTAAGCTGGATAAATTTTCACCTTAACAGAGACGCTTACTTTCCGACACACTTCAATCGACTGATGAAATAATTTGTTCGTATCACCTTTATGTAGTCCGAATATTAGGAAGTTGCTAGTTGAAGGTTGATGTTGATAGTTGATCTATATAACATCTTTATAACATCAATTATCCACTATCAATTTGTAAAACTATAAATAAATTGCAAGAACAAAGACTTTCATCATTTTTTTGTTAACTTAAATTCAGTAAACAGGTTGACAAGGATTTTAGTAAAAACTATCAAATATCGACTCTTAACTATCAACTATCAATTATTAAGTATTAGCTATCGTTTTGCAATACCATAAATAAGCTGCAGAGGCAAGAAATTCCATCAATTGAATGTTAGCTACAGCAATATCTACAGAAAGTATCAGCTATCAGTTATCAACATAAAATTTTGGTTGAGCCGCTTTAGAAAAAGAACTTACCAGGCTCCAGCCGGTTCGTTTCATTCTGAATTCTAAATAAAAATTTGTTTGTCTCATTGTTTTCACATTTCCTAAAAAAGAGTTTGGATTTTGAGACGAGTGAGTGTCTGAGACCTTCGAGCTATACGTATGAGCAAAAATGATCGATTGCAGAACATTCCTGTTAACAAACATTTTAACTCAAAACTAAATAGAATTTCATTCCCAGAGTTTTATATCGCCAAGAAATGGAGTTTTTCTTTAGACTTGTACATACATTCATGACGTAATTTACGTCTTTTTCACGTTACAAGAAGTGGATATTGACTGATAAAACAATTATTTTTATTATGCACGAATAAAATACCGGTCACAAAATAACTGTAAACAGGAAATAATTTCTATAATTATGTACAATCAAAGCAAGAAATGCTATGTGATGATTAGCATTTGTTGCATCTTCTCAATAATACGAAATTCATGTTGCAATACAAAAGAAAATAAGTGCACCAAATCAAATGTTAGAATTTGTTGAAATCAATTATTTTACCAACATGCAACTTTTGTAGTGTCTAATCCGAGATTTGGGTCCGTGTGAATTTTTTCCACTAAACAACACATCGGGTCGAAAGCACGATGCTGAACTGAGAAACAAATTGAAAGATATTTAAATGAGATAATAAAAAAAGATTTTTTATTGATTTATGTCGCAGTAAAATCGACATAAAAAGTTCATCTTGAACAAATGCAGTTGTTTTCAATTTTCAAAAAAAAGAGTACAAATGTGAAAACTGCAGCCAACTTCACTGTGATAGCATCGATAGCATTCTAATCAAAACGTATAAAAAATAAAGTATGTAGCTTCAAATCGTCGGAACGTTGGAACCACTATGCCAGATATAGAATACGCATCCTGAAGATCTTGAATAGATCTGTGTCAATGTCATTTGAGCTGTGAAAGTCATAACCTAAAAATTCTTTGTTATTCCATACGTTATTATTTAGGTTATCTACTTTGTGAAACAGTGTCAAAGTGACATCTCCGAACCACTATTCGACGCAGATCTATAAAAAAAATGAATCTGTCATGCAACCAATGCGTCAGAAATATATATGTAAAATTGAGAGAATTTTCGCTACTTCAAAACTCTCATTACACATGCGCATTCTATATTTCCACCTTATCATTTCCCTGCACGTATTTATGAGAAGAAAAAGCTATCTTCTTATCGTTTTTGCAAATCTATTAGTTCCTGAGATAACTGCCCAACAACACATAAAAACTTACAAGCCGGTTCTAACAAAAGAATCCTTTTGTTAAAAGCGGTTTGTAAGTTATTTATGCGTTGTAGGGAAGCGTTGTAGAGCAGCGTTGTAGGGCAGCGTTGTAGGGCAGATAACTCGTTGCCCACGCTAAATCTTAATATGAACGGTGTTCTGCACCATCTTTGTCATTCTATTGTTACCACAATGAAAACTTTACAGTAACTGAGCTGAAGAACACCGTTCAATGGACTTACCCATATTTATTTAATGAGAAGTTATCGTTAGTTTCGAAAAGAGAATTCTGGCATTTGGCATTTCTGGCTTTCTGGCAAGTATGTTCGAAAATCGCATATGAAAGCTGAAAGTCTCTCTGTGTTTAATATGTTTATAAATGAAATAATTTAAAAAGTGACGCTGAGCAGCGGCGTCTTTTTTTATTTGGTGTGTATGTGCATATGTGCATGTGCAATCAATGTGCATACGTTAAACCGTAAGAAGTATTAATAACGCTAACAGTTTCTTTGATTTTGTTAGGCAGCATTAAACGTTTGATTGAATGTCTAAATAAACTGTTTTCCTGTTTCGAAATGTGCATATAGCCATTATTCGTCATTAAGAAGAACTACAGGAAAAAAGTTTTGTCCACAGTGAGTCAAAAAATAGTACATTATAACAGAACGTATGTATAATCACAACAAAAACCTCTTAAAAGGTAGAGTGTGATGCAGTCCGTGAGTCTGCTTCCAAAATTAATGATATCGCTTGAGGTATCGCTATCGCTGATAATACACAGAAGTTTGTTTGAATTGAACCATGTGTTCAAAGTTTTAATTTCCTGAAAAATTACAGCGCTGTTTTCAAAACAAAATTACGTTGTGTTAAGAAACTTGCGTCACAAATGCCGGACCCAACGACGAAATAATTTTTATGTAAAATGTACGCTGCAAAAATTTGACTTTTGTTTCTTATTGTGTAGAATTTAAGGTAATTTTAAATTTTTACGTGTAAAAACTGAAAGTGTTGAAAAATTATTCCGCTGGTGGGTAGAGCATTTGTGACGCAATTTTTTTAACAAAACGTAATTTTGTTTTGAAAACAGCGCTGTAATTTTTTTAATTAAAACTTTGAACACAAGGTTCTATTCAAACAAACTTCTGCGTATTATCAGCGATAGCGTCACCTCAAGCGATATCATTAATTTTGGAAGCCGACTCACGGACTGCGTCACACTTACCTTTTAAGAGGTTTATGTGTGCTATCAGTCGTTTTGGGAGTTTCTTCTCAAAACTTTGTCTTAGAAACAAACTTTCTCCGCAAAACAATTTTCCCTCTAAAAAGTTTTTCTTCGAAAAAATTTTTCCCCGAAAAATTTTTCTTCCAAAAAAAAAAGTTCTGCAAAAAATGTTCTTCCAAAAAAACATTTTTCTCAAAAACTTTCGCCAAAAATTTTTCCTTAAAAAACATTTTCTCCGAAAAAAATTTTTTTACAAAAATAATTTTCTCCAAAAAAAATTTTTTCCAAAAAAATTTTTCTCCAACACCTTCGACTACCATCGGAACACTTCGTATCACCTTCGGCTACCTTCGGAATACTTTGTGTCACTTTCGGCTGCCTTCGGAACTCTTCGTGTCACCTTCGGCTGCCTTCGGCTGCCTTCGTAACACTTCGTGTCACCTTCGGCTACACTCGGAACACTTCGTTTCACCCACGGCTACCTTCGGAACACTTCGTGTCACCAGTTCTTCTCAGTGATACAAAAAAATTCTACTGACCAAACTCTACAACTTTCTGGAAGAAACCATCTCTCTAAGTAGTGTCGTTCGGAAGCTAAAATTCGAAAACCGTAAAAGCATAAACGAAAATCTAAGATGGCGCTGCTATGACAGCTGGCAGCCATTTTCTTATGATCCCAAAAAATTCTCCTGATGAAACTCTATAACTTTCTAGAAGAAACCATCTCTCTAAGTAGTGTCATTCCGGAGCTAAAATTCGAAAACCGAAAAAGCATAAAAGAAAATCTAAGATGGCGCCGCTATGACAGCTGGCAGCCAACTCTACAACTTTCTAGAAGAAACCAACTCTGCAAGTGTTATCATTCCGGAGCTAAAATTCGAAAACCCAAAGAAGCATAATTTATACCCAACAAAAATCCAAGATGGCGTCACTTTGGCAGATTTCTGAAAATCCCAAAAAATTCTGCTGATCAAACTCTATAACTTTCCCGAAGAAATCAACTCGCTAGCTATTGTCACTTCGGAGCTAAAATTCGAAAACTCCGAAAATTACTACTTTAACCACTTTTCCACATGCCACGGCTTTTCCAGAATTTTCCCGGAAAAGCGGCATATGAAATTTTTCATTTGGGGCCGAGACTGACGTTCCCTGAAAATTTTAAGGAAATCGCTCGGGCGGTTCTTGAGAAAAAAAGTAGATAGATACATAGATACATAGATCGTTGACACACAACACAGGAATAAAATTGTTATTACTTTCAAAGATAATTTTACCATTAATATATCGAAATTGGTCATCTTTGATTGGCAATATCTCGGCTTCTTTTCAACCGATTTTGATGAGTGTGGGCTCGTTGGAAAGCTGCGACGTGATTTTTTTGGAGGAGATGGGGGGCGAGGGGAAAAAACTCAAAAGTTCGCCTATACATCGTGTCTTGTTTCAAAGGTTTTTGTATGGAGTTTTGGAGTTTTTTGGGTTTGTGAACGTTTTTTTTGGGGTGTGGGAACTGCGTCACGCTCTCCGCTACCGCTCCGAGCATGATGATCGCGTGATTACAGAAACACGAAAACTTTTTGTCCCGTCAGCTTCCATTTTCTTCTATTTCCTCCAACTTTATTTTAAGTCTCTTCTATTTCCTCTATAAAATTTGAAGAATAAAGTTAAAAAATGTAAATAAAGACACCATTTCCATTTTGTATGTTTCTTGTTGTCCATGGGTTTTTTTCGTTTTATTTTTTCATGTTAAATGCAATTCAAACGTTTTGAAATAAAACGGAAAAGCGAAACGCGTTATTCAAAAGAAAATTTTACACTGACAAAGATTTAAAAATCGTTCACATGTCTGGGAACTCCAGATAGTCCAACTTACCCCGAGTTTCCTGATTAATTTTTAGACGCGTAATAGTAGTATACGTAGTAGTATACACTGGCTGCGACTGAAACTGAATGGCTGCTCAAAAAGAAAGAAGGTTTTCCAAAAAATGGTAGCTAGGACGAATCGTGCTCTTCTAGAAAATTTAAAAATAGAGGCGGCGGCGACGTATTTTTTAGTGGCTCAGCGGTGCCACGGGAATGGTATGATTTTTACAGAAGTGAGAGCCCCCGGGAAACAGTTGTGAAATCTACCCCAAACAGCAATCAGGCTGAAAAATGTCAACTGTTAGAAGGATTCCATCAACGGCCACGCAAACATTCTGAATGCCAACGCTAGACGCATCCCAGAATTGTCAATGCATTCCAAGGTATTTCTACGGAAACAACTTCAGAGTTTTCATACCAAATAGGGAATTCTGGATAATCCGCTCTTTTATAAAAGACCTCAACTCATACACAGATGGATCAAAGAATAGCTTTGGCTTGGAACTTGGGATCCATTCAAAAAATCCCTAAACAGATCTACCCAAACCGTCGAACTCATATGTGACCATTGCACATGACGAAGCTTGCGCGCTAATTAGTACTACATGTACTGCTAATCTCAAAGGATACGAAACACAGGAGCATAAACATATGCTCTGACACTCAAGAATGCTTAAAAGCACTCAAGGGACACTGTTTCAGCTCAAAACTCATGATTGAATGCATAATGTGCTAAATACTCTAGCAGCCAACAATAGAGTGTGCCTTTTCTGGGTTCGTGGACACAGTAACATAGAAGAAAACTTCGTTGCCTATAGGCTGGGCTCTTCTCAGGCCCGTCGCCAGCTATAGGACTTACATACAGCGTACAAAGCAAGATCATCAGAGACGTCTACAAAAAAACAGTACAGCCTCTGGAAGAGTCTCAATAACTGCAAGCATAGATGGCCCCAGTAATAGGAACACGAGATTTATACTACACAAATCTAGAGAAGATCTAAGAACAGTCAGAGGAGCCGTTACGGGGCATTGTAAGTTGAACAAACATCTTTACAGAATGAAGCTAGTAAGCACACCCATATGCAATAACTGCAATGAAGAGGACGAAACACCAATACATCTTATGTCATTCTGCCCGGCGCTCTCATCAAAAAGGAAAAAAACATTTAACAAAAACTTCCTGGCAAAGAACGAATTGAAATTCTTCAAACTGGAACAAATTCCAGCACTTTTTAAAGATAATTAGGTTTTTCTGCCAACACATAATTACGAATTGGAGACCAAAGTAGCCCAGACAAGTGGCAAAGTTGTAAACTTAATTGTAAATTATGATTGAGACCAATAAGCGTAACTAACTAACTAACCCCGGGAAAGCCCCCACAGAGATTGAGGAGCCTTCAAGTGTTATTGCACATGGGACACTTGGCGCCAACGCTGTTTAAGGTGATTGTACGGTGTAGCAACGCCGGGCTTGTGGAAGATAGTGAATTGAAGATCCGCAATTCATGCTTTGAATTTGGGCTACTGCACCCTTTACTCTCTTGGACAACTAGGTTGGAGAGAAGGCAGTAGAGATATGATAGTATCTTGGTCCCTTGGTCCTATATACGACAATGCCGACCACACTTGTCGTTTTAGGTAGAGCTAAAGGCTTCATCTTCAACAACTTCATCTAACAACTCGATAGCGTAGTGGTTGACACGTCTGCTCGTATTATGAGATCGAGTTGCCAGTGCGTTGGTCGAAACTCAACCGCAGACGGATTTGTTCCGATTGTTAGATTTGTAAACAAAGCCAAGCTGATTGAATCGTTTCAAGTCATGTGAAGTTGAGTGTAGGTGGTACCGGTATCCTACTCCTACTAGTTTTACTCCTAGTACATATCATAGATGACACTGGGTTTGTCGCACAGCCTACCACTGGCATAGTAAAAACTTACCGGTAATGAAAGGATCTCAAAAAGTAGAACCACAAAAGTGGCGAAACTAGCCTCTAACCCTTCTTTATGTCGTTTAAGGAAAGACAATCTAACGAAACAAAACAAAACATGCTGATTTCGTCGTATCACGCCCTCATATACCAAACAAAGTATGTGATTTCATCAGTACACCTATGTCTTGCAGGACAATGT
>CM055403.1:73080981-73105981 GCA_029228625.1 Pseudolycoriella hygida
GTATATCAGCGCAGACACAGAACAAATACAAATTTTGAACTTTCAGCGCTAGCTTTTATACATTGAAAAAAATTTCGGAATCTATTAATAAAACTATTCATTTTTGTTAATATTTTTGGAAGTACAGATGCGGCAGATTGTGAGATGGTTCATTTCTTGACCATTTACATTAAAAAATGAAAATCGTCACTGCACTGCACAAATCTTCTTTATGGGTTGTTAAGGCGGATTATTATATTATTATAAAGGCTTCATCTTAGTATTCGGTCCCCTTTCCTCAATTTACCGATGGACCAAAATTCCTTCCTAGCTCCATGACTCTATTCTTTATTAGCTCTAACGATTTCATGGAAAGATCATAACCTCGATAAGACTACTACGAAAGTAAAGTAAGAAATTTTCTTTCGATTTATTTTATTTTTAACAGAAAACTTTAACTATGAAGTTTCTGCGACATCAGGTGCGTCCAGGCAAATGTTAACTTCATTCAATGCATCTTTGATCCATGTAGGAACGACTCCATCTGCAAATTGTTGCTTCATGAATTTCCTTACGAATTGAGGGAAATTGTTCGCTTTGATGCTTTCTCGAATATCATTCATCAATCGAAGCTATCGCAAAAATGCAATTTTCTGAATTAGTAATCGCCTCTCATTGTAAAAGTTTGGCTACTTACTTGAAAAGCAACATTGTGAACACTAAGGAGACTACATGAAACTTCCTCAAATGTGGCAATGTGATGCAAATAGGAGCGCGTGTATGTTGAACAAGTTGTACATTCACATTCATCGTCGATTGGTTTCATGTCCAGCGCATATTTAGAATGTTTTAAATTCAATTGACCTTCACGCACTAATGCACAGCCGAATCTCTAGAAAAGTCAAACTGATGAACAGCTCAATGACGTCTAAAGAGAGTCACTCACTGCGGTGCGAGTTGGGAAAACACAATCGAACATATCAATTCCAAGTGCAACACAAACCACTAAATCAGCGGCAAATCCTACTCCCATTAGATATCGCGGCTTATGCTTTGGTAGATAATCTGTGCACAAATTGACTGTCTTACAGAATTCGTCCTTGCTTTCGCCACCACTGTTCGAACGATTTGAATTAAGAAAAATTAAATGTAGTAATCGTTTGTCACTTTTTCAAGCATTTTTTCTACATAGACTTAGTAGACATATCGAATATCGTTGAATGGCTTGAAGAAAACACAACAAGGGTAGTGCTAATCTCAGCAGCTTACCTAAGACCACCAACAGCGAAGCCTCGAACATCTCTTTTAGTCAATTCTTTAGCACATTCCTCACGTAATTTCGGATCTAGGCCTCCCTGAACGATTGGGAATATACTTTGTTCATCATTGCGTGAATGTTGTTCAAGACATCTATCGAGCCATCGAATCGTTCTGTGCATCGCCTCTTCCACTCTAGGCCCTTTCGTCGTCGTTTTAACAACATCATCAAGTTGCATTACAATATCTGAAAAATTGAAAATGATATAAAGAAATGCTGACTGGACAAAGTTTCAGATGACGAGGAAATGATAATTTTTTCTGGAATTTAGAAAATCGAGGAGTCGCATTAAAAAGGCAGGGGAGTTAAGTGGCGGCAAATTCACATATCTCCCTTAGTGGGCATAGTATGACTTTGGGGCTATGTGCTCTCAACCCTTCTTCCACGGCGGGCTATATGACACGCCGTAGAAGTTGGTGAGGGAAGTCGTCATTTTTTTATGGCAAATAAAGTCACTAGTGAAGGACTGCTCGTCATACCTGCACCAATCACATTTTGAATTTCGATTGAATGTTCCGGAGTCAATAAGCAATTCGATTCGTCGAAGGGAGATTTAAAGTTTACACCATTTTCGTCTATTTCAGCTAGTTGCAATAAGGAAACCATTTGAAAACCACCCGAATCGGTCAATAAAGCTCGGTTCCAATTCATGAATTTATGAAGTCCACCGGCTTTTCTCAATGTTTCGATGCCCTAGGATCGAAATGTGAAGCAGATTTTAACTTCTGTGCAACGCAATCAACTCACCGGCCTTTGTCCCAAATGATATGTGTTACCCAAAATAATCTGACAGTTTAGGTTTATTAGCTGATCGGGTAGGACTCCTTTCAGCGTCCCTTGGGTACCGACTGGCATAAACACCTAAAAGATCCATGACATTAGCAGTCTGATCGCGATGAAAGTGTAGATAAACTAAATGAACCTTCACGTGAAATTAAACTTACTGGTGTGTCAACATCGCTATGAACCAGACTCATTACACCGACACGAGCCTTTGTGGTTGAACATTCTGCAATAACTTTAAATGTTAAGGGAGAACGCATTTTACTAATCGCTTTGTTTATCATCAGTGACACAATATGTTCCAAAGATGAACATCAAAATCTCGTGGTGTGCTGCTGTCAAAGCTGTCAAAAGTTTGGCTTGCCTCATCAGGCAACATTGGTCCCAGTCGAAAAATGTAGCAATAAAGTGATTTCGGAGCTTTCGGAGTTCGATAGTAACAAAATGTCGAATCCGATGAAGTTTGTGGTTGATAACTGCGTTCGGTCTTTTTCCTTGTAATTCTAGATGGTTGATATGAAAGAGAGACTAAGATGTTTACAAGATTTGTAGAAAAAAAATTGCTTGCTACAATACGGTGTAGGTGATTTACAGAAGGGTGCGAAAGTGATAGATGCAAAATTGTTCTTTTGTTCTAATGTCAAATCACAAAAGAATAACTTTGCATCTGTCACTTTCGCAACGTACTGTGCATCAGGAGTTACAAATAAATCTTCCCAGCCCCAACCCAGCAGACGTTCACACTGTGATCCACCCCGGTTACGATTCATTGTTCAAATTTCAACATTCGCTTTTCGAACTACTTCAAAAAAGTTTCTCTGTTATAGATTACGAAGTTCGCTTTGTAAACAGAATGTACAGATACTTACACACTACTATTCTATACTACTTCTCCACGGTGAGGAAATCTTCGTAGACACCCGGTCCTCCTAGACGAAGGTAGTGTTGGATTCCATTCTTCAATGACCTACCAACTAAAACCTCCTTACTTACTATCCATGCTCTCTTCTACCCAGAACCGCCTCACAGCATTACTTCGATGAGTGGCTGTGCTTTCGCACCTACTCTCTCAAATCAACTGGTAGTCTTCTTTCATCGTCTCTCAATGCACTTTGCAGCTTCCCCATTATCTTTGCAACTACATTATCCGCAACTTTTCACACCGTCTCATCAGATCTCCGATATTATGTTTTCGGCGTTTACATCTGACCTACTCACAGTCATCAGCTCCCCTCGCTCTTCTTCTCTCTCGCACATCGTGCAAAAAGGTGAATCCGCGAATCTTAACCTGTGTAGGTATTCCCTGAAGTACATGTGGCCCGACCAGGGGCCTATTTTTGAGAAATTTTTTTTCAAATTTTCTCGAATTTTATTTTAATGAGAAATACGTTCAAAGAAGTTAAAATGAGTGTAGAATTAATAAGAATCGACGGAAAGTGTATTCTGAACCATATTAGAGGTCGTGCAGATGAAAAAAACCACAAGAAACCAAGCATGAACGGATGGATGAAAATTCAGCACTTAGTACTTATGTTAATAATTCTAGGATGCCCGAAAATACCTAAAATAGGTCGTTTGAACAATTTTTCGAGTAAAAAACATCAATAATGCTTCAAAATTTTTGTCAATTTTCAGAAAACTTTTTAGAAATTTTAAGCAAATTTGAGAAAGATTGAGAAAACTTGAGAAAATTTTCTCAAATTTTCTTAAACTTTCTCAAATTTTCACAAATTTTCTCAAATTTTCACAAATTTGCTCAAATTTTCTCAAAAATAGGCCCTGGGCTCGATAGAAACTGTGTCAGCCTCCCCGATTCCTCTTCACATCTAGCGCCTGCATCCACGCCAGTGCACCGTAGCGCAATATCGATAGGGTGACGATTGCTAGAAGCCTCCATTTGCTGCTGCACGGTCCAAAGCCGTTTGTCATTATTCTGGCCAGTGCTGCGGTGGCCTTCATTGCCTTTTCGCACGTGCTGTCCACATGACTATTAAAATTTCCGCGATCGTCCAACATAACTATAAGGTAACTTTAATTGGCAAGTGGATGAGATTTCTTCCGCGTCAATGTTTACTATTTTTTTGCAGTTACTCACTATCATGATCTCGGTTTTCTGATGGGTCAGCTTCAGTTTTGCCGTTGTCATCCAGTTTTCGAAAGTATGCCCTTAGTGCTGACTTGGCTACTTTCATAGTGGGCCTGAGGTTTATATTTTTTTATATATGCGTATCCAAAAGTATAGTGCGGCAAAACCGGCAAGACCCTACATCTACAGTTTAATATAACCGTCTTCTTTTCTCGCACCTACGAGAAAGAAATGTCAAGCCGCGCCGAAATCTCCACACTCTTAGTGCTTTGTCGTTTTATGTCAAAGTATATAGAACTTCATAATATGTCAAGCGATTAAAAATGGTTAGATTTTCAGCTTCTGCCGCTTCACTTCATTATGAAATTTCGTATATTTTGACACTAGTCGACGCCACACATGGAACTTTGGGCACCTGCGACTCAACACATCGATCTCGTTGATCGTTTTCCGATACTTTTCTGGCTTTTCTAAAAAAATGCTTTTGAGTTTTTTGGTTGGGAATTTTATACAAAAGAAAACGCGCGGGGAAAAGGGGAAATCGATGACATTTTGTGTCAGTTACAAGCAAGTTATTTTTTGAACTCGAAAGCATTTGTTGTAAAATTGTTTACGTGCTTATAACGTAAATTGCAAAGAAATTTGTAAAAAAGTTTGTATTTGTCTTACGCAACCTGTGTGCAATTTGAACTAAACTACACGTCAATAATTGCGCGTAAAATTTATAAACAAAAGCTATCGTGTATATCGATCATTTTTCGTATGTTTATGAAATCTGCGCCTACGTCATTGCGCATCACGCCACATTTTCTTCGTTTGTTTACTTTTGTTTGTGATTGGATAGTTTGTATTTAGACGAAGAGAATCTGCTGAACATTGAGAGCAATACGGTCAATTTGAACAAGGTGGGGACAACTTTCTAGAGAAAAACGTAACGAGTACAGCACGAGGGGATAGAATATTCTCTACGACGTTTCGTGTACATTATACTTTTGAAAAGAACTTAATTCGGTTCGTCGTAAAAATTTTGTATTAGCACAATTTTATGAAAGAAAACTGTGATTTCGGTGATAAATAAACTACGAATTGCGGATCCAAACATTTATTCCTAAATAGACAAATAATTAAAATTGTATATTTGTGTATTCACTGTTCGTTGAGCGAAACAGTTGAACGGTGGCGTTTTGTTGAAAAGGAACACCTTATACCTACACGTATCAACTTTTTGATTTCTTCATTTTCAAGTGCAGGTAAGTTCGATCAGAAAATTCTCAATCACAGTTATTGTTAATACTTGGATGCACAATCGATCTATAACAATGACCCTAATTTTTACTAACCATGTTATCATGAACATCACATAACCTCAATTCATTCACTGATGGCTAATGTTCCCAATTTCACATTCTTTCCGTATGTATACGACTCGAGAGTTACATTGAGTTCACAATATTTTTCTGTTAATTTGCACCTCTCGATCGTTATGTAACGTAAATGTTGATCGAGATTTTCAACACAAGAATTCGGAATTCTTTTGCGTTGAACAGATTACCGAATCAATTAATTCGAATATCTTTTTTTTCCTGTAGAACATAAAAGTTATCGATTTTGTCAGAGAGAATTTCGTGGCTGTACTATGTGTTGCAAATATAAATATTTATTGAATCATTCGATATGACTCAAAGTCAAAATAAAACGATCGTATGTTGCTAATGTATACGTCTACCTCAATTTGTATATAATATAATAATAACTCCGTAGCAAGGCAACGTTTATTTTGTTTGGAAAGGTTTTATTACCGATCATAGGTGGACAATACAATGTTTTTTCCTACAACTTTCTGTGGAATAATTGACGATTTTTAATATGAACAAAAATGAAAATCACTAAAAGCACCTATGATAACTTGATAACATTTCAACTTTTAATTATTATTTTAAATAACACGTCGGCTTTTTTTAACGACGGTTTTGTTTAATAATAGTAGCATTTCGATAATACTTCACGTCATTCGTGATAATGTGCATTTTGTTTACTTAGCTTGGTCATAAAAAACGCACATTTTTGAAAAGAGATTCTTACATTCTTAGAAGCGAAGGTCACTTTCCTAAACACAAAAAAAGTATGCGAGGGACCCGTACGCATTGGAATAGATGTGGCAAAGAGAATAGATGTTGCAAAATGACTCGGATCTCAGTAAATATTGCCTAACTCTTAAGTGGATGAAAGTACGTCCACATTAAATTAGAATGGAAATTGTCAAAGGGGCAATATTAAAACAGAAATTACACAGGTAGTGTCGAAAACCCTCCCGAAGTACGGCAGTTGTAGAAGCAGGGCCTAATATTTGGGAATCATTTTAGAGAATTTTGGGAATCTTTTGTGAATCTTTGGGAATTTGGGGAAAGTTTGGGAATCTTTTGGAATTTGAGGAATCTTTGAGAATCTTTTGGGAATCTTTGGAAATCTTTTGGGAAATCTTTGGGAATCTTCGTGAATCTTTATTAGAGTTGGATTTTGAGTATGATTGATGAACGAACTAGCAGAAACAGTTCAATATCATGCCCGGAGCGGTAGCGGATGGCGTGACGCAGTCCCCACACTCCCAAAAAACTCCATAAAACTCGCCCGCTTCCCCCCCAAATCCTACGTCGAAGCAGCTTTACAACGAGCCCAGACTCATTAAAATTGGCTGAGATATCGAGGCTTGAAAATGACATTTTTGTATGGCCAATGGATTTTTCTATTATTCTCATCATTATGAAAACTTTTTTTCTGATCTGTCGGTTTCTATCTATGTTCTATCTGGCTAATTCCATCGGTACCGTCACCTGGGTAACGAATTTCATCTCTTTCATTCTTTCAATGAGATTTATATTAACATGAGTTCCCCAGGTGACATGGTAGCGACAATGTATGGGTTACCGATGAAATTAGCCATCTATCTATCTATTAATAATTTTCGATCTCGGGAACTAGACAGCCGATCTTCCTGAAATTTTCAAATGAAAAATTTCTTATGCCACTTTTCCGGGAAAATTCTGGAAAAGCCGCGGCATGTGGAAAAGTGGTCAATTTTGAGGGTTTTTTAGGTAATGCTCCGAGTTTTCGAATTTTAGCTCCGGAGTGACAATAGCTAGAGAGTTGGTTTCTTCGGGAAAATTATAGAGTTTGGTCAGGAGAATTTTAAGATTAAGATACCAATTAAGAAAATTGGCTGCCAACTGTCAAATTTACACCATCATGAATTTTTTGCTAAATTCTGAATAAGAATACCTAGACAGTTGGTTTCTTCAGGAAAGTTATATGAATCAGTGAAAAGAATTGGTGACACCAAGTGTTCCGAAGGCAGCCGAAGGTGACACGAAGTGTCCTAAAGGTAGCCGATGGTGACACGAAGTGTTACGAAGGTAGCCGAAATTGACACGAAGTGTTCCGAAGGCAACCGAAGGTGACACGAAGTGTTGCGAAGGTAACCGAGGGTGACCCAAAGTGTTGCGAAGGTGGAAGAATTTATTTTGTCGCAATGAGAAAAAAATGTTTTTAAGAAAATTTTTTCAAATAAAAATTTTTTTGTAAGAAAAATTTTTTTAAGAAAGTTTTCTCGAAAAGAAAATTTGAATTTCAGTTAGTTAGAAGAGCTGCAAACTTCTAAAACGACTGACATCGCAAACAAAATTTTTTTTAAAGGTAAAGTGTGACGCAGTCCCTAAGTCCTCTTCCAAAACTAATGATATCATCAGTGGTGACGCTTGCGCTGAAAATACGCAAAAATTTCCTTTACAACAATTTTACCTTGGTTTCGAAACAATGCGTAACAAATGCCAGACCTATCGAAGAAAAAATTTTCGCTGATTTAAAAAAAATGCGTCACAAGTGGCAGATGAACTTTCCTCTCTTGTTACACTTTGGGAATATTTGGGAATTTGAGGAATCGGTTCCCAAATATTACGCCCTGTGTAGAAGTGTATATATTCCGGGGTTAGGTAGTTTTTCTCTAAAACCCTGAAACACGAATTCTCTAAAATTTGATTCTAGCTACAAATTTGCCTTTGGAAGCAACTTTTAAAGGGCCGCAGATCTAGATATAAAAGTCATCTCTCCTTAATCTAGAAGTGGCTAAATCCCAAGGATTAGGACATTTTTCGGATATTGTTCGTTAAAACTCTACGAAAAATCACCTCCCATCTTATACTTAAAGCAGTATTGAAAATTGTCGTATTTCGACATTGAATTGCAGAAAGGAATTTTGTCCATGTAGTATAGCCCCGTGTACTGTTGTGTAGACCAGTGGTTTGACTTTCTATGTCGGGGCGATGCGAACATGCTAAATAACGTGTTTGGCGGCTCAAATCGGATCAAATGATCAAATATATTCTTCCAATTCTGTGACCGGCGGCGCAAAACGCTTTCATTTTTCTATAAAATTTTAAATAAATTATTTTAAATAAAATAAAACGGGTCTAATTCCCGAACCACTTAACCGATTTCTACCAAAAAATTTTCAGCATTTTTTACGTCAAATTTGACACCAAAAAGAAAAGTTTTCGTGCTATATTTTCCGAGATATTTGCGAAAAAGTTTTACCGACTCTCGAAAAACCACGTTTTTGGACACTCTTTCGACTAAATTTCCGAAACTATTCGACTGATTTTGTACATCTTTGAAGATGAACTCACTTTTTTGATCTTTTAGTAGAAAAAAAGTTTTTAAAAATCGGTGTAGATTTGCTTAAGTTGCTTAAGTTGCTTAGTTCTGTGTCCACAGACAGACAGACGGACATAGTTTTTTTTTCCACTGATTTGGCATCTCTAGGATATAGTATTTGGTGGTCCTAAGACGGCAAAATAATATTTCGGAACGAGGTGGAGTAAACGGTCCAAGGCGCAGCCGAGGACCTTGCTAACTCCACCGAGATCCGAAAAATGTTTTTGCTGTCCGTAGGTCAAACATACTTTTGTGTTCAGAGAACTTCAAAGATTTCCAACTGTACTACTGTACAACAGTACTACAGTGATACTCGAGGTACACAAAAAGTTTTGCCCTTACTCACGGATTCGAATTTTTGCAATGTTGTAAGCGATCTTGTAGTATCTAAATTATTGTAGTTCAATTAAGGGAAATCGACAATTTTCGGGAGCGTCGGTCCCCTTGTGCGGGATTATGTTGTAGGGACCTAACTAATAGGAAATAAAATCTAGTACATTTACATACAGCTGATTGACAGCTAGTCAATCAGCTGTATGTAAGTGTACTAGATTTTATTTTCTATTAGTTAGGTCCCTACAATGTAATTATACTCGATCTAATATGTTACGACAACCGCATTACTTTGCGCCATAATTTATATTTTGTTACTCGACCGACGCTCCCGACAATTGTCGATGTCGCTTAATTGAGTTATAACGATTTAGATACGACAAGATCACTTTGTGATTTGAATACATGCGGGAATCGTTCCTATTCCTGTACAAATGTAACAAACGTGGTAGTAATTGTATCAGACACTTAACAAACAAACTGAAACGAAATTTGTGCAGAGTCTATTTCGCGAAACAATTTCGTGAAATTATTTTACGAAAATAGGCTCTGGTCCCTGGTACTCGTTATTGTTTTCCTTACTCTTCGCTTCGTTAGCACAGAAACTGACGAGTAAAGCTGATAGAGAGAAGTTTAAACCTTTCGGTGTGGGATCTCTACGCAGGCACCGGTGATTATGGACCAACCTTCTCCACACTCCCCTGTTCTGTGCCCAGTCTCCTCGCCCAGTGAAAGTCCTCTAACTTCTAAGTCTGACTTAATTGAGTACGCCCGGCGTACACCCGGGACCTGAGCATTCAATATCCTAATTGGGAGCATGCTATCACCCATTCTTTGAACGTGCCCGTACCATCTCAGACGACTAACCAGAGCCTATTATTTGGGAACAAATTCCCAAAAATTCCCAACATTTCCCGAAAATTCCCAAAAAAAATATAAAACATTTCCAAATAATAATTTAATAGTAAACTTTATGATGAAGGCATCTCTTTCCAGACAAGTTGAAAATTCGAAATTTTGGATTGTCTGCTCAGCAAAATTTTTATTTTTAAATTTCAATTAGGCTCCAATACCGTCATGTTGGTACTAATTTGTATTTTATTCGAAGTGTAATGGCTGAGATATGCACTAGGGCTACCCTCGTAAAGGTCCTCCTAGCGCTCAACAAGAAAATGGTAGAACAAGTGTTTTTCGTATCGGATAATGTAACACAATGGCATTGTTTTCAACCGGTTATGAGGGTTTGCGAGGGATTGAATTCAAAATTTCCCAAAAAAGTAAAAAAAATTCCCAATATAATAGGCTCTGCGACTAACCCTTACAGCCCCTTCCACTGACGTAACTCCCAAATTTTCCCTGATATCATCGTTTCTGATGTGATTATCGCACTGCTCCCTTCTATTAACCCTCGCTATGTTCCTAAGAACTCTCATATCAGAAAACTCCAGGTCATGCACAAGGTATTCGCAGTCCTCCCAGCTTTCACTACCGTATAAAAAGCTGGGTGGACTTTATATTATTGTTTGGGTTGGCATAGGAATCGCTCGAAATATTAATTTTGAACTCCTTAAGCTCCATGGGCAAAAATGTTCTCCTGTATAACTTTGACTTCATAAACAATAAACAATTTTCTTTATTCATAAAAAACCACAGCAACCTTGTACGGCCGTGTTGATTGAATTCGTTCCACATCATGGGCTCTACGTCCCGAACAACTCAACCGATTCCGAAAAATTAATTTTCAGACATTTCCTTAGTAACATTTCTTTATGACAACTTCCCCGATTTTGCTGTGTGTCCGTCTCCACCATTTTTTTACGGACTTGTCATTCATCTCTAGACGCCTTCCAAATTAACCAAATTCTTCCGCGGAAAGTCGTTCGGACATTGGACAAAAGAAGCTTTCGAATGCCTTCATTGTTCTTTGTCCGAACGAATTTCCGCGGAAGAATTTGGTTAATTTAGTTACTGCCGCCTCGATATTCCCCACTAAATTTAAAATGCTAGTAGCAAACCTATAGAATCTTCGTTACTTCGCACGGGTTTGAAAAAATTCTTTAGAAAAAAGATTACAAAATGACAAATTGTTTTGATAACTTTAGGAACTTGTTTCAATGGTAAAAAGAATTTGCAAATTTTCGATAAGTTGATTATTATAAGTGGATTTTATCTACAAAAAGACACGTGTATCGTGTACAGTTAAGTTATGCATACATTTATCTGAGGGCCAACGAATGAATTGACTTTAAATTACTTTGAGTGGTTTCCAACGAAACAGGTTATTAAACAACAATTACATAGCGTAAAACATACCAATTTTTTCCCTAAAATCTCTTTGTAACCTTGAGAGTATAGTCTTCAAATCCAAAACAGAAAGAAGATAATTTTCTTCTATGTGAACCATGAGATTGAAAAAATGTTATTTGTTGCAGGTAGTCATAAAAAACGGTCGTCATGGGTGCTTTTCTAGTTACAAAGAGTATTATAGTAAAGTAGTGGTTATAAAAATCGAAAATATGTTTTTGTTTATTTAAAGCGCTCAGTACGCCCCACGGTTTATGGGAAAACGTGAAGATATAAGTTGATTCCTCTTTGCCTTTCGTCGAGACTAACATTCACGAAAAACATCTACCTGCAATTCAATTCCTATTTTTACGATACAGCGACTGTAAAACTTGCATTTTAACCCGAACCTTTCCACTTATCAGTTGTCGACCGCTGAAACATTGCCAATAAATTAAATAAAGTAACTACCGTTTGCAATTAAATGACTAAAATTCTAACTCTGGAAAATTTTTCAGCTTAAAGTCCATTGTATGGCAAGGGTACTAATTATTGCTTCATGTCAATCTACCAGTTAAATTGTAACTAATTGCTTTCTAGTATACATTTAAATAATACGGTGTCATGGACTGTTAATGGTAATTATCACTCTGTGTACTGTAGTGCTCTTCGATACGTTTCTTAGCCGCTAGAAAGTTTAAGTTATCGAATGCAAATTTTCTATAAAAAAGTTGAATTAAACGCAACTCCAACTCATATATCACATGTGATAGTAAATAAATTATAGGCATAATTAAATATTGTATAGACACACAGGTACAGTGTGTTGCGTTTTAGAGGAATGAACTACTTTACAAAACTTATAACTGGGTTGTATATTTATTAGAGCGTTAGTAAAGTAAAAGGTCAGCGTTGGGGTCATTCGCATATGATGAGCTTTACTTTTTGAAATCCAACCCCTGCCCTGGTTGTGTAAAATTATTAGTTTTTCATTGATTTTGGGAAAATTTTAAGCTAATTAAGTGGGACATTCAAGCGTTAGTCAATAAACTACATGCGTGGATTGAACTAAATGCGACAGGTTATGTGGAATGGCTAACTGCCGTATCGTTGATTTTTTTAGTGACCAATTGATATTCCTTCCGTAACGCTTCACCTTTAATAATATCGAGTCATTCCGAACAATTTTATTGATTACTTTCAACAAACAACGAACTTAGCGTGCCACCAGCGTACCAGATGGGCATTTTCTCTTTATTTTTCTACTTACCAGAACTCCATTAAAAGTTAAATTGTACTACACCTATTACACACATGCTTCGTAGTACACCTTCAGTTACGTTGTTGAGAAATCTCCATAGTTATTTCTACGTTCTACCAAAATAAGTGCACCGGCTTTTATGGGTTTCTAATCTTGACGATATTGAATTGTAATGAATTCAATTATTTTGTAAAAACGAGTTGAGTTTTCATAGCTTCGAATGAACAAAAGGTTCCAGCCCGCTTTAAATTGTTACATGAACGATGAAGGATATATCAATCAATTCATCACTATGTTTTGTAAAAGATGAAACTGTGGGCCATTAGAAATTCATTAGTTACACAAACATGGATTGTTGCTATAGATGAACATAAATAAGAAATTATTTTTATATCAAATTCTTTAACCATCAAGAAATTGTTTCAACGACGTTTGAAGTAACCAATTTACGTTATATACCCTGATTTAACATATCGCATTGAAATAATAGGCAGGAAATTCTAATTTATCATCGCTACCGAATAGGAAAAGATTTCATTGACGGTTAAAGTATATTTGTGTGAGACAAGGCGTCATAGTGACAATCATAAATCATATGGAATGATTTTCATTTGATGAACTAGCAAACGTCAAATAATTAACTCAATAAAGAAGAACTGTGTGATTTTCTTTCCACACAAAATCCTTGATAACATATTGACGTTAAGATAAGTACATACATCGGGTGAAATTCAAGTAAACAAATATTTCCATGTAAATTTTTGCTTGCATATAACCAACGGTCATACCAACATGATGCCGTTAAAGAAAAGAGCAAATCTCTTACATTTTCTAACCATTTTTGCGTAAATTATTTCTTGCCTAGCCTTTAATAACACGAATATTTGCTCAGTTTTTTCCTATGTCTATTTCAGCAGACTGCAAAGCATTCCATTCATCAATTCGTATCATCAGGTGATGTTTGTTACAGCAACAAAACTGAGCAAATATTTGGCTTCATGTTAAAGTGAAAATGAATATATACTTTCGATTTGAACAAACTTATTCATACAACAGTACGAACAGTCCGTAATTTGTTAGCAATTTCGAAGAAATTGTTGAACGGTTCTTTTTCACATCCACATCCTTTGAAGTCAATTACTTTATCATGTCAAACATGATAAGGGTGAAGTCCTGAAAACTTGGAGGTATTACTTTCAGGATCTATTTGCCTCTGTTAATCCGGTAGTAGAGTCTGATAGGGAATAGGTTCTAGCTTGGAGGATGAGGAGGAAATCACGTTAGAGGAGGTGTCACGAAAGTTCAGCAAGCTGGAGGCAGGAAAATCCGCAGTTGTAGACGAAATTAGGACAAAATCTAATCTGCATACCGAGCCAGGTGGGATTCAATGACTTTGTAGGATTTTTATTTTAGTTATGAAATCCCCAGTCGTGCCTGCTGGCTGGAGCTTCTGTGTTATTGCTCCGATCTTCAGGAAGGGCAACCGTAAAGTTTTTAGCAAGTACAGGGGGATTTCGCTTTTGAGCGTGGTGGGAAAGGTTTATGCGAGTGTTCCAGTAGGTCGAGTTATGGTTATAGTGGAAGATGTTCTTGACGAAGCTCAGAGTGGTTTCAGACCTTTGAGAGGTTGTCAGGATCAGATCTTTTATCTCAGGCAGGCTATAGAAAAGCTCTTTGAGAGGAATATTGATCTATATTTGTGCATCATCGACCTAGAAAAGGCATTTGATCGGGTACCGGGGCAAAGGCTGTTCGAGGTGCTTAACGATTACGGAATTATTGGAAGTTTATTTATTTATAAAGAACATTTATTCCGGGAGGACGGCTGCGGTGAGAATAGATGGTGAAATTAGTGAGGCTTTCGATTTAATGAGGGCGCTCGGCAAGGTTTTTGTCTCTCTCCTCTTCTGTTTATAATTTTCATGGACAAAATCTACACACAAGCCAATTTACAGGGCAAACAGGAAGTGAGAGAAGTAATCATGAGGATCCTAGCCTATGCGGATGACTTAACTCTGTTAGCGGACCGATAATGCTCATGATTCGCAGAGATTGACTACCTGAATATCGCATACGAGGAGTGCGGAATGAAGATAAGTGTAAACAAAATTAAGGCTATGCATATCGGCAAACCTCGGAAAGAGGTATCTTGTAGTGTAAATGATGAGCAGGTTGAACAGGTCTCGGAGTTAAATATTTAGGATGTGTTTTCTCAGAGGATGGCAAGTTAGTTAAAGAATTTGAAGAAAGGAGGAAAATGGGGAACGCAGAGGCCAGTCAGTTGAGGTCGCATGTGTTCAATAAAAAGGAATTAAGTAGCGGCACAAGGCTGGCTATTCACAGCTCAATCTTCAGGCCAACGATTTTATATGGTATTGAAAGTTGGGTGGACTGCGGTTACCTTGTGCATGACATGGAGGTTTCTGATATGAGGGTTCTTAGGAGAATAGCAAAGGTGAATCGGAGGGAACGGTCGTACAAGCATATAAGGAACGACAACATCAGGGAAAATTTAGGGGTTACGTCATTGGAAGAGGCGGGAAGGGTTAGTCGTCTGCGATAGCACGACCACGTTCAGAGGATGGGTAGTAACAGGCTGCCAATAAGGATATTGAATGCTCAGGTCCCAGGAGAGCGTCAAAGTGGTAGGCCAAGGAGAAGGTTTATAGACTCAAATCAGATTTAGAAGCTAGAGGATTTTCTCTGAGTGAACAAAGCATCTCCTTGGCACAGGATAGGAGGATATGGGGTGGAGCAGAGTGGTTCATGATCACCGGGTGTAAAGACCTCACACCGAAAGGTATAAACGGTCTATAATATTTGGTGATGAAGATGTCAAACATGTGGGTTGTGGACAATTGATCGACATATTCCGTTTGGATTTTTCATTTTTAAACATCTGTGACTAACTATGAATTACACAAAGCTAGGTGCTGTGAAAATTGACTACTTCTGGAATTTCAAAGCTTCAATGTTTAGCCCTTTTCTTACCCACATTTATTGAAATACAGTTGCTTTTATGGAACTTTCTTAAATTATTCTAAGAAGGATTGCTCAAAGACAGCAGGTAATTGTTTATCAATCCTACTTTCTTAAAACATGTAACTTTAGTTCATCGTTTTATTGGCGTCCCATGCGCCCATCTTCGTTCAAATCGAATCGAATCAAACGAAAAACGCAAACATCTCTTCAATTTTTGAGCTCATAAAGTACCACATTATGAGATACGGGACCCTTCGGAAAATCATTTATATATTATTCGAAAACAATTTTGTATGCGTATGTGGAGGTCAACAATCTTTAATTGAAAAAAGTGGGTAAAGCAATAAGCATGCACTTCATAACGGAGGGTTATCCATAAAATACGTGCGTTTTTAGTGAGGAGGGGGTTGAGATAGCCATAAAGTAGGTGTCAACCAAAAGCGTTGTCTTGTGTACAGGAGAAGTGTGGAACTTTAAAAAGGGTTATTATATTCCTTCCAATAAAAAAATCATTTTCTTCCAATAAAAATAATAAATTTCCAATAAAAAAATAATTTTTGTCCAATAAAAATAATGAATGACCAATAAAAAAATACATTTTCCTTTTTCAAAATAATTTTATTTTTTTATTGGACATTTATTATTTTAATTGGACAAAAATTACTTTATTATTGGACATTAATTATTTTTATTGGACAAAATCATTTTTTCTATTGGAAGGTTTTGTACGATCCCTTTCAAAACCTTTCGTTATTCATGATGCAATTATTCCTCTCGCTAGCTCCAAGATCCCCTAATTTCTAAATTCGATTTGATTGAATCAATGCGCAAATATTTCCTAGGATTACACTACGCACATCCTACCAAAAAAGGAGGAGAAGAGACCTTTGGATCGCGTATGAAATTATCCAAAACTATGCGCCTGTGCCATATTTACTTTCGAGAAAATTGCTGACAAGCGGTGAATTTGTGAACAACGCAACAAATTATTGCGGATATTGTTGAATGTGAACGTTGAATAACTTTCTTGATCTCAGTAAAGTATTTCATAGATCTTTCATATAATATGAGAAGCCATTATCATTCATTTAAAGTGATTAAAATTTCGATACTCATGTAATTCCTGACCATGTTTTCATTTCGTCATTTTCGTTATTTCTTCATCAAAAGTGATTACAGACATTTCGCTTGTTATATATACAAACTCTGCTACGTATTTACATTCTTAGAATATCATAAATTTCCTAACCGAACACGCAACGTCCGAAGCTCGTAGATAAGCACATTTGCCTTCATATTGAAAGAGAAAAAATATTTTAACACAAGACAGACAATCTATTTCTAAGCAGAAGGACCCATCCTATAACTGTATGTTAGATACATGTGTAGCTCCTACACAACATGACTTCAAATCTATGCGATAAGGTTAAATGGAAACGAGTCTCAATGTACGAATGGTACGAATACATATAAAGATCACGCTGACGATGAACAGAAAACACTGTAAACAGCCAACATAACCTTCATTCACATCCAAATGAACCGCTCTGTAAATTAACTTTCATTGAAGTTCTTTTTTATTCGGATATTTGATTTTACGACCTTGCACTTGACTATTTATAGTGGTCTCCGTTTTAGAAATTTCTCAATCAAACATTTAGAGAACAATTTTTGTAGAGTCTTAATTGAATAAATGAATAATGGTGTGGGTATATTCCAGAATTCAGTACAATTTCAATGATTAATGTAACTTTGAAATAGATTCCAGTTCAGTAATATGAATTTTTGTACATTTATCAGATGAAAATAATTTATTAAATTCTTCACCATAACTTTTGAAGATTATTCATTTGTCGTGAATATTGTGAGTGTGCACATGAATACATTACTGTATTTTACAAATACAGCAAATACCAAGCAAGTTTCAATTCAGTCAACTTTCTTGGTTTGAGTTACGTTTCTATTTTGATATTTTGTGATAGTGTATTTGGTTCGTAGAAATTACAACAACGTATATACATAACTGACCTATACCATCTTTGTTGACCATTTTTTCCATTTATTTAGATCAATGCGTTATGCATTAATTTGATTAATGTAGTTTATTGATTGAAGAAATTCGTTACAAACTGGCCTCAGTGTTACGGAAACGAATGAAACAGAATGTGGGATATGTGTGAAGAAGGAAATGACGAACAAAAATAAACCAATGGAAATAGGGAAAAATTTGAAAACGATTTTTTGTCGTTCTACACACTAATCTACCATCAAATGGTTCTCGGTGATTAATACATCAGGGAAAAACCTTTGACGAGACAAAAGTGACGCAGTCCTTTATCAGTTTATTGAATGTTGAATGTTTTGATATGAAATCATTCATTGGACGCACTGTTTCGTAAAGCTTAGGCGGGTGAAATCCCCATAATTGCGCTAAAAAAATGTATTAAGACTCTGAGAGTTCCAAATATTAAGTAAATGATGGAAATCCAGATACGTTTTTTTATACATCGAAAAGTGTCCTTCTCCACTATATTCGACACATCCACAATTCACGCGTTTAGTACTACGTCGGCTAATGATAAAGTAGATACGAAATTTTATAATGAGGTGCAGAAGCTGACAAGTAGCACAATTTTTCGTCACCTGACATATTATGAATTCTATGTGTCTACAATTAAGAGCGTGTCAGATATTTTGACAGTTCTATATTTTGCGATGTTTTTTCATTGCATATTTCTAAGGTAGCAATCATCAATTTTAAATTCCGAAACATCTACTGTTTGCATAGCACATCCCTTTATAGATTCTCTGAATCAGAATAAATAATTATTGAGTCTAAGTGTCAAAATTTGATCTGAAAAAAACATCGCAAAGTACTCGGCTATGCGATGTTTTTTCAGATCAAATTTTGACACTAAGGCTCAATAATTATATATTCTGATACAGAGAATCTATAAAGGGGCGTATTATACAAACAGTAGATGTTATGGAATTTAAAATTAATGATCATTGGCTTAGAAATATGCAATGAAAAAACATCGCAAAATATAGAACTGTCTAAATATCTGACACGCTCTTAAGAGCGAGTCACAAAAATATAAACTGTCAAATTTGTGATGTTTTTTAGGACAGAATCCTGTGTAAATAACAAATTATTCAAAATTATAGCTCATGTACTTTCAGAGGATGACTCTTACACGAATAATAGATGAATCAGAATTAAAAAAGCTTAAGTATGAAGGTACAAATTTGCTCTGAAATAACATTGCAAACGAACTTGAGATGCGATGATTTTTCAGAGCAACTTTCGACCTTCATACTCAAACTTTTTGAATTCTGATTTATCTGTTATTCGTGTAAGAGTCATCCTCTGACAGTACATGAGCTGTAATTTTGAATAATTTGTTATTTACGCAGGATTCTGTTTTAAAAAGACATCGCAAATTTGATAGTTCAAATTTTTGTGACGTGCTCAAATGCTGAGCTGTGAGCTGTGAGTGAGCTGTCAAATTTGCGATGTTTTTTTTTAGAACACATTCCTGCGTAAATAACAAATATTCAAAATTATAGCTCATGTGATGTGAGAGGATGACTCTAACACGAATGACAGATGAATAAGAATTTAAAAAGTTTAAGTATGAAGCTACAAATTTGATCTGAAATAACATCGCAAACGAACTTGGAATGCGATGATTTTTAAGAGGAACTTTTGACCTTCACTCTCAAACTTTTTGAATACTCATTCATCTATTATACCTGTAAGAGTCTTCCCCTCACAGCATTTGATCTATAATTTTGAATCATTTATTATTTACCCAGGATTCTGTTCTAAAAAACATCGCAAATTTGACACTTCACATTTTTACAACATAACGTTTTTATTTTGTTACACAATTCGGTTCTGTCAAACAAGCTCAAATTTCAGATCCCACAAGCTATATTCTGTATGCAAAAGTTCTGAACCGCGCGTTAAAATTCGAAATTTTACTATACAAAATATAGCTTGTGGAACCTGAAATTTAGATTTGTCTATCAGAACCAGAGGTGGCAGCCGCCGTAAAACGGCGGCTAAGGCCTAGAAGTACCGCCGCCGCCGCTGTTGTTTTTGGTTAGCTAGGCATGGCTAGCGCCATGGGCCGCCACTGTGTGTCTACGTCGACAAAAGAGCGGCGCACACCTCTAACGTCGGCTGTCTTTCGGCTAAGCTACTTATTTAATGACAAAACGTTAGTATTTAAAAAAAATTGTCACAAATTTTTCACACATTTTTCTTGACTTTCTTCGAAAATGTTGTGGATTTTTAATAGTCAGCCGCCACAGCCAGATTTTTTGCCCGGCGACTAGTCTTAGACGCCGACAACGCTTTTGTAACGGTTTAACCGAACCTAGCCGCCGCCGCCGACACTTTTCAGTGGGCTAGACGCCGCCGTCATTTTTTAGACGTCTGTCATCACTGGACAGAACCAATTGTGTAACAAAATAAAAACGTTGAATTGTACGGCGCCTCCTACGTCGTGGTCTACCAAAACCTTTCATTATAATTTTTCGTATCATATAAACTTGCGTCACAGGCGCATTGTCATGATAGACAGAAACATACATTAATATAACCGAAAATTGTGTTTTATTTTTGAATCGCTGTTTATTTTTGGCAAATGATCAAGTTTGTTCGTATTGATTGCATTATAGTCACCGTCATACCTACTTTCATTTTTCTTTCCTTTTTTTCGTGATGTAACACACTTCGATAGATGTCATACCTTCAGCTTCTGCAAAGGGTCTCAAATGTACTTTTCCATTTCTCTTTTTAAATGATTTTATTTTTAGAATTAGTTTTTAGATAAATGTCTATTGAAAAACGTAACTAATTTCACCTATTTTCAGATCGCTATTCCTGTCAGAGAGGTGTGAACATGTTCATCGAAGATGATGTGCAGTAAGTATTTTTACGCATAAAATTTCTTTTATGAAAGAATGTTGTTTTTTGCATATTGTATTGAATAATTGGACACGAACTTGATAGTGAATTTGGAAACAAAACAAAATTGTTTTGAGAAATTTTTTCGCAGTTCTCACATTATCTTTGTAGAGTCAAGTCTCTTTGTTCGTTAACTATTTGTCTCAATCGCACATGTGAACATCATTTCTTTTAAACAAACAGTTCGACGAGAATGTCCGATATAACTGACAAAGGAAAGAAAAAAAAAATATTTCTTTTCAAGTGCAAGTACACGCCAACGAAATGTGCGATAAGAAGGCTTTATCTTTGAACCGGCAATTACGGTCACTTTTTCGTTCAAAGTGGATGTAACATCTACAAAGTCAAATCGAGAAGAAATTAACAGCAAGAAATTTCAGTTTGTTACTTGAACATCTTTTTAATTTTTTGAATTTTCCTGAAGGACATCTTTCCATAGAGTTTTCTTATGGAAACGTAATATTTGTTCGTCATAATTATTGTAATTTCTGTCTCTAGTCGAATTGTTTGCACAATTATTGTAATTTAAGCTAAATTTCCAGCTCTTTGCATTTTGAAAATTTCACATTTCCTGGTAAAAACACCAACTCTGCCTCCATCTTTCTTTTCACACCAGAATTTTATCACTTTGACAGACGATAGTTCTCGCTCATTTGCAAAAGATACTTTTATTGCCCGACTCTTTATCACCCAAGTGCACCCCAGCAGCTACACCTAAAATTGCAAGTTTAAGTGGAAGATTTTTTATCGATCAATCAAATTTTCTTTTAAAAATAAGAAACCCGACAAGTCAATCCGTACGAAACGTGTTTTGATGTATTATAACGCCGGCGTTTTTTTGGGTGTGAATCGAATGCGTGTTAACCGTCCATAGAGAAATAAATGAACGTTTCGTTATTGGCGAGATATGACGTAGAATACTTAATTCGTCTAAAATGTTGCAATGTTGATTTAAATTTGAGTTTGTAGACAATTTAAATGATAAAAAGTTTCCACAAAGAGAACATTTTCTGCCGAAATGAACAAGAAAAAACTTAGAGAAATTCAGCGAATAATTGCAATTACATTCAAGAAAAGTTCGGCAACACATCGTGTGCGTTAAGCTACCAGCATACGTAACGTGTATCAAACAACGTTTTTTGCATTTCACCGACAAAAAACGAGCTTTTCCCTAAGGATCGGAGTGGGTTGACCCTAGACATATTCTTTTCAGATTGACTTCTTTGTGGAGTTGTTTTTCTGGTAGATAATCGAGCCTAGATCAACGTTTACTAAGATCATTTTTCGAAAAAATGGGATCTAGGTAGCCGCGGAAGACACCCGACCCTCAATTTTAGCGGGTCGACCCAAACCTGACCCTCAATTTTAGCGGGTCGACCATTTTTCGAAACCCGACCCGGACCGAACCCGACCCGATAAAATTTTTCGAAACCCATGAACCCGAAAAAAACAATTCGGGTTCGGGTTCGGGATCTGGTTTTTCGAAGTTTCGGGCAACCCGCGCATCTCTACTTCTGACCCACAGTTTTAGAAGGCACAGAAAAACGATTTCTGTGACTTCTTCAACTGTGAGTCAGGTGTGGGTCGACCCGCTAAAATTGAGGGTCAGGTGGGGGTCGACCTGCTAAAATTGTGGGTCAGGTGTGGGTCGACTCACTCCGAGCCTTACTTTTCCCCGCGTGTTTGCACTTAGAAAATTTGTCGAAATTTCAATTATTTTTTCGTACCAGTGCGTAAAAAAGTTTTGTCGTGAGTTTTTTGTCGGTGAAATTGCAAAAACTCTTTCTCTCTCAATGTTTAAAGAGAGAAATCGCTTGTTCGTTCTCTGTCGTCGTAAAAAAAAACTTAGGGAAAATAAACGAATAGTTTCAACGAATTTCAACAAGAAAAATTGAGTAATCGTGAGTAATTGTGATCGACAAAGTTATACAAAAGAATCTCCACTAATTGTTGGAGATTGTTTTGACTTTTCTAATTTAGCTAATTTTCTCTAAGTTGTTTTTGCTCGCGACGACAGTACTAAATGCACATTGCATTTTTCTGATGTTGATGCTGGTTTTGTGAAGTAATTTCGACTTTGATAGCTTTTCTTTCTAAGAATTAAGAGAAACATCGCACTGACTGTATCTCTATTTATGATAACGTCGTACAGCAGACGGTTACATAAAAACATAATTCCAATTAAAGTTTACAACCGCCGTTTGTACACAAAAATGTGAAACTTAAATGAATCCGTAAATGAAAAATTCGCTGTTACATTTGTCGTAGTGAATGTCACATAAATTTGATTCTCGGATCTAATAATTTTTGTTTTAAGTACTGAAAATATTTCGATTTTGCCCAATAAAAGCTCGTTTTATGACAGGAAGTGAAATTGTTGATGGGAAGCACTTTTCTGTGCTCCAGCAAACAACCAAATGAAACTCATTATCATTTTTATCAGTTCATTAGTTGTTAAACGTTACAGATGTTAATGATTCGTTCGAGTCCGCTCCGTGGTTGCAATGACCAATCAAACTAACTTTATGTTTCAGTTTGAACTTCAATACCGGCTACAGATAAGATTTTGAATAGATTTACAGTTTAGTGACTGATAACATAAAACACTCGGACTATATGATTCTGTTTTTTACAATTTTACAGTCAGTTGATTCAAATTAATCGGTAGAAGTGTTTGTCGACATTTTCGAGCGAAATGTTTCCAATTTTCGAGTGTCTTCTGTGCGTTTATTTAAATTTTGTCACAACATAATTTCATTACATAATTAACCTTGGTCTTTATTATAATTTTAGCATGGAAAGCTTTTGGGTGCAGGCAGCGATAAACGCCATCAACGCGCTCGCATTTGTTTGCGATGTTCTATCATTTCCAGTCTACTTATTTCTGCAGAAGCCATGGAGGCGTCGTGAGCTGTCCAAACGTGTTAAGGTAAATATTGTAACGATCAATTTGTGCGCTCTATTTCGCACAGTGAAAAAAGAAGTGAAAATTATTTCCAGACAACAAGAACTTGAATGTGTCTATAAATATTTTCCATGATCGTGAACGTCGCATTCGGAATTGTACTTTTAGAACTATACATCGTGATAGGATCATGAAAGTACATAGAGTTTAAAAATAAATCTGTCGCGTGATACATTCCCATACTTCGTAGTGATACACAGTCGAGCAGCGTGACAAAAAAGAGTCGTTCAGCAGTACGCTTGAATTTCGAATCGGTTTTTGATGTGCCAAAGTTCAATCAAATAGCTGACGAAAAATTACAGAATATCAGCACTTTAATTTAGAAAATAGGAATTTAAACCTTTTATCGTAAATTGGAAAATATTTTAAAAATCTTATCGCACGCTACGAAATGATGATTATTGTAATGTTTATGGGGATCAAACAGACATTTTAATCTCTAATCAGTAAAAGATTTTTTTTAACTTTAAGTCTCTCTGGGGTTTCATATCTCAATGTCGGTTGGTGTTGTATATGCAGTTAAAAATCTTAGATTATTTACTTAATGCTAAATTTTTCCGATAAATCGGTTTTTTTACTTTAGACTCTCTTTGGTTTCAAGACCAATACAAAGAGAGATTATGGTTCGAATGTAAGACTGTCGATTCGCACTACGTAATAAATTCAAATTTTTTAAGTGCTTCTGACCGCTAGTGTCTATGATGCGGCAATGAACAACCGGCTAAGAAATTATGCTAGATATGAGAAACTACAATGTGAAACTTGCAGATCCCAGTACACGATATTGATGTCTGCCCTCCACTGATAAGTAAAGTACTTATAGAAAGTATATGCCACTTTCACGTTGACCTCCATCTCAAAGTACGTACTCTGTTCTCATCTTTAATTGAAAACTAAAAATGTGTTTAGTGGAGAAAATCGTTACGGAACAAACAGTGAAAAAGGCCCCTCTGTATGTCCGTAACCAATTTGAATTTTTCTTCCATAAGAAGGGGGTGGTGAGATATTGTCGCCTAAGTACATATAAAGTATCAAATGAAACCCAATAACGAAAATGTCTTAGGAAAATTAGTTTATTGGAATCCGTGTAGTTGTTCGGTGTTCGTAGCAGTAGAAAATATGTTTGTTCATGAGCGGCTATGAGGCTGGGGACTTTCCAGTTTACCTTCTACCAAACCACCTAACTTCTCAATTTCCCATTTTCAATACTCTAATTTTCATCTTCACATCCTTACAATGTTTAGTTGCTGCTCCTAGGTCAACAAATTTCCTGAAATAATATTTTGGTCTCATCGAAGATTCCAGATTATAAAACATTCGGACCC